>CM022539.1:2010321-2625023 GCA_012273795.1 Dendrolimus punctatus
TTTGGTGGGCAGATACGTGAAGGAGGTGTGTATCGTAGTTCGAGAGAGGAACCAGAAGCGAGTTACACGCGATAATATTGAAGGTGATTCGCGCAATATCGGCGACAGTATTGAAGGTGTGACAACTTATCGTCGGGAATGTGCATCGTTGGTCATGCGTATAGGGGCAACCCTGCAGAGAGGTACTACGTGCGGCTGTGTAAGTCAATAAAAGCTTTTAGTCAAAAACTGGTGTTTTCTTTCAATCCATAAGAGCGTACCTCCGTTCGTACGTAACAATAATGTATTCCTAGCTTTTCTCCCCACTTCGCCCAGGACAAACTTTATGATCCATTCATTTGAAGCTTTGCAAGATATCGAAACTGTCTATTTTTTTCACCAAAATCCGTTGAGTTCTTTTGGATACAACAACACTGTCAGATGGACTGATAGACTTTCTAACAATGATAAAGATTATATACACTTAACAATTTTCGCTAAATATTTCCTTATTTTGAAATCATAGATAGACATGAAATTTATTTTTGGATATAGAATTTATTCCGCTACACGATTTCTAGGAATAATTTAATATGTTTTATGAGGAGGTATGTATATTATGTCAATTTCTACATAATAATATATGGACAAAGTAACAAAGATCTCCGCGACAAAAATACCACTTATGAAGTCGAATAGTATGAAATAATAATTTACTAAAAATATCCTTTAATTGGTTGTATAGATTATTCGACCGACAAAAACCAATTCACAACTGCAGTTTATTACCTTTTTCACAGAATTTGAACTTCTTTTGTTTACTTTGTGTTTAAAAATAATTGTAATTAGAAAAACATCTTATTGTGTATTACAATCTTTTATGGTAGTCATTAGCCAGGTGTGATTCTAAGAAATTCAGTCTGCGCGGCTGAGAGACATTGTAATTGTGCGATATAAAGCAACGTCCCAATGGAGAGAGGGGAAGTCGAGCGATAATCACCCGCAAGGCAAGACTTGTGTACATTGGATAATTTATTAAGTGACGGACTTTGCGCGTGTTATTATATTTGCACTCGTGTTATACGTGTTTGTATATAGTTCTAATAAATTCTACAGTAATTCTAACGGCATTTTAAATGGAGTTCTGCAACTCGTAACAATATTGTAATAATTATATACCTATTATAAAAATGGGTGTACTTAGTTTAAAAAAATACACTTTTTATCATTGTATTCGTAAACTAAGCAATTTAAGTGTGTGTTGGGTCATATAAAACGGATAACTCTGGAGCCGATCTCAGAGACTCAGACTAGAGTTATTGATAACATGATAAGTTGTTGTTACTTGTTAGTTGACGAAAATCTGGCCGGGAATCGAACTCCGGACTTCTGCGTTCTAATAAACTAGGATAGAATTAAACCACTAATGCTGAATTGTGTTGAAAGTCACCGAATTGAAATGACACATGCAAATCAATAACATTGAATGATTCAAGTTAAAATTTAAGTGGATTTACTTTGGTTGATTCATCCAGTTTAAAAGAAATGAATAGTCTAATATCGTCTTAACACCACAGACGCCTTCATATTCATTATATTTATTACACCATAAGATATTACATAAAAATATATCAGCTTATATACGTCCCACTGCTGGGCTTGAGGGTCTCAGTTTATGCGTACCATTGGATATATCCACCATGTTTGTCCAAGACCTGACTGCTGGTCTTACAGAATTCAAATTGAGATCATTAAAACCAAAACGTAGCGCTATAAGCTACCAAGACTATATAAAGACTAGCAGTTATTACATTTATTTATTTTGCTATATTAGCTAATTGTGATATAACCTGACCATTATGTCTAAAACGAGAACTATAATGTATTTACCTTCTGGCAATATTCTATTTTATCTAATTTATCCACGATCCGAGGCTCAAATTCCCTAAGAAATAATTAAATTTGCATGTTACAATATTAAATTTCATGTGAGCAGTGATTTTTAAAGTTTATCAAGGATGTCTAATGGAATTCGAAGCAAAAATCTTTTTGTTACAATTCGACGATATTTACCAAAGAACAGTCGGCACGATAGGTTTATAATGGTTAATATAGCTTCTTTTAATCAAATAATTGTTCTGTTAACTATCACAAGATGTTAAAGCTCTTGTATACAAAATTATAGTCATTACTATTAAAGTAAACATCATTGGTTATGCTGACAAAATGCGTACGTCGTAACTAAAGCGTCTTGGTACCTGCACGATGTTTGATGACGTACTAAAATCACTAGTAAGTATCGAAATTACTCTTGATGTAATATAGGAGTTGCTAGAGTTTAGACAAATTTGCGAAAGTGGTGCCTATTATTTTGTACTTTATTTTTACACTCTGTATTTTAATATTTTCTATTTATCATTCTAGGCGTCCAAAGAGTTTACTAGAGTTGAATTTGTGTATTATATTTCTACATACTCCCCAACGTGCGACCCGATAGTGTAAATGAAGTCGGAGCATGGCAAAAATAATATTAGGTTTAAGCTCGACTTTCTTTTTGTTTAGCCAGCGAATGCCTAAATAAAGAAAGAAAACCTCCTTCCATCTAGCCTTTAATGGTTTTACTGAAACTTTTACGTGCTATATGGCCATAAAACTAGATGATTTATTATAATATTTTTTAAAGAGGACTTCAAAGTGTATAATATGTTTAATAGCAGGTGGTCTTTGATTTACAGATTTAGGAATCATCTACCATGGAATGAAGGCGTGTAACCTATCTATCTTTATATATATAATTCTTCTGTACGTATGTTAACAGTGAACTCCTCCTAAACGGCTGGACCGATTTCAAAGAATTTTTGTGTGTGTGTTCAAGTGGAGTCGAGGATGGTTTAGATTCACAAATAAGCCCGGAAGATGGCGCTGCAGTCGGGTTCTCAATTTTATTTCTTCAGGGCAGGACAACGTCTGTCGGGACAGCTAGTATTATAAAATTCTAAACATGCCGTGTCCGTACATTGAATCTATTTAAAAAAAACAACTGAAATATAAACGATGAAATTTTTTAGACTTCTTGTCTGTTTGTTCGGGATTCATGTAACGATAACTACTAGCCCCGATGCGGTTTTTGCTGATCGACAGCAAATTTGCTACTTTTTATCTTGGGATTCTTGCGAGAATTATTCTGACAATAATTTTAAATGTCCAATTTAAAAAACATCGAATACCAATGTGATTTTTTACTGGTCGATAACAAATGTTATGTAATAAAATGTGTGATATTTTTTATCCCGGGAATCCCGCGGGATTTTCCCGGGAGCGGTTCGAAATTGCTCGGATGCACAAAAATGAGCTTATTCCGACATTATTAATACAACCATAGCTTACATTATTTTTTAAATGCTGTTGCACTTTGATCCCGCGGGAATTTTCAGTTAAACTTGGAAGAAATATTTTAGTTAGAAATAAAATTCTTAATCTTTGTAGAAAAGCGACCAGAGGTAGAACTTGATTCTGGCTGCGATGAAAAAAATGCCTGTAGCAATAAATTACAGTAACTTTAGTAGTGTTTTGATCTATGCAAGGTATGATCGCTGGTTTGTACCTAAATAATTCACATACGAGCATACAACTGGCTTGAAAATCAAGAGTAACGCCATCTAGCGAGTAAATAATCCGTGGCAATGTTAAAACTCTAGAATTATGATTCCTAGTACTGTTCGTTTATATTAGTAGATTGGTTAATCTTCTTACCAAAACATAAATCCATCAAAATTCAAAAGATTTTAATTCAAACTGAGTTTTAATGGTTCTGCTCTATGTATATCATAATATTCTTAAACAAAAGTTTTCTTAGTAGAAGTTAAAGATTCATATTAATAAATAAAAATGAAAGGACTACATAAAAAGAGTATTTTAATGTTGTACCTTCGAAAATTCTAAGTTACGTTTTTTACCCGTAAAATGTTTTAGTAAATCGCTTATGGGTATTTTCTGGTTTTATGGCCACAAATGACTCAGATAATAACTGAAAGGAGCTTTTGGGGTCGTAATTTGATTATTAGTTTATGAGGGTTGTACGTGATGTACAGCGGCAGTTATGTGCTTCATTGGTTTATGGTAACCTAGTAGATAGCTTTCACTTACTGAAATACAGTGTTGTAATTTTTATATTGTGTGTGGGTGGATATTAGACGGATCAACCAACTTGAGTGAATTCAAATCAATTTTGTTTGAAAGCCCAGAAATGAAAAACACGTCGGTATTCACTTAAATTGAATAATTTAATGCATTTCTTTGGTTGATTCATACAGAATGAAAGACAGAAATGAACCGTCTACTATCGGTTTAATCTATATAGATAAAAATGAATCGTATAAAAGTATGTACGCGCATAACCTGGGAACAAGTTTACCGATTTTGATGAAATATTTTGTGCGTAATTGAGTGAGTCCTTGGATTATTCAGATTCATAATTGGAACTGGTAGCTGACGCTAGAATCAGGTTGTAGGATCCTCCTGATCTTCTGAACCACTTTTAAAGTGTTTTTTTGTGTTTGAGGGGATCCCCGGTTGGTTTAGAACTTAGATTCACAATTGAAACTGGTAGATGTCGCTGGGATCGGGTCCTAGATTTCTATTTTTTCAGAACAGGATAACGTCTGCCGAGAGCTCTCTAGTCTTGGTATATAAAAATGAATGTTTGTATGTATGTATGTCCCTTATAGAATCGTAAACTATACACTTGATCAAGTGATAATCTTTAGCAAAGTTGTTGGGCATGAGCCGGAGAAGGTTTCTGTGTTGGTTCACAATTGGACCCGGTAGGTGGCGCTGCTGTCGGCATATCGATTGAAGCTTTTCCCGACAGGACGACGTCTGCCGGGACAGCTAGTAAACAATAAAATATAGAACAGTATTCGCGTAATGGATCGGAATATTCTGGAGGCGAACGTCGTTACGATAAAAATTTAATGCAGTGTAACCTATGCGAATGTCTGGCCTCAAAATGATATGAAGTCGTTATTGGGAAATGAGATAGCTTCCGCGGGATACGGCTTGGAAATATACGCCGCAAAGCCGCGAGGAAAGCCCTAATATTACCTTCGATACTGCTAAAATAGTGTTACGAGTGTGGGACTCGAATTAACATGCCGTTGGAATTACTATAGAATTTATTAGAACTATACAAACACGTATAACACAGGTACAAATATAACTGGACGCAATAAGTCGAAATGTAATGCACAATTCAATTACACGCGCAAAGCCCGTTACTAAAATGTACACAAGTCTTGCCTCGCTTGTGTTATCGCTACTACTAACTACTAATGTCTTGCTCGTATCGTAATCGTCGCTTGACTGCCCAACCCCTCCGTTCGGGCATTGTTTTATCCTAAACTATATAAAACAACACTTGACCGCGTGGACTGCCGTTTCAAGAAAACGTAATCTGCACACAATAGTTGTCTAATAAAAATTTTTAAAGACAAAGTAAACAAAAGATGTTCAGTAGTGACAGTGACTAGGAATCTCATTTTACATCTCATCACGCATGACGAATTCTGGCAACATCCATCTTTGACTATTGGAGTGCGGCATCCAAAACTGACATGTAATAAATACACCATAATTATGTTACAAGCGCGTATATCCTTATAACGCTGAATCATCTGATTAAGTTGGCAAATCGAGCGGAAACGCTTTGATTGATGACCTTAGCGTGGATCAACGTGATAATCTAAAAAAAAGTAAAATGCCAATGAAGTTTTTTAGTAGAAATTCTGGAACTGGAACTTCATGATACTTCATCATTTTAAATATGTTCGTCATTACAATTCGTGTATCTAGCCAGTATTAAACATTCATGAATAGTCAGTATGACGCATACCTACATATTATTACAACCTAGGCGCCGACTGAGAATTAAGAAAAGAGCCAGGAAGCTGGTCGGCGATGATCGTCTTTTTGATGCTCGACTTCAGAGTCTAGAGCATAGACGCAAGGTCGCGGGGCTGACTGTCTTCTATCGGATACATATCGGGGAATGTTCCTTAGAAATGCACGAGCTGATTCCTTCATTTCCTTTTTACCATCGGACAACCAGACGGACCGCTTTGCGCCACCGATACATGATGGAAGCACTACCAGTCCGAACCAAGCGTTTCGATTCATCCTTTCTGGTGCGCACTGCCGAAGAGTGGAATAATTTACCGGATTCTGTTTTCCTGACAAATATGATCTTGAAGTCTTCAAGTCAGGAGTGAATAGGTATCTTCTAGGTAAGTGTGCTCTATCCTAGACTTCATCATCACTTAACATCAGGTGAGACAGTGGTCAAACAAAAACCTATACTTCCTTATATGTAAGACAAATTCCACGTACTGATCTGTAGAAGCACATTTTATTACCTGTCAGCATTAGCACAAATCGTAATTCTTTTATGATCATCTTCTTTTGTTCACTTATTTATTGGCATGAGTTTACTAATCATTGTGGACAATAACCTATTGTCCTATTGTACTCGCTAAGTAGCGTTATTAGCCAGGTGTTGCGGATTACGTCGTCTATGATACGGGTACATTTGTATTTGTGAGGTATAAACTAAGGCCTGATGGGGAGAGGGGCAGTTAAGCTACAGCTACGCTATGGGCGTGACGTGCGTACATGCGGGAATCTAATAAGTGACGGACTTTGCGCGTCTTATTGAATTACAACCTTTTACATTACGTTTGGACTTGTTGTGTTTGGTTATATTTGTACCTGTGTTATACGTGTTTGTATAGTTCTAATAAACTCTATAGTAATTCTAACGGCATTTTAATCCGAGTCTCGCGGCTCGTAACAGTATAAAAGGTATGTTATGATATTCTTTCCAAGCCATTCCACCGAGTCAACAAAAAATGGACGATCAATTAGCGGTTCACTGTGAAATGTAAACCAATTAACGTTTTTTAAAAATTCCGACAAGAGAGCGTTAAAAGGTTCCGTGCGAAAGGTCGGGTTTTTGAATATTATATTTATGCCATGACACGAGCGACGTCGTGGGGTTATTAGTATTTTCTCTTTTTGTAGAAGACACCCATGTATTAGAGCGAACAAAATAAAAATCAAATTCAAATCGGTCTGGCTGTTGTTATTCACTATTTTTATGATGTTAATACGCATCTCCTACACTAGCTTGCTTATCAAGACGAGTTTTAGCTGAATTGCTATTAGGTTTCTATCAGGTGCTCTGATATTACTAACATCATTTTTATTTTTATTAAATACTAGCCGTGCCGGCGGACGTTATCCAGCCCTGAAAACATAAAAATGTATGACTCGATCCTCATGCCTCCTACCGATTCCAATCGTAAATCTAAACCATTCGGGGACCCACTCAACATACACAAAAAGTTTCATCAAAATGAGTAAAGTCGTTCTCAAGTTATGTGAGTTCATATATTTCTACGAATCATTTTAAATTAAATAGAAGAAAGATGTTTGTGAGTGTGTTTTGATTTTATATGTGTACTAGATTATGCCAGTGACTTCTTCCACCCTTAACGTGTAATTGCCATGGGATTCACGAGACACAAAGTATCGCAGAATGAAAAATGTTTAATCTGGTCATTTTAAATAGTTCCCAAAAACGTTGCCAGGGTAAAAAGTAGCGCAGATTTTAAGTCTAAGAATTTGTTTTTGATCAGTGAAACCCGCATGGATATCAGTCCAGTAGTTTTTACGTGTATCTCGAACAAACAGACAAGAAATCTAAACTGTCAGATAACTGGTCAGACACGGTAATACTAGTCACACTGTTTTATCAACCATTGTAGGCATAGTACTATCTCTATCTTTGCAAATAAAGATTCTTTTTTAGTCTTCAGTGTACACATACGGCATGTTTAGAATTTTATAATATTATAGATTTTCTACTTAAAATAGTTATCAGTCTGTCTATGTTTCCCTGGTAACGACCCTTATTCGGCCGTATACGGCGGCGGTCGCCGCGAACGAGTACTGACTGAATTGACTAGTCTAAAGGTGCATCGAAGGTGACACACAGTAGTTTTTCTTTTTTAAATTATGATATTTATGTTAGAAAGAATATTAGCTCGACAAGCAAGAGAAATGAAATATCTGACATAAGTACTATGTATAGTATACACTACTTTCGAGTGCTCTCTGCCACTCTATACACAAATACTTGTAAATTAACCAATCAATCCGACTAGCGCAGAGCGATGTCTCGACACTCGACACCACTAGTGGCTCATTACGGTGCAGCCTCTCACGCACTATTGGAAATTTCACGCAACAGGTACTGTTGTAGTTAGTTCTGATATTGTGATTATGTCAGTTTGTTTTCACTAGATAAACTCGTTTTAAACTTAACAACATTAAAATAAAATATCTTTGAATCTTTTTTAATTTATTTGCTACTTCTTTAAGGATACAAATCTATGCTTATCGATGAATGAAAATGTTATTACCCACAAATAACAAAGGGGATTATTCACAAAAAATTACCCTCTGATTTTATATTTTTATTACGTAAAATAGGGTATTTTAATATACTTTAATTTGAATATTTTTGTATTCTAAGCGTTCGTCTGTTTTTAATTCGAATTTAAAATTATTTCTCCGATGACGTCATAAGGGACAAGTTTACATTGATTTCTTTGTCTAGAAAACAAAAATAATAAAAGTTAGTTTTATCTATATATAATCATAGTAGTGAACAATCCCAATTGCAACACATTATTATAACTATAGCAGTTATTCACGACAGCGATTCTTTTCCATACATTTTTACAAATGGTTTTGAATACAGTCTTTAATTTCGGAAAATGGTATGCTATCTGTGGGCTTTTATTAAAACATATTGAAAATTATAGTTATAATACCTGTCATAAAATCAAAACTTTATTAATATCTAGTGTATTTGTCAATTTATGTTAGTAGTCTAGCCTAGTGTTGAGTCTATTTATGGCAAGTGTCCCGACAAACAAATATTATTTTCTATATCTATGATTTCTTTTATCAAGGTATAGGTTCGAATTTCAGAGCTATCTCACCTGATGTTAAGTGAAGATGCGATCTAGGAAAGTGATGATGAAGGGGACAGTAACCACCTTCCATCAAGTGGGCCACCTGCCTGATTACCTGCTTTAGGCCATAAGAAAAACAATCGTGTGTCACGGGACGCCCGACAGAAGTGATAACTTGCGTGAGAGAAAGGGAAGCCAGATAGACTGGCACCGTAACGCGTTACGTAACGAAGCAGTTTACCCCCCATAAGTTATCACTTTAAAAAGCGGAACTCTAACTCTCAAAACATAAACATGTTTTTTTTTTTTTTTTTTGAGGCGGGGTAAAATGACTAACTAACCGATTTACGCACTCTCTGGGCCGTCACTAGGAAACGGCACGAATCCACGGGGGGCGGTAACGCTAGCAATTGTATGCTCTACTTGCGCTCCGTCCGCTATGGACTACACAGAGGAGTGTGGAGACTCCGAGCGATGCCGCACGGGCGAGCAACCTCAATACCCACTAAAAAACCCCTCCTCCCTTCGCGGCCCTGCGCTTTGATGTGAAGGAAAGACTGAGATGTAGAACATAGTTACTCAGCAGTCGATCCAGCGCATAAAGTGCTGAAGTGTGCCCTGGGAGAACACACTCCACTACGAAACGGGGGTAGTTGTTAAGTCCCTTGCTTTACCTAGTAGCTAAGGGCCCCCATCGTTCCGGATCCTACCTCAGGGAGGGAAGTAATGCGCGTACCTGCCTCTCCGGGTGCCGGCTGAAGGCCGGCGACCTCGAGAAGAGATCGTAGCACGCGCCCTAGGACTTCGCTCCCTATCCCTTTCTGCGGCCTCTTTCAGAGACATAACTGCCTCACAAAAAGAAACCGCAGCATCCCAGGCGTCGTCGCTCCGCAACATGGCCGTTACCAAGTCGCCGAGCGATCCGACGGCTCCTAACTTTGTCTCGAGCTCGAAACGCTGCGGCGCCCAGGCAGCGCACTCGACAAGCGTATGAAACGCCGTATCGGGCGCGCCACACTGTCGGCAATCCGGAGAAGGCAAGCAGCCCACAATGCGAAACAGATACTGATCGAAACAACCGTGTCCGGTCAGTATCTGCGTCGTCCTGAAGGTGAGGGTGCCGCTAGTGCGGTTAACCCATTCCTCCAGTTGTGGCCTGATTGCGTCCACCGTAAAGCCGCCGGCCGCAGGGTGTTCGAGGTCACGAGACCAGTCGACGAGGCAGGAAGCGGTTTCCCGCTTCCTGACCGTCTCTATCTCGACTTGACAGAAGGTCAGTCCTCTAGCTAGGGCATCCTGCTGGGTACGACGAACCCTGGACAGGACGTCTGCCTGGAGAGGCCAGGGCAGCTCGCCTGCCAAGAGTGTCGCCGCCGTCCAAGACACTGTACGATACCCCCGTATGGTTCTCACGGCCAGAACCCGCTGCGCCCGGTGCAGCAGGGTTCGATTGAACATAAACATGATTAGCTCAACGTATGTTAACCTTTTCACGCCGATGTTCATTGAGAGCGTGGTATTTATACTGCTCGAACCGGCCCTAAAAGCCTATAATCGAGATATTGTTTCCAGCATGGCTTGTAAGTTGTACCACGTCTCTAATTTCAAATCCATTCATTTGTTATGTTCGGCACGTAAACAATAAGGAAGTAAAACAAAAGAATACAAATCTTGAGAAATAAATGCAAAGGGCGCAGTGGAAAACTCAAGAGTACTAGGGCCACGCAAATTACGAGCAAGTGACAGAAGCATTTCATCACGGGAGTTTCAAAACACTCCAGTTCTCTTATTGTTATTTTTAACATATTTCCCACAAATTTTTGAAATCCCTGTAACAAAGTTCATACGGCGTGAAGAAAAACGACAGTATGTTAAATGGTTTTTTAAATACATTCATAATGATTTGTTTATTTTTTTATTGATACGTAGAATTATACGCGAGCAATATATAAACATATTATTATCATGGAATTTGGTGTGTACGCCCTTTAGAGAACAGAGATAGATAATGTTGAAATAAATTACTTGACTAACATAAAATGACAAAAATATTTTTTTTATATTTCGTTAGTCTCGTCAGTTATTAACCTTCGGAATGCAAATAACGCTTGAACGCCTGGGAAAAATTATATTGAAACATGGTATAATGAGTTTATGATATACTAAATAATTTCATGATGTATATCTTAATTACATACATACAGATCTGACTCCGGGGGCCAAGGCAAGGCCCCCGACTCCGTGCTTAAGTGTTTGTCTTAGCCAGCCGGCACTGAATAGAGGTCACCAGAGCTAAGATTCAAGCTCTAAGGAAGTGATAAATGGCATGACGTCAGAAGTAGGTTCGGTGAACCTGCAGCCTACCTCTTTACACCCCTTAACCACTCAAAACAATGTTGCCCCGGTCTTCTATAGAAATTTTTAGGGCCCATGTGGAGAGTCACCGTCTGCCCATTTTTGTATGTATGTTCCCCAGCTTTGTGACGGGTAGACGACATATTCACAGACATATACAAATGTGACAGAAATATATTTGTGTATGAACTTACTGTAATATCTTCACCACGGCTGAAGTTTCGTGAAAATAACGAAATTTTTAAAACGCAAAAGTGCTGAAGTTCCGGCGAAATTTTCAAAAGATATTAAACATTATTGTGCCGTTTTCGTTTCCATGTAATTTTTAAGGTATTTTTCCCTTTAAAAACATTTTCCTTCAAATCGCTCGGGCCCAATTAACTTAATGTTTTGTCCTATAGCAATGTTGTTTTTGTTTTGATAAATACGTCCTTTTATCTTAACATTTGTTTTATTTTGTGTATGTTTAGACATTTTATAGAAACACAATGTTACTATTACATTTTTAAGGTTTCGTACTGGTTTTGGCTAAAATGAAAACCTTATGTAATTATTGTATGCGTTGGTCTCTCTTTATATGTCATATTAATTTTTGCCAGATAAAACTGAGTCTGTGTATACGAAGATGAAAACAGTATTTTTCTTTTTTTAATTGTTTATTTTGTTTAGGTTTCTGGCTTGGCAGCTAGGCCTTTAAGCCAGATCTTTATATTTTAGTTTACATTATAGTTTCTTCATTTTCTTAAGCCTATGTGAAGTACAGTTGAACTGTAGGTAATCTGCTAGTGCCATTCAACGAAGTTCTTGTGACAACTCAAAAGGCCACAGTTGACTATACAGTTCACGTTTCTCACAAATCACATAATTACTACTCAAAAACTATCAATATCCTCCAACTATTGTTCATTTAGAGTAACTTTACACATTTTTAGAAAATAAAACTGCACAGTATAACGTCACCTTTCAGTTCAGATCGGTCTGGCTGAAAGTTAATTGAATTACTGTTTGGCAAATTAATTTTGGGTTTGTAGCTAGTTAAATAACGTCATATAAAAATTTCAGCCATACTAAAATAATTTGAAAAAAAACATCAATCTGAATTGGCGTCTGGCATAGTTTAAACAACAATAAAAATGTCTGGCAATAATAGATTCATGTGTCAAAAATTTCATTTAAAATAATAAGCAAAAAAGAAACCTTAAAATGCTTTGAAAAATTGATATTTTCCCTGTACAGATACGATGCGCACTGATGAACGCAACCACTACCGCCAGCTAGACTGCCCGTATGACGTCTGGGAGAGTGAGAGCAATAGCATATCTAAAAACTGGCTTTCTTGAAATTCTTGTTTTTTCGCCGTTGCTCGCTCTCATACCATTACGTCTAATCTATCAATACGCCGGTAAGTGCTTAATTCACCAGTTTCGTAAGTTTAACTATTTGATTTAATGCAAATTAAAATCATGCTTAGGATAGACAATAAGTAGGTGGAGCTTAAGGTCTTTTAATAAACTGAAACTAAACACCCTTGCGCATAGTTTCTACAACAATGCTTTTACCGTCAAGACCAATGTTTTGGAACGCGCTGCCAATTGCTATCAGACAAGCAAAATCGCCACTAATATTTAAAACGATGGTCAGAAAATATTACCTGTCCTTGGAGTATGATGATATATAAATGTATGTACATATATATTTATCTATGAGCATTTATATATTTTGTAGATAATATGTATTTGTGTGTTATGTATATTAAGTATGTATCTATTTAATATACAGATCATGCGTATATACTGCATTTATACTAGAATATATGAAATTGTACTATGTATTATATATACCACCATCGAATTATCACCATCATATTCTCAATTCATTCATGGGGTTGCCTGGAAGAGATCGCTTTTTAGCGATAAGACCACCCTTTGTGCAAAATGAGACATAGTTTTTGTCTGTCACTATTTTTTTTTGTATTGGTACACAATAAAGAGTTATTTATTGATTGATAGGTTCAATGACATAAAAACCAAGACAGTAAAACAACCAAGGAGATTAAAGGATATATAGTCTAGTCTCAGAACCTGCTTGATCCTCGCCTGTACCACCTATGATAACGTGCAAACTTCATAACTACCTATTTCAACATTTCTACCTCTAAAAGCGCACATAAAGCGTATCATATGAAATTCTCAAAGAAAATAAAAGCGCCGCAGATAGACGTGGGCTTTATCCCTTTTATTGGGAGGCCCTTACGTGTGCCTCGGAAAAAAATAATATACTCACAGCTTCATATAGCACCACTATATCTATACATATAATAAACCTTTGTCTGTGTGTTTACACCGTATTAAAATGCGTTTGTAATGTTAGGTAAACGTCCCGTTGCTGGGTTTAGGACTCTTTATGAACACATCACCTGTTTTTTTTTTACTGCTTTTTTAGCCCGGGCGAACAAGATATACCCAGGTCCAATACTGTCTTACTTTTTTACTGATATAACACATCACCTGTTATACTTAGCCATGTCGAATTGGCTGGATTTCACAGACCAGTTGGTAGGTGATATAATTTTATATATTAGTCAGGCAAGAGGGTAGAAATGTAGTAAGAGAAACAGAGAGAGGGAATGATTTCGGTTCTTCGCGATAACTGTCACTTATACTCAATAAATAACCAATTATAATATGTATCCGGCCAGCAAACGTATGAAAGAAGTATGTAATTTGTGCTAGTATTTGAGCCGGTGTCATTGGTATTATGTAAGAAGAGTTTTCTCTCTCTCTCTCTTCGTTCACCATATCCCAATTAAAAGGGGTCGGCACAATATGTCTTTTCCTTTCACACTCTTCTATTCTGACATACATCATCTGAAACATATTGCCACAAATCATCATATCATCCTTCACTCAATCCATCCATCTTTTTTTTGGTCTACCATTACATCTGTACCCATCCATCTTGTAGTTTAACATTCTTTTTGTCACGTGACTTTCATCCCTCCTCATTATACGGTCATACCAACTTAGTCTTCTTTCTCTCAATTTTTCAGTCACGGTTGCAACTTTCAAAGATCCCCCCCCCCCTCTTATGTACTCATTTCTCAGCTTATCCATTCTCGTGGTTCCAAGAGTTCTATGAAATAATAATCGGCCAAAAAAGCGTAATTTGTAACACACTGTAAAATCACTATGGCGTGACCAGTTTTTACAGAAAACGAGTTGTTGCTTGCGGCTTTGCTCGCGTAGATGTAAAATAATTATAATTTGTGCAAAATTTAGATCTCCCTTTTCACACCCTTAAGAGTTGAATTTTCAAAACGCGGAAACATTTATGTTTACCCAGAAGCAGGTATAAAAAAAAACTTTGAATAATACGGATTTTCATTTAAAATTTCATCTCCTTTTTCAAACCCTTAGGAGTAGAATTTTCAAAAAAATCTTTTTTAGTGTATACACTTACAACATAAACAGAACTAACATGCAAATTTTTTTAGTTTGGGCTTTTCGATGATATGTCAATCAGTAAGGTTAAGTAATTATATTAAGAATATTAATCAAAACTATTAATTATCATCGTCTGTAATATACACTACGAAAAAGTCAGATTTGAAAACAAAATTAATGACTAAAAAACCAAAAAGTAACAACGATACAGTAAGTCCCGCAGGCTTCAATAGTATATACAATATATTCTGTCAATTCAGTCTTGTGAACTTGGTGAGAAAAATACAAGGCATTATATGAAAAATCTGTGACGTGAAAAACTGAGTACAATCTCAATATTATGAGTGGGATTGAGTTGTGAATTGTGAGAACGTATGCTACTGTATTTATATTCAAAGTGTCTTACATATCTCCTACATTTCAAATGAAATAACCTGTTTAGGTTCTAAGCATACGATATACACATACGATAAATAATCTATATAACCATTAGTCATTTATATACATAAGACATTTATTAAGTACAACTACTTTGGACGCATTTCGTTAACAGTTCCACGTGGCGGCTACGTCATGATGTCATCATTTTAGATCACACAGCGCTCGCAACGACCCATGTCAAGAGGTGGGTCAAAGTGAATGTTTACCAGCATTAATTCTCTTTATCTTTTGACATTGAAAAAGGTGCAATTTTCAAATCCACCAATGACATTAGTGTATTTCGTCATTTCTGACATCAATGCCCCACAATCCGTTCCACTAGCGTATATGATTGTAATCTCCATAAGCAACTGCAACGAGAGAAGTCACGGTCGTGATCATGGTCGTTGTAAGTTCCTTCTGGAACGTAGCTTGTAATGTAAAATGTACAGTGTAGGCATCGGCTTAAAAAATTAACAATTTACATCAGATATGTACCATAGATCGATTATGGAGTACTGCTCACACCTGTGGGCTGGAGCACCAGCTTAATCGCCTGGACTGTATTCAACGTCAAGGTCAGAATGGTGCCATCGTCTTTGTTCTACGACCACGCCGCTCGCCATCGACACTGGGCGTTCATCCGTATTTCCTCGAGCCACTTCGGTCATGTACGCAACGTTTCTCTTGCGTACCGTGGGAATTTGGAACGAATTCTTAGTTGAGATTTTTCCACAGCGCTACGATATGGAATTTTTGAAAGAGGATGGCATAAAATTTCCTCGAGGCCGGCAGCGTGTTGGTGATATCTCTGGTGTTGCAAAAGTCCATAGGCGGCGGTAGCTTACCATTAGTTAGATCGTCAGCCTGTCCACTGTACGGTACACCCCAAATCACTCTCTGTTGGATACATCCCTTAAACACTTGCCGCGTTACGCGCATTTTCATAAGACATCTTACTCGCTTCGCTATATAGCTTGGTTTCGTAGCTTAGGTTTTACATTTTCGCAGCATAGCCGCATAGCACATTCTGGTGGAAAGACACCCTTATTCGCGGGTTCGAATATTGAAGAGAAAAAACATAAAGACTTCGTTTAAAAAACCGACTTCAAAAACTAAAAAACTAAAATGTATAAAATAACTTATTTCTAAAGCTATTATTATTAATATATATTATCGACTTCAAGATGTTTTAGATATATATCTAAGTAGTTAGAGATATAAGTTTCATGCAATTCAATACATGAATGTCGTTGTACGTGCTCGTATATGAATTCAGATAACAGATAAGACTGGATTTGTTCATACTATCAAATAATTATGTCCAATCTCATAAACGTGTTAATAATATTTAATAATGATCATAAAATAGATGTGCATATCACGTAATCGATAAGATTTTTGTATATATAAGTCTAAGTTAAAGAATAATTAAGAAACAAATTATTTTCTAATCCTCTCACAGCGATAGACGTATGGGCTTTCGCCAGTGGCACGACATCCTAAAATACGAGGTATTCACCATAGCGCCACCATTCAACTTAAAACAACGCTCGCATATAACCCGTAAGCTCGAAGCTTGTATTTTACGGAAGCAATTGAGTTTCTTTAAACGTAAAAAGAAAACCATTGCAAAACAAAACAGACCACAAAAGTACTTCAAAATAAGAAATTCTTTTCAAAAGCAAGTCTTGATGGTACGTTCTGGATGACACTTGAGTGTTTTCCCACTTCTTTTGACAAATAATTAAACGTACTCGAATGGCGTCACATTTTCCGGGAGGTCCGCATTAGTGGTGGCCTAACAAAAACTTTTTACCCAAATGACTTGAATAAAGTTGCAAATCTAGTCAATCGAGTAAAAGTGCTGTACGTAGTTTATTAAGGTTTTTTTAATAACCTTATTATAAATAGCTTATAGTGGAACACTTACAAGATGGCACTGTGCAATAATTGAGGTCGCAAACGACTCCCGGTACGAACGAAGAATATATACAAATGCCTGCGAGGAACAACAATAGCTCCGCTGGAAGATCTTTCTTTGAAACGGAAGAGCATTCCACCTCACTCCTCCACCTGATCGGGACATCCCTGGTGACCCAGATGTCGAGAGAAATTAGACTCAGTGTATCATGACCTATGTCCGGAGCAGATTTAAACAGAGTAACGAAACGAATCTTGAACGACACGACTCGACAAATAGTACTTGCCTTATTCCCACCCCTATCTGTCACCTCAGGCCACAATACCCTTAGTGCTTGTTCTGTGTGAAATGAGTTGTCTTAAAGTACTGATGAATTAACAGGATTCTTTCGAGCAGAGGCGTAGCTACCACGGTATCAGCCGTATTAATGCTACAGGGCCCCCGAAAGTGTGTAAGTAATTTATTTTTAATGCTATTCACAATCTTTTACAGATAACTAACATTTTTGAGAGTATGGTAGAAAAAGAAAACTGAAATCGTCTTCACCTAAAAATGATGTGATAAATAAGTTTGCTGATAAAAAGGCGAGAAGACTGTATTTTTGATTTGAATTGATTGTCTCACTAATAATTATTTTAATTAAATTCATTTTTTACTTCACTCCTAAAAAATTTTTTACCCTTCCTTTGGGCCCCCAAAAATTTTTAATACAGGGCCTGTTTAAGGCAAGCTACGCTACTGCTTTTGAGTGAGCTTTCTGGACTTAATTCAATTCTATGGGGAGTAAAACAACTATATTTAAAGAAGTCTAGAAACTGAGTTCGATAAAAACCTTGAATAACTAAATCTAAACAATACATATGTATTAATATCATAAACCATTGTTTCTCCTAGCTTAGTTGTACCTTTTTTTTTTGGCCAGGGGAAATCCGTTTGAGGACTAAGCCGCGACAGGCACAAAAACCTGGGGGATGCTCGCGACCCGGTGAGAGTGTGGGATTCGCCAGATCGGGGGTGGCACTAGCGTGCTCGGTCAGAACCGGAGCCACGCTATTGCCACGCCCCAGTTAGGGATACCCACTAAAACCCCTGGGTGTTCCGTCCTGCGCCTGATGCTAGGGCTACGGGTGTAGGCTATCCCGTTTCCGCGTGCCCTGGCAGACCTTAGTTGTACTTAACCTAACCAAAACATAATTCGCGGTAAACCTGCAAGTGTGTGCTGGGACACATAGTAGAAGTGAAACTTCAACGGACAAGTGGAAAAACGAATCGCAACGGATAAGTGACAAAACGAATTTCCTCAAAATTGTATCTTAAAGTTTTACGGACAGGTTTTTGGACAAATTGGACAAGTACATTAACAATCATTCGTTTCGTGCAAGAACGGAGAAAGAATACAATTTCCTGCGGCCAGGCGGCCTGTCGTAAGAGGCGACAAAACAACCCACAGCCAGGTGGTAGGGCATTTGCCCGACCACCAAGTGTGTCGCCATAACAACCTTGAGTTGTGTTCAGGTATTATTGACCAGGTTTCAGTATCCCTTAAGAGAGCAGCAGCGCATTTGTAGCACCTTTGGTGTTGCAAATGTCCATAGGCGATTGTAACCGCTTTCCATCAAGTGGGCCGCCTGTATGCTGAACTCCTGCAATAAAAAAACTGCCCGTAACACTTCAAGTTGAAATTTTGAGGCGATTTGTTTTGCCACTTATCCGCTGCCATTTTGTATTTCTTATCGATTTGTCTGTTTGTTCGGGATTCACGTAAAAACTACTGAGCCGATTTCGATACGGTTTTTGCTGATTGACAGCAAATTCTTAGACTTAAAATCTGCGTTACTTTTTATCCTGGGAATCCCGCTGTATTTTTTCGGGGGATGATATAAAAGACCAGATTTAAAAAAACCGAATTCCAATGCCATTTGTCACTGATCGATAGCACATTTTATATAATAATTTAATATATAATATGATAGCACATTTTAAAAATAAAATGTGTTATATTTTGATATGTTAATGTTATATATAACCCCGTAGGTATTTTCCCGGAAGCGGTTTAAAGTTGTTCGTATCCAAAAAATCAACGAATTCCGGTAGTTTTAACTAAAACGATAACTTACATTCTTTTTCAAATGCTACGGTATTTCATGTCAAACATGGATGAAATCGCGGGTATATCCTAGTGCATTTATACCCATAGTGCACTATGCCTATTCTATAAGTACGTCAGTACTTCGTGGTCTTAGGAATGAGCGGATTATTTTTTTTGGAAATTGTGTGTATGTTCTGTTACGAGTTGCAGGACTCGAATTAAAATTCTGTTGGAATTATTATAGAATTTATTAGAACTATACAAACCCATATAACACAGGTACATGTATAATAACACGCGCAAAGTCCGTCACTAATTGATTATCGAATGTACACACGTTTTGCTCCGCTTGTACTTATCGCTCGACGGCCTCAGCCCTCCGTTCGGGCATTCCTTTATACTAAGCTATACAATATGTCTCGACACAATACTAGACCGCGTAAAAATCATTCCCAAGAATCATACTTGGCTAATGACTACGGTAAAGGATTACAATACACAATAGGCTGTTTTTATAATTACACATTTTAAACACAAAGTAAACAAAAGAAGTCCAATTGCCGAACAGGTAATAAGCTGTGGGTGTGAATTGGTCTTTGTCGGTCGTAACAATAGCAGTATGAGCGATAAAGAAAAGAAAGTTAAATTTAACGGTATATGGAATTAAAAATAACTCTAACGAAGCCAAATGGAAAACTCTATTGTCACATATAAACTTTGCAGAACACCAAAATAAGATTAGGAATAATTACAGACATCCATTTCTGAATGTGCGATGTTCGTAAATGAATAAGAGATACTCGGCACCATTACAATTTAGCTCGGTTACACTCGTCACGTAATGTCATAATTGTGTGTACTGGCGGTACGTGGGGACGGATCACGTGACACAATTATGAATTGGATAAAAGCACAAGTGTCACGTACAGCCGGTAACTGGGGGCCCTTTTGAAAAACGGGCTACGTCGGCGCTAGTCTGTTGTGAGCCCACTGGATGGTTCACGGTCAATTTAGGACTGTTACACGAAGTACTGTTAGTCTATGGTAGGTTTTGTTTAGCTAGAAGTTTTCATGTGATTTTGATCAAATATCAGGCTTTAGAAACGCTTATGCAGTTTTAAACGATTGCTTAGCAGGTGATTAGTAAAAATGGTATTTATGAACAACAACGGCCTTACTTATATTTTCGTTAAGGAACGATTAGGCATCTCTTAAGTAAGACAATCTAAAACACAAATTCGGTCCCCTTATTCCCGTACTCGGTGACAATCAGCTTTTTCAAACAGAAATTGCTGTTTTGCCTCTTAGCAGTCACTTAAACTACCTCTGGATGTTGGTTATTTTTGACAGTTATGTATGAGTTACTTTACTATCTCTTATCCTTAAAAGAAGTTTATGGGTAAGATTTTTAATAATCAGTTGTTGAGCAGTTTCAAGTATCAATCTTAGATAAGCAATAGCTAATTCAAATTTATAAGTGAAGAAAATAAGTATTGACTAGGAAAACAAGAGCATCACAGTTACGAGGTGGTTAAACATTATTCAGCGTCATTTTTGTCTAAGCAAGGTTTCAGACTTCTTGTCCTTAGAAAGTGTAATTTTCTTAAAGACAGTTGGAGTTGAAATTTCTTAAGGAAGTTAAAGTAAACTGAGTATCATGGAATAAATAAACGATATTTTACATAGAATCAGTCCAGACATAAGTTTTGGCAAAGTTGTAATTAATCGATGTAACACCCAAAGTAACTAAAACTCTAAAACACTGTTTAGATAATTTGTGCAAATGCACAAAGTTGGTGCAGTGTGTACCGACTAAAACCAGTGCGAACTAGTTTGGTGCAGTTTCAGCTAGTGGAAACAAGTTAACACTGAAATTATTGCAATTTTACTTCTGTACAGGATAGCTATTTGCAATGTTATGAAAGTTTTATTTTGAATACGCTAGTTCAAGTCGATTGCTTTTGTTTTGGAGTTTAAATCCTTATAGAGAAATATGACACTAGAAATAAATTAAATAATGATATCTAATTGGTGAAACGACCCATTGCTTATTCCAAAACTCGAATTTACAGGCTGAATCCTAGTCCGGAACTTAGTATTTAACGGACTGCACAAAATATTTTTATTCTGATAACATCGCTTCGCTCGTTTAGGCGGTTTCTCTGATTTAAAAGACTATTTGTAAATGTTTGCTTGTAGGCAAAATTATTAACGAGGCGACTTGATTAGTAGAGTGAGATTATTACCGTCGGCAATGGACATCTGCAACACCAATAGAGCCGATGCGTTGCCTACCTCGTGGAGACTATGCCCTTCTAAAGAGCCCCATATTGTAGCGTTGTAAGAAAGAGGCGAGAAGGAGTTCATTCCACATCATCATCGTGATCAAATCATGTCATAATTTGTACATAAAACATTTACCTGTTTTATTAGTAGGTAGATCACGGTGGGATCGGGTCCTTTATTATTTATTTTTTAGTCTTGGACTCCACATTTTTTAAAGGAAGTTAATATACCCGATACGCTTTTAACTATTTTTTGTCTATTAGTCTCTGACAGTTAAACTGTCTCCGATACTAGGATAACACAAATGTGTAAGAGCAAAAATTGAATTGACACCCTATTCTAAATAGAAATCATTGAAAGCGTTTACTTTTGACATCGCTATATCAGGGTTCCATTAATGTATTTTTGGTTGGACATAATGTGAAATTCTATAGGTACTAATATCACAAAGCCAAAGTGGTTCGTTTCTTTTATTCACATAGAGTCATAGATCATTGATTAAGGAAATTTTATTACTCACATAATATTACGAGAACCAACCGCGTGGCCGCCTTCCCTATTACCGGGATAGAAGTATCCATTATATCGCCAGCTGCGTCAAGACTTATTGTATTTGTATTGGTATATGATTTACAATAAAGAACATTCATTCATTCAACAGTTATCGACAGTACAACAGAAGGAAGAACACAAAAATAAATTCTCACAATATTTAAAATTACAAACATGTATATATATATATATATGGATATATATATAATATATATATATATATATATATATATATATATATATATATATATATATATATATATATATATATATATATATATATATATATATATATATATATATATATATATATACAGCTAGGGATTTTTGTTAAAGAAAATCGAGATATGTTTGAAAGTTACGGAAATGAAAATCGTTTTGTTAGAAGGGACCAAACAAAAATTTAAATGAAAAGTTGTACAACTGCCTTACATTAATAAGTGTAGCAATGGCTCTTAGAGTGTTTAATGAAATTCCAAAAGTATTCAAAGAGTTGCCAACACGGTCATTCAACATTATTATTATTTTTATGGCATTAATTAATATTTCAATTGGAAATCGTACTTTAAGTGTCACGTTCTTGTACTTACTTAGTTTGTTTTGTATTTTTTTATATACCTAACTACATGTTATTTATCAATTTTATGACATACGTAACAAACTACCTTAATATGTATTTGCATATAGTAATAATTTTAGACATAGAAAAAAAATGTATGTCAACTAGGCGAAACATGGTATGTATATAATTTTTATTATCTTGTATTTCTTTGTTTCCTGTGAATAAATAAATTTGGATTTACATACTGGTATGGGTATAAGCTTAATATGGGTGACAACGTGGAGCGTAACTACTGTATGATATTTAATATACATGCTTTTTTATTTATTTTGAGTTTTGTGCGTTATACAATATTTTTACAAATAGGCATTGTTTTCTTTCCCCTATTATGCCTATAACAGAACAATGGATTGTATTTACAAGCGCACTGGTTTCAGTTGCAGGCATGGCTGTCAACCGTGTCTGTATAACGTTGTATGAGGTTTAGACGTAGAAGGTAACTGATACATTTGTGAGTATTGGTTTTTTATAATATCCTGGTATAAAGGATTATACCATAGTATACATTAGGAAATTGAACATCTATTAATATATTGATTGTGTACTAACTAATAAAACATAACAAACCCATCTATTTTGCACTCTTCATTTTAATATTATAACTCCTTTTTCTTTTAAATATTGAAGATGGACAGTCAAAATACCCTTTCTCACCCTGCATGCAATGTAGCTTTCTAAATTTTGTATGAGTGTACAAGTTATGACGTCATACATTTAACGACTCAGAATGTTAATAATATTGTTTAAACACTACTAAATGAATATATGATGATAGATAAATACAACTGTAGTACCTACTCTTTTGTCTGAACATCTTCTAATGTGCTACCACTGTATAATTTACTTATCACCAGGATACCAAAAATACCAACATAATATCCTTTAGTTACGTATTATGTCTTTACAAGTTCTGTTGTCAGCAGGAGAACGTCAAGTCAAGTGTGCACCTGTAGCACATGAGTAAATAAACGGAACAGAGATAAAGCTTCTTAAGAACGTGAAAAATTGTTACCTATTCTGGTAGGGTCGTCACAGTAGGTAAAGACAAATTAAACAAAACATTTGTTAAATAGTTTTATAATTCAATATGATAGAATAGGCTACTACTTTACAAATAACTTACTCTAATAATTATTTTTGTTTTTTAATAATTTATTATTTCTTTTAACGGTGTGGTAAATTCTGAATCTAGCAAAGTTTTTTCAAGTAATCTAACAGGAAACACTCACATGGCATATCAAATTAACAATCTTTAATACTAATAATATATACTTAATTACATACCACGTTTTAACATTAAAATATTCAAACATGCAGCTAACAAAACAACGTGCGTCGCACACATCGCACTACCGCCCCCGAGTTTGTCCACTGGCTGTGCCGGCGTAAACTGGTTTTTGCCTGTCTCGCCGCGTACTCGACAAGCGGCCAGTGGTCACGTACACATGCCCCGCGTGCTTGTAGTAGTGCAACCGATTCAGGTCTCGTGACCTCGAACACCCTGCGGCCGGCGGCTTTACGGTGGACGCAATCAGGCCACAACTGGAGGAATGGGTTAACCGCACTAGCGGCACCCTCACCTTCAGGACGACGCAGATACTGACCGGACACGGTTGTTTCGATCAGTATCTGTTTCGCATTGTGGGCTGCTTGCCTTCTCCGGATTGCCGACAGTGTGGCGCACCCGATACGGCGTTTCATACGCTTGTCGAGTGCGCTGCCTGGGCGCCGCAGCGTTTCGAGCTCGAGACAATGTTAGGAGCCGTCGGATCGCTCGGCGACTTGGTAACGGCCATGTTGCAGAGCGACGACGCCTGGGATGCTGCGGTTTCTTTTTGTGAGGCAGTTATGTCTCTGAAAGAGGCCGCAGAAAGGGATAGGGAGCGAAGTCCTAGGGCGCGTGCTACGGTCTCTTCTCGAGGTCGCCGGCCTTCAGCCGGCACCCGGAGAGGCAGGTACGCGCATTACTTCCCTCCCTGAGGTAGGATCCGGAACGATGGGGGCCCTTAGCTACTAGGTAAAGCAAGGGACTTAACAACTACCCCCGTTTCGTAGTGGAGTGTGTTCTCCCAGGGCACACTTCAGCACTTTATGCGCTGGATCGACTGCTGAGTAACTATGTTCTACATCTCAGTCTTTCCTTCACATCAAAGCGCAGGGCCGCGAAGGGAGGAGGGGTTTTTTTAGTGGGTATTGAGGTTGCTCGCCCGCGCGGCATCGCTCGGAGTCTCCACACTCCTCTGTGTAGTCCATAGCGGACGGAGCGCAAGTAGAGCATACAATTGCTAGCGTTACCGCCCCCCGTGGATTCGTGCCGTCTCCTAGTGACGGCCCAGAGAGTGCGTAAATCGGTTAGTCATTTTTCCCCGCCTCAAAAAAAAAAAAAAATGCAACCGATTCTCGCGGTTGTATGAAGCTTTAACTCTGTTCCGTTTATTTACTCATGTGCCTGTAGCTTGATATTTCTGACTAGGGTTGCAACGATATATTGCACACTTATATTCTACACTAATATTGATAACATTCGGTTATGATGTTATCGATAAAAAAATATTTCGACTATTCTGTGAATGAACGTGTCAATTAATATTAAGTACATTTTCTATTACACCAGGAGTTTTTGGCGGGAACTGAAAGGAGATGTTGTGCTGTGCAGTTTTATTTTCTAAAAATGTGTAAAATTACTCTAAAATGAACAATAGTTGTAGGATATTGATACTTTTTGAGTAGTAATTATGTGTTTTGTGAGAACTGTGAACAGTATAGTCAAATGTGGCCTTTTGAGTTGTCACAAGTATTCCGTTCAATGGCTGTAGTTGGTAACCTACAGTTCAGCTGCGCTATATATAGATATAGGCATAAGAAGATGAAGAAACTATATTATAAACTAGGATCTAGCTTAAAGGCTTAGCTGCCAAGCCATAAACTTAAATAATAATCTACTGCAGCATTCGTACAACAGCGAGCTAATTGCTAGTGAGTTCTAAAATAGTCGAAAAAGCCGCAGAATCCAGTCTCGTTGTCGGCCCGGTGTAATATCAGTCATCCATTGTCTGTTAAAGAATTTAATTAATTACTTTGAAAGTGAGGAAGTCTGGCTAAATGCTGGGGATTCCCAAAAAGGATTATTTGGCGTGTAATTTGTGAATATTAATAACGAGTGTCAAAACTAGAATTTTTGTAATTTTGATCCAGTTAAATAACGTGAAAGTATAAAACTAGTTTCATTTTAAGATTCGGAGCTGAACTCCAACCAAATATTATGAAATTTGGTTTATCTATACTAATATTATAAAGAGAAAACATTTATTATAGCATTGGGCTGAACTTTACCAAACAGAACTGGCTGAAACTGAGACATTACGTCTAAACCTATGAACATATTAGTACATAGTAAATTGTTTGTATTACAAATTTGTATGTTTGTAACAAATAATCCAAAACTACTGGACCCATTTTGAAAATTCTTTCACCATTCGAATCCTACATTATCCTTGATTAATATAATATAATATATATAACGCGGTCGAGATGCGAGCACTGCGCAAAATCTGCAGAGTGACGCTCGCGGACCGCGTTCGTAATACCGAAGTAAGAAAGAGAGTGTCGGGGTGAAGGTAAGGAAAGGAATGCTCCGGTGGTTCGGGCATGTGGAAAGAATGTATGATGAAAGAATGACTAAACAGATATACAAGGCAAAAGTGGTAGGGAGCAAAATATTTGGCGCTAGAATCGGGTTCTAGATTTTCATTTTTTCAGGGCAGGGCAACGTCTGCCAAGACCGGTAGTATATGTGTATTATGAAAGCTGTGGTAGCTTATTGGTTAACACACCCCTCCCAAGCTCAAAGGGCACGGATTTGAATCCTGACCGTAAAGCATGCCCCTCTTAGGCTGTTATTTGACTTAATGTGCATATTGTTACAAATACCACGTATTGACAATGAAGGGAAAAAAATGATGCAACTTGTATATCGAGAAAAATGAGAGGCTTATATGTTATATGTGTATTATGAATTCATATAACCAATTAACGAACGTACTGAATTCATATACGAACCAAGATAATTAATTTTATCTTATAATATCGATTAGATTAATTTTAATTTAAAAAATGCATGTAATTGAGTGGAATGATTTAGATTCACAAGTATACCCGACAGGAAGCGTTGGGATCGGGTTCCAGGATTTTAATGATTTTTGTTGAGTCTACGAATATATATGAGGCGCTGCAATGGGGGTTCTTTTTTATTATTTTTTAAGGTAGGACAACGTCTGCCGAGTCAGCTAGTTAGTATCATCCCAGTTTTAAATCCCGGTTGCGTTCGGAGCGATCGCTCCAACGCCCAGGGTTCGCTTTCCTACTGTCATCCCCTTGGCATCCCCTTATTGAGACCATTGCTCCGTGTGTTATCCTCCACAACGTCAAGTCAGCATTTCTTAGGCCTTCCGCTCCGAACGGCACCTCGCGAAGGAGGCATGCCTAGTCATTTGTTCCCCACATAACACACCGCTGGTATGCTATTATCCGTGCAGGAACGGCGAAAGAATACAATTTCATTCAGCCAGCGGCCTGTCGTAATAGACGACAAGACAACCCACAGTCAGGTGGTAGGGCATTTGCCTGACTGGATGCCTACCACCCCTGGTCTAGAGTATGCCGCCATATCGACCTTAAGTTGTGTTCCGGCACGAGGTTCCAGTCTCCCTTAAGAGAGCAGCAGCGCATTCGTACCACCTTTGGTGTTACAAATGTCCATTGGCGATGATAACCGCTTTCCATCAAGTAGGCCATCTGTCTGCTGAACTCCTGCAATAGAAAAAAAATGATTATAAATTTTAACCAGACGAGGATAATTCATGACTTTGTTTTACAATATTTCTTTGTGAAAAAATTGTTATCCATCAAAACAAAATGATTTACGGTACCCCCTCTCCCGGCGGGATTCCCCGTTGGCCACGTATTCGCTTTAACAAAGAGATTTCAATTTAAGCAAAGCAATCTAATTTCACACGGCGCTGGTTGTAAATGGAATGTAATTTTATACTAAAGATTTAAGTCCAAGTTGAATTAATGGTTCTTGGGTGAGCAGCTATCATTTCCAAGTGTAAACGTACAAGGTGCTTTGGGAGGTCTTGTTGTAATAAGCTCAAATATATAAACAAACTAAAAAGAACAGTTGAAGTTGTGGGGCGCGTAGCCCACGGATAGTAAGCTGGTTCAATTATTATGGACTGTATGATAGAGATATGATCAAAATCCTTGTACTAGCAAAGCAGAAGCTCCACCAACCTTGAGATCCGCCCTCTCCTGGCTCGGTTCAGGTTGCATGCACACAGGAACAGCACAGGGCACTATGTTGCACTTTGGAGCTAACACTTGTACAAAGTTTTACGGAGATTAAATGTTCTTGGCACGGCCAGTAATCACACCAAGATGCTAAGTTTAGTAAAGTATCAGCGCACGGCGCGATGTTGTTCTTGTCAAACGTTGACTCGAAGTGGTCCAAAATGGCTGACCCTACCCCGCTGTGCATTGGCCGTCACCTTACACAGAAAGAGGGTAGACAGCAAAATTCATGGAGCGATATTCTACCTACTTCACTAGGCAAGGACCGAACAGAAGTAAATTAATAAACTAAATGGAATAACTAAGAACTAGTAATTATAAGGCAAATTCTTATTTTAACCGTGTATCAATTAACTTATAATCTTTTAGCTGATACACATGATACAGATTTATTTATTAGTAATCCGCTGAATCTTAAGACTGTCCCGGTAAAGCGTTGGTCTGAATATTAAGAAGTCAATAGGTCAGTTTTAAAATCATTTTTTTCTTTTTTTAAATTTCCTCCTTTTAATTTAATTTACAGAATTTAACATATATACTAGCAAGCATTATAGCTATCTATATGGGGAAACAATGAAATGATTATAGATATTTAATAGTATATACTTAGTTTTAAACTGTTTGTTCTCCTAATAAAATAAAATAAGTTTTCGCGACTTGTGTACATAATAAACGTATATTATGTATATAAGTCGCCCGTGACCACGGCCACTGAAAGGCGGCCGAAACGTCGGATAGACCAAAATCAAATAAATTACCGCGCTTAAATCCGTTAAAACGTAGTTTTATTCGGTGAATGAAATAAGCTTATTGCAAACCTTGTTTGCTGAAAATGAAGCGCCCTAATTTTCAAAACATGCTACTTTTGAGAACATAAGTAATGTAAGTACGTCGATATTTCTTCAAATCAACATTTTATTTATTTTTTGAAGTATTAGAATAATTACAAGTCTTTACTAAAACTTTACTTGCCGGCCTCTGTGGTGGAGCGGGCTAAGCCTTTGCCTACCTTACTTCAACGCAGAGGCTCCGGGTTCGATTCCTGGTATAGTAAATTTCGGGAACGTGTTTTCTCCGTTATTTACTATGGTCTGGGTGTCTGGGATCGGCCCCAAAGTAGTCCTTTGTATATTACTCATAACACATGCGTATCTTGGTTAATTTGGGGATATACAATATGTTGTCTGCCGATCATCATCATTACTTTCAACATTCGAATTTTTAAGTATATTTTACTGACCGTACATTTGCCTTACTATCGGTTGAATTTTGCCATAAGCTCCATATATCTAATGTCAAAATTCGACCAATGGTAAAGACAGCATGTGTGCAGGAAGGGAAAAGGAATACAATTCGGTAGTTGACAATTTTTGAGAAACAGGTTTATTTTGAGCCTTATGGTCTATTTTAGCCAAAATATTAATATTTCAGCAAAAAAAAACAACATTAACATATTCAATTTAGCAATTTTATAAATATTTTGACATTTCGTTACAAAAATGCGTCAAGCTGTCATGGCATGACGTCACAGCGTGCAAAACAAATATCTGTTTCGTTGAAGTGTTATCTGAGAAGTCATTGATTGTTTTGCACACTATGACGTAACGCGCTCTGATCGGCGTTCATTGTCACGTGGCTAATGGCTGCAATATAACAATTTTATTTCTCAAAAATATCAATCAAAATTTAATATTTTAGTTAAAACGATTTATTTTTGTCATATTTAGATCGTAATCTACGATATATATTAAATCAAGAAGTAAGATTCACCCAAAATCTTGTCTACTTTTCGTCCTACTTGACTATTGTAGCCCAGTTTGGAACCCATTTTACAATGTTAATTTATTGGGTTTTTGGTTTTACAAACGTTTTTACAAACGTAGCCATCCTTCTGGGCACCTTACTCATAGAAGACGGTGATCTGGGCTCAGTATTCTACTTATAGTCTTGAGGGACTATGGGTAGAATACAATACAAATAAGTTAAGTTTTCTTACATTGTATTCAATAGTATGTAATTTTATAATAATAATTGTGTTAATAAATAATATAATTTATTGATAATAGAAAAACTACACAAACAGTTTACCGCATTACGTACGCTAATAATAGCTGCCTTAGTCTAAATAGTTACGAGTCCAGATTGAAGTACTCCAAGATTTTTTTTATTGCAGGAGTTCAGCAGACAGGCAGACGGCCCACTTGATAGAAAGCGGTTACCATCGCCTATAGACATTTGCAACACCAAAGGTGCTACAAATGCGCTGCTGCTCTCTTAAGGGAGTCTGGAACCTGGTCAATAATGCCGGAGCACAACTCAAGGTTGTTTTGGCAACATACTTTAGACCAGGGGTGGTAGCCATCCAGTCGGGCAAATAACCTACCACCTGGCTGTGGGTTGTTTTTACGACAGGCCGCCCGGCCGCAGGAAATTGTATTCTTTCTCCGTTCCTGCACGAATAAAATATAGGATAGATTGGAGTAATGCAGTACCACTGCAGTTGCGATGCAAGACTGCTGATGATCTATTTCCTTATAAACTCCTAAACTGCAAAATTGTCAGCCCCGAATTCTTCGACAAACTAAAATTCGCTGTACCATGAGCTGGATGCCGTTTGCATAATTGTAAAACCATTCGCTCTACCAGCATGTCGCACTGTGCACTGTCAACAACCACCATTCTACCGTCTTTGTACTGCCTACAATAATATCTGCCACTAGCTCGATATTCTCAATGCATCGGTTAAGCACATCAAGAAGTTTCACTCTTTGTTAATTATTTATTGAATTAATTATTTATTTTTCTTTTTTTCTAAATTATCATGTACCTACTCGATGTCTATATATAATGATTGTATGTTGTGTTCGCATCAAGAAGGCCATTCCGCGACCATATTCTCTGTGTTCTAGTTATGTTTAAAAGTACGTGTCCATTTTGCGAACCAAACTAAAAAAATAGCTGCAAATCCAAAAATTGGTTAAATGAGACCCGGAGGCCGTGGCGAGCTCCCTAGCAAATCACTACATGTCTTTTGATCCTGCTGCGAGGGAACCGCTAATTGATGACTCGTATTATTGGACCGATTTACTTTTACTATTCCACCGAATTGTAACATGCTGGAAAATGTTATGTAACAGGCGGTAAAAACATCTCACAGCCAGGTAGGGTATTTTCCCGCCTAAATGGCAACCACCCCTGGTCTAGAGTAAAAACAAGTTTGTTCTCCCAAAATTTCTTTCAGACCTATCTCCACTGGATTTTACCTGAATTCCAAACAAACAGTCAAACTGACAAAAGGACAAAAAATCTATAAAAAAATGCATCGTGTCAGCCATCGTTTATATAGTCCAGTTTCCATCCTAACATGCCGTGTGTGTACATTTTATAACTAGCTGTTCCGGCAGACGTCGTCCTGCTCAAAAAAATAGGGGTTGATCGTAGAGGGCTGAAAATTTAGGGTTGTATGTATTTATTTTTAATGCTGTATCATAAAAAATGAAAAAAAAAAATATTAAAAAAATACAGGGGTGGACTACCCTTAACATTTAGGGCAATGAAAAATAGATGTTGTCCAATTCTCAGACCTACCCAATATGCACACAAAATTTCATCAGAATCGATCAAGCCGTTTTGGCTTTAGTTAGTAGTTTCGTTATTTAAGTGAAATTATTTCTGTGTGTTCATCAAGTAGATCCCGAGATGGTTTAGATTCACGATTGGACTCGGAACACCTTTAACGGTGGGACCGATTTTGATGAAATGTTTGTGTTTCTTTACTAGATTCGAGAATTAATGGTTCAGATTACTAATGGGTCTTGGTAGATGGCGCTGTAATCGGTTTCTAGATTTTTATTTTTTAAGTGTAAGACCATGTCTGCCGGGTATAGCCAGTTTTTTTGAAATAAAAACCCTCTTATCACTGAAGGAAGATTAACTGACAATTTTGCCCAATGAAAAGCGATTACTCAAAGCGAGATGTCGTAAAAGAGTAATTGATAAAACTATAAAAATCTTCCGAGCTTATCTTGCAGAAGTCAAAATATTTTCATCATTTGACTAAAGGACTGGAGGAAACGAAAGTTTTTATTGCCACTTTGATGGCATTATTTACTTCATTTGGTGATGAATACCTAAAAAACAGCTGTTCCGGATTTTGATGGCAGCATTTATTGCTTTATTGTTTTACTTTTGTCTACCAGGAGACCAAAGAAATATTGTAAGTAATTTACGAGAATATTTCGTAACGCTGCGTAGTAGTATATCGTAGTCCTTGCGTAGCATGAGTAAATAATGCTAATTACATGCGTAGTCGTTGTATAGGTGAATCAGCAGTTGACAAACAAACAAACAACCTATCGATTATTACGATGTAATTAATTACTTTGGCTAGCTCTAGGATAAAAAATTTCAATTTTATTGTTCATCTAAAACATTGTTAGTACTATGTAAAATGTAAAATGAATCCGAAATTGAAGAACTGGTGGAAGAGCCCAATATAATAAGCGAAAGCAAGACACATCGCTTGCGCTGGCTTGGCCACCTATATAGGCTCGGGAGGATGGCGCGGTGAAAAGAGCCTATCTGGGCAGACCAACGGGACGGCGACACCAGTTGGTAGACCCAGATACCGCTGGAGGGATGTAGTGGAGGCTGATCTGCGCGAGCTTCATGCTGATGACTGGTAGGAGACAGCGCTGAACAGGAAGGAGTGGAGTATTCTCATTTCGGAGACCAGGAGTTATTTTGGGTCGGTGAGTCGTAGCAGTTAGTTAATTAGTGATAATTATAAATATGTAATTATACATAAATATGACCTTGTTTGTGTATTGGTATAATTGTATATTTCCCTATTCTTTCTTAAAGAATAAACAAATGTCATGAAAGGTTGGTATGTACTGCTGATAGCAGATATGAACATAGATTATTTTTAACCTTATAACTCTTAACGGTTCTCGTTGGCAAACTGCATTGTCTGATTCTTCGGGACTCTGCGTTGCCTTCGTCTCCGGCTTAGTTGGTCAATCATTGGTGTTCGATGACCCTCTGTGGCTTCTGGCGACCTGTACTAAATAAATAAATTAGCCTTTACATCGAAAAAAAAAAGATTATATTATTATATAATATACTAGCGGCCCCGGCAGACGTTGTCCTGCTCTGAAAAAATAAAAATCTATGACCCGATCCCAGCGCCACCTACCGGTTCCAATTGTGGATTTAAACCATCCGGGGACCCACTCAAACACACAAAAATAAAATCGTTCCCCGTTGTAAGAGGATTCTAGAACCCGATCTCAGCGCCACCTACCGGTTCCAACGGTATAAAAACTATCCTATCTTTCAAGTTGGATCAAACTGCACACGGTGTGCAAATTTGATTAAAATCGGTTGAGTAGTTTAGGAGTCCATCGCGGACAAACATCGTGACAGGAGATTTATATATATTAAGATTATAAGTTATGATTATAGAAGTATAGTCTTTGACATTAATTATTATTATCAAATTTCGACCACGGTCGACCACTAGTATAAGTAAATCCCTCATAACGTGAAACTAATATTTCTTGAGACCTGAAGGCTTACCATTTCCTTCTTACGCCAAAACATCTCAATGGATCGTAAATCGTTACCAATTGTATCATGAATTTCCATATCAATAACTCAAGAAAAATACAATTATGCACACTATAAAAGTTTCCACGCGTCTATTCTCAACGTCAATGCTTGACAACAATCTCCGTAGAATGTGAAATGTAACCAAGCTTTTCCGGGTTTTCCGTCTCGCAAAGTATCTACGTAACAATGTACACCTAATGAGAAAAGTGGGACAAGTATAATTTATTTATTTAATTTGTTTGGGAAACATACAATAATTAATACTCTTAAATATAAAACACAAAATTAATACAAATATCAATCAAGTTTCCACTAAAAAATAATTTATACTATAAAAATAAAAAATTGGCTCAAACAGTTAATTACAAATACAATTATATCAAAATTACATAAAATGTCTATTTAATTTACATTTGGTCAATATTAAACAAAAAAAACACTACAATAATTACTGACAAACAGAGATAAAAAAAGGGAAGTAAAAAATCTTGTCATTGTTCTAAAAATTGTAAGTCATATGATCATTCTAAATTACAACATTTTTTAATTTGGGTTTTAATGTAAAAATATTTGATTTATGTAATACTAGGTGTTCCCCGCAGACGTTGTCTTGCCCTTTAAAAAAAATTTGAAACCGATTACAGCGCCATCAACCAAGACCAATTGTTATTCTAAACTATTCTTGAATCTTCTTGAAAAAACACAAACAAATAAATTAAAAGATCGGTCCGACCGTAAAAGATGTGTTCAGCGGTGCCACCTACCGGGTCCAATTGTGAATCTAAACCATCTCGGGATCATCTTGAACACACAAAAATAACTCATCTAAATCAGACAAATGTAAATGAGTTTTAATGCAGTTCACCATTGCCGAAATCAGCCGGGAAATCTTTCCCGACGGATTTCATAACAAATTAATTGCTGAAATGATTTTTTAAATGATATTTTTTTATTGAAGAATAATACTTATTAACCTATTCCGGACTAAGACAATCCCAAAAACACAAAAATCATGAAAATCGTTTCAGCCATTCTTGAGTTACACAATTCGTGTAACAAATACGACTTTGAAAAATGAAAAATGAATGAAAAATGAAAAATACCAATGCAAAATAAATGCCGCCATAACAAGCTCGAGTTGTGTTCCGGCATTAGTGACCTGGTTCCAGTCTCCTTTTAGAGAGCGGCAGCACCTTTGGTATTAAAAACGTCCTTAGGCGATGGTAATCACTTGCCATCTGGTGGGCCGACTGCCTGTCTGCTGAATTCATGCAAAAAGAAAACACGAGATAGTCCTAAAAGTATATTTTTAATGACAAACTGTTGGTTGAAAGTCTACTGTGTTTTTCTATGTTAAAACGCAAGGCAAGAATGCCTTTTGACGCCTTCTAGAAGTAACTGAGATATTTGGTATATTTACAAAAAATAATATTTTTACCTTACACCGTTTTGAGCCGACGGATGCCGACGCAGATATAAAAACCCCCTAAACGTATTTAAATCGTGCACATCTCGCCAAGTTCCACCTTTACAAGCAAATAAACAGTCCCAATTCTTTTTTTTATATAAACATAACCAAGTTTTTGTTGTAACGCTATTTTTTTTTAGTTCCGACCTGAAACTGCTTATTGGACATGAAATATAGTGTTAAATCAGGCTAGATATCCTGTGGCGGCACTATTTTCCCTTAACATATTTGTCAAGGGAAAATAATGCTGCCACAGGCTGGCTATACTGGACGAAAAGTACTATATTCATCCCTGTGAGGCAACTTCAGGCATACTTTAAATTCAAATCAGTGAAATAAATTGAAGGAAAAAGCCTAATAATTTTTCATTTCAAAATTATGGTTTTCACAAAATTGAGAAAAATGTTACTAGGATATCATAGTTCGAGTCACGTTTGCATTAATTCACTCACAACCTATTCCGGATACGCTGTTCAAACAAGAATAAACTGTGTCATAGTATAAGCTGTCATTTAACAACATGGAAATACTCGATTTAAGAAGGTAAAGAATGTTGTGGTATATAATTTACTAGACAAATTGTTAACCATAGAGAAGCGTCTTATATTATGCACTCTACAACATTGTAGTTGTGGCAAAGTGGGGAGGGAGTAGCCTGTAAGCGACAAAACATTCGCGCTCATCATAATAGAGTAATGGAAGGGTAACGTGGGGAAAAGTGGAACAACGATGCATTCCTGATAAGGACACTAGTTTAGAACCAAAGTAACATTGTCAACCTTGTAAGTACTGTACCAATAAAAGAAAGAGATATAGATTCAGAGCTCACTAATCTACTTATAGGAATTAGAGATTAAAAATAATTTTGGTGTTCGCAGGAAATATGTTGAAATATAAAAACATATTAAAAATTTCATTGAATATGAATGAATGAATTAATGTACTTTACTGCGTTTTAAAAGATATAGTTAACAGAAAGAAAATTTTGAAATACAATAGTCGGTCTCTCTCTAGGGAATTGACACGTGAATTAGTTAGATTTATATGAACTTGTAATTATATGTCACTGTATCTGGTTTTTTGCTATTATAAATAAATTATTATTATTATTATTAAATTATTATCATTGATTTTTTCCAGACAACTTTTGGTTGCACAAGAAATTTGATAAGAACAAAGGTATGTTGCATTATTCTCACTACTGATCTTATAAATATATACATACATAAATTGTAAATGTATATTACTTGAGTGATTCTTTAAACACAATAACTGTGAAGTAGTTAAAATATTAGAACACTATTTAAAGTCAAATCAAAATTAATTCTGAATACGCTAACAATCAAATATTTTTTTTAAAGTTTTTTAATAGATGAACTAGTTTCTGTTACCTGATTTTTTCAAGTAACTTTTTTCACAGATTGAACTTAAAAAATCGCCTTCAGATTCCATTAAAAAACAACACACATACTTAACTTGCTTTGATTGGGTGTTTTAGCTGAAATATATCTTAAGTAGAACATTCAAGCTTAAATCACCTTCCTTATTAGGCTATAATAATAATTAAAAATTAGGCTAAACTCATTGGGAACGCCGTACTAATCCACTGTCCGAATTCACTTTCTCATCTACAGAAGAAGTCACATTAATAGTATATCGCTGTTACTATTGAAATCCGTGAAAGATCACGATCAAAAAATTAAACACAAAATTATTACTTTTATAATTAATATAAAAAAAGTAGTATCAAAAGCACTTTTATTTACGGGAAGACTAATAAACGTCACACTGGTATAAAAACCGTTGTAGGTGGAAAAAATGCAGAAAAAAACTGTAAGCGGGGACGCCAATGTGAAATGGCCTCTTTCTCCTCTAACTGGCATATCTTGTTTTTACGAGTGTGAGCAGGACAAAAGCATAGTTTTGTATTAGATAGAAAATTTATTAATTGAAGTTTGTATTTTTTTAACATTGTAAGCGTTTAGTTACAATGTGTGTATTGTTTATTTAATTGCTTTATACTTGACATTTTTATGTAAGAGAGTTGGTCTGAAAGACAGTGTCGGGGTGAAGGTAAAGAAAGGAATGCTCCAGTAGTTCGGGCATGTGGAAAGAATGTAAGATGATAGCATGACTAAACAGATATACAATGCAAAAGCGGATGGATGCAGATCACACCTTCATGCATCACACTACTCCTTCCATGAACAAATTGATCGTGTAGTAGCAGAAGGTGATGTCAGGAGCCTTAAAAACAGACGAGCGTGCATAACAAGAGCTATGAATATCAAAGAAGCAAGTGAGGTGTGTAAGAATAAGCTTGAATGGTGCTCTGTTGTTCTTGCCTACCCCGCAAAAGACCTGGCGTGATGTTATGTATGTATGTATTTTTATGTAGTATAATAGTACCTATAGATGGTATACCTTCAATGTACAGATACAGCATGTTTAGAATTTTATAATATTGTAGATACATATATATTAGGATTACAAATAATTTGCAGTTATCGTGGGATTAGTTAGTTATGGTGCCTGCTTCCTAGCCAGGATTTAAACCTAAGTCATTTGAAAAGTGAGTTTGAAATATGTTTCCGTTATTCACTAAGCTGCCGTGCTTGTAATTGATTAAGAAGAAACCCTTAAATATAAATCAAGCACATTATATATTAAGTTAGATAGTTCTGAGGAGCTGTTTGGTTTGGTACCTACATCGCCATTTTACCACCACACTGCTCGCCGGCGACTGGGTCTTCATCCACACTTCCTTGACACCTGGAAGTTATCCACTGTACGTGGCGCTCGCTCTTTTATGCCATATGTGAGCAAGCTGTGGAATGAGCTCTCCCTCCTGCGGTTTTCCCAGAGCGCTACAATATGGGGCTCTTCAAAAATTGCGTAAACAGATTTTTAAAGTCTCAACGAGGTAGCCAACGCATCGGCGCCCTTAGTGTTGCAGATGTCCATGGGCGACGGTAGCCACTTGCCATCAAGTGGACCCGTCTGCCAGTTTGCATTTGTTGCTCACCAAATACACAATTTCAAATACACAATTACAACAGTGTCATGGTAGAAACAAAAGGCGGCCTTATCGCTGAAAGCAATCTCTTCCAGGCAACCTAGTTCTTTAGGTTGGAAAAGTACTACGGACTAGATTTTAAAAAGATAATCGGTAGAAAGAATATACAATTTTGTGACTTTTTGTTAATTCAAAAACACTTTCTGATTAGCTATATGTAATGAAAGCTTAAGGTAACGTATATATAATTAGAAATTATTCCCTAGGGGATGCATATATAAATGTTCAATGAAACAGCAAGTTGTAATCAACTAGAACAAATAGATTTTATTCATTTGGTGCTGCAGAAGTTTTGGTGGGAACTGAAAGATGTTGTGCTGTGCAGTATTTATTTTGTAAAAATGTGTAAAATTACATATTGATAGTTTTTGAGTTGTAATTATGTGTTTTTGTGAAAAATGTAAACTGTTTAGTTAAATGTGGCCTTTCGAGTTGTCACAATTGTCACAAGATCTCCGTTGGATGGCGTCAGTTGATAACTTACAGTTCAGTTGAGCTATATTAATATATTAAGAAAATCAAGAAACTATATTGTAATCTAAGATCTGGCTTAAAGGCCTAGCTACCAAGCCATAAGCCTCAATAAATAAAAAATAATTGTTTTTTATCTGTACAATTGTCCCCCCTATTATTATTAAAATCGTAATTATATGTCACGCACGTGCAGTTTTCTTTTATAATTAAAGTAATTACAGTCCACAACAAATTTATATTTAAAGAAGTGTTTAGCACAGTATGCGACAATTCAAGTGGAACGCGACCTAAGTGACACATTACACATACTTAAATTTGCGAATGAGGGTGGATATAATACTAGTTTTTGATAAGTTATTAGCATTAAATAACAGTTTATAATATTATTTAAATAGGACCTTATGGCAGTTTACTTTGAATGTCGTTTCTTTGTCGTTTCAGGTAATCTTATTGCATATAATGTTAGTTAATTAGCGTATTTTTGAATTTTTATGAAATAAAAACACATCATTTTTATTTAATAAATTCGTAAAGCATTAAAGAGTTGTGTTATATGTATATATAAACACATCAAATATTTGTGGATATATTTTTATAATACAGACGTGAATGTGCCTAAAAACTTGTCACACTATATGCGGATCAGGCTGGCTTGTAAAATTAAAACGTATAAAAAATCTCTGTAATTTTTTAGGATGCGGGTAGTTTGTTTTGCGAACAACGCAAATTCAAAATGGCCGCTACAACGGCCGGGCTTACAAAGCTTGTAACTGTGCATATTGCCAAATTATAAAAAAAAACAGTGAAGCCGGATTTGTTTGGGTTCTGTGTTAGAGCGCTTAAAAGTTGTTTTTAATAAATTCATTTTAGATTACATACCGCGATCATATTCTATATGAGAGAGGAAATGAAAAAAGTATTTATGAACAGGCTAAATGTCTAGTCTTTTTTAACCGAGTACAAACAAAGAGGAGGCTCCCACTGGTACATGCGACTCACTGCCGAAGGCTGTTTTGTACCCAACCGATATACAACCTTAAAGTCTCGTGTGAATCCTGGAAACCTTTTATCCGTAAAAGAATACAAAATCCTACGGCCTGACGGCCTGTCATATTAGGCGACAAAACAACCCACAACCGGGTGGTAGGATATTTGCCTGTCTGGATGGCCGCAACTTTTGAATTTCGGCTTTAGTGGCCAGGTTCCAGTCTCCCTTCTAACATTACGTCTACATAATGTTACAAATGTCCATAGGCGAAGGTAATCGCTTTCTATCAGGTGGGCCTTCTCCCTGTCTGCTTAACGCATGCAATATAAAAAGTGTGTTCCACCCTAAACCGTAATCTCCGCTTGCAATCGGGCGAGACAAAGGTCCAACGTGAACATATATTGATAAAAAAAATCGTCAAAAAATATATTTTATATATATTTATTTAACTTCATTAATATTAAATTTAATTAATTTAACTCAAAGAGCGTTAGTTCGATCCTGGCCAGAAAGTATGCGACACATAAACACTTTTCTTACCTTATGAGCATATTGTTACAATTACCAAGGGCTAATGATAGAAGAAAACATTGTGGTGAAACCTATGCATCGAAATAACCGATGTGTCAAATCCACCAATACACCTTGAACAAGTGTAGCGGGTATATTCTCTAGCCCAGCAAAGGACGTTTATGAACGGTCATTTCCTTGTAGATATGCATTTTTGTGTAATATTTGTTTTTGTCGACCAATAATATTTTGTGTGCACTTTTGATGTTGTTACAACTTTTATCCCTTAAGAAATCAGCGTACTAATTTTGTTGTAGGAAGAACCCTTCTGCAAAAATTAAGCAAACCTTGGCCTGCCTTTGGTTTTATTTGGAACATAGCGTAAAACGAGATAAACGGGTTTGCTAAAAGCGAAATGCTGCCGCCGTCATGTGCAATGGGGATGAGTATTTTTAATTGCTGAATGAAATTCTATTTGATTTTTCTAAATTAGTGACTGGAATATTGTTTGACGATAGTTTAGAAATTGTGTTTGTTGAGGGTGATACATGATGAATGAAAAAAATCGAGCAAATTTCGTTATGAAAGAAAGGTAGTGTAGAGGGGCCAAACTTTAGCAGCTTATATTCTTTGACTAGGGAATCATAAGACTAGGGAATAACATACACATTTCTGCCAAATTTTCTCAGTAATAACTTGGTCTACATAGACCAGGTAATTTCTGAAAACATAAACTTAACATAACTTATAAAGATATACTTGTATAGACAGACGGATAAAAGACATAAATAACCATTTTAAAAGCGTGACATTTTTACCAAAATCTCTACAAAATACAAATAATGTAAAGACATTAATTAATCACCGGTTTAATCCATCAAAAAGTGTTTTTTTTTTAAATTAAAAACCTTCCAATAGTCCAATTGGAAATCTGATAGTTTATCGTACAAACATACGGCTTTTACAATTTACCGAGCTTTTTTGTTGCCGAGAGATGGCGTGTCAAACGAAATGACAAATAGTCATATGAGATCCGATCCCGCCGTCCATTTCCGTGAATTATACCCCACTTTGTCATGATATGAATATTTTAAATATTTTTTATACTTTTTCAATGTTTGTGATCCTCTTTTTTATTGAGAAGCTAGGTGTGCCCGCGACTTCGTCTACATGGGTTTTTTTTCGCATAACCCAAAAAATAGCCTAAGTTACTCCTCATAACATCAGTCTTACGTCATTTACTACACAAAAGAGTACATATGCGTGTGCGTGTAAAATACGTGGTAGTGTGTGTAATGTTCTTTTTACTGATTTATGCATAATTTTTAAAAGATATTAGCATTCTGCAGTCCCTTTTTATATAAACGATTAGCGTGCGTATTATCATGTTACTCTGTCCGCGCCATTTTCGTAAAAAGGGTACAAAGTTTTTGCTTCAAGTATTAATAGATAATATATAGTTAATACAACAGAAAAATATAGGCTATCATTTAAAAGGATATTGTTTAACTTTTCCAGAACATAACAAGTAAAAGTGGAAATTTCACCGCTTTGAGATGTTGAGTTGATCGAGTTCAGATGATACGCGTCTTCAAGTGGTACATGCTTCCCAGCTTGAATTCATAGCCGCTTCATTTAACAAGCGAGTATATTACTAGGCTACCAGAACTATTCACTAGAATATAAAAAATATGTTCCTATAGGTCATTTATATTCTCGGGAGTACGGGTTTCGCATTCTCGTTTCTCATGCTATAATTATAATTCTATTATATATTACAAAATGCTAACATAAATGAAAGTTCTAAAATAAAACGCCGTAAGTGAAGTCACTTAAATGCGGGTGGTAAAAACAAAGTGGGCAAGTATACTCGTGTGTGCTGCTAGTCCCGGTTATGCCAGGTCATATATTCGCGGTAATAACGCGTCACATAATAAAAAAGAGGCAGCATCGCTCATAATCAAGCGTGCCAACGAGATGTATAAAAACGACACAAACGGCTCGTATATGTTACAGTGTCGCACATTGAAAATGGGACAGATATTATATTGACTGAAAATGGGACAGAAATTAATTTATAATTATATTTTTAATTTAATTGAAGAGTTCAAAAATGTAATAGATATCTTTTGAGTCCGGTAGGTAGGTGCCTATTAATAGGTATTAATACTATGTAATAATTTCCAACATTGTCGATCTTTAGGCCATGGAAAGTATCATAATGACTTGAGTGAGATGTAATTTGGAGATTGATCAGTAAAATCTAAGACAATAGCAATATATTTTGAGGTTTTATAAAACGTTAATAATTTCAACGGATTTTCATAAAGCCCAACGGAGGAAACTCAGAAATTAAGGGTGTATATTTATTGATACATATTTTGATATATTATTTTTATAAGTTAAGCATACTTTATATTATAATATATCAAACAATGGTTTTACCAATCCGTAAAGAGAGAAAAATGAGCTTACTTTTACGTCTACGTATTTAATAGATGCTTTATTGAAAATAACTGATTCGATTAACGACCACGATACTTGATTACTAAAAATATACAAGCACCTTTGAGTTATCTTTCGTTGTTTCTTATATATAGTTTCGCATTAGGACCTCCAGTCACACTTCAACATGGATTGGTTCAGAAGACTCATAAAAGCAATTTCAGCAAATAATTACTTAAAATAATGCATGCACTAAAGAAAGTAATAAAATAAAAAGAAACGATGACTCTATCTTAACACATGACGGAGAGACCGAGCGACAAAAAAATAACAATTACAAATATAATTTACAATAGTTTTGCACTACAGTGTACTAAACACCAGTCGCCGGTAACATAGCCAGTTACGTTGTCATTTGTTCTGATTACCCGCCGCTGTCTTGCGCACACAGGCTAATGTTTTTTTATTATTTTATTCATTTTATACTGGGCTCCAGCGTACAAACATGATACCTGTAGTGTTTACATTGCTTTCAACGGGATGTTAGAATATTTTTTATAAACCAGGGACTAGGATGTTCAAATTTATGGGACAAATATTAAATCTAATATTTCTTCCACTCTTCATTCGCATACAATTTGCTTAGAACATTAAGCCTTCCGCGATTGGAAGGGGGAAGTGAATGGTTATAATCTTGTCATCAATATTGTATCAGGCTTTCAATCATCTTGTTTCATGGTACAACAAAGGGTCCGTTCCCATGAATGTTTTATTTTGCATTATAATTTCTAATACTAATATTAGTTGGATTCTTTGAGTAGTAGAGAATAATACTGGTAGACTTTAGCAATCTCTTATAGATGTTTGTAGTCCTAGTAGAATCACTTAATGTCATTCACTTAAATGATATACCATGTCTAAGGTATTTATTAAATAAACCTTATTGACTGACAATCAGCCACTCATATGCATCAATCAGCAAATAAATAGCAAGAAAGAAAAAACTTTATTTGAAGAGATAGCGACATAGAGCATAATTTGAAACTTTGTACGCCGCATTTTCAGCTATAAAGGTTTTCATTGAGCATATTGCTGTGCCGGAATTATATCCGACACAACTCTGATTTTCAGGGCAAATCATTCCTTTTGGCATAAAACTAAAACGCCTCAATTTGGTTAAATAATAAACGAATTCTACTCGTCTAATATTTAATTAATAAAACAAATAAATACATTTTAATAAAACCAACTTTACTTTGTTACTTCAAAATGACTTCTGAAGACAATACATTCATTTAAAAACCGCTAGGTTTTGAAATTGCAATGATATATATATTATTATACTTTCAAGACGGAGTGTCATTATTGTCAAACAAAATTCGTTAAGTAAAAAAAGAAAGTAAAATCAAAACTTCAATTAATATTCAAAGGAGTGAGATCCTTTCAGGAGAAAGGGGGGACTGTGGCAATAATTTTTGTCGAGGGAAGAAATCTCGCACGGGATAAGCCGTAAGCCACCGGGCGGTGACGTCACGGGATCCCCGGGATCTGGCGTAATCCCGCGAAAATCCCGGCCGCCGGCCGCACGGGTCGCCCGCTGAATTTGAACAAGCTAACGTAACCCAGTACAGATTAGATAAATTGGTAGATACGCATGTCGGATTTTACTACGGTTTTTACACCTGCTTTTAGACATGTCAGAAAATTTTAATATAATCGTTGAAAAGATGGAGGCTACAATTTTAGGCAGGTATTTTGTGGATACATATTTAGCGTACAATTTAAAAAAATAAAAATGTCATCAAATTATTACAAAGTCTTATTATATTGTTGCACACCTGCAGTTAATTACCTTTTCGGCTTTTGGACTTCTTTTATTTACTTCGTATTTAAAATTTGTGGGAAAAAACAGCCCATTGGTATTGTAATCTCTTACGGCCTATTGTAGTATAGTGATCACTGCCAGGTGTCTTGAATTTAAAAGTACAAACTGATTCTAAGAAATTCGGTCCACGCGGCCGGGTAGACATATTGCATCTGTGCAGTATAAAACAATGCCCCAACGGAGAGATGAGGCAGTCAAGTGATAACCACGAGCGAAGCAAGACTTGTGTACATTCTGTAATCTATTTAGTGACGGATTTTGTGCGTGTATTTGAATTACGATCTTCTGCATTACGTTTGGATTTATTGCGTTGGTTATATTTGTAGCCGTGTTATACGTGTTTGTATAGTTCTAAAAAACTCTATAGTAATTCTAACGGCATTTTAATTCGAGTCCTGCAACTCGTAACATTACTGTTGCCACAGAATTTCTAAAGGTGTTTCACACCTCTATCAATACTTACTCTTGGCCCGACCTAGTAAGTAATACGGGTAATTTATATCAACGCGAGTCAGGTAACGAATATCTAATGAATTTCGGACACGTTGATGAATAAACCATCACTTATGTTGTTGTATGCCATCCTTACTCTAATCAACTGATATAATTATATAATCATGAATTTTGTACCCCTAGTATATAGGCAGGTATTATATTCTCGACTATCTCTTGCCCACGACTTCCTCCGCGTGGAATAGTTAAAACAAAAAAAGTAATTAAAAAAAAAAACAATTTTGAAACATTCTTCATTGGTGCTCCGCTCCTATTAGTATTAGCGTGATGATATATAATAGCCTATAATAGCCTTCCTCGATAAATGGGCTATCTAACACTGAAATCATTTTTCAAATCCGACCAATACAAGTAGTTCTTGAGATTAACGCGTTCAAATAAACAAAGAAACTCTTCAGCTTTATATATTAGTATAAGATATGAACCAATAAATAATCTTCTTATATAATTATAAAAATAAATGTTTGTCTGTATATCCTTTATAGAATCGTTAACTATACATCCGATTTTGATGAAATTTTGTGTGTGCTTGAGTGGGTCCCGGAATGATTTAGATCTGCAATTAGAAGCGGTAGGTGGCGCTGAGATCGGGTTCTAGAATCGTCCTAATCACCTAGACCGATTTTGGTGATTTTGTTTTGTGTCATGGAATTGAATTTCTGGATTTCTTTTAGGAATTCAGAAAATAGGCGGTACGAAGTTTGCCGGGTCATCTTCTTATACATAAACATGAATGTTTGCCTGTATGTCTTTAGCAAAGTTTTTGTGCATGAGCCAAAGATTCCAGAGTTGGTCACAATTGGACCCGGTAGGTGGCGCATTGGCGCTGCTGTCGGAATATCGATTGAAGCTTTTCCAGGCAGGTCGACGTCTGCCAGAACAGCTAGTTATGAATAAATGTCATCCCATCGATTACAAGACGGTCGTAAATTTTTATTTAATCATAAATAATGTTCATAGTGGATATTATTGGATCATGTCGATTTATGATTCCCTAGCACGAGAAAGTAAAAATATAAGTGTTTCAAACACCTCCTTCACTAACACGAACAACTCTTATGGTTATGCCCAACTATGGACAAAACACCGTGTCAAACTGTTAATTGGCAAAACTTTTAATTGCCTGCTAGTTCCAGGGATCGTTATGAAACTAGTTCGGAGTTCATAAAACGCCTCTAGTGTCAGAAGAACTACAGTTTTACACTATACAAGATATTTATAACTGATGATTTAGTTATATCCTGGATATATAGGTTTTTTTATACCAGGAATGAATGAGAAATGAAATGTATTGCTTTGCGTAAAGTTTTATTTACGTAACATGTGAATGTGGGTTTACTTAATTTAAAGCCTGTAAGAGTGAATGATCTATATAGAAAGAAAGTTATCTATATCTTTCCAAAAAATCTAATGAATGTTTTTACCGAAGAATATGAACATATAAATCATTATTCTAGTCCAATCCAATGGCAATAAAAAAACATTTAGAAACATAATTAGGTTATACAAAAAACTGAATGGGGAATCAATTGCTTGTTGGATTAGAAAATCTATTTCGTATCATTAAAACTTTGGCTGTGACTGGGATTATATGTCTCGGCGTTCGCTAGAAGCAGGCCTATTTGTTTAAAGATTGATTAAATAATTTTAATAGTTGAATCGTGACCACTTCTTAGTGGCTAGTTAGAAAAACTGCCTGAAACCATATTAAGAAAGAAGAATAACACGAAGGAGGTACATTTCAGAATATTGGAAAGGCAAAAAATAATAAAAAACAAAAAAATATAAAGAAGGAGGAAGTATAAGCGTGTAGACAAGATAAAAGAAATGTACCAGGAAGACATAACCGCGCAGGAATACGCATTGCATTTACCACACGTCACGAAGACCCGACACGCGGTGTTCATAAAGGGGAAACTTAGTATTCATTTCGTTTGATACGCGCCGTGCCTCAGTGGGAGGCGTCAGAAGACTCATAAATTCAGATTAAGTGCGAGTTGCCACGGTGTGCTTCAATTGACGACGTACGATTCACACCGAAAAAGTTTGTGCGATTTATCCTTAGGTATAATAACCGTTGCTTGATTGATACCATGCCATGAGTCTCCATAAAAATTTATCATAACGACTCATTGACTCTACATAACGCTGGCGCTTACCTTGCGCAACGCATCAGTATGGCGATCCAGAGAGGATACGTAGCCTGCCTTCTGGGCACCTCACAGAAGACGGTGATCTAGGCTCAGTATTTTACTCGTAGTCTTAAGAGACTATGGGTGGAATACAATATAAATAAGTTACGTTTTTATTTATTGTATAAAATTGTTTATTAATTTCTTCAATGTATTAGCTTATAATTTTTGTAAAGGAGTATAAAGCTATATAGCAGTTAGAGACACTCGAGTCAATAGAGAAAAGAGCTAGGAAACTGATGATGATAGGCAATAAGCGACTATTCGACAGACTATGCCACGAAATTAGATGAATTGGTTCCACTCTCACCATTTTATCACCGGACAAGCAGACGTACGCCCTCACGCCACCGATATATAAACTCTATGCTTCCACTTTTATCATACGCACCGCTGAAGGGTGGAACTCTTTACCGTCCTATGTTTTTCCTGAAGAATGCAATCTAGGTGTCTTTAAATCTCGTGTGAACAGGTATTTTTTAGGTAAGCGGTGAAGCATCACCTTAGACTGCATTTCCGTCTGACATCAGGCGCAATGTCTACACCATACTTTTTGTTTGCCAATGTACACATAACCTGTCATTATTGTCTTGTTGAAAAACATGACAAGTTAAATTAAAATTATATCTTTTTATTTTAAAGTTTCAAACAGAACATTACCTATTACATATCAAGCCAGTGTTTGTTAGGTTTATCGCTTCTAGTCTTGAGAGACTATGGGTTCAATAAAATGTAAATAAGGTTTCTTTTATTGTATTAGATTATTTATTGTAATTAGCAATAATAAATTTATAAATTTAATTGTAATATATTATTATTTACTACCTGCCTATATCTATAATATATTTGTGTTGCTCCGGGGTAAAACCTTACCCTCAAATGAATTAAGGTAACCAATCTGGCCATACATAGATCGCTAGTGTCCAATGCGTCCGCCTTACTTCGAGTAAGGAACCGCAACCATAAGTTTGTATATAGTTCGTCTTCTCTGAAATATATTCACGAAACTAACTTTCATCCACAGTGATTTAAGCGAATTTTGATTAAACGGTCCCGCTGTTTGCCAAATCTCTTGCGCTTATAGCTGAAACTTTGGTTTCTATTTTTCAGTACATTCGTTGTCTTCTTTTTACCTATATAGAATGTTATTTATGCTTCTTTATAAAAATATTAACCATTTAAAAGTTTTATGTTTATAAAAAAATAGCGGTCCCGACAGACGTTGTCCTGCTCTGAAAAAATAAAGACCTAGGACCGGATCCCAGCGCCACCTACCGGCTCTTATTGTGAATATAATCCATCCGGGAACCCACTTGAACTCACAAAAACAAAATCACCCAAATTGGTCCTAGTGATTAGGAGGATTCTAGAACCCGATCTCAGTGCCACCAACCGGTTCCAACGGGATAAAAGTATCATATATCCGTCTCCTGTTTCTAAGCTACCTTACCACCATTTTTCAGCCAAATCGATACAGCCGTTCTTGAGTTATAAATAGTGTAACTAACACGACTTTCTTTTCTAATATAGATACTAGCTTTTATCCGTTTTGTGAAATTGTCGGTTTCTCTTGGACTAATTTTTAGCTAGACGTGTTGTTGTGGAGCTTTTTCGTGGGGGGAATGAGAGTTCCAGTACACCGCTTCCCTCATTCCTATCATCCCTTTCATTTTGTCCTTCATATTGAGAAGTTATTGTGTAACATACTTTTGTATAAAATTTATTAAAAAAAGAGTTTGAGCTATATTAGAAAGAAAAACAATTTAGCTAGGCGTGTTGCAGGAAATATTATTTAAGCTAATTTTAAGATAAAAAAAAGTATTTCAGCATTTTTACAAATTATGTCTAGTGCAGCTTTTTTTTTTTACATGGGGAAATGCGTTACCGCACCGTCAGCCGCGCGGGGGATCATGCCCGGCCGGTGTGTGGGGCTCCCCGACGCCGGTTCGATACGACCGGCTGCCGGTATACCCACTAAAACCCCACGGGAGCCTTCTTTCCGCCTAGCGCCGGGGTCACGGTATGTGCGCGAGCTTAACCCGCGACCCCGGCAGCGGCTGGCCGCCTCATAAGCAGAGGCGGCCTCTCCTGTGTGCGGGCCGGGGAATGGTGTTTCCCCGGCCTTGAGAGGGACGCGCGGCTACCTCTCGCGCCCTCTCGCGGCATTAGTGCGGGCGGAGGTGTATATGGATCCCCCAGACCTCGACGCCCGCTGCCGCCGGGAGGGGCAGGCTGCGAAGGATTACTCCTGCGCCATCACCCCTCCCTTTCCTTCCTCCTCCCCCCGCCGCCTCGCGCACTCAGCAGCGTCAGTGGCGGGGGGGGCCCTTCGCGATAGGGGGGGGAGGGGGAGGCTGCGAAGGATTGCTCCTGTGCCATCACCCCTCCCTCTCCTTTTTCCCCCTCCACCGCCTCGCGCTCTTAGCAGCGTCAGCGGCGGGGGGGGGGCTTCGCGATGGGGGGAGGGGGAGGCTGCGAAGGATTGCTCCTGCGCCAACACCCCTCCCCCCTCTCCTTCCAACCCCCACCCCCCCCCCCCCCCCCCGCCACCTCGCGCACTCAGCAGCGTCAGCGGTGGGGAGGGCCTCGCGATAGGGGGGAGGGGGAGCCTGCGAAGGATTGCTCCTGCGCCAACACCCCTCCCCCCTCTCCTTCCTCCCCTTTTCCCCGCCGCCTCGCGCACACAGCAGCGTCGGTGGACGGAGCGGGGGAGGGTAGGTCACCGGTCAGGCGGGCGGTGGTGGGGTGGACATCACCACCGCCGTCTTCGACGGCCAGCGGAGAAAATCTCGACGCTGGCGGTCGCAACGGAAGGGATGGGTGTTTGGGGAGGAGGTTTGGGAAGGAGGGGAAGGCATTAGGATTTGGAGGCGGAAAGGTGGGACACCACTGTCACGGAGTGAAGGGGGGAATGTGACAGTGGCCGCTCGGGGCCCCGGGGACGCATCCCCTTGTACCGCTACCTGGACGGGGGGGGGAGTCCAGGGCGGCACCCCCTGGGGGACGTCTAGTACAGCTAGTCTAGCATGTTCCAACTATAAATAATTGTATCTTAGATTCGAGTTTTCAATCATGACATAAAAGTGATCAGTGAAATAATTTATAACCTGACCGAATTCAAAATTGTAACAATTCAGCTATTTTATTCACGCTACTACACGCTAAGAATGAAAATGACTCATTCTTCTCGTTTTGTATTTTATTTTATGAAAAAGTTTTATCTGTTGATAGAAAAACCGGGTCTTAGCATAAGTAATTGTTTACCTTTCTAAGTTCAGCCGGAAATTTACGTAATAAAATCATTGCTCAAATAAATGAGCTGTTACTTGAGAATTTACGATAGGACCATCTCAGTTGACGACTGCGGTTAATTCACGGCACCTCGGCAGATAACATGAAGCCTGTTTAATGACTTAAAGCGATGATCTCCTAGTAATTTGTTGGATTTTCATTAATGAATGGCACAGATAGATCATTAATTATTAACAATAATTAGATGTAAAATTTACATTGCTGTGATTTCGTATTTATTTTACGGAGATGCAGCGGAAGTGACTATATATTTTTAAATACATACAAATGTGTAAGGAATGAATTAAAACACTTTTTTGTTCACCAAAATTAAAAATACGTTCTTAACTAGATACAGTAAATGTTGAACAAAGGCCAGCCTTATCGCTTAAAGCGATCTTCTCCAGCAACCCCCCAAACACACAAGACAATAAATAATATAAAATATTCAAAATTTATGAAGTAAGCAAATAAAAAAATCTTTATTTTATAAATAAATAAATAGCCGGCAGACAAACACACACATTGTATATCCCCAAATTAAGCAAGTTACGCTTCTGTTATGGGTAATATACAACGGACCACTGTGGGACCGGTCCCAGACACCCAGACCATGGTAAATAACGGAGAAAATACGTTTCCAAAATTTACTATACCGGGAATTGAACCCGGAACCTCTGGGTTGCAGTGAGGTAGGCCGTCAAAGGCTTAGTCCGCTGAACCACAAAGGCCGTCAAATTATATACTACTATATACTATACTAGCGGCCCCGGCAGACGTTATCCTGCTCTGAAAAAATAAAAATCTATGACCCGATTCCAGCGCCACCTACCGGTTCCAATTGTGGATTTAAACCATCCGGGGACCCACTCATACACACAAAAACAAAATCGCTCCCCGTTGTTAAGAGGATTCTAGAATCCGATCTCAGCGCCACCTACCGGTTCCAACGGTATAAAAACTATCCTATCTTTCAAGTTGGATCAAACTGCACACGGTGTGCAAATATGATTAAAATCGGTTGAGTAGTTTAGGAGTCCATCGCGGACAAACATCGTGACACGAGATTTATATATATTAAGATAAACACAGTAAATATACATAGAGAATAAGTAGCACTATAACGCCTAAGAGGACCAAAAATAATTAAAAACTATGATTTTCGAAGAGGATACTGACTTGGCTTGTCTGATGTTGAGTGGCAGTGAGTTCCGTAAACGGACAACCTATTCTGTATAGAAGTTGTCAACAAAGGAAGAAGTGTGTACAGGTGTCATTAGAGAAAGATTATTACTAAAACGCAAATAACGGGAATGAGAAAGATGTATGAAATCAAAACGTTCCTTTAAACTATAATATAAATTACATACTATTGAATACAATGTAAGAAAACTTAAATTATTTGTATTGTATTCTACCCATAGTCCCTCAAGACTATAAGTAGAATACTGAGCCCAGATCACCGTCTTCTATGAGTAAGGTGCCCAGGAGGATGGCTACGTTTCCTCGCTGGATCGCCATACTGATCCGTTGGCCGAGGTAGGCACCAGCCCTCTGATCACCTGAAGACTCGATGAGTCGTTTTGATAAATTTTGGTAGAGGCTCATGGCCTCAGGACCCCACGGGCCAGGCGTCTCGACAGCAAGTTTCAACTCCGTTCCTTTAAATAAGGAACTTGGTTCCAATAAGGGGGAGTACGAGGATCAAAAAGGATATTGTACAAAAGAGAGAGTAAGTGAACATTCCGGCGAAGGCGAATAGGTAAGAAGCTTAAATGCTTCTTACGATATTCGGAAACGTGGTCATATTTGCAGCAGCCCGAATATGAACCGTATACAGATTTAAAGTCGATCGAGCTTGTCCAGATGTTCTTGTTGTTGTATATATTGTCACGCCTATTTCCTGCTCGGGTAGGCATACACGATAGACCTCCACTTACTACGATTCTGACAAATATTTTTCACTTAATCAATTGTCGTTAGTCTCTTCATACATACCTTTGAATCAAAAAAGTGTTTTTTACATGACCGTTTCTTTAAAATTATTCTTAAATTACAGAGCCAGTATTTTGATACCAAACTACAACAGATTGGACTGTCTACCCTATTGGTAAAATAAACGCTTTGTGTTGAAAGAGAGCAATAATGTAGTTTGAGATTCATTTTCATGATATCCTAGTAAATAAAATGCAAAATTAAAAGAAAGAATTCTTAAAACACTGTTTTTGATCACTTTAATACTTTAGTATTAAAATCAACATTATCATTCAACCTTAAACAAATGACAATGGCCAGTGGAAAAAAAAGTTTTTGTAAGTAACGTTTTAATAAAAGAAATTACTGTAAACCGGCACAGAATTAGGTACTTTACCCTTTTTTATGGATTTGGGGCAAAAGAGGGCCATTTTGGACGCCTGGCGGGATTTTAGAGGAATCTGAAAGCTGAAACGACTGTAATTCCCAATGCTGAAGATTCAGCAAGGCACTGTCCTTGCTATTGGATTGATTGTCTTTGAAAATTTACTTTGAGTTAGTACCTACATGAAGTTATTTTGTTATGTCAAGTAAGGCAATCCTAGATAGTTTAAGTAACCTGGTAGACAGATTGAAAATAAAAATATTTTTCTGTTTTATTATACAAAAAATATGCACCATATATATTCTCTCCCTTCGTCGTTTGTAATGTGTTGTTACCTTAAATTGAAATTCTTTCTTTTGTTTCTTTTACACGACGACGTAAACGACTGACAAGAATAAACGGCTTGAAACTTTTCAGCAACATGGATAACTGTCTCATCGAGAAAAGTATTTGCTTCGTGCAGGAACGGAGAAAGAATACAATTTCCTGCGGCCGGGCGGCCTGTCGTAAGAGGCGACAAAACAACCCACAGCCAGATGGTAGGGCATTTGCCCGACTGGATGGCTTCTACCCCTGGTCTAAGGTATGTCGCCATAACAACCTTGAGTTGTGTTTTGGCATTGGTGACCAGATTCCAATATCTCTTAAGAGAGCAGCAGCACAATTTGTAACACCTTTGGTGTTGAAAATGTCTATAGGCGATGGTAACCGCTTACTATCAAGTGGGCCGTCTGCTTGTCTGCTGAACTCCTGCAATGAAAAAAGCAGTTTCTGAAAGAACAGAGTAGGTATATTTAAGGTGGGTAAGTCCGTTACTGAGCCAAGTTCGTACATCTCCCATTTTTGACCTTTTCTAAACAGAATTCAATGCCAACTACAATTATTTACTGACCAGTTTGTTGTCATCATAGCTATTTGAACACGGAAATAATGAGAGATGTACGGAGTTTCCCCACTGATAAACTTCCCCACCTTGACAATAAATCGCTTCTTTAAATTTTGTTGTGACATAATACTGAAATCATCGGTGGTAGTTTAGTGGTTATCGCACTCCTTGTCACAAACTCAAAAAGCGCGGAACGAAACTTCGCGAGAAGCGGAACTCTTGAATCTCAGTCAGAAAGCACAGTACGCTTATACAGATTTCTGATCTATAATGTGCATATTGTTACAATGACTACGTGCTAACGGTACAGGATAACATTGCGCTGAAACCAATAAATACGCTTTGGAAAACCGTGGAAGGTATGCTGTCATGTCTCCTGACAATTGGAAGGCCCAGCAGTGGGAAATTTATAGATTGTTATTATTATTTTAAGCTTGTAGTTATTACGGAATCTTTCGTTGCGAGTGGTAAGACACGGACTTGGCCGGTTTTTCAGCTTCAAAATGTAATCACGTTTAAAATTGGGTTTGTGTAACAGTATTAGGAGAAGAAAAGCGATACGCTTTTATTTTCATTGAAGTGTGACGTGGAGGAATGTTGCTGAGACAAGGAATCAATGTCATAGTTTTAAGTCCATAGGATTCTTTTATTTATAGTACAAGTTATAAGAGTCGAGATTACTATTGTCTTTTTTAACATCTGATGGATGTATTGATATGAAATCTTAAGCTGTTTATTTCTTTCTACAATAAAAAACCATTCCAACTACTAACAGCAAACATCGGTACTACCCACTATGGATGCAAGTATACAAACGATACACAGAATTCTTGTTTTTAGAAATATAGGGAAAAGGTTTATGACTAATACTGACTGTGGTTATTATCATTACATATGTACTGTTCGGTGCGTTTGTTAGTGATAATAAAAGAATTTGATCGCTATAGTTTAATACTTAAGTCTTAATAAATCTTCGGAGCTGTGTAATGCGGGACGCTCCGGGCGTCGATCGTTCCAAGTCTTTTTACGATATGAACCTTCTGCAATCGGGTAGCAGCATTAACTTCTGATCTCCTAGTACCTCGCTCGAAATTACACCATTTCCATCAAGGAAAATTGCTCCCAAAAGGGGACATCTGCTAGCTAACTGATGATATTTTTTATGTGAGCATAAAAATCGAATAGAGTAAAATTTTTAAATTCAAAGAGTTAGGTATCACATATTTTACAATTAATTATTATAAAATAAAATCTTTATATATGAGAGCTAATACTATGCTATTTTTATAATAAAACAAAAAATGCGTTTCAATTGATTTGATTAACCTACTAATGTTTTGTTACATTCATACTTGTGGTACCTTGAAGGTATCTAAATAGTGTCACGTTACGTTATACATGTATGTGTGAGTATGGAATAATTTGTTGCTACATAATTTAAGCAAGGTTTTATAACTGAGTAGTCCATGTATGTGCGAAATGTCTAATACACAAATCCTTCGCAGATGCCTCTACGAACGTGTTTAGGTTTTACATATTTTTACGTAGCATTTAAGATATCTGTATATATAGTCTTAAGTTTAATTAATTAAGCAATGTTGCAAGCATCTATAGTACAACACTCGTCGTCCTATTTCGTACTCCCCTCCAGGCCACAACCACACAAACGCAACCACGGGCTCTAGCCAGTGGTGCGTCACCCTCATCCAACGGGGTAACATCTTCGCCGCTGAACACACAAAATGAATCCCCCACATATAACAATACAAAAAGGTGGCACACTTATAAAATTGTCATTGGTCCAATACTCTTTTTGGGAGTTTATTTGAGACAAATTTGTAAATATTCGAACAGACAACATTCTTCAACAAGTAGTTTTCTATTAAACATTGGCATTTATTTTAAACCATAGACACTATTTTATTTTGGATATAGATAAGTGGAATATAAAATAAAATTGAGGTGAAATCGATAACTGTATCATGATAAAATTGATTGAATTTTATCATTTTGAATCTTTGAATCTCTATGGAATATACACACATATCAGATACTAGTAACAAAAGTTCCACAAACCTTTTGAGGTTTACAGTCACAATAATTGCACAGTTGATTTATCCCTGGCCTGTGGCGATAAACGCGTTTGTTGAAACGCGTCGCCGCACACCTGCCCCCGCTTAGACCGATTAAAATGATAAAGCGTTAAATTCGACCACAGCCATTGCCCTTTACTGGAAAAGACTGGTGCAGAAGATCCTTTTTGTTAGGGATGTTATGAGAATAACGGAATTATTACACAAGTGTCGTGTCTTTCCATCACTCTTACTGTTTGTTCTTGTATACATACAAGTCACAGTTGTGCCTTACGATGCGTTTGTTGATACGCGTCACTGCTTAGACCGGTTAAAATGATAAAGCGTTGAATTTGGCCCCAGATTTTAATTTACTGGAAAAGACTCGTGTAGAAGCGCCTTTTTTAACAGTGGTCTGAATTTTAATAAAATGAAACCCTTATAAAATGGTCATGCCAGTTCGTTTATCTATCTGTCTGACTACGTGTGTTTTTATATAGTTCACCGTGGTGGCGTGTAACGCGCTTGTTAATAAGCGTCACCGCATACCTACCCTCGCTTAAAGCGATTAAAATGATATAGCAATGAATTGGACCACATACTTTAGTTTACTGGAATAGACTCGAGCAGATGCTTCTTTTTTTAGGAGTTTGTGTCATGCAAAAAACTGAGTCCTTATAAAATCGTTATGTCTGTCTGTGAAACTGTCTGGCCACGTGTTTCTTTAAAATATGTTACAGTTACGGCGCGTGTGTTGGTACGCGTCACCGCATACCCGCCTCCGCTTAAGCATACTATTCCTGCAAAGCATACTATTGCTGCAATGATGCCGCCCCCGACCGACGTAGGTCTTTTCCCTTGCAAGGACCCAGTCTGTGCGTAAATCGGTAGCATTTTCCCTCGCCTCAAAAAAAAAAAATACCCGCCTCCGCTTAGCCCATTTCAAATGATAAAACGGTGAATTCGACCACAGATTGTAGTTTACTGGAAAAGACTCGTGCAATAGATTCATTTTATTAGGGTACTCAATTTTAATTAAATGAAGTCCTTATACGATATGTTTTCTGTATTTTTATCTCTAAAAGTCGTTGGTCCTGCGACAAACGTCACCAATCACAAATAACTAAATTATTTAAAAAGAATAATAATAATTTATACTACCCAATAAATGCCATATGGTTTCAAGAAGACTCTTAACTTTGAACGAATAATATCTCAAGTGTCGATTCACAACTGAGCGTTATGAAAGAATGCGTGATAAACAAATGTATCCAGTCCTTTTTTCGTTTAGGTATCACCTCGTTCGTATTTAATCTTTCATTCCATATTCCCATGGTTCAAATTTTTCAAACGTCGCTATCGTTTTGACAAATGTCGCTACTTTGTTGCCAGCGTTGCCGCATGGACATTACGATCTGTTGGATGCCGACCATTTTAATTGCTAAAGAAAAATACATGTGATAAATTGTGCTTTCTTTTTGCGTACGTCATTTATTTTATAGTCGGTCAAGTAATTAGATTACGCTCAATAAAGGAATCCGTCGAGATCAATCCGTGCAAGAACGGAGTTTCGGCGATAATACAACCCACTCCCAGGTGGTAGAGTATATGCCCGATTGGATGACTACCACTCCTGGTCTTAAGTAAGTAATAACAACCTTCAGTAGTGTACCGGCATTAGTGGCCAGGTCTCCTTTAAGAGAGCAGTAGCGTATTTGCATCTTTAATGTTGCAAATGTCCATAGGTGATGGTAACCGCTTTCTATCAGGTGGCCCGTCGGCTGCACTCATGCAATAATTATAAAATATATTCAGATCACCCTTTTTAACATGGGGCTTCATTTGGGCTAATGTTACAGACATAGGCTGATTCACGTGTAGATATAGATGGGTTGGGCGTTATTTGACATGCGACATTGCTTTTAGAAAAAGGTAGAAGATTCTAGAAGGAAAAGACAAGGACATTTTAGAAAGGGCTAGGTGAAGATCGAAATTCTAGTAAAGAAGGCTCAGGAAAGAAAAAGCCGAGATAGATAGATGTTTAGAAAGAGACAGACAGTAAATAAAAGAATAACGAAAGGAAGATCGAAATTGTGGGTTTCAGACTATTTTTCCGGGTATATAAGCAGCGTAAGGCGCGTCTACAGGGTAGTTCAGTTGAAGATAGCCAAGGGACAAGTGCGATACGAGAGAGTTGGAAGAAAAGTTAAGTAAAAGAGAGTGACAAGTTTAGTCGGCAGTTCTGTGAAGGAGGAGATTAGCGTAATTTAAGAAAAGATCCAGAAGCGAGCTACGCGTGGCAAATTCGGAGGTAAGCACTGTAGTGGCAGGAGGTGGTCTACGCAATGTCGGCGACGGTATTGTGAGTGAGACGTCGCAGCGTCAGGGCATGGCGTCGTTGGTAGTGAATGAAGGTCAACTCTGCAAAGTAGAATCACATACGACTGTGTAAGTCAATAAAAGCATTTAGTTGAAAAAAAAAACTGGTGGTATCCCCTCTCGCACGCAACAATATTGACAGATAACGTATACGAACTAATATGGCTTTACATTAAAAGCTTTATTTTTAAACGCTATAAATAAGACGCACAGCCTAACGATCTTATTCATGTTGAGTAACAATAAGTTTCTAGGCTTCTTAAAGAACCTTAAAGAAACCTACAAAGTTACTTTAAGTTAATTTGAATAAGACCGCAAATCTTTTAACACTAACGCAGATGAAGCATTACCAAACAAACCAAATATACCAGAGTACCAAAAACGTCGAATACGTTGATTGGCGCGGCATGTAGAATAATGCAATTCTAGGTACATGCCGTTTTGACCTGCACATGCAACCTTATTCACAACTACGAATTACGTTTGTTTCTAAAGTTATCAACTACAAATTAAATATTTTAGCGTTGTCTAATGAGTTGCTTAGAATAATATTTATTCCTCCAACTTTTATATATCATAAATGGATTGATTTTCGCTCTCAAAATCATCTATCAGTGCTGCCTTCACTTTAGTCTTGTGACAGATCAGTATCGCAGTGACCTTGTGTCCCCCTAATATGGTTTTTAGGGTTCTGTAAGTTTTTGAGGTACTCCATTGTGTCTGATTTTACTAATTATTGCATAGGTTTTTATTGTTGTAAGATAACAAGATTAAAAATTGGATAGCTATAATCTATATATTGTTACATGCCTACAAAAAGTGAATGCACACTTGCCTGCCAAAAACCTGGTTTATTACCTGTCCAGCACTTTGTCTTCTTTTGTTTACTTTGTGTTTAAAATTTGTAATTAAGAAAAACATTCATATTGTCATTGTACTTGTTTTATGGCAGTCATTAGGCAGGTGTGTCGAACTGATACTAGGAAATTAGATCTATGCGGGCTAGCAGCCATATTGTATCGGTGCAGCCCAAGGGGGAGATCGGAGTTTAGCGAGAACCACGATCAAAGCAAGACATGTACATTTGATAAGTTATATAGTGACGGACGACGTGACGGACATTGCATGTAATGGGCATGGTTAGCGCATTCACGTCCCAAACTCGAAGAGTGTGCATTCGAACCTGGAAAGCATGTTCCACTACAGTTTTCAGTTTTCTGGCCTACTTTGCACATTGTTATAATTACCACATGATAATGGTAAAAGCAAACATCGTGCTGATTGATGATTATTTCTTTTTGTGTTTTATTTTATTTATTTAAATGGATTAATAGTAATAAGATCACTGATTACCGTACTGGGATTGTAGTTATTATAGTTCTGTCTACTTATATATTTTCTCTTCATTTATTATATACTATGACGATTGATGAATAAAAATGATTCTTTTATTTTCTGTTCGTGTGTTTTTCATATATTTTATTACTTTCTTACTAAATTTACTGTTACTTACTTACTGTTACAGTAGAGTAAACCTGGTCGAGATGCGAGCACTGCGCAAAATCTGCGGAGTGACGCTCGCGGACCGCGTTCGTAATACCGAAGTAAGAAAGAGAGTTGGTCTAAACGAGAGTGTCGGGGTGAAGGTAAGGAAAGGAATGCTCCGGTGGTTCGGGCATGTGGAAAGAATGTATGATGAAAGAATGACTAAACAGATATACAATGCAAAAGTGGATGGATGGAGAAGTCGCGGAAGGCCACGACACACCTTCCATGATCAAATTGCTCATGTGTTAGCAGAAGGTGATGTTAGGAGCCTTAAGAACAGACGAGCGTGCATGACAAGAGCTATGAATGTCAAAGAAGCAAGTGAGGTGTGTAAGAATGGGCCTATGTGGCGCTCTGTTGTTCGTGCCTACCCCGCAAGGGACCTGGTGTGAAGTTATGTATGTATGTGTATGTACTTACTTGATACGTTTACTGTGGTTGTGGGTCAAATATCAATCAATAAGGCGAGTCGACACTGAAAATCAGCGTTGTGCTGGAGGAGACTCCAACACAGCTTTATGTTAAGTCGCCGAGCTCATTTGTAGGAAATGCGGTGTACAACATATAGAATTTAACCATAGAAATGTATGTATATATTATTTCTACATCTTTGTATTGTCGCTTTCCTAGTAAGTAAATTCATTCTTATGAATCCGCCTTAGACAAGCGGAGCAGGTATCCTCTATAAAAACGGGAGTCCCGAACCCAGCAGTGGGACATTTACGGTCTATTATTATATACCCTGTTCTTAGTTATCTGTATGTAAAGAACAGAACCCTGTATAAAACATAGTCAATACACTCTTATCTGGCTTTGATTGAGTTATTTATGGCAGCCAATTGGTTTTATTAACTTGCTCAACTGCTGTACTTTGCCGTCAGTTCAACAACAACAGTAGCTTACAAAACACGTCGAGCTGTAATCAATAGTTTGTTTACTTGATGATACCATATTAGAGGTCAGTACGAATTACTTACATGACGTTTAAAAACTTCATTTACATAGCAGCTCGCTCCAACCTTTTATACTATATTTTGTATAATGTTATCTTGACAGGCATATACGGAATTGATGGAGATATGTTGCAGTATAAAATTTTAGTACGCCATGTCATTATTATGATTATAATAATATTTTACTTTCGTTTTATTGTGTCTTTGTCTTACTGAGAATGCACTCTTTGCTACAACTCCATTAATTCTTCGAAAAGTAATTGTTAAAAAAAAGTTGGAGTTAATCAATTTTTAGCTAGACGTGTTGCTGGGGACTTTCTTGCCCATTCTTCTCCTTAACTGCAATAACACGTTATGAAGCGGTGTACATAGACTAGGACATTAAATTAAATAATTAACTTATATGTATTGACTGTCAAAAAGTGTTCTCCGGTGGAATTTATTATAAATAATTTTTTTTATTGCAGGAGTTCAGCAGTCAGGCAGACGGCCCACTTGATGGAAGGCGGTTATCATCACCTATGGACATTTGCAACACCAACGGTGCTACAAATGCGCTGCTGCTCTCTTAAGGGAGATTGGAATCTGGTCACTAGTTCCCGAACACAACTCAAGGTTGTTATGGCGACATACTCTACACCAGGGGTGGTAGCCATCTAGTCGGGCAAATGCCTCAGGCCGCCGGGCCGTAGGAAATTGTATTCTTTCTCCGTTACTGCACGGATAAAATAAATTCGAATGCTTCTGTAATATATTTGAAATGTATGTAAGTAGATAATATGGAATGGGACTGGAAAGTAATCTCGTATTCTTACATTCAATTCAAACACGTTACTTTTTAATACATTTTTACTTTTAATTATAATCACCCTCATCATCAACAACCTTTTGCGATCTAGTATCAAATTTTCAATGCCAGATCGACAAAAATCAATCAGTTTTTAAGCAAAATATATTAAGAAGGTATTGTGGTTACTATTCAATTTGAAAGTCTTTTGCCACCTAGAAATCGTTGAAACGGTCGGAATAAATGGAATACGATGGTGCGACATCAGGAGGCTATGATGGGTGAGGCAGTATCTCCTACAAAGGCCTTATTCCACGACATGCTAATGCAAGACCGCAATGCGTAAGACGATCCCTTAAAGAATTTAATAAATCGGGGTGGCAAGTACTGCATCACCCACTGTGCATAGGCAATGGTAGGTGCTTTCCATCAAGTGAGTCGTGTACCTGTCTGCTAAACTTATGCAATAAATAAATACTATAGCCTGAAACTTTGTGCGTATAGCTACTGTTATGGTATTTCTTATAGACAGGTTTTAATTTCACTACATAATTATCAAAAAGTAGCCGCTTTACTCCCCCTGTTCGGTTAGGTGAATTTACTTTATTAAAAAAATCAATATTTTCCAAGGACAAGGAAAATTTCAAGACAAAATCAAATTGAAAGAAGTAACCATGATCATAGAGATCCTAATTTTTATTCTAACCACCTTGCTCACATACTACTTGTATCTATATAAGAAGATACATTGGCACTTTGATGAAAGAGGAGTGAAGTATCTCCCAGGTTGGCCCGTCTTTGGGAATGTTATCAAGAACACTTTTGTAAAGAGGCACATAATAGAAGAAGTTGACGAGGTTTACAGAGCTTTTCCTGATGAAAAGTGAGTATTTTTCTTTAGTTTAAAAACTCACCACCTCCATCACTGTCTTAATCAGCATTAAATCCTTTGTCCTTAAAATCTGTTTTCAATTCCTGTTTTTTTAAAAATAATACTTATTACCTATTTTTGTTTGTTGGCTGAACTGGTGCAAGCAGTACTTCTCTCTGCATCAACGCTTTGTGATCAATAAAACCCAGCTGAGTCCGTGTATGGATTTATACCCACACGTGGGAGCTGGAGCACCTGTTTACCAGCTTGATCACCTGGACTGTATTAAACGTCGAAGCGTTCGTATTGTTGATGCTCCCGTACTCACAGATGGTCTAGATACGCTTGACCCGTGCGACTCTGCGTATTCTACTAACTGTAACTTATAACGGGGAGTGTTCCGAGGAACTATTCAGATTGGTGCCTTTGTTTTTTTGTACCAAGACATTCATTCGTTCATTCTCGCTTCCTTGACTCGTTTCGTTCATGCACGCAATGCTTCTCAAGAACGTTTCTCTTGCGCATCGCGGGGATTTGGAATGAGCATTTAGCTGTGGTTTTCTCACAGCGCTACGATATCGAGTTTTTCAAAAGAGGTGTCATAAAATTCGTTAGAAATGTCGCAAATCTCCATAGGCAACGGTAACCGCTTTCCATCGGGTGAGCCCTCAGCCTATCTGTTGTACTCCAGCTATAAATAAGGTACTGAGTAATCCAGAACAAATAATATTTATATTGACTCATAAAAACAATGACTGCAATTTGAGAGATAAACAAATATAAAATATAATCGCATTAATATTGTTTGTGAACGCTCTCGTTGTTTTATAATAGCCTGGTAACTGATAACAAATTGACTGAGGTCAGTGACATCTGTACGACGATATCTCTCACAATAATGATTTGTGTAGAAATGTGTAAATAAGGTGATTAATAAATACAGCTGTGTTTTGATAATAATATGTACTTTAAAAGAATTGGGCTAAAATGACTGCTATTATATACTGGGAATAGTTAGAGCTCAGTTTGTCCTTCCGGTCGCTCGTTTGTGACTTAATAAACTTATACATATAGGAATTTTGATCATATAAAAACACCACTATGAAACTCTTAGTCTATACAATGAAATCTCTTTTAGCTTTTATTCACGTGATGTTGTCATTTCTGTTAATGTTCTCAAAGTCTATAATAATGCTTACTACACGACTATAAGTAGATTAAGCCTCCTTATCATAGTTATCATTTAATTTAGCCTTACTTATGGATCTAAAAGCTCTAGTTTCAACTGTATTTATTACGCTTTCATTATTCTATATCCCACCTTCCTGCCATACAGGCACTAGTATTGGCACCTGAGGAAATAATTTCTGTAATGTCATTCTAGATATGTTGGCTATATTGAAGCAACAACACCGATTCTCCTCATTCGTGATCCCGAAATTATAAAAAATATCACGGTCAAAGATTTTGATCATTTCCTGAATCATAAGGAATTCTTCAGTATAGAAAATGAGGTCTTGTTTGGAAGTAGTCTTATTATGATGAAAGGTAAAAATCAATGTTTACAAACTATTTTTTGTCAGATCACCATAATTTGTGCGCTAGTGGGTTATTGAGAGAGAAATTAGTCAAAAGTTTATCTATATTAGGTGACAGGTGGCGTGACATGAGAACAACATTGAGTCCAGCATTCACTGGATTTAAGATGAGAGCCATGATGCCTTTCATGGTAGACATTAGCAAGAACATTGTGGAGTATCTCAGAGGTGTGTATTTAAATATTTAAAGTATTAGAACATTTTCATAATCGACGAGTACCAACGTTTTGTAAAGTATGTTGATATTGTTAATGTGAGTCTAGTCGTTCAAAGTTCTTTGAAATGTATTCATAGAGGCTCGATTCTGCAATATATTCTTTTATATTAGTACTTAATTCCTATATTTTGATAATTGCTAATACTTCTTTGTTTTCATATCACCAGATCAGACTTCAGAAGATGTGCTAGTTGATGACTTAATACGTCGGTACACGAGTGATGTGATCGCATCAGCGGGCTTCGGGCTTCAAGTCAACAGTTTAGTTGACAAAGACAACGAGTTTTATAAGACCGGTCAAACACTCTTTAATTTCAGCTTAAGCCAGAGAATTTATTTTTTCATAATTACTATTTTCCCTAAGCTTGCCAAGGTTAGTTCCATGTTTCATTTCTAAATTTTAATTAGTTAAACAATGTTTTCAACAGCAGAAACCGCATTAAATGGGGCAATAGTTTTTATGTGAATCTCACACAAGTGAAGTAGATAAAAGTTATATATTTTTTGTGCTTACGTTGACCAAATTTCATTGATCAATGACAATATACTTTGACCATATGACCTTTGCCAAGTTGGACATCCGCAAATTTTGCTAACGTAAGCCTCTAAGACTAAGCGCGCACTACGATTGTCAATTCTAAGGGCTTAAAAAAGTTTAATGGCAAAGTTGTAAGTAATAAGTAGTAGTAGCAAAATTCAAAATTCTCGCGTCAAATCATCAGTTTTTTTAAAAGAGTCGGTAGGCTTTTTGTTTGTTGAAATCTCTTCTTTGAGATGGTGTAAAAGAATACAATGTCGCAAGAGTTAAAATGACGGTGTGCCTCAGGGTTGTGTGTTATCGCTAACGTTGTTCATCTTGAATATCAAAAATATATTGTCTATTCGCAACATTCATTGCTATGCAGATGACAGCACTGGCGATGCGCAGTACTCTGGTCGTGCAAACGTCCCTCGATCATTTGTGGAGCAAAGTCGGGTTAGACTTGTGTCTGAAGTTGAGCATTCCTTGGATAGAGTCTCAGAATGGGGGAGACAGAATCTTGTTCATTTTAACCCCAAGAAGACACAGGTCTGTGTATTCTCTGCCAAAAAAACTGCATTCGAGCAAGCGCTTCAGGAACTCCCCTTACCACCTCCAAGATTATTGGGATCCTTGGTGTTGACATCGCGAACGATGTACAGTTCAGGGGCCAACTTCAAGGCAAGGCAAAACTTGCCTCCAAGAAGTTGGTAGGGCTAAACCGGTCCAAGCAGTACTTCACACCGCGGCAACGTCTTGTGCTTTATAAAGCCCAGGTTAGCCCGCATATGGAGTACTGGTCACACCTTTGGGCTGGAGCACCTGCCTACCAACTTAATCCCCTCGACTCTATTCGACGCCGAGCCGTTCGCGTTGTTGATGATCCCATACTCACAGACGGCTTAGATACGCTTGGCCTTAGGAAAGACTTTGCTTCTCTCTGCGTATTCTACCGACTGTATAACGGGGAGTGTTCCGAAGAACTGTTTAGAATGGTGCCTTCGTCCTCTTTCTACCATCGTACTGCTCGCCATCGGTTGGTAGTTCACTCCCCCTTCCTTGAGCCCCTTCGCTCATGTACGCAATTGGTGACATCACTGATGTTGCAAACGTCTATAGGCGACGGTAACCGCTTTCCACCAGGTGGGTCGTCAGCCTGTTTGCTGTGTTCCAGCTATAAAAAAATATAACAAAAATATACCGCTTTCGCCAGGAACTGGTCGAAGGAGAAGGGGCAAGCTGACTTGACTTTGTAAAGGATGACATGCGTCAATGGTGATCAATGGTCTCAAAGCGTGGAATACTGTAGACTACGCGAAGTAGATTAAAAAAAGTAGGAAAGCTTCGACGTTGGAGTAAACGTTCTAAACGCAGCTGGGATTTAATGCTCGGATGATGAGGACTGCTGATTCTTCACACAATCCATCCATCTCTTTACATTGTACCCATCCATTTTCCGAACCAAATCTGTCAACAACAGTTTTCTTTTAATACCTGATTTGGTGTAATAAAGTCTAATAAAACTTTAAAGAGTTGAAGAAGATGCAACTTCTTCTGTAGAAGATGGCAATCTAATTATGTAGTTTTTCGTAATTATGTATTAAGTAAGTGGAGAACTCGAGTTCATTATAGATATGATTTTTGTTTCAGAAATTAGGATTTCAAATATTTCCAACAAAGACTTATCAGTTTTTTAGGGATGTTGTCTCAAACACAATGGAATATCGTATCAAGAATAATGTGGAAAGGCCTGATATGATTCAACTACTTCTGGAAGCAAATAGTGGTTTAGTATAAATTATATTTATTTTACATCGTGTTTCTACAAATCACCAAAAAAGACCATAAATAATAAGTCTCGATGGTTAGTGGTTTACTCATGACTTAACCCAATCCGGCGTATCTTGGCGAATGTGAACATAGGCTCTGCGAACTTTAGCGCATGTAAACTCGTGAAGAAAATACAGTGACCAAATAGTACAAAGCAATGAAAAAATACAGGGATGAAGGCGACCAATCTCTCTTCAGTTTCGCTCTATCGAAACACGGGACGACTTAGACTCCGACCACTTGCCGGTCGTACTCCAGTTAGGCCCCCCGACTGCCTCGACACCACCGACGAAACCCGTCATAGACTGGCCCAAAGTCCGGGACTTGCTGGCAACAACAAGTTCCCCGGACTTGGACCGAATCCCAGACCCGATCACTTGCGCCCAGGACAACGATGTTGCCATCGAAGCCCTCACCAGCCACCTCCAAAGCGTGGTACGGGAGTCCACTCGGCAGGTACCTCTCGAGGACCACCGACTGCCACTCCCGGACGACGTCAGAGACCTGCTGAGGGAAAAGAGGGCAGCATTCAGAGCCTACGGCAGCTTCCCCTCTTTGGAGAATAAAGCCCACTACAGGGCACTCCAACGTCAAGTCAGACTCCGTGTACAGGAAGTCAGGAACCAACGTTGGGACCGACTGTTAGAGGAGATCTCCCCAACTCACCAGGCTTACTGGCGACTGGCGAGATCTCTAAAAGCAGAAACCCTCTCGAGTATGCCACCTCTCGTGAGACCCGATAATACCAAAGCGTTTGATGACGACGAAAAGGCGGAATGCCTCGCCGAAAGTCTTGAGCTCCAATGCTCCCCCAATACCACCAATAACGACCCGTCTCACCTATCGGAGGTAGACGCCGAGGTCGAATATAGGTCCTCCCTCCCGGCGGAAACCACACTCGAACCGGTCACGGTAGAGGAAGTACAGGATTTCATCAAAGCCCTAAAGCCCCGCAAGGCCCCAGGCAATGACGGAATCAGCCATAAGCTTCTAAAAATCCTCCCTGCCCATCTTATCTTAATTATGGTAAGCATCTTCAATGCCGCCATAAATAACTGCCAATTTCCCAAGGCCTGGAAAGAAGCGGAGGTCATTGGCATCCGCAAACCAGGCAAATCGGCCTCAAAGCCCTCTAGTTACCGCCCCATCAGTCTACTCAGTTCACTGGGTAAACTGTATGAGCGAGTCCTCCTCACTAGACTGAGTGATTTTGCCTTCAGCAACAATCTCATCCCCCACGAGCAGTTCGGCTTTCGAGCTAGACACTCTTGCCCGCAACAAGTGCTCCGCATCACGGAGCACGTCCTCTCTCACTTTCAACGCGGCGGACGAAGACCCTGGCCGACAGGCGCAGTTTTCTTCGACGTCGCGAAAGCTTTCGATAAAGTTTGGCACAACGGGCTGATATACAAGCTGTATCAGCTCGGTGTGCCAGACCGACTCGTCCTCATTCTACGGGACTTCCTCAAAGACCGTAAATTCAGATTCCGAGTGGAGGGCACCCGCTCCTCCCCTCATACCATCTCAGCAGGAGTCCCCCAGGGCTCCGCGCTCTCCCCCCTACTATTCACGCTGTTCACCAGCGACATGCCACGGCATCCCCATACCCAGCTAGCCCTATATGCGGATGACACCGCCATTTTCAGTAGCGACCCCAGCAGATACAGAATCTGCAAACAGCTCAACACCGCCGTCAAAGAACTAGGCGACTGGTTCCGTAGATGGCGGATTGAGCTGAATCCCGAGAAGAGTGCAGCCATCATGTTCTCCCGCAGCTGCCTCTCACCCAATACCCGTCCCTCCAACCAACTTATGCCCATCAAGTTATTCGACCAAGTTATCCCGTGGGCTAACGAAGTCAAATATCTTGGGGTAATCCTAGACAGAGGCTTGTACTTCCACAAGCATACCAGAGCGGTCGGGAACAGAGCATACTGGATCCTCGGCCGACTCTATCCGATGATAGGCAAGAAGAGTAAGATGAGTCTTAGAAATAAGATGACTCTTTACAAAACTTGCATCCGCCCCATCCTGACCTATGCGAGTGTGGTCTTTGGCCACGCCAGCGACGTTAACATCTGGAAACTGCAAAGAATCCAGAATCACTTTTTACGCGCTGCAGTCGACGGCCCGCGCTATATGCGGCTCGCCGACTTGCATCGCGACCTGGAGCTTCCCTCCATCAAAGACTATATAACTTCATTATCACGCAAATTCTTTGACCTCGCCCCCCATCACCCGAACCCTCTGGTGACGGAAACGGTCAACTATAAACCCACCCCAAACGCTCCCACGAGCAAACGCAGGCCTCGCAATATACTAATTGACGAGCCTGACGAAATCACACGTCAAATCGCGATTATGAACCCCCGAGGCTCAGAACATCAGCCTGGCATAACAGACGCAGACACAACAGACGCCGGAGAGCCCCCGGCTCGAATCCCCTTACACAATCGTAAGACCCCACCAATCTATACTCATTACAGACACAAGTAGCCATACAAGATTAGCTTAGGCGTGTTGCTGGAGAGTTTCTTCCGCCGCTTCTTCTCCTCCAGCTATAACACGTTGCGAAGCGGTAGTAACGATAGACTAGGATCGGCTCCGCCGGCGGAGTCGATAACAAGTCCCCAAATTTTTCACTTCAGCCTATTGGCCTAGCTCATTCAGCCCTTTGCGGCCTGTTTCCAATATAGAGTCAATCCCCCGCAGCGGTCGAGCCGAGGTCGAACCTCACAGGAGGTGCCTCCTCGAGCGTGCTGCTTCCGGGCTGAACGCCTCCGCTCCCACGGAGTCGGGAAGCCCCCAAAGCCCGGTATCGCTGAAACAGCCATCTGCGGCTATTCAGCTGAATCAGCAAATATACAAAAAAATAGCCGGTAGTTTGTTATCTACTGCAATGGCTAGACGTATGCAGCTCCTATTAATTACGTATCGCGTTTTTGTCGATTTTCCGACAACCCTAGTGAGATATAGTGAGATTTAGTTCTCCTTCTCCCCAAATCTTACGTGAAATTTTAATATCATTATGACAAATAAGGCCATAGTGTAGGCTTCCGTCCCGCGATAATCGAAAGTCGTACCGGTCGTTACAAAATATGCCATAAGGATTCAAGTTATTTTGATACATGTAATTTATAATATGAATCTGCGAAAGTGGCTATTTTAACCCACCCTTATTATCTTTTTAACGCCCGGTTCTTATATCTTACCGTCTGTTAATTTGTCTTACTGTCCGTTCAAAATTCGACATAAGGTCCTACAAGTAATGTCATAATTCAACCGATGGTACGGCAAGTGAATGAATAGCAAGATTTAGGAACCGGTCATAAGACAATAACTACGAAAACCTTTTGTCATTCTATGGTTATTGTTTAAAGGAACATTGAAGTCAAACCATGAAAATGAAGAGAAGGATATAGGATTTGCAACGACGGAGGAAGTGCTGAAACACCACGGTCCTGTTAGAAGTACGTAGATCTTATTGTAGTCTTTAATGCGTAGTAGATAGATGCAGATATATTGTGTTCTATATCATTGTTGGCAACCCCCAATGATTGGTAATGTATCAATGTATAAACAGTTTAAGAATAAGCCAAAAATCAAGATAAATAAAGTACGCATGGCTTCTTCATGCATCTTATTTTTAGATTGGCAACATTTTTATGTTTAATTATATATACATTTTTAAAGTAATATAATTTAGAGAAAATATTTTACAGAATGGACCGAAAACGAGCTGGCTTCACAAGTGTTTATATTCTTTATTGCCGGCTTTGAGAGTTCCGCTGCTTCTCTCGTCATATGCATCCACGAACTTGCTTTGAATCCACACGTTGAAGAGAAATTGTACCAGGAGATAAAAAAGTTTAAGGACGTTAAAGGAGAACTGAAATATGACAACATTGGCGAGCTGAAGTATTTAGATTGTGTTCTCAATGGTGAGTAGATTTACCTCTTCATTGTTTTAGTATCCTATGAATACTGTCGCAGCTAAGTTTGACCAGAGAGCAGCTTGCTTATTTTGTGGCAAGAAAAACCTTGCAGGTCGACGAAGACCTCTGCGACAAGCCACAATACTGTTCAAAATGAATGAAATAGATTTTTGTTTAAAATTGAAAAGATTCTATTTATGTGTTGTGTTGGCTCAAGACCTATAAGACCAGGGAGAGAGGTGCGCACGCGAATGACGGGTATCGACGTCAGTCCGGTGTCCTGAGGCGCAGATATGCGCAAAATCTCCTCCTTTGAGTCCGTCACAGGTGTCCACTTGCAACTGGGGCTGCGGTGGAATTAAACCTCAGCTGGTGAAGTGAGATACTCTGCTTCCCGGGGAATCTGAAGCCTTGCTGCGCGGATAAACTTGGGTGTAACTTCGTTCTAGGTCTCATATTCTTCCAACCACATGCGTGGGCATATGGGAGGCAGGTACTCTCGCCGCTTAAGGTCTAACCCCCCAGCCACAAAGGGCCCGGTATTGTACGAAATTATGTGCCCCCTGCTTTCATAAAAAAAGACATATGAGGTCGTATACCAAAATCAATTATAATTGATTTTTGCTATTTAAAGTTACACTTGAATTTTTTTTTTTCATATTTATAACTATAATTTATTTTCAGTTTTATTTAGCCTAAAAATAAAATACATCCTATTCTAAAAATATATATACAACTTAATTAAAAAAATACAAACTACAAATAGTAAATAGGTCCCAAATCACCGTCAGTTGGGAACGTTCCCAAAACGCTGGCCGCATTTTATTTATTTAAATTAGTTACTGGTGTGGTGTTTGTTACAAGAATGGATAAGGTGAGAAACGAGTACATAAGGGGATTTTTGAAAGTTGCACCTGTGACTGAAAAATTAATTAATTTAAATTAGAAAGAATATTAAGTTGGTATGGGCATATAATGAGGAGGGATGAAAGTCACGTGACAAATAGAATGTTAAAATACAAGATGGATGGAAACAAATGTAGAGGTAGACCAAAAAAAGATGGATGGATTGATTGTGTGAAGGATGATATGACGATATGTGGTGTGACAAAAGAAGTATGTAAGAACAGAAGAGTGTGGAAGGAAAAGGCTTATTCTGCCGACTCCAATTAATTGGGGTATGGTAAAAGAAAAGAGAGAGAGAGAGAGACATTTTAAGTTTTTTTTTAATTATTTTAATTTCTATTATTTTACTTGTACACAGTCCATAATCCCTTGTACTATTTATAACTTAAGTTAGTTTTATTTTACCACATCAAATATATATAATTTTATCTATAAATCTTTCTTTGAGTAAAAAACAGCATTGTTTTCTTATATTTTTTATCCGTGCAGGAACGGAGAAAGAATACAATTTCCTGCGGCCGGGCGGCCTGTCGTAAGAGGCGACAAAACAACCTACAGCCAGGTGGTAGGGCATTTGCCCGACTGAATGGCTACCACCTCTGGTCTAAAGTATATCGCCATAACAACCTTGAGTTGTGTTCCGGTATTAGTGACCGGTTCCAATCTCCCTTAAGAGAGCAGCAGCGCATTTGTAGCACCTTTGGTGTTGCAAATGTCCATAGGTGACGGTAACCGCTTTCCAACAAGTGGGCCATCTGCCTGTCTGCTGAACTCCCGCAATAAAAAAAAATATATTTTCTTGTAAAATGTAATGTGAAAAAAAATCGTATATCATTTGAGCTTTTTTTACCCACTCGATATTGCAGGAAACAACTTACAAGTGGACAATTATGTTTTGTTATCTAACTTTTAGTTGCTTATTTCATATTAAATGTTATTTAATATTTGCAGAAGTGTCTAGAAAATGGGCAGTAGCCATATTTATGGATAGAGTATGCAATAAGGCGTATGAGTTACCTCCGCCTAGGGAGGGGGGCAAGCCTTATGTGGTAAGTACCAAAAATGTACAATAGGTAATATATATAAATACACAAATATATATATAATACATATATCAAATATGTACACAGTTTTCGGCAAATCCGTCCAGTAGTTTTCTGTGAAAGCGTAGCAGACAAACGGACAGAGTTAGCTACTTTAGCTGTAATATTAAAATAGGGATAAAAATAAGTCAAAAACAGTTATTATATATTTAATAAACCCAACTTTTATATATAACAAAAATATTTTCATACATTAACCCCGACGATGTGGTCTAAATACCGCGCTGAAAAGAGTGAAAGCGTAATTTTATTAAGGGAAATTAATTGGGAAACTTAAGAAAATAATGTACTTTGTTCAATAAGACGGTTGTTACACGACGTAAATGATAAATATACTTCTTCCTTCATATAAGAAAACAATAAGAGTATTTTGGACTACACGATTCCACGAAATGACTTGTCAAAAAGCGAATTTTATAAGTTTCCTTAGACAATCTCAGTTCATTTTCTTATGAAATATTAATTATTTTAGATTAAACCAGGCGAAGTGGTCTACAATGTGGTGAACTCCATCCACATGGATCCAAAATACTATCCCGAACCAGAGAAATTCGATCCGGAAAGATTCTCCGATGAAAACAAACATAATATCAAACCTTTCACATTTATGCCTTTTGGTATGGGCCCAAGGAACTGCATTGGTATGTATTTATTATAACCAAATCATATTATTGGTTTTAAAAGTTTTATTAGCCATTTTGGCTGAAACGGAAATATTGTCTTTTTGCCATGTTTTTTTAATATTTTTATTGCAGAAGTTAAGCAGACAGGCTGACGGGCCACTTGACGGAAAGCGGTTACCATCGTCTATGGGCATTTGTAGCACCAAAAGTGCTACAAATACGCTGCTGCTTTCCTAAGGGTGACTGGAACCTGGTCACTAACGCCGGAACACAACTCAAGGTTGTTATGGCTAGCTAAAGCTAATGAACCCATTATCCGACAGGTTAATTTTACAAGTCATTTACGCACTAGTATAACAAAAACACGAAAGAGGTAGTTTTAACTTGTTCCCTAGAAAGGTTCATATACTTCAGTACTAATTTTTATTTCAGGGTCCAGATTTGCTATCTTGGAACTGAAGGTTCTCCTCTACTATTTAGTATTGAACTATAAGATTGTGAGAACGGAAAAAACATCAAATCCAATCAAGTTAGCGCCTCAAGACTTTAATGTCAAAGCCCTTGGTGGCACTTGGGTGAAATTCGAGAGCAGAGTATGAAGTAACTTTTAACTAGAATTACTCTGACACCAATGGTTACTACAACAAATCATCTTAGAAACTACTAGGACTTTATACTCGTATATGCATTTGATGCACATGTCTTATTTACAATTTTATTGCAAGAATACTAAAAGGAGAAAAAAAACTGAAATTTAAATATTGAGCAATATCAAATGAACTAAGAAATGAGGCTTTATTAGAATATATCAAAAACATTTTTGGACTTTTTTCGAAAATTTCTTTATTTTTATATAAAATACTATATAGGCTGTAAACATACTTCTGTGAAACTTAGGTGAAAAAAAGAGTTCACATTGGTTTTTCATTATTTATTTTATTTTTATTTATTTCATTAATGCATTTTCCACGTGTTTTTTTAATATTTTTTGCTTTGACAAGCAAATAATTGTTATTTTTAAAATAATCCTAAGTATCGAACAAAAAGCGAAAATTGAATTAGCGATTAATATATAGTACATTTTGTACTTTATAATTTTTCTAAAATATAGTACGATACTGTATATTATAGTACGATTGGGAGACCTACTAACCGCCACACAAATTACGCTGTTCAATTAAAAAGACGTATAAAATATTGTAAATTTTGGGATTCATGGTAAAGATCGGTATAACAACCATAGAACTTTTCACGTGGCCTCCGATACTTGAACGAAAGTATTTTATACTTTCGTTCATTTATTGGCTTGAAAGGTTGTTAAACAGTAAAATTAATTTTAAGAATATTATGAATAATTATGCTTTTTTGTAATGTTTATTTTGGTGAACAGTAAAGTGTTATGAATTATCTTATAATTGTTTCATTGTGCACCGATCAAATCTTGTCATTATGTAGGGTAAACTACACAGTTGGCACCTCTATAATGATTGTCACCTTATTAATTTATTTAGAGTAATTCCGGTTGCTTTTCGAGTTACTAAACTACTAACGATAGACTGTGTGTCTATATTAACACAGGTGACTTTGCATTAATTTTCCTATTTTTTTAATTGCAGGAGTTCAGCATACAGGCAGACAGCTCACATAATGGTAAGCGGTTACCAACGCCTATAGACATTTGTAACACCAAAGGTGCTAAAAATGCACTGCTGCTTTCTAAAGGGAGAATGGAACTTGGTCACTAATGCCAGAACACAATTCAAGGTTGTTATGGTGGCATACTCTGGACCAGGAGTGGTAGCCATCCAGTCGGGCAAATACCCTGTCACCTGGCTGTGGGTTGTTTTTGTCACTTCTTCTTCACGACAGGCCGCCCGGTCGTAGGAAATTGTATACTTTCTCCGTTCCGCCACGGATAAATTCTACATCTATTTCTCCTAAAACTATTTCATTTTTTGGATTAAAATATTCTAGTGTGACAGTCGATATTACGTAAATCTACAGCAAAAGCATCGTCCAACGTCGACGTTACTAGTGGTAGACGGAGGACGAGGAATCTCTTTTGTATAATTAGCGAGGTTTCCTATACAAATTAATTCATACCATTGTTGCAAGATTTTCAATAACAGAATTATGTACAAGGGAAACTAAAACATTGAATAAATATATCTTGAATACATTGTCAGGGTGCTAATCATGGGGGGTGGAGGGTGTCAACAAATGTATGGTTTACCCTATTTACTACTTTGATTTTCATTTCAACCACGCGACAGAAAACTTTATAAAAAAAACAATCTTATCTGCTTTTGATTGTGTTATTGTGTTATTCAATTAGCAAATTTGGCAGTCAAACTAGAGTTTTCCAAAATTTTAGTGCGTAGCTCTAGTTTAGCAAGCATTTATACAGGTTATATTGTATTAAATTGCAAATGCGGAGTGACGCTCGCATACCGCGTTCGTAATACAAAAGTAAGAAAGAGAGTTGGTCTGAAAGAGAGTGTCGGGGTGAAGGTAAGGAAAGGAACGCTCCGGTGGTTCGGGCATGTGGAAGGAATATATGATGAAAGAATGACTAAACAGATATACAATGCAAAAGTGGATGGATGCAGAAGTCGCGGAAGGCCACGACACACCTTCCATGATCAAATTGATCGTGTACTAGCAGAAGGTGATGTCAGGAGTCTTGAGAACAGACGAGCGTGCATGACAAGAGCTATGAATGTCAAAGAAGCAAGGAGGTGTGTAAGAATAAGCCTGAATGACGCTCTGTTGTTCGTGGCCACCCTGCAAGGGACCTGGCGTGAAGTTATGTATGTATGAATGAATGAATGAATATGAATATGAATTGTAAATGTAGGTGCTATTCGCCCCAGCAACATTCTCTTAATTTCATATCGCTAACAATTTTACATTTTCCATTTTCCAGGATAAACAGTATCTAACGTCTATTTTAGGTACTAAAACTATACATTATATGCCAAATTTTAGTAATAGTGGTCCATCCTTATTTACGTGAAAGTGTATAGATAGATATAGAAACAGACAGGCCGATAGGCAGAGTTACTTTTGTATAAATAAAGTGGATATTTTATCTATAATTATCTACGAGTTCAAGCAAAATAGTTATATCAACAATATGTATACAAACATTCGCTTGTACGCTCTTGCGCAATAATCCTGGTCATTTGATAATCCCGTGATAGTTCAGTAAAAATGATTGTATATCGCTATATTCGCGATAAATAAATAATCGCCAAGCAAAAACATTTGTATGTGTTATGGTCTCAAGACGCGCGGACTATCATTTACACACAAAACTCGAAGACTGAACAAACCACAATGATTATAGAGATTCTAGTCTTTATTCTAACAACTTTGCTCGCATACTGCCTGTATCTATATAAAAAGATACATTGGCACTTTGATGAAAGAGGAGTGAAATACTTGCCAGGTTGGCCAATTATAGGGAATGTCGTCAAGAACACCTTCATGACACGACACACCATTGAAGAGATCGATAAGATTTACAAGGCGTTCCCCGATGAAAAGTGAGTATTTATTACTAAATCTAAGTGATTAATGAAAGTAGATGAAACAAATGTGATCTGTCAGGATTGTCGTAAATGCAGATTCATCATTACTGCTTACTCCCACGGGTAACACGCTTGATATTATTGTATTTACGTATCTAAGACTAAGGAATCACTCGAGTGGCGCAAATATACAACCATCGGCGAGAGTTGCTGTTTGTGTTGTTTTCTGTTGATACACCATGACTCCATGATGCAACCGTAGGATCCTGAAGCCAAGAGTCTTTATAAAGATCTATCAGAACGACTCATCGACTCATCAGATGATCAGACGGTTGGTACCGACAACGGATTAGTATGCTAACCCATTTTTACCATATTTTACCATCGCCTATGGACATTTCCAACACCTTTTTTTCTTCGGCCAATGACACGCATGCTTGAGCGCAGCGCCCTCTACTGGCGACCGGCCGAATAAGGGTGTAAAAGAGGATATGTTCCTAGGAAAGAAGCTAGGACTGTGACGGCATGTCGTCACAAAACTTACCTAGAAGTTTCTTTGAACATAATAGCAAATTACTTTAATAGATTAGGAATACTAGTGCAACTTGGTCAACATTTATTACAGCTAATTTATATCGCAGTTTCACTGCTGACAGTGGTCAGCGAAAGTTCGTGCGCGTTGACACTATGATAAACTATTTGTTCGATAATTCTATCAATAAAACGCGACCGAAGCGCTTTCTTTTTGGCTAAATTGTACAATGAAGATAATTATACTGGATAAACAATCCTTTAAGATTCAAAGTGTAATACTGAGCCTAAGTCTCTATCTTGTATAAGAGTATGTGGTACGTAAAGCACCTCTAGCTACCTGCTGTCCTAGATTGCCATAGTGATACGTTGTCTGAAGTAGACACCAGCCTTCTAACTCTTGGTTGATACTCAAGGTCTCAAGACAAATTTCCCTGAGAGTTGTATTATTATATTGTAAACCAATAGGTGTAGGTATAGGTATAGGTTATATTTTACTGTATTTAAATTTCATCGAATAATCTGTAATAATTGTTTGACCTAGATACGTCGTCTGTTTTGAGGGAACAACGCCAGTCCTCCTCATCCGTGATCCTGAAATTATAAAAAGCATCACCATCAAAGATTTCGATCACTTCGTGAATCACAGGCAGTTTCTCGGCAAAGAAAATGATGTTTTATTTGCAAGCAGTCTTTTTTTGCTGAAAGGTAAAAAACTAATGTATGCTAACAAACTTTATAATACACCATATTTGATCGGGCGGAGAAATAGGGAAGCAATCCATATTTAATATTATAAATGCGAGAGTAACTATCTATCTGTCTAATAATGCGATAATAGGTGAAATCTGATGATGTGTGTGATACAAGATAATTCCGATAATTCATTTATTGGAATAGTTAAAATTCTCCCGAGGCGAGTAGCGCATAAATAAAAATTGACTGCAATGTAGTCTGTGTGAATGCTTTAAAATACTTTAAATTAAGTAGGGTTACTTACCTTCCTACTTTCTATGAATTGATCAAATATGTGTACTTATTTATATTCAGATGATAAATGGCGCAACATGAGAACAACATTGAGTCCAGCGTTTACTGGGTCTAAAATGAGGGCCATGATGCCTCTCATGATAGATATTAGCAAGAACATAGTGAACTATCTTAGAGGTGCGCATTTTGAACCATTTATTATAAAATTATTATTACATTTATTATAAAATATTCTTCTCTTTATTTATAGTTCTTAAAATAGATTTTTATATGTATTTTATCACTGTCTTATAACCAAATTTAGTATAAGGTAACTTATGAATAAAATCAATGTAAATTTGTTATAACAAAATAAAGTAAATTTGATCTAACCACGCTTATTAATTAATATTTATCTAGTTGTATTCTACTAATAGTTCCACAAGACTACTATTACTAGGTCATTTTTTTTAACTAAAGCACCTAAAGCACCAGCAACGTCGATTTGCATGATTTCAATACTGATCCCAGGTCTTATATCCGATTTGCTTTCCAGTCTAGCGTTACGTCAAGGGTAGACTAGACAGATCGAAGTGTCGTTACCGACGGTCAAAGCAGCAGGACCTAATTGTAAAGTAATATATGCTTCATCGTTGTTTCTTATATCATCAGATAAGACGTCAGAAGAAGTGCTAGTCGATGAATTTATCCGGCGTTATACGAGCGATGTGATAGCATTAGCATGCTTCGGGCTCCAAATCAATAGTTTGGTTGACAAGGATAATGACTTGTATATGATTGGTCAAACGCTTTTCAACTTTAGCACTATGCAGAGAATTCTGCTATTCGCGACTGCCTTGTTCCCTAAACTTTCGAAGGTTAGTCCCTCAGCAACGCTATAACACACTATTAGTAGTAGCATGGAAGAACTATATATCTCTTTTCCATGGTAGTAACTGTCTCCGTTTGTTATTTTTATTTAAGTCAATAGGACAATAGGTGGGGAGATATTTTCTTTCAGTCTTAAAAATTGTGTCTTTTGAAATTGAAGTCGAAAATTCTGCAACAAAATAACGAAATACTACAGAAACCCTCATCACTTATGATCTTAGACAGGTTTACTGAATTTTTAATATGGTTTAAATTTATTTTCAGAAAATCGGATTTCAAATATTTCCGTCAAAGATTACTCAGTTCTTCAGAGATATAGTTTCAAACACCATGTCATATCGCATCGAGAATAACGTGGAAAGACCTGACATGATTCAATTACTACTGGAAGCCACTAGGGGTATAGTATTACTATAGTCTATAAAGTAGTGTCTAAGGTATATATCATTAATTCTATATCATTAATAGTATATACATTTTCTTTATGTTTTGATATGTTAATCTTAGCAGTTCCTTTTCAAAACCTTTCGGAATTCTGACCTGATATGGATATTTCGACATATAACCTGTTACACTTCGCTGTAGCCCAGTCTGATATTATTACTAGGGAAGTCGATTTATTGAATAACTGTCATGTTTTGCGGGCGCAGATTAACATAAGTTAAATTTTATAAACACAAAAATTCCTCATTATTACGACATTAGACGGTGAACTAAATTTTTACACAAATACAATTTAATAAACTCATTTTATCACGTGAGTCTGGGTGTTCAGATTCTTATTATTTGTACCTTATTTTTGGTTTAAAGTACTTTGAAGTCAAGCCAAGAGAATGAAGAAAAGTAAAATATAGGATTAGCAACAAAGGAAGAAGTATTAAACCATCAAGATTCTGTTAAAAGTAGGTAGATTTTATTGTTGTCATCACTGCATACATACTTGATTAGATACAAACTCAAATCAATAGCTAAAGTTATAGAAACCGTATTAAATTAGCTACAAATAGCACTATTTTCTCTTATAGCATTATTAGTATTTAGTAGTGTGTTGGAAAGAGATGGGTCCACTGTTGTACATTCGCTATCTAGAAGATTGTTACTAGCTTAAAGAAATAGTGCCACACTATCTGCTCTTACTATAAACTAGTGATATCCATATTAGGTTGGCCTCAGTTTACAAACAAAGATAAACGGCATTACGTATTTTTTATGTAGTAAATAAAGTATCTAATTAGACACAACTAGCTGACCCGGCGAACTTCGTACCGCCATATTTTCTGAATTCCTAAAAGACTTTGTTTCATGACACAAAAACAAAATCGAATTATAGGCCTATAGCAATAACTTCTTTGCTCTCAAAGGTGATGGAGCGTATTATCAATGCGCAGCTTCTGGGTTACCTGGAAGATTCCCAGCTGCTAAATGATCGGCAATACGGATTCCGCCACGGTCGCTTAGCTGGGGATCTCTTGGTTTACCTAACCCACCGTTGGGCTGAAGCCATTGAGAGCAAAGGGGAAGCACTGGCAGTCAGCCTAGATATTGCTAAGGCCTTCGATCGGGTCTGGCACAGAGCTCTTCTATCGAAACTGCCATCGTATGGGATACCTGAGGGACTTTGCACCTGGCTATCCGGCTTTCTTGATGGGCGCAGCATTCAAGTCGTTGTCGACGGTTGCTGCTCTAGTATCAAGCCCATCAACGCTGGTGTGCCCCAGGGTTGTGTGCTATCGCTAACGTTGTTCAACTTGCATATCAATGATATGTTGTCTATTCGCAACATTCATTGCTATGCGGATGACAGCATTGGCGATGCGCAGTACTCTGGTCGTGCAAACGTCCCTCGATCATTTGTGGAGGAAAGTCGGGTTAGACTTGTGTCTAAAGTTGAGCATTCTTTGGAGAGAGTCTCAGAATGAGGGAGACAGAACCTTGTCCATTTCAACCTCAAGAAGACACAGGTCTGTGTATTCTCTGCCAAAAAAACTGCATTGGAGCAAGCGCTTCAGTTCCAAGGAACTCCCCTTACCACCTCCAAAGTATTGGGATTCTCGGTGTCGACATCGCGAACGATGTACAGTTTAGGGGCCATCTTGAAAGCAAAGCAAAACTTGCCTCTAAGAAGTTGGGAGTGCTAAACCGGTCCAAGCAGTACTTCACACCGCGGCAACGCCTTGTGCTTTATAAAGCCCAGGTGAGGCCTCATATGGAGTACTGCTCACACCTTTGGGCTGGAGCACCTGCCTACCAACTTAATCCCCTGGACTGTATTCAACGTCGAGCCGTTCGCGTTGTTGATGAACTGTTTAGAATGGTGCCTTCGTCCTCTTTCTACCATCACACCGTTCGCCATCGGTTGGGAGTTTACCCCCAAATCCTCGAGCCACTTCACTCATGTACGCAACGGTTCTGTTGAACGTTTCTCTTACGTACCGTGGGGATTTGGAATGAGCTCCCGGCCGAGGTTTTCCCACAGCGCTACGATATGGAGTTTTTCAAAAAGGGTGTCATAAAATTTCTTCGAGGCCGGTAGCGCGTTGGTGACATCTCTGATGTTGCAAACGTCCATGGGCGACGGTAACCGTTTTCCACCATGTGGGCCGTCAGCCTGTTTGCTGTACTCCAGCTATAAAAATAAAAGTTCGTTTTTATATATAAGATTAGCTTCTACCCGTGACTTCGTTCGCGTGGAAAGGAAGGTAAAAAACACCCGCGATTTTGAAACATTCTTCATTGGTGCTCCGCTCCTATTGCTCTTAGCGTGATGGTTTATAGCCTGTAACCTTCCTCAATAAATGGGCTATCTAACACTGACAATTTTTTTTAAATCAGATCAGTAGTTCCTGAGTTTGACGCGTTCAAGCAAACAAACAAAGAAACAAACTTATCTGCTTTATATATTATATATATAAGATAAAACTCTCTCACTGACACCACACCCTGTCAAATTATCCGCTTCTATTATGTTACGTTGCAGAGAAATTACTTTTAGTCTGTTATAAGCTGTTTAAGTAATTAAAGCTTTTTAACTATCCCACGGGAACTATTTAATTTTTCGGGATCAAAAGTATCCTATATGTTGACCAGGGATATAAGCTATCACCATACAAAATTTCATGTAAATCGGTCCAGTCGTTTCGGAGATTAGCCGGTACAGACAAACAGACAAACAGAGAAACAAAAAATTCTAAAAAAATCCAAATTAGTTCTACTTCATTTCTTACATACCCCTGACTCGGTTTTTAGCATTTTTTTTATTTTACAAAAATTCGACCTCTACAATTTTATTATAAATATACGTTTACGTATAAGAAGAACAGCTTTTCACTCAGTTTCGGTTATTGAATGAAAATTAATGCTTTTATTTCAAAATTGAATCTTAATGATTTCGCATATATTATAATTATATAGTTGACTCAATACGTCATTTTGAACATTTTATAGAATGGACCGAAAGCGAGATGGCTTCACAAGTATTTTTATTCTATATTGCTGGCTTTGAGAGTTCTGCTAGTATTCTGGTAATGTGCATCCACGAACTTGCGTTGAATCCACACATTGAAGACAAATTGTACCAGGAGTTTAAAAAGTTTAAGGAAATCAAAGGAGATTTAAAGTACGACAACATCGACGAGCTGAAGTATTTGGATTGTGTTCTCAACGGTGAGTTAAATGACGAATTGACTTCTTAAACAGTTTTATTTGTTTACTACAATTGGCCCGTGACTTCGTTCACGTTGGACGGAATAAGCTAATTTACACGTGTCCTAACAACTCGATTTCCAGGACACAAATTATCGCAGCAATCAAAAAAGGAATGTTAGTTTGTATGCATTTGAACAACTTCAAACCACGCTTGGGAAAATTCCTGCAGGATTCCGGGAATAAAAAATTTCACACATTTTACATTAAATTTGCTATACTATATATAATTCGCTATGCCATTAGACTTTTTATTTGGCCGTATTAAATCATTCTCAGAAAAAAATCCGCAGTATTACCAGGATAAAAAGGAGTGCAGAGTTTAAATCTAAGAAGTAGCCGTCGATCAGCGGAAACCGCACTGAAATCGGCCAACTAGTTATTTAGCTCATGTAATATTTCAATGAACTAAAAGAACATCTATGTTCTAAATATAAAAATTTAATATATTTGGTGGCCAGTATTATGCCGCACTAAATTATTAAAAACTATTTGTTGGAGATTCCAACACTGTGTATTGCATTTTTTCTGAAGCTTAGCGGGACGCTATAACGCATAACTAAATTTTATTTTATTCTTCGCAGAAGTTTCCAGAAGATGGACAGTAGCCATGATCATGGACAGAGTTTGCAATAAGGCATATGTGTTGCCTCCATCTAGAAAAGGGGGCAAGCCTTACACGGTAAGTTCTTAAATCGCACCTAATAATAATGATTATTCATATGTAATAAATAGCAGGCCAAAATTAAAAAAAAATCTTTAGATGCTACTTTAGGTTGCGCGTGTACCAGAGAAGCAAAACGAATAGATAGAGACTGAACAGTTAATTTGAAAAAACTACAAGAATTCTAAACGGAGAAATAATACCATTTCTTGCGGTCGGGCGGCCTGTCGTAAGGGGCGACAATACAGTCTACAGCCAGGTCGTAGGGTATTTGCCTGTCTGGACGGCTGCCACCCCTGGTTTAGGACATGTCGTCTTAACTACCTTGAGTTGTGTTCCGGCATAAGTGGCTAGGCATAGTGTCTATAACCGCTTTCTATTAGGTGGGCCACCTGCCTGTCTGCTGAATTCGTGCAATAAAATTTAAAAAAAAATCGCATAACTTTAGTTCTACTCTATCAATTATGGCAATCTTCACCGTGCTTAAAGTGCATGAATTTGACCAAATTTTTTGTAATAGTTATATGCTAATTTATGTGTAATATGAGCAATATTACTCGAACACTGGAATAAAATATTAGTTTAGGTTATGAAATTAATGAGCCTTGGTAAAACTACATTTTAACGGTTTTAAACGCCATTTTTTATTTACTTTTATTTCGACGTTTAAGACGATACGTCTTCCGTGATCCAGGCTACTGAAAAGTGGATAAAATACAAGAATAAAATTGAAATAAAATGCTGCGCTTAAAACCGTTACAATAACCCCGTGATTTTGTAACATTCTTCATTGGTGCTCCTCTCCAATTGCTCTTAGCGTGATAGTTATATAGCCTATAACGTTCCTCGATAAATGGGCTATCTAACACTGAATATTTTTTTTCAAATCAGACAGTAGTTCCTGAGATTAGTGCGTTCAAGCAAAGAAGCAAACTTATCAGCTTTATATATTATATATATAAGATAAGTCTACGCTTCTATTATGTTACGTTGCAGAGAAATCACTTTCAGTGTGTTATAAGCTGTTTAAGTAAATAAAGCTTTTTTAACTATCCCACGGGAACTTTTTAATTTTTCGGGATCAAAAGTATCCTGTATGTCCCAGGGATATAAGCTATCACCTTACAAAATTCCATGTAAATCGGTCCAGTCGTTTCGGAGATTAGCTGGCACAAACATACAGACAAACATAGAAACAAAAAATCTAAAAAAAATCTAAATTAGGTCTGTTTCACTTCTTACATCGTCCTGACTCTGTTTTTAGCATTTTTTTTCAATGTACAGAAATTTGACCTCTGCAATTTTATTATATGTGTAGATTATGATGTTATTACAATTACAATAAATATTTAATATACAATTTATTATGTCTCTTTCAGTCGTATACCTGTATTATTCGGTTATTACATATCGCATTTGTTTGTTTATTTCTTCCAAACTAATAAAATAATAAAAGTATTCTGTGAGCGAAACGATACCTCGAAGTAGTTTTTCAAAAAGCTAGATATATTGTTACAACTCAGGTCCCGACAATAACAAAATCCACCTGCATATCTGAAACAATACACATTTTAGTACCTGTCGGCATTTGAACTAATTGTAATTCTCTTATGATCGTCTTCTTTTGTTTACTTATTTCTTGGCATACGTTTCTAGAGAACAGCCCATTGTTTTATTGTACTCATTTATGGCCGCTTACAGCCGACTCATTTGCCAAGTGTTTCGGATTATGTCGACTACGATACGGGCACATTGCATTTGTACAGTATAAAATGATGGCTTGATTGAGGGAGGGATATTTGTACTTGTGTTATACCTGTTTGCATAGTTCTAATAAACTCTATAATAATTCCAACGGCATTTTAATTCAATTTTCGTAACTTGTTACAATCTTTTTCTCGAGAACCTCAGTTAATTTTTGTATGAAATATTCATTTTTATAGATTAAACCAGGCGAAAAGGTGTACAATATGGTGAATTCCATCCACATGGACCCAAAATATTATTCAGAACCAGAGAAATTCGATCCGGAAAGATTCTCCGATGAAAATAAGCACAAAATCCAACCATTTACTTACATACCTTTCGGTGTGGGCCCAAGAAACTGCATTGGTACGTGTTATTTAACTTTAAAAAATTAATCCTATGCTTGGAAGCCGAGAAATGTCGAACCAGATAGAGCATAAGTAGGACCTGTTCTTTTCGGTTTTGGTCTAAATTTAGCCCTCAATCAACCGGTTTTTTGAACGACACGATTCATTTCAAAATTTCATTTGCACACAAACACATGTATTTATCCGTGCAGGAACGGAGAAACAATACAATTTCCTGCGGCCGGGCGGCCTGTCGTAAGAGGCGACAAAACAACCCACAGCCAGGTGGTAGGGCATTTGCCCGACTGGATGGCTAACACTCCTGGTTTAGAGTATGTCGCTATAACAACCTTGAGTTGTGTCCCGGCATTAGCGACCAGGTTCCAGTCTCCCTTAAGAGAGCAGCAGCTCATTTGTAGCACCTTTGGTGTTGCAATTGTCCATAGGCGATGGTAACCGCTTTCTATCAAGTGGGCCGTCTGCCTGTCTAAACTCCTGCAATTAAAAACTTCTATTAAAAAAACCGACTTCAAAAACTAAAAAACTAAAATGTATAAAATAACTTATTTCTAAAGCTATTATATGTATGTCTTTCAAGACCACGGGCCATAAAAATGGACCGGACTTTTGGAGGGCTTGCGTGGGGCCATGGGGAGGCCAACACGTAGAGGCCCCTTGACAAATTTAATGTAAATATGTGGCGTGACACTGACCGGCGATTATCCCTGTCTACATTATATAATAATGCACCCAAGGACAAGCCCCGGCCAGTGTAGGGCTATTAAAGCTATTATTATTAATATATATTATTAAAAACATCTTGAAGTCGGTGCAAAGTAGAACATAAAAATTACTATATTTTGCAAATTACTAAGCACCGACTTTAAGATGTGAGAGATAATATATATTAATAATAATAGCTTTAGAAATAAGTTATTTTATACATTTTAGTTTTTGAAGTCGGTTTTTTTAAACGATGTTTTTATTTTTTTATTTGTTACTTTTTAGTGTCTAGTTATGTATGGGTGGACTTTCGAATTAATAGAGAAAGTAAGTAATACCCAGAGGGTTTTTCGACCCATCTCGGTTTCGGTGCATATTGTTACACTTACCACGTGCTAACAACGGTGAAGGAGAACCTGAAGATCGAGATAACCGACGTGTCAAACCTAGCCGCCTTGGACAAGCGTGACGGGTATACTGTCCTTACCCCTACAGTAGGAGGCACGAGCCCAGCAGCGGAACATTTATGGGCTGCAATTATTATATTATATTCATAAGTCATATCCACGCAGGTATATATAAAGATTCCAATATCCTACGGTCGGGAAGTTTGACGTAAGACGACAAAAAACCCCACAGACAGGTAGGGTATTTGCCTGCCTGTATGGCCACCCCTGGTTAAGAGTATACTGCCATTGCAATCTTTGAGTTGTGTTCTTGCATTAGTAGCCAGGTTCCAGTCTCCCTTCAGAGAGAGGTAGCAGATTGTGGGCACCTTTGGCGCTGCGAATGTCCATACGCGATTGTAACCGCTTTCTATGAGGTTGGCCGTTTGCCCGTTTGCTCTATTTTAATATTGCCATTAGATAATTCGTTTTCGATTTTTTTTCACAACGTCCTTTTTGTTCCAGGATCCAGATTTGCCATCTTAGAACTCAAGGTTCTCCTCTATCACCTGGTGTTGAACTACAGGATTGTAAAAACCAAAAAAACCTTAAATCCTATAAAGATAACGCCCACACACATTAATATTAAAGTAGTTGGTGGCACTTGGGTTAAATTAGAACTCAGAGTTTGAAATATATTTCAAGGTTTTCCTAAAAATCTGGTGTTTACATGTAATTACAAGAATATGAAAACCGAAAAATAATAGATCCTATAGAAATGACACCTCAACAGTTTAAAGCCATTTGTGGTATTTGGGTTAAATTTAAGCTCTGAGTTTGAAATGTACCTTTTTTTTTTTTTTGATGACGCAGGGGGAATGTCTTTTCTTGGGACACCATCCTCGGGCCTGGGGGGAAGGCTTTACACCGAGGGATGTGTGGGACTCCTGATCGGCCGGATGCCTACCGTGGCCTCCAATTGGAGGAACGGGGGATGGTCGGCCGTCAGACTACCCACTAAACCTAACCTGCGCCCCTCTCCTATGCGCTTTTATAGGGTGCCACAGGAACTGAGCCATAGGTATTACATCTGTGGCACCCCTACGCTTAACTCTCACTTAGGGCACCCCCGGGGAAGGGTACCCTCTTCACCAACAGGAGTTTGAAATGGACCTAGTCCAGCCATAAGCTCTGTTACAAATGAAAATGCATTAAAAAAAAATTAAGTAATGTTATATTATTAAAATTTACACCTACATATTTATTAAAGATTCAGCAAAAAAAAACTTCGAAATGGCCACCTTTGGCTTTTATCTGTATAAAGGCCTGTGCCTTTAGTCTATTTGGCCACGAATCTATGGATTCACGCACTGTTTCCAAGGGAAATTTCGCCACTCCTCGCTCCAAGATCTTTTAAGAGACTCAATGTCGCCGTGTCGTTTAGAATAGGCGTCATGTCCTCTAAAACTGACCAGAATTTAAAGTCTAAAGGGTTGAGGTCTTGGCCAGATGTTGGCCAGTCTTCAGCTCTTATAAAGTCCGGAACGTTGGTTTCAAGCCAGGCTTGGGTAGTTCGTGCCTTGTGATCAGGTGCAGAGTCCTGATGTATATTTTTAAAAAGTGTGTTGCTGAGAGTTTTCATAACATGATCCAAGACTGTATCTTAATCCACTTGGGCGGGAGTTTTCACTCCTTTTTCACAAAAATGTAGATTTCTGACTCCTTGATAACACAAGCCCCACCAAACCAATGATGACCACGTTGTACCTTTCCGACCAATTGAGCAGGTTCTTTAGGACTGTGAGCGTATACTTTATCATTTTGCTTATTGTAGTGTCCTTCAATCGTGGATTTTTTTTCATTGGTAAAGAGGATATTTCTGTGACTTTCACCTGCGTATCGCGACAGAAGCCGTTTTGATCGATCCACTCTCTTTAAATGTAAACATTGATTTAGGGCATGTCCTGTATATCTACGATAAGCACCAAGCTTGACGTCTTGCTTTATAATACGCGACAGAGTCCTAGCAGGAATCTTCATTTCTCGTGATAAGATTTTTTGCTTCCTCATGGGGTTTCGACGAATTTTGGCTTTAATAACATTAACATCCTTTGTAGTTCTAACAGCACGCGGTCGCCCCGATCTTTATTGGTCTTCGACAGACGAAGTTTAGTTGTATCTGTTGATAGTACGATATACGATCTTACGGCTGATACCAAGCTTTTGAAGTGTCTGGAATAGGACCGACTTCTCTATGCCCACTTTGTGCAAGACGATCACTGCAATCCTATTTTCTATAACACGACATTCCATACTGTAATTTGCTAAGTCATTAAAATAATATATGTGTTCTAAATTCAAAATAATTAAAAAGTTGAAAAAAAAAGAAAAGTTTTATGTAACAGTATTTATGGCCAGATAAGTTATATAGAGTTTAGAATATTTTTGCCTTATTTGCCCAGGGGCAGTCTGTAGGGGAAAGCAGGTAGGATTCGTACACAAGGAGCATTCGTACAGTGGAGATATCTCCGCCATTTTGCAACATTGAAATGTTCGCATTTGTGTGCGTGATTGCCGTTTGTAGGATACGGGTACCTGCGGGATGGGACCACAATACGGCCATTGGCTTCGATGATGTAAGTCGATACGTGAATTCGCTCTGCGTAATTATTTTTCGTTGTCATCTTTTAATTCGCTTGGCTGGTATAAGTAATGCTCAAATTATAAAAGTGATTTATTATAGTTTATGCCTTAAAATATTACTTTAATATTTAAATAGATATTTTAGCTCAACTATAGCGGTTATGTTTATTTCAAATTAATTTGTTGAATTATCTGGATGGGGTACCTTCGTGCAGTTATATGTGGGGTAGATTCGTACTGTACGAATCCTCCTCTAGTATAATAGGTACTAGTAGATATTGTACCTATGGGCAATTTTGTTATAATTTCACGATAAATACAACTCAACTTTATGTTTTAAGTCTCTGCAAAAAAATTATTTAGTTGTTAGCACTTTGCTTTATGCGGATGATGCCGTGCTTTTAGCCTAATCGCCATCAGAACTGCAAATACTAGTCACAATGATGAAAGATGACTGTCATGCGAGAGGCTTATATTTGAATGCGAAGAAAACAACGGTTATGGTGTTTGAAAGAGATGAAACCAGAATAAATGCAAGGATAATGGTCGATGATGTTATGCTGGAACAAGTGAATGAGTTTGTATATCTTGGATGTGCTTTTAGCAGGGATGGAAGGTACAGCGCTGACATAGAAAGAAGTAAATTTGAGGAATAGTATGAATGGAGCCTGAGGTAAACTTCTAGGCGCTAAGAAACTCAGCCAGAAAGCCCAGCTTGCCATACACAACGCAGTGCCAGTGGTACCATGCATGACAAGAGCTATGAATGTCAAAGAAGCAAATGAGGTGTGTAGGAATAAGCCTGTATGGCGCTCTGTTGTTCGTGCCTACCCCGCAAGGAACCTGGCGTCAAGTTATGTATTTATGTATGTTAAGACATGTGATAAAATTTATAATGTTGATTTTTAGTTCTTTTATTAATGGAAAAAGTATTATGTTACATGAATATTTTCAGGACTTATTTTTAAGTATTAATGTACTTAAAACAATATTTTTGATCATTACTAGATGAAGATCATTAGTTTCATAATTAGTAGAGAAGAAAAAATACATTTGTGTTCGTTACATAGGTACTCTGAATACAATAATTACTAGTTTACTATATGACGGCTGATGCTGCTTTAACTTTGACCTCATTAAAGGATTTTACTACATTGAATAAATGGCATTTTCTTTGATTGTACGGAGGTTCCCCACTGTGTACGAATGTGCCCCACGCTATGCACGAAGCTACCCCATGCATGGGGTGCTTTCGTGCAGTTTCCATTTTTTAGGAAAACTGTCGTAACTTCTCCGTGTTGCTTTATATGAAAACTGCACATCCATAATATTAAAGCCAGATAAATGGGTAATATACCGCTATTAAAATAATTTTGTAATAGCTAATAGTTTCTTTTTTATAAGGATCAGAACAAAAAATGTACGAATCCTACCTGCTTTCCCCTACTGACCACGAAATTTAATTTTTAAACTTAGAACGACATACTGGTTATTTTTTCACGTTTTTCGCATTTTCTTCCAAATTATACATTACCTAATTACGTATTATTCCACACGGCTAATTTTAATTATTTAGCTGAATTTATTTAGTATTTAATTGCTAATTTGGCTGCTAATTAGTATTTGAAGAACTGTTTAATAGATGATAATAACATACTTTAATAATCGCTCGTTAATTTTAACATATAACTTTAAGGTAATATTTAAATTAGCTGTCTTCTCCCAGGATATACTTGAAAATGTCATATGATTGTGTTAAGAAAAAATTCTTCCAGATTAGGTGATGTGCATTGTACAAATACTAGAAACAACAATACATTAGTAACTCCCACGTATGGGCTCCATAAAATGTAAAATACAAGCTTAAGCGTCTCCAAACTTTTTGTATAAAGTTCATATTTGGGTTACGCAAAAATGACCACGTATCTGTAGTTCGTAAAAAACTCAAGTGGTTGCCAATTCGTTTTCGTCGGAATACTCATATACTTTCACTCCATTACAGTGTGCTGTTTATCCCCACAACCCCGTATTATCTCAAAGAACGCTTTGAATTCATCTCTTCCTCTCACAATTTACGACCTTCTACGAATCTTAGACTTGATACTCCTAAACATTATTCATCTTTTTTCAATAATTCTTTTACTATGAGGCTATTAGACTCTGAATTGAGCTAGCTGTTACCGTTAGACAACCTAAATCACTACCAATATTTCAGAACAACGGCACAGCAACAAGCTGAGTGCAAACCTCGTTTGCGGAAAATGCGGGGTACAAATTCTCAATAAATGTTATTTTTAATACATGTTAGCAATGTAAATACTTCGCTATTTCTTGAAATAAATTAATTATTTCTTTCTTTGTTTCTAGAACACGACAAAAAAGCGCTTCCTGCAACATAGTAATATTTGATATTTTTACGTACCTTTATGTATGTAATATCAATAGGTGTATTTATATATGTCTATTAAGTATAATTCTTACAGACATCATATTTTACATACTTATATATTTATAAATGAATAAAATATATGTAAGTAATAAGTAAACACTGCATATCCTCTATGTATATACCACACTGGAGCAATATACTCTGTTTTATTCTTACCAAGGGTTGTCTGGAAGAGGTCGCTTCTTAGCGATAAGACCGCCCATTGTGCACATTTAGAATATTTTTAGGCTATAAGTTTATTGATAAGTACAACACATTAACATAAGCATGGACAATAAAATCTTTATTAGTGTATAAGAATTATTGTAATAGATACTAAGTTTTGTTATAAAAAGAAAAGAGAATACCAAAAAGGAAATTAAATAAGTAGAGTACTCCCTTTATTATCCCGAGAAATAAGAAGTGATAAAACAACAAAATAAAAATCTCTCAATACATGTGTATCGGCATCCAAATGTTTGCATTTTTTCCAGCCCCAATCTTCAGGATTATGATATCTTTCGAACCACGACTGGACCTGGTGATATACTCGGAGACTGTGAAAGCGAGCAGCATCTTGTGTTGAAGGCAGCGATGATAAATTAAATGATTTTTTAGTCACTACCTTGGCAAATCGTTTGTATCGCAAGCCGTCTAGTGAGTCGTCTTTATTACCGCCCTAAAAAGCTATGAAAAAACGTTCGCCAACAAGAGTGAGCAAAGATGGGTGGACTTTCTCACTCAGGAATAGCGCGGTACCACCAGCTAATTCAGGATGTTTCTCCATAATTGGTAAAGAAAAGAGTTAGGTATGAATAAGTAAAGTTGTACGAATTTAACAAAAATTCTTTTATATTTACAATAAAAAAATCAAAAATAAGTAAGCGCTGTAACAGCGTTTTGAATGAATGAAATTAAAAAAATATATAGTGAAACAATTTCCTCAAAAGATCATCTACAAGATTGGTCTGAGGTAATTTTTTTGTAATATGTATACAAAAAAAGTTAGAGTAAGAAATAAATAAATTTTTTCTCACTTTTATGCTTATAACTTCTTTAATTTTTAGTTTAGGGCAAAAAGTTATATGGACATAATTGTAGGCAAAATAATTTGCTACCAATCAGGACTTTACAAATTTTTGTAAGACGCACAGTTTCCGAGATACCGCGAAAAAAGTGTTTTCACCACTTTTTCCAAGATGGCGGCCGGGGGCAAGGGTGGCGACCCCACAAACTTGAGGTTAAGCTTCTATTGACCCCCCACACATGTCCCAAAAATAAAATTGCGTCCTCTAAAAAATGGAATATTCGGTCCTTAAATTGTAAGATTTCAATGGACTAAAAGACTAAAGTTAAATTAGTGTGCTCTTGTGACATATCAACAGACATGTAAGGAAAATTCGAGATGTTTGCAGCTAGGCAGTCGGAACCCTATATTAAATACAGTAATCACACTCTTGTCTCATTTTGAACATATCGTAGGCAATTGGTTTTAATAAAACTTGTCACAGCGAGTAGCGTTTGCTATCAGTCGAACGAAAACAGTTCTTTAAACAACACGTTCAATAGTAAACAGTTTACAGTGAGTACCTGTGGTACAGGTTAGTAAAAATATTTCACGATCTCTTTAGTAATTATCTTTACATGAATGAAGCGAAACATATGAAATTTCATTTCAATTCTTAGTTACTTTCAATGGTTAGTACTTTATTGACCTTAATAAATTTATAACGCATCATAAATTGATTTAGGTCACTTAGGTCAGTATTCTGTGTACATAGAGTGAGATCCCAGTCACTCCAGACTTACGTGATTTTAGGAGAGATGAAATTCTTAGGATCGGTATTTTAACATAAACTTAGAAAGGAGTGAATACTCGCTAAGCTGAAAACGGGGCTGTTTTTCAGGTAGCAGGTATCAAAGATGCAAAAAAACCATACTAACTTACGTCGAAGTAGCAAGGCTAGTTTTTACATATGTCACATATGATATTGTTATAAACATAGACATACAGTTGCCTGTGGGCTATTACTTTTGACAGGCACATAAAAATGGCAATATACGTCATTTTAGGAAGGGTGAATTTTATATATATTATCGAGTATAATATTTTAAAATATTTTCTAATCATCCAGATAAATCTGATGGCCCAAACATCCTCCCAGACTCGTTAAGAGTTCTAATAATGGTCTTGCGCTTCCTCGCACAGCGGAACTCACAATGAGTCTGGGAGGATGTTTGGCCCGTGAGATTTGTCTGGCTGATTGGAAAATATTTCAATATTAGTATGTAATAAACTTAAGAGGCAGTCTGATATTTGAACAAAAACTAAAAACTACTTATCTCTGATCATAATGGGAAAAATCGGGTGTAAATGGAACTCGAGATCTCCTCCTTAAGTCATATTCCTCATTCATGAGGAATGACCTTTCCGTACTACTTTTTCTTAGACTAGCCTAGTCAAGTTTAGACACAAAAGGCGTAGAGTCGATTAAGAGATATCTTACCTACTGTAAAATGATAACGCTGAATCGCAGACGGCGGTAAATAACCTGTCCACAGCACGGCTAGCCAGCGTCCATATAGCAGGAACTAAATTCCGAGAAGGCTAAATGCCCTTTCAAATATGATGTGCTAGGATTTAAGGTGCCATTCCAACCTCGGCTGCAGGCTGCGGATGCAGGCAGCACATGCAGCGGCTGCACGAAGCCGGCTGTAGCTGAACGACTGGTTTTCTATGTAGTAGTATAGATTTCTGTGGAAAACATTCCGAACGCGGCTACAGCTGCACGTTCTGCCGAGCCTCGGCTGCAAGTGCTGCTGCGATCTGCCGCCGCAGCCGATCGCAGACCGGTAGTGCTGCGGCTGCAAGCCGATCCGCGCATAGTTACGTCACTCCAACCTTATTAAATCGACAATAATTCCTAAACTGATCGTCATCATACTTCAAGTGTTTCTTAATTAGTATTGAATAACTTCGAGCAGTGGGTCTACGTATTATATAAGGACGTGTGCTTACTCTTCTCTGGCTAGTTAACAATGACAACATGTCATCATCATCCTCTTCCTCTTTTAATAAAAGATATAACATCAAACTATTCTCTCGACTATTCCTCACGTGCGACATTCTGAATTATTTGGAAGCGACTGGCCGCTACCTGCTGCCTGCCGCAGCACGTGCAGCCTCGGAATCATTCTCGGCTGCGAATGCAGGCAGCGGCTGCGTTTCATGCGTGTGCTAACCTGCATCCGCAGCCTGCGTCCGCAGACTGCAGCCGAGGTTAGAATGGCACCTTTAGGAATACACCATGATTACAATCCCAAGAAAACCAATATCATTATGGAACTCGACACACAACTAGCTATTCATTTCACAAATTAACACTTTGGGTATTTGTTACCCAGTAATCATGTCCTTTCCCTGGAAAAAGATAGCGTTCATTTATGTTCTCTTAACACGTTATTACAATGCGAACAATGTTTCGTAGCCAGCTTAATAGCTGGCATAGGTTAAGTTTTAGGAGCAAACACGCTACCCTCAATGAGGGTCGGTTTATTTTTAAATCTCTTCCATCGAACGCACATGGTTATCCGGCTTTCTTTATCTTTAGGTTTTGTTATCTCTTAACAATTTTTCTACTTATATTTTCCTTTTTATGCTTTTATTTATTTTATTATCTTTTTTTCTTTATTTTTATTGTCATAAACACTTAACTCTATTTAACTTAACACTTAACTATATTATATGAGGTCCTTATCACAAATTTTACCTCTTTCTTTCATTTAGCTAGACGTTCTAAATTCTTATCATCATCATCCAAAGGTTGTCTGGAAGAAATCGCTAATAGCGATAAGACCGCCTATTGTATTGTAAAATTTTCTTTCTGTTAACTGTATCTTTATAACACAATGAAGCATATTCATTCTCATATTATGCTGTCTATCATTACAAGTTATTTAGGTAGTATTTTGATTTGTTCTTTAGTTTCTTGAACACTTGCTTTATTCTAATTTTTTGTACATTTCTTATTTTATATATTGAAATATAAGCTTAAATGCACGTTATATATCTATCTCTTTTTATTTCGATAATTAAATTTAAGACCATTTTTAGCAGTAGGTTTGGGTACTCACGCTACTTGAGCGTGTCAGCTGTTTCCGCTGCCAAACAAGCTGATCTAAATGTATTTTTGGTTAATGTTATGCATTCAAGGTATGCAATTAACTAAATACATCTAGAGCTTGCTAGTTTTCCAACGGAAATAACTGAAATGGCTCAAATGGCGTAAATATCCAAATATAGTCGAGGTAGCGAAATGGTTAGCATACGTGTATTAAACTCAAAGAGCACGGATTTGAACCCTAGATGGAACACATGCACTACTTAAGCAGTTTATGACCTAATATGTGTTGTTACAATTACCACCAGCTAACAACGGTGAAGGTAAACATCTTGATGAAACCTGTACACTGAGATAACCGATATATATTGTCCGTTCCCCCTTTAAATCACTTAAGTAGCTTACCGAATGTAGCACACGCCTTACCTCACTTGTGATCATCGCTTGACTGCCAATCTCCCCATTGGGGCATTGCTATATACTGCACAATTACAATATGCCTCTCGGCCGCATAGACTGTAACATATAAATAATTATCGTTATATGTTACTGTAGCCAGATAACAGATGTTTGTCATATCTTTCGAACTCTTCATTGTTTATTAACTGCCATGATCTTTATCCGATTTGTTCTTCCTACAAATGAGATACTTTCTGTTTATATACCCAAACTTTACATGATCGATGTTATGTGAAAAGCTACTTACTATTCAAATATAAAATTAATTACAAAACATGTTGTTAAACCACATCATTATTTACTCCTTAAAATATTTTAATACGAAAATATTATTTATTCCAAGCGAATTTTGTAAACAAAGTGGGAAAGTTAAACGAGCAGTATACGACAACGTTACTAGGAGAACAAAGCATCGCAGATAACGTTATGTTTAAACTGTGATGTCAACTTTAGTTACAGGACTCGTCTTTCGAAAAAGCATCTTAAGGATCCAATAGAGGAGTCATGATCAGCGAAATTCTAATTTTCCTGCTAACTACGGTGCTGACGTACTATTTGTATGTTTATAAGAAGATACATTGGCATTTTGATAAAAATGGAGTGAAGTATCTGCCGGGGTTGCCCATTTTTGGGAATGTGATCAAGAGCACCTTCATGAAACGACACATTATTGAAGAGATCGATGAGGTTTACAGAGCATTCCCAGATGAGAGGTGAGTGTTGAGTGGTCTTAATGGAATTTCTATCAGGTGGACCGTCTGCGAATTTGTTTACCTGCAAACATCCACTGCAAACTATCCGTGCAGGAACGGAGAAAGAATACAATTTCCTGCAGCCGTTAAAAATTGTTCTTCTGAGTTGTTGCCAGTGTTACAATATTCTATTTATATGAATAGGGTACACATCAATGATGACAATGGAACTCAACTGATAAATGACACTCAATCTGCTATACATTATAATGATTAGGTTGTTTGTTGCTTTGACGCTTTATTATTGTCTTGTAAGTGATAAACGTTAATGGGGGTCAGTGGGATATTTATGTATATTTGTATCGGTCACATTATATATATTGCACACGCAACTTACTAATAATGGTTGTGGACCATTACCAAATTGTAAGGGGCTCTATGAGCCGTCGCCGTCAGGACCATTGGATGTGTCTTTGGTTCCCAAGGTCCTGACATAGGGCGTCGAGATGGACTAAAGAGGTGGTTTAGTTGGTAGGTCCGAGCATGCCATCGGGAGTCCAACACTACCCTACTATTGTCCCCGAGCGGTAGGGTGTCCATGATGGATTACACCTCGTAAAAAAAAAAAAAAAAGGCGGGTATACTGTCTTTTCCCCGCTGTAGTGGGAAGCCCATGCCCAACAGTGAGACGTTTATGGACTGTTACTATTATATTAGTGGTCAGGTTCCAGTTTCCCTTTTAATAGTGGCAGCAAATTGGTAGTACCTTTGGTGTTACATATATTCATAGGTGATGGTAACCGCTTTGTTTCTGATGGGTTGTCTGCTCAAGTTATGTAATGAGACAAAAAGTGTGCGTGTACTAGTGTACACACGTAAGAAGTGAAACTTCTTTATGACCTTATTTTTCGAAAAATGATCTACTATATGCTGCAATATATTAATTAAAACACAATAAATCAAAGAAATATTACAAAGCCTGACTCACAATCCATCTATCAACAATTCGTTGCTACGCAATCCTCAATTGCTACGCAACGAGTAGTTGATAGATGGATTGTGGAAACATGTGACGTGACGCATAACCGAAAAATGTGACGATAATTTTTTTTCCAACACCGATAAAGAAGTTTCACTTAAAAAATTCCAACAATATTTCTCCATCTTCATCATCCTATCGGTCACCATGGCTGGCCATCCATCCTCACTTCTTTGAGCCGCTTCGCTCAATGTCATATGCAACGGTTCTCAAGAGCGTTTCTCTTACGCGTCGTGGGGATTTCAGATCTCAGCTGAGGTTTTACCACAGTTCTACGATATAGCATTTTTCATAAAAGGTGTCAACATAACTTCGAGGCTGGCAGAGCGTTTGTGTTGCAAACGCCCATGAGCGACAGTAACTATTTTCACCAGTTCCACCTGGCCTCAGGCTATCAAGCTGTTTCCTGTCTACTTATATACTACCGTATAAAGGTTTGAATAAATTTTTAGGCTAGGACCATACAGGATGAAGGGAAACCAACAATCGCTCGTTGGCGTCCGCTTAAAATCAACCACATGGCCCTAACACGAAACGTATTGAAGCGTTTGAACATATCTACTACGTCTACATAGGGTCAAAAAAGCCCAACAGAACCCAACCATTGGTCTTCGTTAGCCCAGCTGTATTCAGCGTTACCAAAATCAAAATAGACAAACAAATCAAAAAGCACACGCTGGAAACGCGAAGTTAGTGATTATCGCTGAATTATTACCAAAAACGAGACGAGGTTACATTAGTAAAAAAATAATAACCTCAAGTGTAAAAAAGTTAATGATAGTTTTGATACATAATTATTGTCTGTGGGATGTTGTTTATGCAATTTTGTTCTTGACTAATGCGGAGTTTTTTACTGGTAGATTGTCCGTTCCCAGTACTCCATTCTCATGACACAAAATATGTGTGTGTATGTATCATGGCCATTTTGCATAAAAAAACCTATACTACATTTTATGGAACTGGCTCTTTATGTACTAGGACTACACAAACCTCTGTAAGTGAAGGAAACAATGCCTTGCGGACTGCTGACAAAGCGATCTTGTGTCACCACAGTATATTATTAATTCATTTGCCATACTGCAGACACGGAATGAGAATAAATACTAAGGAGTGAAAATTATCTAGTTTAAAAGGACCTTGGTTTGGAACTTGGTCACAAATTCCGGAATACAAGTCGGGGTTGTTATGGCGGCGTAATCTAGATCGGGGGTGGTAGCCTTGTCGTCCGGGTTGAAGGTGAATGCACAATCGAGCCCACAGTATGGACAAGGGACGTTCGAGGACCGCATCGTTTTAGTGGATATCCCAAAGCGTGGCGTGGTAATAGCATTCCTCCACCTCTCCTCCTCATTCGGGGATGCTAGAGCCACCCCGACGAGGCGAACCACACACGCGGGCCGCGACTTTTCTCCTCACTCGCAGCTTATGGTCTTCAATCGGATATCCTGGTTAAAAAGGGGTGGTATAGTACGTGGTACGCAACTTGGCCACGTTTTGTCGTAGTGAGTGCGAGTTCGCGCATATCACGTCCAAAATGTATACGAACGTTGTGCAGTTGTGCTTGTGTACTGTCTGTGAATAATTGCGTGGTTTGATGTCGCACTGCATTCGCAACATGAACAGACTGTCCGTCTCTCTCACGCGTGGTCAAACTTATGAGTATGAAAAGACTGTTGAGTAGACTGATTCCCCCCATCCTGCTTGACAACCAGATACCTTAAAATCGACTTTTGTGCATCATACGGCTCTGGCCAAGTTACGTGCCGGGGATCAATGCCTTCCAGAGGTGACAACCATAATGGCAGATATCCCACTATCTGCTATAGCGGTGTATTCTGGACGGTCAAATGCCCTATCTTTAGGATGTGGGTTGCTGTGTCACCTTTTACGACAGGTAGTTCGGCAGTAGGAATTAGGATTCTTTCTCCATTCCTGTATTGATAAATGTTAAAACTGTAATCTGAAGGTTTTGCATTAATAATAAAATGTGTGCAGTCAGCTCCAATTCACGACTGGAGCTAACACTTTAATACGTTGTTTTTTAATATGCACTGATAGATATTTTTTAGATCTCATTTCATTGCATCAAAGTTCGAAATTGGAAGATCTTGTAATCGCACTCATAATTTTATCTATTATGAGTGCGATTACAAGATCTTCTAATTTCAAAATGCTGTATTTAAAGTGATTTCTGTTGTTTTAGAATTTATTTCATTGCATTAAAGTTCGGAATTGTATATTGCTTGTAAAATTTCTATATAAAAATCGATTCTTAAGAAGTAAACTGGAGAAGTGTATTGAATAAATGTCTACTTTTTAGGTACGTCGGCTACATCGAAACGACAAAACCAATTCTTCTAATTCGTGATCCTGAAATAATTCAAAACATCACCATCAAAGATTTCAATCATTTCTTGAATCATAAAGAACTATTTACTGCGGAAAATGAAAATGGTTTATTAGGAAGCAGTCTCATTATGATGAAAGGTAAAAATCGATATTTACTAAGTATACTATAAGGTCGCATAGCACTTAATTTTTTTCAGCTGAAATTAAATTATCATCTTTTTATTATTTTTTATTGCCGGAGTTTAGCAGACAAGCAGACGGCCCACTTGATGGATAGCGGTTACCATCGCCTATGGACATTTGCAACACCAAAGGTGCTACAAATGCGCTGTTGCTCTCTTAAGGGAGTCTGGAACCTGATTACTAACCGGAACATAACTCAAGGTTGTTATGGCGTCATAACAGAGACTAGTAGTGGCAGTCATCCATTCGGGCAAATGCCCTACCACCTGGCTGTGGTTTGTATTGTCGCTTCTTACGAAAGGCCGCCCGGCCGCAGGAAGTTGTATTCTTTCTCCGTTCCTTCACTTCACTCATATATAAGGAAGAAAAGTTACGACAAACATATGTCATGCGTTACATTTCTCAAGAAATAATCTGATTACAGTGTTTTAATTTAACATAAATTGTTTTGATACCTTTACAAGGTTCGTTCGTCAGTATAGTTACTTTTCATATGAAACTTCAAAGCATAGATAATAGGTACTATATATATAAAACTTCAAAAGCTATTTAGAAGGGCTCAACTAGAATCAGTCTCCTTAATCTTACAATAGATAACACTTTATTGTACACCAAAATATACAATTACAAAAACAGACCATGTTTACAATATTTTCTAGGCAATAAAACATGCGGCCTTACCGCTTAAAACGATCTCTTCCAGGCAACCTAAGTTACAGAAATCGAATTAGGCCAAATAGGTGGTGCAGGAAAAAGGCATAAGATACATAAATACTCAAACTAATTTAAGAAATAAATATACAAACACATACATATATACATAGTTATACATATATATATGTATACACACACACACACACATATATATACATACATACATATATATATATATATATATATATATATATATATATATAATATATATATATATATATATATATATATATAAATGCACATACAGGTATCAATACAGATTCTGAAAGGTGATAAAAATACCTTTCAAACAAGCCCAGATTGAGAAATCTACTATAATCTATCTAATTTTATGACGAATTTAATTAAATTGTTCTATGTATATATGGAAAAATGTTTATTTTGAAATTTTGGAGGGCTCCAAATCCGATTTAGAGCTATGGTCTCCTTAGCAAAATTTCTCAGAATCACCTATAGATTACGTTTTTGCTATACGCTTCATCAAGAAAAATCGTTCCATACAATTTGACCCGCCCTAATATATATATATGTCGGAGGGGAGCTATAATTATTGGATGTATTGTTGACTGGATGTATAACGCACAATAAAATTTGTTTACATTTTAATTACTTCTAAAATTCTTAATTTAATTTAATTTGATTTGTCAAATGTTTCTATAACTTAAAAATCGTTCTAACCTAATAAAAGTTATGAATATTGTAATTTAATAAACGACCAATCAGAGCAGAGCATATGGCGGAGCGGGGTCAAGGACACCCTCTATACTTTGGTAGTATCTACTTCGGTAGACTGAGGAGTTTTTGTGACATATTGGGTTGATGGCAGCAGGTCGAGTTGGACCTTAGAGTATTTTTAAAGAAAGTGTTTTAAGTTAGAAGTATGAGCGGGGTGCCCTGAACCCGCTGCTCGGTCTAAACTATGTCATAATGTTGATCAAATCTAAATTAAAAGTGTATAAACCGTGGCTATTGTGTTTTATGCTCGCATTTTATCCTGATGACGCCCACTAAACCTGCAATAACTAAAGAAGATGTCGTGAGAACGAGGCCGTTCTGCGACATATATATATCTACACACATAAGTTATTATAATAAATAAATAAAATAAACGCTTTGTTTAATAAGTTGGACCAAAATCTGTTTGGATTAGTAATAAATGGTTTTTTATCAATTTTAGGTGATAGATGGCGTGACATGAGAACAACCTTGAGCCCAGCATTCACTGGATCTAAAATGAGAGCCATGATGCCTTTTATGGTAGAAATCAGCAACAACATTGTGGAGTATCTGAAAGGTGAGAATTTATAATTTTATCAAATTAATATGTTATTATAGCCACGATAGCTATCTATCTGCTATCTACAACCGCGGTATGAAAGGGTCCGTATATATATTGTTACGAGTAACGGGACTCGATTTAAAATGCCGTTGGAATTACTGTAGATTTTATTAGAACTATACAAACATGTAGAACACAGGTACAAATATAACTGGACGCAACCAGTGCAAACTTGATGCACGATTCAATAACACGCCCAAATACCGTCCCTATATAGCTTATCAAATGTACACTTCTTGTTTTGCTTGTGCCTATACCTAGATAGCGTCATCTCTCAGTTGGGGCATCGTTTTATACTGCACCAATACAATATGTCTCGACACAACACTCGACCGCATAACAATTATTTCCAGGAATCATACCTGGCTAATGACTATTATAAACGTTACAATACATAATAGGCTGTTTTACTAATTACAAATTTTAAACACAAAGTAAATAAAACAAGTCGAAATGCCGAAAAGGTAATATGAACTGCAGGTATGATGTCGTATTTTTTTTATTGTAGTATAGGCTCGTGTTTGACCACAATCTTAATATGCGTGCGTGCGTGATTTTGCGCATGTGTGCATGGGTGCATGTGTCATTTTTAATGACGCCCAAGGAAGTCCGCTCGGGTCAGCCAGTTGATTGTGATAATAATTATTTATTTATTTGCTTTCTATAAGTCAAACATTTTCAGGATAATCAATTATATATAAGAAATTTATTTAGAAAGAGCCTGATGTCATTATTAGGTTAAAAACCTTTTTGACTGATGACCTTGTAACCTCCCTTACAACCGAAAATTTAATCGCACAAAATATATCAGTGACAAGGCTGTTTGTTGTATGATCTTTATTTTTTTAGTTTGTCCATGCTTTGATGTATAAATTTGTCAATGTATATTATTTTTTATTAGACAAGACTTCAAAGGATTTTCTAGTCGATGATTTGATCCGGCGGTACACAAGCGACGTGATCGCGTCAGCAGGCTTCGGGTTGCAAGTCAACAGCTTGGTTGACAAAGACAACCAATTCTACAGGACTGGTCAAACGCTATTCGACTTCACCTTATGGCAGAGATGTTGTTTCTTCTTGACTGCATTGTTTCCTTCACTTACAGAGGTTTGTGTAGTCCTAGTACATAAAGAGCCAGTTCCATAAAATGTAGTATAGGTTTTTTTATGCAAAATGGCCATGATACACATATTTTGTGTCATGAGAATGGAGTACTGGGAACGACAGTCTACCAGTAAAAAACCTAACTGTTTAAAGCTGGTAAAACCTAGAACACTAGATGGTAATGATATGTTGTTATGTGACAAATCGAGTATGTTTTTTTTCTTACCAAGGGCTGTGTGGAAGAGAACGCTTCATTGCGATCACCTAATGTGCACATTTAGAATATATTCAGGCAGTAAGTTTCGGTATTTTCTGTAATGTTGACAATAAATTGTTATCTTTCTCCCTCTGTTGCAATGTGGATTATGTAATATAAGTTGATAAGCGATAACGTAATTAAATAAAATTTGCTTCAAAGAAACATTATATTGGACTTGCTCATACAGAAATTTTTCACAAGTGACATAGACAAACAAAGAAATGTTATAACATTATACAACATAATCTTTGCAAAAACACATTCTAAGAAGTTCCAAGACTCTCTAGGTGGCGAGACGTGTCATTACATATCATGCTTTTAGTCATTTCATTATTCAAAACGATTTATACGAAGGTATCGTATCCTTATCGTATCGTATCAGTGCAGGAACGGAGAAAGAATACAATATCCTACGGCCAGGCGGCTGTCACAGGAGGCGACAAAACAACCCACAGCCAGGTGGTAGGGCATTTGCCCGACTGGATGGCTACCACCCCTGGTCTAAAGTATGTCGCCATAACCTTGAGTTGTGTTCCGGCATCAGTGACCAGGTTCCAGTCTCTCTTAAGAGAGCAGCAGCGCATTTGTATCACCTATGGTGTTTGCAAATGTCCATAGGCGATGGTAACCGCCATCCATCCATTCCATCAAGTGTGCCGCCTGCTTAACTTCTGCAATAAAAAAATCGTTAAACAAATAAAAAAAAAAAAAACCACTTATTTAGAGGTATATTGTTTTGTTGTGATAGACCCACGCTGGAATCTTTTGATTTCAGCTCTTAGGGTCGGCCCAATCTGCATTATTTCTGACTTTGAAGTGTTTTACCAATACTTCCATTCCACCCCCCTAATTCGTCCCATTCTTCCTATTCTATCCTACAGGCATCGCGTTGTCTACGCCTCTTGTCAAACAAACACCTACAGGCAGCGGCAACCTCCTTCCATTAAATAGGTCAACAGCCTGGTTACCTGCTTGACAATACAAAAAGATAATTTAAAAATTGTTACTGATATGAACTAAAAATCTGTTTTTACTTTTTATTGCACGAGTTCATCAGACAGACATACGGCCCAGTTTATGGGAAGCGATTACCATTGCCTATGGACATTTTTAACACCAAAAGGGCTACAAACGCGCTAACGCACTCTAAAGACAGTCTACATCCTGGCCACTATAAATATTGTTATGGCGGTATACTCTAGATCAGGGGTCGTAGTCATCTAGGCGGATAGGCGGACAAATGCCCTACCACCTGACTGTGGGTTGTTTTGTCTCCTATTAGGATAGACCGCCAGGTCGCAGCAAATTGTATTCTTTCTCCTTTCTTGCACGGTTAAAAATATTTTAAAATAAAACTTCATGAAATAAGACAAATAATGATTTATAGATACACTGATTCCCATGGCACTTTTAGGAGTTTTTGGTGGGAATTAAAAGGAGACGTATAATTTTACCTTCTAAAAATATGTTAGATTGCACTAAAATGAACAATAGTTGAAGGATATTGATAGTGTAGTGTGTATACAGCTTTAGTATAAGAGGGAAGGGTGAAATGTATGATCTACTACAAACCCGACGAGCGCTGTAATAACACTGATTTTAGTACCGAAAATATCCGAATATTAATGTCTTGTTAAGCATTAGGCCCCAGTTCTTTATTTATAAACTTCTGGTCATTGTACGTACTTTGTAGACATTGTTTTTGAGTAGTAATTATGTATTTTTGTGAGAAAAGTGAAATGAGGCCTTTCGAGTTTTCACAAGAACTCCGTTAAATGGCGCCAGTTGAAGCTCTGAGTTATAAGAAGACTTAATAATCAAAATTGGCTGTATGGACTAAGATTCCCTTACCTCCCACTGTACCGAAAACTACCACCATGGTACTTTCAAATTTATATTTTAGCGTGAATAATAATCGGTTTAATATTTTCCAGAGATTTAGTCTTGAAGTATTTCCTGGAAAGACGACGCAATTTTTTAAGGATATAGTTACAAAGACAATGGCACATCGTATCCAAAATAACGTGGAAAGGCCTGATATGATACAATTATTGCTGGAAGCAACTAGAGGTAAAGTCAGTCATTAGCTTCTCTCTTTTCTTTCATCATATCCCAATTAATTAGGGTATTTGTATTTTCCCTCCACACTCCTCTATTTTGTCATGCGTCTTCTGTGACACCTCAAATCATAATAATAATATCTCCTTCACACAATCCATCCATCTTTCTTTTGGTCTACCATTACATCTGTACCCATCCATCTTGTAGTTTTACATTCTTTTTGTCACGTGACTTTCATCCCTCCTCATTATATGCCCATTACAACTTAATCTTCTTCCTCGCAATTTTTCAGACACGGGTGCAACATTCAAAGATCGCCTTATGTACTTATTTATCACCTATTCTATTCTTGTAAATCTTATTATAGCTTATTTATATTGAATTAAAAAAATATCTTTCAAGACCATAAAAATGGCCCAGACTTTTGGAGGGCTTGCGTCGGCCATGGGAAGGCCAATAAGTAGGCCTCTTGACAAATTTAATGTAAATGTGGCGTGCCACTGACCGGCGATTATCCCTGTTTACACCATATAATAATGCACCCAAGGACAAGCCTAGGCCAGTGCAGGACTATTGTGGGAAATGAGAACAGAAAGTACCAGGCTGGTATTAGGGGTCTGGGAATAAGGGGACATAGCGTCTGCCCGTCACAATGTTCAGGGAACATGGAAAAATGGCAGACGGTGACTTGCCACTCCATGCATGGGCCCCAAAAAATGCCATAGAAGACAGGGGCAACATGGGATATTACATTTATTTTTATCCTTGCAGGAACGGAGGAAGGACATAATTCCTGTAGCTTGTCGGCATGTGGTAAGAGGCCGACACAATAATCTACAGCCAAGTGGTGGAAATTTGCTAATCTGGATGGCTGGCAGACATTTGCATTTGTAACACTCTAGGTGCTTCCAATGTGGTGCCACTCTTTAAAGGAAGACTTGGACCAAGCCACTAATACCGGAACACAACTCAAGGTTGTTTTGGCGGCTTGTTCCAGGTCAGCGTTGGTCCAGCCATCCACTGGGCAAATATCCTACCAGCTGGCTGTGCGTTGTTTGTCGCCTATTACGACAGGCCGCCCGGCCGCAGGAAATTGTATTCTTTCTCCGTTCCTGCACGGATAAGGCTTTTGCAGCGGTAGCCAATATCCACTGTTTTTGTTGACTAAAGAACCCTAAATGAGGATAGATTGAACAGTCCTAATATATCAAGAACAACACCAAATGCCGAAAATAGACGATATTTTCTGTTTTTCAATAATGATAGAATTCAAGAAATGTCACATTTAAGAATTAAACCTAATTGTTAAAAAAGGTTTCGTATATGACCTTTTTAACTGTTTATCTGCTATCCCTACTAATATTATAAATGTGAATGTGTATTTGTTACGCTTTCACGCAAAAACTACTCAACCGATCATCATGAAACTTTGTACACCTATTCTTGGAGGTATTAGAAGTAACATAGGATACTTTTTATGAAAAGCGGACAAAGTCCGGGCAGAAACTAGTTTCTTATATAACAGTGTTGCTTAGATTGTGGAATATTTTCAGGAACTTTGTGTTTAGACTGTATTTTTATGTTGAGATAACTAATAGAAATACAACAACATTTGGGATCTTTTACAATTAATTTTAAAAAACCGAATTTCGGGTCAAATTAAAACATTTTTATAATAAACGATTTTTTTATGCTTTTAGGAACTTTGAAGTCAAACCAAGAGAACGAAGAAAAGGATATAGGATTTGCAGCCACTGAGGAGGTGTTGAAACATCGAGGAACTGTTAGAAGTACGGACGGAACTTGAGCTAAACAATTTCTTTTATATATTCAATTGGTTAATCTGTGTGTAAGAATGGGCCTGTGTGGCGCTCTGTTGTTCGTGCCTACCCCGCAAGGGACCTGGCGTGAAGTTATGTATGTATGTATGTGTATATAGATATTCGATATACCTTCCGGTTCCCTTGTAGTACGCGAGAAGGCTCTGTTGTTTATTCTTGATTTTTCGACGACTTACGCTTTTTATGGTTATTTGATTGTTTTTATTGGCTACGGGTTTTATTTTGGACTATGATTGGTTTTATGTCGTAAGATATTATAATTAAATACAACAGAGTAAAGGCAAGACAATTTATTTTAGATATTCACTTGGTAGTTGTTAGAAAGCTATTGTCTGTCTGTACGTCAGACAGTAGAATAAATATTTGAATATATTATTCTTATGCAGCCAGGTATTCTCATGGTATCATCACTTAGGTCGAACAATTGGTTTGCTCAACTTTGTTAGTGAAAATATAAGTGAGGTCATGTTTACCAAAAAAATAATATTTCAAGATCTGCGGCCCATAGGGGTCACAGAAAGGATAAGTACACCTCCCCTCCTCCCCAATTCAGTCATCCAATTTACCCATCCACTACAAAAAATTCATGAATGGTTAAACTTTAGATTAGTGGTCACTGAATGTTATGTAGTGAGGGGGGAGGGGATATATTTTTTTTCATTTGTCCATTTCGTTATACTGTGACGATGGTGACCAGTCTGTACTGGCACTCGCCGGCTGCTGCAGCGGCTTCGCTCGTTCCGCTCGGGCTTTTTGGTTCAAAGTGTAACAATTTTTTTTTATCTCGTATAGGTTCGCGTTTGACCATTATCTCGCTCGATTTGAGCGGAGATATGGTCTAAGATCGAGCACGCTTACCTAGAAGGTACCTATTCACACGAGACTTGAAGACACCCAGGTTGTAGGTTTCGGGAAAAACAGACTCCGGCAGTGTATTCCACTCCTTTGCGGTGCGTATAATGAAGGTGGAATCAAAGCGTTTAGTTCGAATAGGAGATATGTCCACCATATAGCGGTGGCGCATGCCAGTGCGTCTGGTTGTCCGATGATGGAAGGGAGACGGCGGGATAAGATTAAAGAGCTCCGATGCACACTTTCCAAAATGTAACCGGTAGAAAACCGACAAGCTGGCAACCCTGCGTCGATGTTCAAGACTTTGTAATTTGTCTCTAAATAGCCGGTCGTTTCATATCAGCTTCCTGGCTCTCCGCTCAATCGATTCTAGTGCCTCGAGTTAGTATTTAGCTGAACGATCCCAAAGATGAGAACAGTACTCCATACATGCCCGTATTTGTGCTTTATACAGCATCAGCAACTGTTCTGGAGTGAAGTAACATAACCTAACCTCACCGTTCTAGTCACTAGTCGTGACTTTCAAGTAAAGCCCACAAGCCAAGCGAGCGTGGTATGGAAGCGGTCAGCGAGTGTCACAAGCAATTTGTTATCCTCGTTGCAATAATAATAAAATAATAACATATAAGCAAAAAAATATATTTTCATATTTGAAAATAAATGAACTAATTCAGAGATCCATCGTCTCTGCCTCCCCCAATGGGAAATAGGCGTGACAATATGTATGTATGTAATAAACTAATTCAAAACTTGCTTCATAAACTCAAAAACAGTTTTTGGGTTTATACATTAAGCGTAAGTGTATTCCTAAACACAAATCACACTTTTTATCAACAAAAGTGGCATGACCTTGTTTATCAAACATATTTCATTGTTTTTCCCATTATTCATTCAAAACTTGTTGGCGGACCCTAAAAAAGTGTTTCCTAGCCCAAATGAAACAGGTCTAGTGTCTATATATAAGGCGTATATAAACCCTTAAACTCGATTTCCCTTAATCTCATACCACTCTTTGTAAAAGTGCAGCCTCGTGAATGAATAAATAACTGAAAACACTTTATTATTCACTAAAAAGTAAAACTACAGTAAATGTTGAACAAAGGGCGGCCTTATAGCTTAAGAGCCATTATATCCCGGAAAATGAGATAGTTTCTGGGATAAATATAAATAAAAGCGCCTATAAAAAAATAAATGCAATGTTAAGCTGTGTGAGTACTTTCAAAGCAAAATAGGTTTAAAAATAGAATTTTCATCGCAGTTAAAGCTCTAGTACCCCATTTTTATTTTGACATATAAGCTATATTACTCTTAAGTTTCATTAAAATCCGTTCATTAGTTTTTGGGTGTGTGTAGTGTAACAAACATTGTAAAAGGAATAATATATAAACATTTTTTTTATAGAATGGAAAGAAAGCGAGCTTGCTGCACAAGTGTTTATATTCTTCGCCGCTGGATTTGAGAGTACTGCCGCTACTTTGGTCGTGTGCATTCACGAACTTGCTTTGAACCCAGAGGTTGAAGAGAAATTGTACCAGGAGGTTAAAGACTTTAAGAAGATTAAAGGAGAATTGAAGTATGAGAACATTGGCGAATTGAAGTATTTGGATTGTGTGCTTAACGGTGAGTAATAATAGTATAAAAGAACCGTATGTGTATGATTAAAGAATGACTAAGACCTGTAAAGAATGTAACTTGTAAATATACTTAGTAAATATAGTTGGTGCCACCAGTTCGTTCTTTTTTAACTTCTTCTTTAGTCAATGTCAACCTGCTGAATGTTTCCCCATGTTTGCACCACTTATTCCGATCTCCCGCCTCCTCATCCAGCCTCTGCCAGTGACCCTACGTAGCTCGTCATTCTACCGGGCTGCTTTGAATTTTTCGTATTTGTGTGATCTGTTGTTCGCATCAATCTCTTTGCACGTCTCCTGGCAAGATGCAATTTTTTATTGCACGAGTTCAGCAGATACGCAGATGGATCATCTGATGGAAAGCGGTTACCATTGCCCATGGACACCTGCAACAACTATGAGCGTTATAGATGCGCTGCTGCTCTTTGAAGAGAAACTGGAACCTGTCCGCTAATGCCGGAACCCAACTCATGGTTGGTATGGCCTCATACTCTAGACCAGGGGTGGCAGACACCCAGACAGGCAAATACCCTACCATCTGGCTGTGGGTTGTTTTGTTGCCTCTTACGACAGGCCGCCCGGCCGCAGGAAATTGTATTATTTTTCCATTCCTGGAAAAGTCATAAATCCTGCTTCTAAATTGCAAATTTCAAGGACTAGTGAATATCTTGCTAGGAAGCCATGGCTATTTCTTATTTTTACAAATATAAAAGGTCACTCAGTAGGACTGAGTTAGTTGAGCATCAACTGCGATCGAGGCTATACCTAGTGTTACACGATGTCTATCACAGTGGTCATGACAACCATAGGGTATATTAATGTATATAGACAATCGTCATACATAATTATATTTTTAGTCCATTTATCAGATAATTCGATTTATAATGAAAAACAATTCCTATCGGTTAGTTAATTTTATAAGCTCACTAAATTATCGTCTAGACTCTAGATTCTTCTTACCCAAATCTCTGTAAGGCTGTTAAATTAGTGTACTTTCGGAGCGAGTATCTTATAACGCCGGACTTTGCGCGATTTATGTGATTACGCGTTTCTGCTCTACAGTTTGGACTTGTTGTATCCGGTTGTACTTGTAAGAACTGAGAATTACGTGTGTGTACTTGTAATAAACTTTGCGATAACTCGAACGGCGTATCAATTCACATCCCACACATTCGTAACTTTATATATTCATGTTAAAGTTAGAATTCAAATTATTTCTATAATGAATTGTTGAAATTAAGATGAGAGCAAGGTATCGTTACGACCTAGGTGCTGACAAACACAAATTCACACCTGCTGCCCTGTAGAAACTCATTTTATTATATTTTCGGCATTTGGACTTCTTTTGTTTACTTTGTGTTTGAAATTTGTGATTGGAAAAAAAAAACAGCCCATTGTGTATTGTAATCTTTTATGGTAGTCATTAGCGCGGTCGAGCAGACATATTGTATCGGTGCAGTATAAAGCAATGCCCCAATGGAGAGATCGGCAGTCGAGCGATAACCACAAGCGGAGTAAGACTTGTGTACATTCGTAAATCTATTTAGTGACGGACTTTGCACGGGTTATTGAATCGTGCATTACGTTTGGACTGGTTGTTCAGTTATATTGTACCTGTGTTATACGTGTTTGTATAGTCCTAATTAACTCTATAATAATTCCAACGGCATTTTAATTCACGTCCTGCAACTCGTAACAATATTTTCACGCCTGCTTTTGTATATGAATGCTGTTTTAGAATTTATTGTAACATGTGTCGTATTTTTACGACGGATTTAAATTTTTGTGGATTAGGTTACTTTGTATTTTTACAACTCTGTCACAAGATGTTTTTCATGTTTACAGAAGTGACTAGAAAATGGTCTATAGCTATATTGTTGGACAGAGTTTGTAACAAACCATATGTGTTGCCACCGCCAAGGGAAGGAGGCAAGCCTTATACGGTAAGATACTTAAATATTAATAATTAAAATGACCAAGATGGCGGTAGGCTCAATAAAACTTTAACAATACCCATTGACACTTGACGTCTTTTCTTAATATAGCGATGGATTTAATCCGTTATTCGTGATGCGATTATCAATTGTTAATGACGTTAATAAATATTGACAGATAACATACATATTAATAGCAATTGGCAGACAAACACACACACAGTATAACCCCAAATTAAGCAAGCAAGCGGACCACTCTGGGGCTGATCCCAGACACCCAGACCGTAGTAAATAACGGAGACAATTCATTGCCGAAATTTACCATACCAGGAATCGAACCCGGAGCCTCTGCGATGCAGTGAGGTAAGCCAGGAAAGGCTTAGACCGCTCAATCACAGAAGCCACAACACACACTCATAATGCAATATATATATATGTCGGAGGGAAGATATAAATCGGATAATTGTTGATTGGATTTATAACGCACAATATTATTTGTTTACATTTTAACTACTTTTAAAATTCTTAATTCTATTTTATTTGATTTGTTAAATGCAGACACATTTAAAAATCAGTTTAATCATCATCATTAATTTCTGTAATAACTTAAAGATCGTTCTAACCTAATAAAAGTTATGAATATTGTGATTTAATAAACGACCAATCACAGCAGAGCATATGGTGGAGCGGGGTCAGATGCCCTCTATACTTTGGTAGTATCTACTTCGGTAGACGGAGGAGTTTTTGTGGCACATTCAGTTGATGGCAATAGGTCGAGTTGGACCATGGAGTATTTTAAAGAAAGTATTGAAGTTGGAAGTATGAGCGGTGCCCTGAACCCGCTGCTCGGTCTAAACTATGTCAAAATATTGATCGAATCTAAATTAAAAGTGTATAAACCGTGGCTATCGTGTTTTATGATCGCATTTACCCTGATGACGCCCACTAAACCAGCAATAACTAAAGGATATGTCGTGAGAACGAGCCTTCTCCGACATATATATGTACTAATGAATCTATTCGTACAACACGTTGGGCCATAGTCAATAAGTATGACATTATCCCAGGTGGAGCCCAAGCATTACAATGGCATAAAAATAGTTGTGTTAAAAATAAGTATTATATAAAAGTAAATATAATAATTATATTAAATTGTTAAGGCATTTATAATACTCTACTCTCTATAGTGTATATATTACTATATATATATAATTTTTTTTATAAATATATATATAATATATAAATATATATTATATATATTATAATGTGTGTGTGTGTGTGTATACCAGAGATTTATAGTTTTGTTAATATTGAGTTAGAGTAAGTTTGAACGCTTCTTTAAGGACCATAAAGAAACCAACTCCGAATCTACTCTACCAACCCAACTTACTCTAAATGTAAATAAGACTGCAGGAATTTTCATTTTTTTATTTTTTATTATAGATTAAACCAGGCGAAGTGGTCTACAATGTGGTGAACTCTATCCACATGGACCCTAAATACTATCCCGATCCAGAGAAATTCGATCCGGACAGATTCTCTGATGAAAATAAACGTAACATAAAACCATTTACCTTCATGCCTTTTGGTAGTGGACCAAGAAACTGTATTGGTAAGTGTTAATGCACATCACTAGCCACTACCAACTAAATTAGCACAACACTATCATCTGTAATAAACAAATTAAGGTGAAAACAATCCTTAACAGTCAGTGCTCTTGCTAATTTTTAAAAGTAATAATAGAGTACATAATATATGATTACGAGTGTGGCCACGTTTCTCAAGAGACTCATAACGACTACGTTGACGACTGCCATTTCTCCTCTTCCATTTGCTTGCGGACGTTACAATCGTAAACTCTAGTAAAAAATAAAAATAAAATAAAAATGTATTTATTTCAATAAGTCCATACATGTAAGTTGAAGGGGCTTCCCAGAAAGTAATCAGATTATACTTGTGTTGGGTAACCTCGCTCTCCCCCAGGGGGTGCCGCCCTGGACTCCCCTCCGTCCAGGAAGCGGTACAAGGGGATGCGTCCCCGGGGCCCCGAGCGACCACTGTCACACTCCCCCCTTCACTCCGTGACAGTGGTGTCCCACCTTTCCTTCCCTTCCTTCCAAACCTCCCAAAACACTCTTCCCTTCCGAAGTTAGGTGGCCTCCCCCGACTCCGACCGCTGACGCTGCTTAGAGCGCGAGGCGGCGAGGGGGGAGAAGGAGAGGGAGGGGTGATGGCGCAGGAGCAATCCTCGCAGCCTCCCCCTCCCCCTATCGCGAAGCCCCCCCGCCACTGACGCTGCTGAGAGCGCGAGGCGGCGAGGGGGGAGGAAGGAGAGGGAGGGGTGATGGCGCAGGAGCAATCCTCGCAGCCTCCCCCTTCCCCACCGAAGGTGGATAGCGCCCGTGACTCCTGGCAGCCACGGGCGGGCGGCAGCGGGCGTCGAGGTCTGGGGGATCAACATGACCTCCGCCCGCACTGATGCCGCGAGAGGGCGCGAGAGGTAGCCGCGCGACCCCTCTCAGGGCCGGGGAAACGTCATTCCCCGGCCCGCACACAGGAGAGGCCGCCTCTGTTTACGAGGCGGCCAGCCGCTGCCGGGGTTGCGGGTTAAGCTCGCGCATGTACCGCGACCCCGGCGCTAGGCGGAAAGAAGGCTCCCATGGGGTTTTAGTGGGTATACCGGCGCCGGTCGTATTGATTAATCGGCGTCGGGGAGCCCCACATACCGGCCGCGCATGATCCCCCGCGCGGCTGACGATGCGACAACGCATTTCCCCATGTAAAAAAAAAGGGTAACCTCGCTCTTCCTATGTTACATAAATATTGATTCGCTGAATTACAGAGATTACTTTTGCAAATATTTAAAGAAAATAAAGAAAGAGATAAATAGATGGGTTTCGAGTGGTTGTGTCCGCAGTGGGCAAGCAGCAAGCAAGTGTGAGGTGCATGTATGTGTGCGTATGTGTGTGTACGCGTGTGCGTGTGTGTGAGTGTGTGTGCGGGTAGTTTGAATGGAACGGTTTATGGGGCGTTGATGTCATAAACGACGAAATACACAAATGTCATTGGTTGATTTGAAAATCGCGCCTTTTTTAATGTCAAGAGATTGAGAGAGTTAATGCTCTGTGGTTAACGCCTACTTTGACCAACCTTTTGAAATGGGTCGTTATAAGCGCTTTGTGATCGAAAATGATGACGTCATTAGTGAAGTTTTCGCCACGACCATAGCGATTGCGGTCGCCTTGGAATGGCAGACGGAGCATTTTGGACGTTGTGTGATACCTAAAGAAACGCTCCTATGCCGGGAACCAAGGTGGCTTAGCAGTTTTGATACATGGGTGATCTCGATGTGCAAGTTGCATCACGATGTTTTCCTTCACGGTTAGCACTTAGTAATTGTAACAACATGCACAGAACAGCCAGGTCAGAGAACAGCCTAAGTGGTGCATGTTTTTTGTTCAGGATTCACACCGGCCCCCTTTGAGCTTGGGACGTGTAAGCTAAGCAAGCTTTTTCAACACCATAGAGTACACAAGGGAGTCTTTAAAAGTTGCACCACTGACTGAGAATTTGAGAGGTCTTCTTGCGGGTGCGCATGGCGCCGCTAAACTCCTCCTAAATTATGGGACCTATTTTAATGAAGATTCGAGAAAAGTTTACATGAAATGTTACAAGGGGTAGGCGAAGTGTAAACATCATTGAAATTTACTCTTGATTATTTTATTGTATTTTAGTATAAATAAGTCAGTTTAAATGCAAAAAGTTAGTGCTAATTAATATCTAATCCTTCTAATGCCCGTTAGTTGAATAAACTTTTCTATAAACACAATTTAAATACTACTAAAGTGACACCATGGATTTGTTTGCAAAATTGACATCTAATATGAACGAACTGGCAAGTACTTTTGATTCACGCATGAATCTTATGGAAACTGAGCTCAAGAAATTCTCTAGTGGTGAAAGTACCTCGCATAAGAACCTTGATGCTTTATCACAAGATTATATGAATTTCAAAAACCTAATATGGAAATCTTTGGCTATAATCAGAACTCAACTAGAACTCACATTCCAAGGACTTGATCGTCAGGAGACTGCCTCCCGTAGAAAGGTACTGCTTTTTCATGGTATTGCTGAATCCTCTGATAAAACCATTGAAGACTCAATCCTTCAATTACTTATAAATAATTTAAAGATGACAGACTTTTCCCTCAATAATTTATCTGCGTGTCATAGACTTGGAACAAATACCAGTAAGCCTAGACCTGTGATGGTACGATTTTCCAGTTATAAAGATCGACAATCAGCCTGGAACGCAAAAACTCTGCTCAAGAATACTGGTATTACCGTCTCGGAATTTTTGACTAAATCTCGACACGACCTCTTTACTGCTGCCCGTAAACATTTTGGAATGAGACGTTGCTGGACTTCTGAAGGCAAAATTATCGTCCTACTCCCTGATAACAAGCGCCGTCGCATTGAAACATCAGCCGAATTAAAGTTACTTACCATGGAGTTTTCTACAACGCAACCAGCCTCGGACACGGAAACCCCAATTGGCGCTGAAGAAAGAGGCAAAGTCCACGCTAATGCAGCATCAAAGACAAATAAGTTTGAAACGAAAACTAGACGTGGTGTAAAATAAATTATTCGCGTATTATACCAGGATCACAGTAGTTACCAGACTAAATAACCTGTTTTGTACACCATGTTACTTTGTCGCCAGACTATTTATATTATATAGTATAAAGTAATAGGGTAAATAATTTATTTCAAACTTTTCGATTAATAAACATTATAATAAATCTTCGTTAATTTACACATTTGTTAGTAGGTATTTAGGAAAATTAATAATAAATGTATTTCTTATTAAAAATTACCGTTTACCTACCCTATACTACTATAGGTACCTAATATAACTTGTAATTCAAATCTAGACTGTGATTCTTAGCCTCTCTCTTTAAAATTGATCTATTTCTTTTTCCTTAACATTAACTTAAATTTTTATTGTCTTGTTAATGCTACAAAACTTTTAAATTTCGTTACACTATTAAGAGTTTTATAAAATATAGATGTAATTAACTTTTCTTTCTAAAAATATAAATCGATGATATTTAAACATATTATACGAGATTGTGGTATTTTAGTTTAATTTTTTTTTCTAGCAAACTAACGGGTGTGAAGGAATTCATACTTGTTTTCATTTGTAACACTTTTTTATCAATATATAAATTATTGTATTTATTTTTTATTTTTTTTTAAATATAATTATTAATCCTGGATAACATAAACACATTTGAAGATAGTTTCTTCTCATGTTCTTCTTCTTCTTGCTCTACCGAAAACGAATACTCAAGTGCATTAGAAGACAACTCTTGTCTTCTCCACGATCAGCTTGAAGCGAAGTTATACGGATATTTAAAAAATCTTAATATTATACACATAAATGCTCAAAGTATCCCCGCCCACTTTTCTGACATTCTCTCTTCTTTTCAAGATAAATTCATAGACGCAATACTTATCTCAGAAACCTTTTTGAAACCTGGATTATTATCTTCTCAATACTCTCTGCCTGGCTTCAAACTAATTAGAAATGACAGATTAGGAAAACGTTGTGGTGGGGTGGCCATCTATCTTCGTGCGGATATATCATATAAAGTGGTTGATCAATCTCCTGGAGAGTACAATAACTTTGCAGAACATCTATTCATAGAAATAACAATTAATCTTTCTAAAATCCTCTTAGGGGTATACTACCCTCCCTCTCTCAATGTAGATTACTTCTCTTCTTTAGAATGTAAATTAGAATATTATGCTACTATTTATGATCATACTATCATTCTTGGAGATTTTAACACTTGCCTCTTGAAAGATGATGGACGTGCAAAAAAACTCGTTTCCCTTGTCTCTTCCGTAAATATGCATATTCTTCCTCTTAATGCTACACATCATGCTCCCCACTGCCCTCCTTCTTTATTAGATCTAATTTTAATTTCTAATTATGACCAAGTTGCAACGTATGGACAGCTTTCCGCTCCTTTCTCATACCATGATCTACTTTTTCTGTCATACAAGGTCCGCAGTCTCAAACGCAAGCCGAAATATCTTCTACTTCGAAGTTTTAAAAATATTGACTTAAAAAGCTTGAAAGTTGACTTTAATAATATTGACTGGTCTCCTGTCATCAATTCTGACGTTGTTGATGACAAGGTAGCCGCCTTTAATCAAATTATAACTTCCCTTTATGATATTCACGCACCTCTTAAACTTGTTAAGGTCAAACATGCTCCTGCGCCTTGGCTTACACAGCCTTTAAAGAAGGCTATGTTGAAGCGTGATAAGGCTAAGCGTTTATATAAGCGATTCCCCACAGATGAAAATTTAATCGGCTATAAAAAACTTCGTAATCGTTGCACTAAGCTCTGCAGAGATGCTAAGAGATCTTATATACATCAAAATTTATGCAACTCCAAATCTTCTTCTAATATGTGGAAATTTCTAAATACCCTTGGATTGGGCAAATCTCCATCTGATAATAATATCTCTTTCAATTTAAATGCTCTCAATGCGCACTTTTCTAAATCGCCGATTTCTCTAAGCGATCAACTTAAGAATTCCACTATAGAAAGACTGTCTAACCTTGCCATACCTCCTTGTCCATCTTTTATATTCAAAGCAGTTACTGAGAAAGAAGTCATTCTTATTCTAAAATCCATTTCCACCAAAGCTGCAGGTGCAGATGGTATTCATGTTCAAATGATTCAGCTACTCTCTTCCGAGTTAGCTCCTTTTATAACCCATATCCTGAACCATTCTTTATCCTCGAGCTCCTTTCCCTCATCCTGGAAAAAAGCTTATGTGCTGCCTCTTCCTAAAATCAGTAATCCTACAAATCCTTCACATTTTCGTCCAATTTCCATTTTACCAGTTTTATCTAAAATTTTAGAAAATATTGTTCATAAACAACTTTCTTACTTTCTCATGCAATACCAACTGCTGAGTCCGCATCAATCAGGGTTTCGTTCTGGACACAGTACAGTGAGTGCACTAATAAAAGTATCTGATGACATCCGTTTTGCCATAGACGATAAGTGCCTTACTATATTGGTACTTTTAGATTTCAGCAGTGCGTTCAATTCTGTCAATTTTGATATTCTTCTTTCTATTCTATCTTCTCTCAACATCTCCCCTCCTGCCATTTCCTGGTTCAACTCGTATTTGTCTGGTCGCATGCAGTGTGTCCGGTCGGATGACACCTTCTCTGAATGGTGCGACATTACTGCAGGCGTGCCGCAAGGTGGAGTTCTTTCTCCACTTCTATTCTCTGTTTTCATTGACTCTATTACTCAATTAATTTCTTCTCACTGTCATCTATACGCTGATGATCTGCAACTTTATCACCATTTCAAAGCAAATGACGTACACAATGCTATAATTAAAATTAATAAAGATCTGGACAATATCAGTATATGGGCAAACAATTTTGGTCTTCTAGTAAATCCATCTAAATCTCAGGCTTTGATTATTGGTAGTCACTACATGTTAAATATTGTGCATCAGTCTGTAATACCCTCTATTATTTTAAATGGCGAGTTGATACCTTATTCCAGTAGTGCGAAAAACCTAGGCATCATTTTTGATTGTAAGTTGTCGTGGGCCAATCATGTAAATGAAATTAGCAAAAAAATTCACCTTTCTTTCCAATCTCTAAAACGCCTGCAAAATTTTCTTCCCTTTGTCACCAAAATTATTCTTGCTCAGTCCTTAATGCTACCTCTTTTAGATTACGCCGATGTATGTTTTCTGGACGCTTCTGAAGAACTTCTAAATAAACTCGAACGTCTTCAAAATTTGTGTATTCGCTTCATTTTTGGTCTGCGAAAGTTCGATCATGTTTCTGCATTTAGATCGCAACTTAAGTGGCTGCCAATTCGTCGTCGTCGCGACCTTCACGTAGTTACATTTTTGTACAAAATCTTACATAACTCCCTTTCTCCTTCCTATCTTCGTCAACGTTTTGAATTTCTTGTTCCTTCTGACAAGCATTGTAGAACTTCTAAATCCCTTCTTCTCAAAGCTCCCACACACTCTTCGGCATGTTGTAGTGGTTCTTTCTCCGTCCACGCAGTTAGATTATGGAACGCCCTGCCACATACGATCCGAGATAGCTCATCGGAGAGCAGTTTCAAAAAAAAAGTCAAAAAACACTATCTATGTTAAATTATCCGTATCTCTATATTTTACATTATGTATGTATGTATGTATGTATATATCTTATGAGTATCTTTTATATAATTTATTCTTGTTAATTTATTTATTTATATTATATTATATGACGTAAAATATCTTTTGCGTACACAACCCTGCCTTCTGCTTCTCCCCTTCTCGCTAGACTCATAGGTTTGCTGGAAGAAAACTCTTTTAGGGTTAAGCTCGCCTTTGTACATCACCACTTTTTTATTATTGTGTATGTAACTTTTTGTGTACAATAAAGAATAAAGAATAAAGAAAATTTGGTCCCGGTAGATGGCACTGTAATCGGTTTCTAGATCTTTATTTTTTCATGCAGGACAACGTCTGCCGGGTACAACTATTATATCACAGCTAGTATTTATGTTAAAAAGAAAAATGGCGTTTTTGCTGTTATCCACGCAATTTTTATTTGAGTTTTTTTTATTAAAAGATTCCATGTGCCTTGATGAACATATGAAAAGAAATTGCCGAATTGGTCGAGCCGTTCTCCATTTTTGCGCTCAACAATTAATTTCATTAATTTTCATTTATATAGAAGATTAATTATAATAATATATTACAAATACGTATATGAGATATATACAATAATACATAATTTTTGTTTCAGGATCCAGATTTGCCATATTAGAATTGAAGGTACTGCTCTACAATCTGATACTGAATTACAAGATTGTAAAATCCGAAAAAACTACAGCTCGAATTAAATTAGTGGCTCGAGACTTTAATTTAAAAGCCGTTGGTGGTACTTGGGTTATATTTGAACCTAGGGTTTAAAATGTGTTTAACTAACCTTCTACCTATACAAGACGTAATACTGTTTTTTTTTTCATTGGTATAGATACAAAATAAAAAAGATTTCTAAATGTTTTTGTTTTTAATCAATTAATAGGTTGCCAATCATTTTGGTTATTAAAATTGTAAAGTTTCTCTATATAAATTTGAGATCGTGGAAAGCTACTATTGAAATAAAATTGTAAGAATTTCTGTTGCTTTTACTAGCTAAAGAAAAGAAAGAAGGAAATAGAATTCCTCTTTACAATATTTTCATTATATCCCAGCAAATTTGTAAGCGAAATGCGGAAATTAAACGAGTAGTGCACGACGTCACTAGGGGAACAAAGCATCGTAGATAACGTTGCGTTTAAATTGTGATGACAACGCTTGTCGCAACGGGACGTCTTTAGCAACTAGGATTACCAGGAAAACATAGGCAAATGTGGTTATATTCTATATGTTCTATATACTAATAAATTTAAGTACTTATCTGTCTTTTATTTCTCATAGTCTAGCTTGAGTGTAGTTCTAGTAGTATCTTTTAACTTTATTTATATCTGTACTTAATAAATAATTACTCAAAAAAACTACAGCTCGAATTAAATTAGTGGCTCGAGACTTTAATTTAAAAGCCGTTGGTGGTACTTGGGTTATATTTGAACCTAGGGTTTAAAATGTGTTTAACTAACCTTCTACCTATACAAGACGTAATACTGTTTTTTTTTCATTGGTATAGATACAAAATAAAAAAGATTTCTAAATGTTTTTGTTTTTAATCAATTAATAGGTTGCCAATCATTTTGGTTATTAAAATTGTAAAGTTTCTCTATATAAATTTGAGATCGTGGAAAGCTACTATTGAAATAAAATTGTAAGAATTTCTGTTGCTTTTACTAGCTAAAGAAAAGAAAGAAGGAAATAGAATTCCTCTTTACAATATTTTCATTATATCCCAGCAATTTGTAAGCGAAATGCGGAAATTAAACGAGTAGTGCACGACGTCACTAGGGGAACAAAGCATCGTAGATAACGTTGCGTTTAAATTGTGATGACAACGCTTGTCGCAACGGGACGTCTTTAGCAACTAGGATTACCAGGAAAACATAGGCAAATGTGGTTATATTCTATATGTTCTATATACTAATAAATTTAAGTACTTATCTGTCTTTTATTTCTCATAGTCTAGCTTGAGTGTAGTTCTAGTAGTATCTTTTAACTTTATTTATATCTGTACTTAATAAATAATTACTCGACCTTACTGACTGACTGACCTATTAACGAACAGTCCTAACTTTTGAGGTTAGAGTAACTGCATGTCAGGATTGATGTAGCAAATTATTGTTACATCAATGCATGTCAGTTTTTCCTGTACTGTGCGTGAGCACCAAGAACAGATTTGCAAAAATTCAGCCTCAGCAGTCATTTTTAAAATAATTAAAATTTATATACTTGCTTCTGCTTAGAAATAAATGTACACAGATGTCGGAATTTTTGGAAATTCAACTGCTAAGGGGGTTAAAAAGTTGTAGAAAGTTTACCCAAATTATGACTATCTTTAATCTATAGGCGAAGCTGCGAGGAAAAGCTAGTTTTGTATATATGACTTTCAAAAAATAGAAAAAGACCTGATTATCTCATCTCCCTCTTGGGCAGATTCTTTGACTGAGCTCCCGAACCCTCTGGTGACGGACACGGTCAATTATAAACCTACTCCGAATGCTCCCACGAACACACGGCGTGCTCGCAATGTCTTCATTGACGAGCCAGACAAAATCATCCGACTCCTCGCGATCATGCACTCGAGGCTCAGAGCATCAGCCTGGTAAAAAAGACGCAGATTGAACAGACTCCGAAGTGCCTCCGGCCCTGGCCTTCTCACTCAAATCTAATACCTATCAATCGCACTCAGTGATTAGAGACACAAGTAGCCACACAAGAGTACGCTTAGGCGTATTGCTGGAGAGTTTCTTCCGCCGCATCTCTCTGCCAGCTATAACACGTTGCGAAGCGGTAGTAAAGATAGACTAGGATTAGTTCCGGCGGCGTAGTCTATAATAGGTCCCCATTATAAGACTTCAGCCTGTTGGCTGAGCTCGTGCAGCCTTTCACGGCTTAATTCGATAGAGTCATTCCCCCCGCAGCGGTTGAGTTTAGGTCGAACCTCACAGGAGGTTCCTCCTCTAGCGCACTGCTTGCAGGCTGAACGCCTCTGTCCCACGGAGTCGGGAAGCTCATGAAACCCGGTATCGTTGAAATAGTCATTAGAGGCTAAAAAAGAAGACCTTGAATAAAATCTTTTCAATTGAAATAAAGTGAATCTAATCAAAGACAGAACATATTCAACGTTTGAAAACAAGGCGAAGTCAGAGAATGTAAACAGAGCGCCGAGCGGCCCTTAAAATAATTTGGTTGCCTGTCAAGTGGTGCCCTTTGGCGTTCCGAGCAATCACGGTGCAGCACACATCTGCCACTGACATGAGGAAATGAAAACAGCCCCGGTTTGTTTCACATTATTATTGCTTCAACCTGTTTTCATTTAAAATTAACGCTTTTCTTGTGACTTTTCTCGCATAGCTTTCGGTTTGATTCTCATGTAATAAAACTACGTTTTAACGGTTTTAAGCGCGGTAATTTATTTTATTTAGGTTTATCCGACGTTTCGGCCGCTTTTCAGTTGCCGTGGTCACGGAAGACAAAGATGACATTTGTCGAACGTGTATTGTCAAAGTTTTTATTCAGCCTACCGCCAACTTGTTCATTTTAATTATTTAGTTTTAATTTTGTTTATGGATATTATTTACTCTATGGGAGCCTAATCTAATTTACCACCGCTTCACAACATGTTGTGGCTTGAAGAGAAGAAGCGGCGCAAGAAACTCTTCAGCAAACATGCCTAGTTCTAAAAAATGTTATATAATATTAAAATGAGTGGAAGGAAAAAATAAAAGAAATTATCAGTCAAGTTGGTTTGTTTCGTTGCACGCAGAAAGAGCTCACAGTGTCTTGAGGTCTGGCAGTTAGTTTTTGCTGGGTTTGGGTCTTAATAGTTTTGATGATTGGATCCCAAACAGTGTCACTGTCGGTGGTTAACCTGTCAAAACAAACTTTGGATAAAAACACCATTTCGGTATTAGAAAAAGGCCTTAATTACGCAATAACTCCGCGAAAAATACCTTTCGAAAACATAATCTGTAACGTTGAGGAATGCCTGGTAAGAAATAGCATGTAGAAAGAGGATGCGGAAGCTATACGACAAGATATCTCATCGGTTTTACGCCGTAGTCGTCTGCCCAAACCGAATCTTACTCGTGCCGAATATATTGCATTAAGAAACATTCGCAATAAACCAGAAATAACCGTACTCCGTGCAGATAAAGGTAATGCAACCGTCGTCGTGGATACGTCTGACTACAATAATAAAATACAAGATCTTTTATCGGACGAAAGTACTTATAAAAAGGTCAAAAAGGACCCCACTGATAAAGTAACCAAACAAACAATCACGGTTATGAATAAACACTCCGAAAAATTAAGTTTAGACGTATCCGCACTCACACCATCTTACGCCAAAGCGCCTGAACTGTATGGGTTACCTAAACTTCATAAAAACAACATCCCCTTACGCCCTATAGTTAGCCAGCTTGACTCACCAACATACAGACTGGCACAACATCTAGCGAAGACACTCAACAATTCCGTTCGAAGTCTTCCATAAAAATGTCAGCCACGACAGGAGACACCGGTGAGCCCATGGCCACACCGTTGATTTGGTCGTAGAAGCCATAGTCCCACACGAAATAGCCTGATGTGGGGCAATGTTTAAGTAGGTCTGCATATTCTTCAGACATGTCATTATCTATTAGCTTCCTTTTGACAATCTCAATGCAGTCTTCCACTGGTAAACTGGTAAATAAGGACTGGACATCAAAACTGACTAGTACCTCCTCCTCAGCCAATGTCAACTTTTCAATAGCGCTGATGAAGTCGAAGGAATCCTTGACATGATAAGGTGTTGCCGCGGAGATTGTTGAGTGTCTTCGCTAGATGTTGTGCCAGTCTGTATGTTGGTGAGTCAAGCTGGCTAACTATAGGGCGTAAGGGGATGTTGTTTTTATGAAGTTTAGGTAACCCATACAGTTTAGGCGCTTTGGCGCAAGATGGTGTGAGTGCGGATACGTCTAAACTTAATTTTTCGGAGTGTTTATTCATAACCGTGATTGTTTGTTTGGTTACTTTATCAGTGGGGTCCTTTTTGACCTTTTTATAAGTACTTTCGTCCGATAAAAGATCTTGTATTTTATTATTGTAGTCAGACGTATCCACGACGACGGTTGCATTACCTTTATCTGCACGGAGTACGGTTATTTCTGGTTTATTGCGAATGTTTTTTAATGCAATATATTCGGCACGAGTAAGATTCGGTTTGGGCAGACGACTACGGCGTAAAACCGATGAGATATCTTGTCGTATAGCTTCCGCATCCTCTTTCTGCATGCTATTTCTTACCAGGCATTCCTCAACGTTACAGATTATGTTTTCGAAAGGTATTTTTCGCGGAGTTATTGCGTAATTAAGGCCTTTTTCTATTACCGAAATGGTGTTTTTATCCAAAGTTTGTTTTGACAGGTTAACCACCGACAGTGACACTGTTTGGGATCCAATCATCAAAACTATTAAGACCCAAACCCAGCAAAAACTAACTGCCAGACCTCAAGACACTGTGAGCTCTTTCTGCGTGCAACGAAACAAACCAACTTGACTGATAATTTCTTTTATTTTTTCCTTCCACTCATTTTAATATTATATAACATTTTTTAGAACTAGGCATGTTTGCTGAAGAGTTTCTTGCGCCGCTTCTTCTCTTCAAGCCACAACATGTTGTGAAGCGGTGGTAAATTAGATTAGGCTCCCATAGAGTAAATAATATCCATAAACAAAATTAAAACTAAATAATTAAAATGAACATGTTGGCGGTAGGCTGAATAAAAACTTTGACAATACACGTTCGACAAATGTCATCTTTGTCTTCCGTGACCACGGCAACTGAAAAGCGGCCGAAACGTCGGATAAACCTAAATAAAATAAATTACCGCGCTTAAAACCGTTAAAACGTAGTTTTTTTATGTGTACAAGTCGCGAAAACTTAAGAAAATATTATTGATTCTCATGGTTTGTGATTTTTAAAGATCTATACACGTAATTTTCATTTTGTTAATGGTTATTATTTATTCTATGGGAGCCTAATTTAATTCTCGTTGTGGCTTGAAGAGGAGAAGTGGCGCAAGATTCTCTTCAGCAACATGTCTAGCTTTAATAATTTTAAATACTTTATTTTATGTTTGAAAAAAGATTTATTGTTCTACTTCAACAACAGATTCTGGTTTCTCTAACCATACTATATGGTCTTAATTTTACTCGCAGGAAAAGTCCTCCTTGTACCACATGTATTGCACTCCTCTCCTCTCCTCCTCACTCTATAGTCTTTGCCTTGTTTTTATTTTTAATTTTCATTTTGGCTGAGGTATTATTGATAAGAATACACTTAAATTTCTTGCACATCTGCCTTTTCATGTTTGGACGAATTTCAGTGCATTATTTTTGGCTACACTAATGATCAGGTTTTTTTAACAAATCTACGGACCCTTTTTTACAATTTAATTTCTAGTTTTTTTTAGAATTTGACACGCTTAATAGATAATTTTGTTCTTGTTTGTGACATTAATTTAGTGATTTTTTTGGTGGTATCTTACAAATGACTTATTATATTAGGTCTTTACCTATGAAACTGGAGATTTTTATGATAATTTTAAAATATAAAAATTTTGGTATTTTTTTATTTCAGCTAATCAAAGTACTGGCCCAAATTATCTACACAATTTTGCCATTTTGATGGTAGTTTGTTTATCCCTTTACTGTAGAAGTCTGCCGGACGGGAGGCGATGAAGTCAGCGAAAGCGTTTTGTACTGCCTCTCGGGTATTGAATTTTTTCCCACTTAAAAAATTGTCTAAATTTTGAAAAAAGTAGAAATCTGTTGGGGCAAGGTCCGGTGAGTACGGTGGGTGATGAAGAGCTTCCAGCTATAACTCTTGTAGCTTTGCGATGGTCTGTCGTGAAGTATGAGCTCGCGCGTTGTCGTGGAGCAGCAATGGGGAAGAGCGATTGACTAGTCTTGGTTGTTGAATTGCGAGCTTCTCCATCATTGTTTGCAACTCTTGGCAATAGACATCTGCCTTCATCGTTGTGCCATTCGGTAAGAAGCTGTGATGTACAAGTCCGGCACTGGTCCACCAGACAGTCACCATCATCTTCCTATGAGTATTTTTTTTTTTAGCGCACAGATTAGATGCTGTACCCGGGTCCACCCACTGAGACGAACGCTTACGGTTGTCGTACAGGATCCACTTTTCATCGCAGGTAACAATTCGATTAAGAATTCCCTCGTTTCTATGCCGATTCAGTAGTGCTATGCATGCGTCGACGCGTAAATCTCGCTGTTGGTCGCTTAGTTCGTGTGGCACCTACTTATCTAGCTTTTTTATCTTTCCGATTTGACGCAAGTGCTTCAATGTTGTTTTGACACTAACTCCAAGGCCCGCAGCAAGCTCAGCCGTAGATTGAGTTGGATCCACTTCCACTATCGCCTTCAATTCGTCGTTGTCGACAATGGTTACCGGCCGACCGCGAGGTTCGTTCTTGAACTCAAAATTTTCGGATTTAAAGCGATTGAACCAATAATGGACCGTATTGATGCAAGCAGTATTAGGCCCGTACACGTCGTTAATGTTTCGTGTTGTTTGCGCAGCGGTATTTCCACGTAGGAACTCATATTCGAAAATTGTACTTATTTTCAATTTATCCATGGCGCCAAAAACTACCACAATCTCACAAAAACAAAAAACTATCTAAAAACAAATGACTGAATTTGAAAGTAAAATAACATATCTTTCAAATAAGATTTATTTGAATTTTTAGTTACGCGCCAATCCAAAGATAATTAAATCTGAAAACGCTGGTTATAGAATCTCCAATTACATAGGTAAAGACCTATTATTAATTTCTATTTTTAATACTAAACTTTATACTAATGTAGAGTGTATCTCTTACATGCCGATGTTGTGAGGAAGTGCATGTGCAGTATGGTCCTTATATACTTACTTATATATATTAGGGTGGGTCAAAAAACGGTTTTTTTTTTACAAGTGACCCGGAAGAATGGGTTGCTAGACACGTTAAAAAAATTCTCACCAAGCATGAGCTCTTAATTTTAATAGGAAGATCCTCCGCATCGCAGTTTTGTATTTTTTTCTCAGTCCAATAGAAGAAAATTCATACCTCATCATTTATCGATTGAACAGAAAAATGTTTCGAGAGAATTTTTTTAGGAAATTTAATGCTCTACAAAAAAGGTATCTTATATTTTTTCCGTAAACCTCACCATTTGAAACATATTAATGATTTAATTTTGATTATTTTAAGACAAATTTCATTTTTATTTATGAATTTTATAACTCGACAATAAATGACTTTTACAAAATGCGCAATACAAATTTTTGAATAAGAAAATAACGCTGAGTTTTTTTCTGAAATGTATTTACTATTTTAATATAAATAGTTAATGCTTTGGAATTAATTGTTTCCTTGTAATTTCTTTCTTTAGTTATTTATTTGGAATGGATCTATAAGCATGCTAGTGTAATGTATTCTCATTTGCATTGCAGTTGTAAATAAATGATTCTTATTTCTTTCTTTCGTTATTGGAAAAAATATATTCAGTTAATGATTATCTTAAGTATGTAAGGACGCCCTGCTAGGTTGGAGGAGCGAGATGGAATGCTCCTCCCCGTCTTAAAGGAAGATCTTCCAGCGAGGGCTATATTCACATTTCCTTCTAAATACAACAACAGAACAAAGTTCGTTCGTTCACAGAACGTTCGGCAGAACATACAAGTCTTATCATCTCTTTTAGAGATATCACTAAGAATGAAGAATAGAATAAACCTTATATCACTACAAAGGCTTATAAGTATGGTATTCTATTATTTCGATGCTATTATTGTGCGATGAAGTTGCTGATATTATGTCCAATAAGTTATAATTAATTTTAGTAGTAGCGGTAAACAAAGTAGTTTATTTGGTTTATTTATTTCAAACATAAAAATAAACAGTTTACAATATTAATAATTGATATCTTACAATATTACAATTCTTACAGACCTAGCACCGAAATTAAAATTATATAAAAAAAATATTGTACAAAACATTTATTTTTAATTACATACTACTAGAGCTACATTTGCTAGTTAGTCCTATCATACGACTATGGGAAATTAAAGAATATTTTTTCAATTTTATCGCCATACAAGATATGTATTATCACCACCTTATTCCTCTGCTTTCCTGGTAATCCTAGTTGCTAAAGATGTCCCACAAACGTTGTCATCACAGTTTAAACATAACGTTATCTGCGATGCTTTGTTCTCCTAGTAACGTTCTCGTGTACTGCTCGTTTAATTTTCCCATTTTGCTTACAAAATGCTTGTTGGGTGGGATACATAATATTTTCAATAAAAATATTGTAATGAGAAAATAATGATGAAGTTGAACAACAAAATCTCTTGTTGAATAAGCTTTCCACGTAATAACATCGATCATGAAAAGTTTGGGTATGTAAGCAGAAAGTATCTTATTTATAGGAACAACAAATCGGATAAGAACAATGAACAATGAAGGGTTCAAAAGAAATTATAAACATCTGTTATTTGGCTACAATAACATCTATATCATAATATATATAAATCTCCTGTCACGATGTTTGTCCGCGATGGACTCCTAAACTACTCAACCGATTTTAATCAAATTTGCACACCGTGTGCAGTTTGATCCAACTTGAAAGATAGGATAGTTTTTATACCGTTGGAACCGGTAGGTGGCGCTGGGATCGAGTCATATTTTTTCAGAGCAGGACGTCTGCTGGGGCCGCTAGTATATATATATATATATACTTTTGTTTCTTGTTGAATTCACTAAAATTACAAAGAAAGTAAGTCAATATAGTGTAGACCACTGCACAGCAAAACATAAAGGAAAATTGCAGCCAACCTGATTTGAAGTACCTAGTAATACGTGATGAATGACATGTGGGCAACCTGACAACGAATTACGGCCAAGGTTCTTTACACCGCAATTGCAGCGCCATATATTTAGCTAATCTATCTATTTTATGGAAACCACATCATTTTAAGTTTCATTTAAATCCGTTCAGTAGTTTTCTCGTGATGCCCTAACAAACAGACAGACAAAAAATAAAAAATGGATTTTTGGAATCTCCTGGGTCGAATTAGCCCCCCTGACTTTTCACATTCTTAAAGACATTGTACAAACTCGAACCATTTACACATTTATTATAATACTACCTGTACCCATTAAAAATAAAAATCTAGAAACTAAACTAAAACTATTTTACGAAACTATTTTAGTCTAATATCTCAAATGAACAAACTTCGCCGACCGAGCCCCTAACTCTCAGAGGAAAGCCGGCTAAAGAAACCCGATTTTAGAATAGCAAGCCGATCGCAGTGCTATGAGTTACGAGTTAACCGAATCAGCACAGATGAAGGTGGAACAGTTTCCAGTGGATACACAGATGGAAATCACGTTTATACTACATAAGTTAATGGACACAAGCTTGTAAAAAATGTTTCACTCGATTTGTAGCTGTCATCACGTGGGCCCAGTCTATATTATCATTCATCTGAAGTTTAACAAAAAAATATACATTATTGACTAATATTTAAATCCTGGCTTCAAATTTAACCCAACTGCCACCAACGGCTCTGAAGCTGATGTCTCGAGTCATTAGTTTGATTGGAACTGATGTTTTCTCGCATTTCACAATCTTATAATTCAATGTCAGATAGTAAAGTAGAACTTTGAGTTCCATGATGGCAAGTCTGGCTCCTGAAACAAATATTGTATTTTAATAAGGAGTTAGATACAGAAAACGTGATAGGAATTGCTCAAAAAACAACCCCTTGCCTATTTGTTTTTTTAAAGAGAAACTTTTTTAGAATCGTTGTGATTTGAAGCTCGATGAAACGAAAGAGCGACACTAAAAAGCGACAAACACATACATCTATAGAACTAAGCCTGCGAGAGAATGAGACAGAATACTTTATATTTATTCATTTAAAAACTACACTCATAGGAACAGAGTTGGATTTTTTTTTAGTTTTCCATTAATACTTCAAATTTCATGTTTTAGAGCTTATGCATATTATAACGGTATAATATTTGATATGTGACGTCATAAAATTTAGAATCCCTACCACCACTTTTCACATTTATTTCACTTTCAGTTTTTCTGCATGTGAACTGCACATTGTATGAAATAAGACTAAAATACATAAATAAATTCGCCCTTCATCATTCGGCAATGAAAAACGATAGTTAGGAATCGAATTGACTGATTTATAAAAATAACACATTCTGTAAGTATTATTACACCACCCCACAGCGTAGAGAAGTCTGCGCCACTAAAGAAGGCGTCCGTCCCACAGACGCGACGATGCAATCAATAAATTAAAGCCGTACTTAATCCTTCCAGACTTATTATATGCTAATCCCTAAATCGATATAGATAATTAGAGAATAATAGATACAAAATATTCCGTAACTAAAGCTGGATATGTACTTGATGGCCACTTCTATTCAAAAAGCAGAGCCGCCACTTTTAGTTCCTTTATCTTCCGTGTGACTTCTTTTGTGGCGCGGAATCTAGCATATAGGGATCGGATTTTTTTGCGGGAACTGAAAGGGGACGTTGTGTTGTGCAGTTTTATTTTCTAAAAATGTGTAAAATTACTCTAAAATGAACAATAGTTATAGGATATTGATAGTTTTTGAGTAGTAATTATGTGTTTTTGTGAGAAACGTGAAACACTTTCGAGTTTTTACAAGAACTCCGTTGAATGGCGTAGATTGTAACCTACAATACAATTACACCTGGATTATAGGCCTAGTTGCCAAGCCATAAACATGAAAAAGGGATCAATTTCTATGAAGAAATGTGAGACGTAAAACTAAGGGAAAAGGTTAAAGTTTATCAAAGATTTCTATTATTTGCTTAATTAATCATTAAATGGGGTCTGTTATTGGACGCCGTCTAATTTTATAGAAGTGATGAAATGATTCTGTTGTAACTAGGCATCTACAAGTAAGGTTAATTCTAATAATAAACACGAGTTATTTGTCGGAAGTAGCTTCGGTGAACCTGCAGCCCACCTCTCTACACCCCTTAGCCACTCACACCCATTGGGGACGCAATCACGCAATCTCCGCGGGTAAGGGGTTATGTTCTCAATATATGGCCATCCCTTGTTCCTAAATTAAGAACTAGTGCCCGGAGAATATAGAATCTTGCATTACTTCGCAGTCAGCCACCAGCCCACGACAGCATTGGTTCAGGGGGTCTGCCGCTGCTTATCACGTGGCGATACACAAAGCGACATGGTCCTTCTACACGAGCCCCGGGGTGCAAGGGACGCAGATACATTGACCACTTAAGTTTATATATTGGTTGAGGCGAATGTCCTAGTAACTAAATGGATGCAGAAATCTGCGATAGCTTATTATGTGGGATTATAAGGGCGGGTGCGATACTACTTCGCGTGCGTTGCGGTAGCGTGGCGTTTGGTACTGACTCACGCGCAGAGCGAGCGGTGGCAACATGCGGGGGTTGCAAGACGCTATAAACCCAAGGCACAATTGCTAACTGGGAAGTGGCGCCGACACCCATTTTGCCCCTGTCGAGTGGCGAGTCACAGTATGTCAGTTTTCCATGTTCCCCGAAGATTGCACTGTGCTGATGCCTTAGTCCCCATATACCCAGACCTCTAGTACCACTAGCAGTTCAGCCCAATAGCCCGGTACGTTTTGTTCTCATTTCCCACAATAGTCCTACACTGGCCGGGGCTTGTCCTTGGGTGCATTATTATATGATGTAGAGCTTCCTATGGTGGGGCCATAGGAAGGCCAACACGTAGAGGCAAAGGCGCAAGATCTCCAAAAATCCGGGTTATTTTTATGGCCCGTGGTCTTTACGGACATACAACCATAACACGAGTTATTTTACACCTTAATTGCGTTGAGACTCTTTTAAAGTTTTAGCAAGAGTTCTTACCAATGCAGTTCCTTGGTCCCATACCAAAAGGCATGAAAGTAAAAGGTTTGATGTTATGTTTGTTTTCATCGGAGAATCTGTCCGGATCGAATTTCTCTGGATTGGGATGATATTTAGGATCCATGTGGATGGAGTTTAGCACATTGTAGACCCCATCGCCTGGTTTAATCTATAAACGTATATGATTATGTAGACAGGATTGAACAAAGATAAACTTGATGGCATTCCCCTTATTTGCGCTCTAGTAATAATCACTACTTAATGAGACCTACACATTTCTTCCTTCGTTCATAACTCTTGCACGGTACAGGGACGCAATTCTGCTATTTTAAGTATCTCGGTGTTGGGAAGATATTGAAAGTACAATTCCATTGCGATGGTGTGAAAGAAAAGAGTGTCAAAAATTTTATTTTATTTTACTAAATCAACAATATCTTCTCGATATCATCGCGGTAGAATGATAGTAGAAAAAAAATATATACAAAAGTAACTAAAACATGCTAAATATGCATCAAATGCTAAATTAAGAGCCAATGTACTTTTTCATATATTTAGTATTCAATGCTATGCAAGTTTTATTGCATGTTCTGCCATCTTTGGATTCAGTGCAACAAGCAGTTATATTAAACAAAAAGCACAATCGGGGTAGCGGCGCTCGAACGAATTTGCATTAAAACCGGACAATCTTTTGTCCGGTTTACCAAGATTTTCTTGATCGGATATACATAATCAAAACCGGACTATCCGGTCGAAACCGGACATCCGTCATCTATGTACTACATGCTATTAATAAATTACACTCCACATAACAACATGTCTAAGTGCCTTACCGTATAAGGTTTGCCCCCTTCCATTGGTGGAGGCAATACATATGTTTTTGTACAAACTCTATCCATGAATATACCTACTGACCATTTTCTATTTATTTCTGTAAACAATTAGAATTATTAAGAAATAAATAGACGTACAACGCTGATGCAACATTCTCACCACACCCACTAATATAGCAACAACACGCTACAACATAGAATAAGTTATTATTTGTAATTTAAAGAAACATGTAATATCATAATAAGCAAAGAACCAGTCACAGAGTGCATTAATAGAATAGGAGAGAAGCAACATTCTATTATATTGTACGCAGTTAGGATTGAAAGAAAACACCAGGTCTAAATAAACGCTTTTATTAATTTATACAGTCGCACGTGATTCCTCCATGAAGGCTTGCCCCTACATGCAATCTAACGACGCACTGTTCTGACGATAAGATGTCTCACTCATAATACGGTCGTCAATATTGCGTAGACCACCTCCTGCTACTGCAGTTCTGAATCTTCTCTTAAACTACGCCACACGCTTTCTTCACTGAACTGTCCACTAAACTTTTACTAAATTCACCACTAAACTCGTCACTGTCTTTTATTAAACTTCTCTTCCATTTCTTTGGTATCGCACTTGTCGCTTCGCTGTCTTGAAATGAACTTTACTACTCGATAGGCGCGCCTGACGCTGCTTATATACCCGGAAGAATCTTCTGGAAGACATAATTTCGATCTTCTTTTCCTTACTTTTTTATTTACTATATATCCCTTTCTAAACATCTATCTCTCTGTCTTTCCTTCCCGAACCTTCTAATCTAGACCCTTCGTTCATCGTTTATCCCTTTCTAATCCCTTTCTAAACATCTATCTCTCTGTCTTTCCTTCCCGAACCTTCTAATCTAGACCCTTCGTTCATCGTTTATCCCTTTCTAAATGTATCTGTTCTTGTCTTTTCCTTACAGAATCTTCTAAGTTCTTAAACCAAGTAGATTGTTCCACCCTCACTCGCCCACTATTAATGTACTCTGTGCAAAATAGTTTATATTCTATAATATACTCGTTAGAGTACATGTATTCTGTGATAATGTATTATACAACGTGTTTCATTAAAATGACAATAAATCATAATCTTAGCAGTCTGACACCATACAAAGTTTTGGTACTATTAAATCAACCATAATGTCAAATTAAAAAAAAAACAATTGCCGAACAAATTAATTACGATAAAAAAGGAATAAAACAGAACATCTTGTAAATATTGGTTCGCGAGCGAGTGTGTAAGAATGAACAACTCCGCGTTTAATGATGAAGAGACGAGTGCAACATGATACATTGGTCACTAACCTACCGATTTAGACACAATAACTGATACATGTTGTTGTAAACCAAAGAAGCTACCTTGATTCGTTTTTGTATTTGGGCAGAGTACGTCATGAAGAAAACGTGGTCTAATTTATTGTCGTAAGGTCTGAAACACGCTGTATAATATCTATGGTATAAACACCTTAGTAACAAAATAAATGTCATACAAATAGAAAAACAAATAAAATGCGTGTAAAGTAATAATTAAATTCTCCAAGCAAACTCAATAACTTCAAAAAAGGTTGGAACTAGAGACCGTAGTTGCAGTTTCTTAGACAAAAAAAGAAATTAGAATTATAACAATTGAAAGCATTCAAAAAAACAAAAATACAATGTTTGCTTTACCCGCTAAATTTAATCAAGAATATACACCAGTACTACATACTCTCCCCTCTTAAGGATGCATTCCTTTGGAGGGATCCAGCAACAATAATTCCACAAGCTTATCAATAGATCACTGTCATCGTCCGTGTTTAATAATTATTTTTGTTCACTGAATTATCTTAGAGATACGAAACACAAGTTATATGATACTACTACCATCTTTCGACAGGCGGCAATCACTAACTGCCTTAAAAAAGTTCCTCATCTCGAGCCGCCGACAAAGTCTCGTCTACAAACTAGTCTGCCGGCGGTGGTCGGCGGGTCGGCGGCGTTGGTGTGTATTGCGTTTTAAATAGGCATTAGGCTATATGTATGCGCATTTATTATTTTTGCGGATGTATCTATTGTATAGCAATAAATATTGTTTTCTTTTTACCATTGTACCAGCGACTTTTGAGTATTGCGACGGAATTATAATGGGCCCTGCATCGTCTTTTTAACCTAACACCACTGTATCTGTTTGATTTTACTTTCTTCGTGACCTCGGGATAGGACCGACTAGATTGGAATTTGATAATTATATAGGGCGACTGAATGAAGTAAGATATAAGAACCAGACAGTAGTCCGTTTTAGATGTTTCTCTGTGGCCGATATCTTACTACTTATTCACTCGTCTTACTATCTGTTGAATTTTGACATAATATAAACTGTATTGATTTTATGTCAAATTTTAACCGATAGGCAAAATACGGACGGGCCATTCTTCTATGTACAGACAGACATGGATGCAATAATACAGTTCTATAATATTATAAATACATATTTATTTTCAATAGGATATCATAAATAACAAAATGTTCTTATTACTCACCGTTAAGTACGCAATCCAAATAGTTCAACTCCGCAAGGTTCTCATACTTTAATTCTCCCTTAGATTCCTTAAAATTTTTAACCTCCTGGTACAATTTCTCTTCAACGTCTGGATTTAAAGCAAGCTCGTGGATGCCCAGGATCAGAGTAGAGCCAGTGCTCTCAAATCCAGCGGCGAAGAATTGAAACACTTGCGAAGCCAGTTCATTTTCTTTCCATTCTATACATATTATATTTAGTGAAATACTTGCAAATTAAATAAGATATCGTATTACTTTTATGAATTTAAATGATTTATTTTAGAGTTCTTTAACAAACAACAAAAACGGTAGATACTGGTCACCTCTCTTACATTTAATAATTTGAATTACAATATTGTCATGGTAGAAACAAAAGGCGGCCTCATCGCTGAAAGCAATCTCTTCCCGGCAATCTAACTTAAGGAATAACTTAATCTAATCTGGCGATGTAGGTGGTGCAGATCATTAAATATCAAATATCATAAATAAACATACTTAAACAACATAATTTATGAATAAAATACACATACTGTGAGTATATTTAATTCTTTTTTCAAAGTTTCCACGAAGAAGGGAATTAAATAACTAAATAATCACTAAAAATGAAAAATAAATAATACTTTAAAAAAACTAAAAATACGCTTGTATGAAATAAATTTGAATTAAAAATAGTATAAGAAAAAATGTTTTAATTGAAAAAAAGCTTTTTACAATAAAATCAACGCATGGTATCAATAGTTTAAAAAGCACCCCACGCTTTTTTTACAATAAAATCATTTTTTATTATACATAAAAAATTATTTTATATTGTTTAATTGGATTTTCCAAAAAGCATATTTTTTAGTTTTTTTAAACTATTATTGATTTCTCATTTTTTAGGAATTATTTTTAGCGATAAGACCGCCTTTTGTACTTGTGTACAATTATAATAATACTAGTTCGTAAGTTTTCTGTAATGGTGTACATTAAAGTGTTCTCTATCTATCTATCTTAATTGAAAATACGCTATATCTCAAAAACCATTTAACAGGTATTGTCCAAATTAATTTTGTTTTCCTTCCTTGGCTTTGTTTTCGCCTAAAAACCAAAAATGTTAAGACAGGATTCATGTTTTAAACGAAGTTATAAATCATCGTAATGTTTTCGCTGTTTATTAAATAATGTAATCAGGCGATTAGTGGACAAATTACTTTTGATATGAGGTACACCAAAAAAGAGGTGTTTTTGGTGATTTTATCCGTGCAGTAACGGAGAAAGAATACAATTTCTTGTGGCCGGGCGGCCTGGCGTAAATGGCGACAAAACAAACCACAGCCAGGGGCATTGGTCCGTCTGGATGGCTACCACCCCTTGTCTAGAGTATGCCGCCATAACAACCTTGAGCTGTGTTCCGGCATTAGTAGCCAGGTTCCAGTCTCCCTTTAAAGAACGGCTGCATATTGGTAGCGCCTTTGGTGTTATAAATGTCCATAGGCGCTTTCCATCGGGATGGGCCACCTGCCTGTCTGCTGAACTCATGCAATAAAAAAAGATTTATATGACAGAGGACGTATGCCAGATTAGAAGAAGGGCAAGACAATGTACCGACTCCAAATAACTGAAGTAATGTAGTAGGTAAATAAAACAATATCAAATTAGTTTGATAATATAAGATTATCACCTTTTAGATACTCCACTATATTTTTACTGATTTGTATCATCGAAGGCATCATGGTCCTCATTTTGGACCCTGTGAAAGCTGGTCTCAATGTTGATCTCATGTCACGCCATTTGTCACCTAAAATTAATGTTTAAAATAAATACACGTATATTTATGAAGTTTCGAGCGTACAAACTTATAACGTCATAATTTTGCACAAGTGTGCTTATAAAATAGAAATGATTGAGAATATTCCTGTCATGATAATTTCGAATTAAGGTAATAAGATGTCATTTCAACGCCTGCTCTTTTATATGTTTTCAATTGTTTCGTAATATCAACTGCAATCGATGGACAACAGTTTGAAACATGCAATAGTTTAAATTTGCCCAGAGAGGCGGTTAATTTATGAAAGCTACGTATTTTTCATTTAAACCTAACAAACTACAACAGCAGCGCAGAGCACAAAAGGTTGTTACTGACCCATTGAATTACAATTTATATAATAATAAACTTAATAATAAAATTGTAGAGGTCAAATTTCTGTACAATGTAAAAAAATGCTAAAAACCGAGTCAGGGGCATGTAAGAAGTGAAATAGAACTAATTTAGATTTTTTTCAAATTTTTTTTTCTCTGTTTGTCTGTCTGTTTGTACCGGCTAATCTCCGAAACGACTGGACCGATTTACATGAAATTTTGTATGTGGTAACTTACATCCCTGGTCAACATATAGGATACTTTTGATCCCGAAAAATTAAAGAGTTCCCGTGGGATAGTTAAAAAACCGCACGATGCGGGCAGAAGTTATCGTTTATATGGCAAAACAACGTTTTCCGGGTCAGCTAGTATAATAATAAACTTAATTATAATAATATAATACTAAATTAAATATATTCCCGCAGGGGGGCTTTGTGGTGAGGTGGCCCTTAGGTGAGTAGCGACACCTCGTACCTGACTCCGGGGGCCAAGGCAAGGCCCCCGCCACCCACACCCATGTTGCCCCTGTCTTTATGGCATTTTTTGGGGCTCATGCAGGGAGTGGCGAGCTACCGTCTGCCCATTTTCTATGTTCCCCGAACATTGCGACGGGCAGACGCCATAGTCACCATATTTCCAGACCCTAGTACCACTAGCAGTTCACCCCAATAGCCCGGTACTTTTTGTCATTTCCCTCAATAGTCCAACATTGGCCGGGGCTTGACCTTGGGTGCATTATTATAAAATATGGTGTAGACAGGGATAATCGCCGGTCAGTGTCACGCCACATTTACATTAAATTTGTCAAGGGGCCTCTACGTGTTGGACTTCCTATGACTCCACGCAAGCCTTCAAATGGCGGGGCCATTTTATGGCTCCTGGTCTTGAAAGACATACAATTATAACTAAATATTAATACAATTAATATAATAATAAAAAAAATCAATGTCACTGATAATATAATATTATTATTTTATTTATGTAGCCGTCAGCAGGATGCCTAAGCGATGTAATCATGGCAAGCCTCCTTCGCGTTATTGTTATTCGCCGCCTGTGCCGCGCTTACAGCGCCTCTCTACCCTAGACACAGCGTTGCCAGATGGGGGGATTCCTGCAAATTCGGGTTTTTTGACGTCTGGGGAGATCGGGGTAAAGATTCTTTGGGGAACTTCGGGGGAAATATTTTGTTGTGAGAAATTTTGGAGAGATATTTTAAGTATCAATAATTCATCTACTAACACAATTCTCATCACTACAATTATTATATCTAAATCACAATACGGTATTATTTGTTTATCTTAGAATTATACTCTACTAGTGAATCATACTTCAATTCAATAGTTCATTATAATAATTCCATTAATTCGTTCATTCATTACGTTATTTATTTATTATGCCGTCTCTACTCGTATGCGGCGTATCCCATAGGCTACTTTCCGTTAGAGACTCACAATAATCACGTTCACAACCGCGGTTTTTCCCGTTTCACTTATTTACTGGCGTCACAATCGTAAACTCAAGTGGAATGGTTATTTAACGCACCTATTGACACGGGTCGTTGTGAGCGCCTCGTGAGCGAAAATGATGACGTCATTAGTGACGTTTTCGCTACGACGGTGGTTTTGCTTTTTTCTTTCTCCTTTAAAATAAGTAAAAACTGTTTTGGGGGTTTTTTCCTGAAAAAGCTTACTTTGGGGGTTTTAAAAAAAAAATTGGGGGTTATTTGACATGGTCATCTGGCAACGCTGCCTAGACAGCTAAACGCTGCCAACAGTCTGTTTCGATTAGCGCGCGAGTATAGTTCTGTCGCAGTTATCATGCAACGCTCGAGAACATTTATTCAGTGTTTGTATTCTATATTACAAACTTTTTCAATATAAAATGTGCCACAAATAGTAGTTTCATTCCACACACCGGCAACCATACACAACATTTATTTAAAATAACAACAAACAGCTACAATATAAAATGCAATGTAAAAAGTTACAATAAAATCAGGTAATAATATTGACGCCCGCAATAAAAAAAGAAAAATACAAGAGGCACGAAAATAATGACAACAAGTAAAAATAAGGAAATAAAAATAATTCATAGGACAGGAAAAAGGTAAATGTAAGATTGTTTTTAATGACAAGAGATATAACAAAGTTAGACAATAATAATATAAAATAGTTATTCCAGCTCGAGTTTACTATCAAAGTCAGTTAACAAGCAAAATGGACCTTTTAAATTTGGCAAGAGAACATGCAAAAATATCAACATTTATAGTGTTATAGGAATCAATTATGTAACGTACTGGACAATGTAATCACGTTTATATTGGTCTTATTACTAAGAATACTTGGAAAGAACGAATGAAATAGATAATATTGCCATGTAAAAAGCATTAATCCAAGTTTAGATGACCTCTGATATTTTCGAATTGATCTTACAACACTAGTTTAAATCCTGGGTCAACTTTTACTATGGATTACGTAATCATAGCTTAATCTGTGTTAGATCTTACGGACTTAATTGTAGCAGATATGGATCTTTACCTTTCAGCATTACAAGACTGCTCCCGAACAAACCATTGTCACTCTCTGAAGCGAACAAATCTTTACGATTCTCAAAATGATCAAAATCTTTGACGGTGATTGCTTTCATTATATCTGGATCACGAATGATAAGCGTGGGTGTTGTTGTTTCTATGAAGCCGACATATCTAAAAAGATTAGATCAAATTAATTTCATCTCTATACAAAAGTATGTAGTCTATATGAAGTCTGGTACCGTAATGGCTAGCGCACGCGTCCCAAGGTCATAGAGCGCGGGTTCGATCCTGATCGAAACGCATGTACCACTTAGTCACTTTTTTGATCTAATGTGCATATTGTGTCAAGCTAAATAAAGCTAAATTCTTTTGTCCTTTTAAACCATTCCCTTTCCATAAACTCAGCAAAAAAATAAAACCCCGAAGATGTCACGAGATGGCGCCATCTGTATTTGCGGTCGACTGCAAAAGGTCAAAGCTGTCAATTTAAATTCTCTCCTCTCAACCGACACGCACGTACAAGTTAAAACCGAAAAAATCAAAAATTGTCTAAACTGCGGGGTCCAGGTGCGAGGACCAAAGCCGGTAAGTCCCTTTTCCTTCCTTGCTCTCACATACGACACAACACAAATATTTACCACATATTGTTACAATTACCACGTGGTAACAACGGTGAAGGAAAACATCGTGATGCAACCGGCACATCAAGATAACCGAGGTGTCAAACTTGCCAAGCCGCTTTGGACAAGCGTGGCGGGTATAGTGTCCGTTCCCCCTATGATGGGAGGCCCGAGCCCAGCAGTGGGACATTTATGGGTTGTTATTATTATGTAGTATAATTGGCTAAAATATAGTATGGTAGTATTTGTTGTTGTATGGTTGGAACCCTAGCTGCACGCCAATTTTTTTTTTTAAACTTGTCCATCCATATGTTGCCTGAAAGGGATCGCATTAAGAAATAAGACCACCATTACCTTTTACATTGTACTACCATTTATAGTAAAGACAATAAAGAACGCCGTACCGTATATAAGAGAGTGTCGGGTGAAGGTAAGGAAAGGAATGCTCCGGTGGTTCGGGCATGTGGAAAGAATGTATGATGAAAGAATGACTAAACAGATATACAATGCAAAAGTGGATGGATGCAGAAGTCGCGGAAGGCCACGACACACCTTCCATGATCAAATTGATCATGTGTTAGCAGAAGGTGATGTTAGGAGCCTTAAGAATAGACGAGCGTGCATGACAAGAGCTATGAATGTCAAAGAAGCAAGTGAGGTGTGTAAGAATGGGCCTGTGTGGCGCTCTGTTGTTCGTGCCTACCCCGCAAGGGACCTGGCGTGAAGTTATGTATGTATGTACAATAAAGTATGTCACTTTTATTATGTTGGCGAATTAATAAAAGTGTTATTATTGTTGTTGTTCTATTGGTAATATAGATTTAATACTTACCTCGCATCTGGGAATGCCCTGTAAACCTCATCGATCTCTTCAGTGATGTGTCGTTTCAAGAAGGTGTTCTTGATGATGTTCCCAAAGATGGGCCACCCCGGCAGATACTTAACTCCACTGTTATCATAATGCCAATGTATTTTCTTATAAACATATAAAAAGTTCGTTAGTATTGTAATCAGCAGGAAAATCACAATTTCCGTGATCATGGTTTCTTTTATGGATCCTGAAAATTTTTCTTCGTAACACGAGTCCTGCAATAATAGATAGATAACACTTTATTGCTCACCAAATACACAATTTCAAAATATACAATTACAATATTGTTATGGTAGAAACAAAAGGCGGCCTTATCGCTGAAAGCAATCTCTTCCAGGCAACCTAACTTAAGGAATAATGTAATCTAATCTGGCGTTGTAGGTGGTGCAGATAATTAAATATCAAATAACATAAATAAATATACATAAATAAAAATACCTACCTACCTAAATAATTTATGAAAAAAAATACACATACTTGAACTAGTTTATAAATTAAATACATACATACATATATATTAAATAGTCTATAATATAAGAATTAGGCATAATTATTTAAGGAAAAGTAGTGTTTTCTGAGTGCGTTCTTGAATATAGGCGATGTTTTGGCCTCTGTGACAGTAAGAGGCAGCGCATTCCAAAGTTTGACAGCCTGCACTGTGAAAGAGTTATCATAAATCGCTCAGGTTTACTTAGCTGTTCTACGGTTAAGTCAAGATAGCAGGCGTCAGCGTAATCTAAAATGGGTAACAAAAGAGACTGTGCAAGCATAATTTTGGTGGCAGTAGGCAGAAAATTTCTCAGCCTTCTCAGGGATCTAGAAGACAGAAACACTCTCCGACTAAATTCTAAATAAATATTATATTATTTTTAATTTTAAATATTTCTAAATAAATATTCAAATTCAAAAGTTTTTATTAAATATACATTTCCACTGAAGAACACTTTTTGAAGGCCATATAATAATTGAAATCTACTTCCTAATCTATGTACACCGCTTCGCGATGTATTACACAAGTATGTGTGTATACAAATTTACCCAAGACGATAATAAATGTAATTAATTTAATAAATAGTAATTAGGAATTTCTCTTATTTTTAAATGCACTTAATTCATGAACCAATAACATAATTATTAAGCAATTTAATAAAAACTTTTTACCAACCTTTAATATAGGAACATTCACTAAACTGTTAATTAATTCTAAGCGTGTTGTTTGAACAACTATTTTTATTCGAATGATAACAAAGGCTACCACTTATGCGAAGTGTTTAATTAAATAAATTGTGCACAATAATATGTAGTAAACAATACAAGAGTGTGGTCACTATATTATGCAGAGGGTTCTGACTGCTGTTCTGTTCTGAATTTGACATATGTGGCTGTTAATATATTGGGGAAAAAGTTTCTTCGCATTTTATATAAAATTTTAAAGGTTTTTTTATAAAGTTTATTTACATTTGACTAAAGTATGTAGATGCTAGTCTAGAAACTGAACTCATTTTTTGGCCTTAGGACAATATTCTATCTTATAAAGTTGGCTATGTCAGTTAATTATAAACAAAGCGAATTTATCTATGTTATTTTAATTTCAACATTGATCCAAGCCTAAAATCCACTAAAAATAACTAAATAAGGATATAACAATACCAATTTTCACACGAACGGTGACTTCTAAAGTTACCAGGGATTTCTAAAGGATATAAAAGCAAAAACTTTTTCGACATAATTCAATGATATTTATCAAAGAATCGCTGGCAGGTTTATAATGTTAATGGTTGTTTAGCTTTTTTTAATCAAATGTTTTTTATTTTGATAATCACAAGGTTTTAAGATCTTGTTTACAAAATTATAATCATTTTTATTAAAGTAAACACCATAGGTTATGTTGACAAAATGATAATATCTATACATATAATAAAATTGAAGAGGTCGAATTTCTGTACAATGAAAAAAATGCTAAAAACCGAGCCAGGGGGATGTTAGAAGTGAAATAGAACTAATTTAGTTTTTTTTAAATTTGTTTCGCTGTTTGTCTGTCTGTTTGTACCGGCTAATCTCTGAAACTACTGGACCGATTTAAATGAAACTTTATATGGTGGTAGTTATATCCCTGGTCAACATATAGGATACTTTTGATCCCGAAAAATTAAAGAGTTTCCGTGGGATAGTTAAAAAACCGCACCACGCGGACGAATTCGCGGGCAGAAGCTAGTCGTAAATAAAGCAAATTGCCAACTGCACCATGTTTGGCATAATACTCGTACTAAAAAATAATAATAAGTATTTTAAGTTAAAAATTATTTTCGAAATTCTATACTGGCCACGAAATTTAATTTTTAAACTTAGAACAACATCCTGGCCTTTTTTGTTTTTCAAGTTAATTTTTCTCCAAATTATACACTACCTAATTACGTATTATTCCACACGGGTAATTTTAATTGTGTAGCTGATCTGATCTCGTATTTAATTGCTAATTAGTCTGCTGATTAGTATTAAAAAAACTGGTTAATAAATTTTAGGAAGATATTTTAAGAATCGCTCTTTGTTTTGAACATATAACTTTAAGCAAATAAATATTTTAACTGTGTTCTCCTAGTATATACTTGAAATACCTTGTATTAATAAACTACATTTATACACTTTATCAAATCAACCCATTCCGCACAATCCTCACAAACAAGAAAGCATCTTCCAAACAATTGTTGGTGTTTGTAAAGAATTGTGGCAATTTCCCGGACGATTCAACACAGTGGTCCGGGGCTAATTCAGGGGTGATTGATGGCTCCTTGGCTGGCCAAAGTGACAGACACTATCCGTTCATGTCATTGTCCCGGGCAGGACACCGGCGGACACCGTACGTTTGTCTGATTTATTGTGAACGGAACTTATTGTTAATCGGATTTTGTAAGCTTGTTTTCGGCTATATATTAAACAAGTGGTATCGCAAAGTAACCTTCTTTCGGCCTACACAGAGTTTTCTTTTAGTAATTAAAATTCTTCTCAGTGTTCCCTTTTTCGTACGCACATTAATAAGCCATGTCTTCAAATAAAATAATCAATTAAAATGATTCTCTCTGTAAATAATATAGCACAATGTTACAATTCGCGAGACTCGAATTACAATGCGTTATAGAGTTTATTAAACTGTACAAACACCTATAACACAGGTACAAATATAACCAAATACAATAAGTCTAAACGTAATGCAGAAGGTCGTAATTCAATAATACGCGCAAGTCCATCAACACCAAAAGTGCTACAAATGCGCTGCTGCTCTCTTAAGGGGACTGTAACCTAGTCACCAATTCCGGAACGCAACCCAAGGTTGTTATGGCGACATACTCTAGACCAGGGGTAGTAGCCATCCAGTCGGGAAATGCCCACCACCTGGCTGTAGGTTGTTTTGTCGCCTCTTACGACAGGCCACCCGGCCGCAGGAAAGAGTATACTTTCTCCGTTCCTGCACGGATATATAATATAAATATACAATATAAATAAATAAATACACAATAATATACTTTAAACCACGTTTCGCCATTAAAATAACTATGTATACAAGATAAGGAAACTATCAAGTAAACAGAATTGAAAAAGAAGTGAAAGTGAGGAGCAGCTGCATCAAGCTTATTAGCAAGTACTCACGCTCAATTTCACATTCCCACCTAAATTGCCCAAAACTTCTTTTCCTACAAAATTGACAAGGTCCATTGTTGTTCTAAGCCCAGCGCCGCCGCAACACCGGTAATGTTGCACTTGCAGACAATACGTATTTTTAATGAAGAATATATTTTTAACCGATTTCCACGGAGGAGGTTTTTCAATTTGCGTTTTTTTGTATGTTTGTTTCGCGATTTTTCCGTTTATGGACCATTCCAATTGTTTTTATTTGGAAGAGCATGCTGTTGAGACGCTTCCATTGTCACCCAGTCAGGATTGATGAGAGGATACCACGGAAATCCGGAACAACCTTTATCGAAGAGCGCCGAGTGCCAACACTCTTCCAAAAGTAAACTTGTGTAGATAGGCGTTTACGCGTGCCAGGAGTACAATTTCTACAGGCGCATTCATCTTTTAATAGTTTGTAGTCTGAATATCGAACGAATGCTGCGTTTTTGTAAGAGGAATATTAATTTGTGCTAGTTGAGCTACTCCAAAAATCATCTCATATCTCAGGATTAATTCAACAACAGATTTTGATGTACTAAGTCTAGCTTAATCTTAAAAATAGTATTCGTCCAGCAAACATCTGCGTCTAGCACGATGGTATAATAAGCTTTATCCAAATATTTAATGATTAAGCAAAATATCGCCAGTAAGAGGATAGCTGACAATTCTTAATTAATCCGTTGTGATGCCAATTAAAAGTATCCTGGTCCACTGGAGCCTAAATTCCGGGGCTCTGCACACCCGGATACCGCATCCCGGACAGTTCCCACAAGGGAAACGGACCAAGTATTTATTGAATTATAAACAAAGGGTTAAATTCGGCATATTTAAAACGACTCTTTCAATTTTTGAAATTGTATTCTTGTGTAACCAAAGTTCTGTAAATGGATAAAATGTGGATTGTTTTATGTTTCATGGGTACCGATTTGAAAACTGGAAAACATTTTCATACAACGATTGTACATACATAAATATTGTCGTTAAAATATTAATACATTTCAACATAGCACTTATTATTATAAAAGAGCCCAGACGGTGATCTGGGCTCAGTATTCTACTTATAGTCTTGAGGGACTATGGGTAGAATACAATACAAATAAGTTAAGTTTTCTTACATTGTATTCAATAGTATGTAATTTATATATTACTGTATTCAAATTAAATCAAATTATTATAAAAAATAAAAACTTCGTTTAAAAAACCGACTTCAAAAACTAAAATGTATAAAATAACTTATTTCTAAAGCTATTATTATTAATATATATTATCTAAAACATCTTAAAGTCGGTGCTTCGTAATTTTCAAAATATAGTAATTTTATGTTTTACTTTGTTTTAGTTTTTGAAGTCGGTTTTTTTAAACGAAGTTTTATTTTTTATTTGTTACTTTTTAGTGTCTACTTATGTATGGGTAGATTCGAATGGTGCCGCGCTTTTTAAAAAATATAGGTCCCAAGAAACGGGAACATAAAAATGTTCTTAAAATGAAAACTGCTGGGCAAAACTATGTAAATTTTTTAGGGATCAATTGGAAGCTATTCCGCGTCGAACAAAAAAGAATCACGAAAATCGGATCATAAATCACGGAGTAATCGGCGAACATACATAAAAAAAGCAACAAAAAAAGAAAGATCCCGATGAATTGAGAACCTCCTCCTTTTTTCGAAGTCGGTCAAAAACGATAATCAATATCATCAAATTAGACTTAAAAGTGGACCTCGTCATTAAAGTAATTAAAAAAATACGCTGAAGCCCACCAGCAACGGCTTCTTCACCATGCCAAAGGCCCACCTCCGTGCTAATCCTAACCAGCCACCATGGAGTGGAGATCGCTAGAGCAAAGACTCATCAAGCTGCAGCATGGAAGTGATAATGGCTAACGTCGGCAGTAGCTTCGATGAACCTGCATTCCACCTACACCCCTTAGACACTCACACCCACGTTGCCCCTGTTTCTTTTTCCGTTTGCCCATTTTTCCATGTTCCCCGAACATTGCGATGGGCAGACGCCAAAGTCCCCTTATCTTCAGATCCCAGAACCACTAGAATAGCCACACCCCAATAGCCCGGTGCTTTATGTTCTCATTTCCCACAATAGTCCTATACTGGCCGGGGCTTGTCCTTGGGTGCTTTATTATATTGTATAGATAGGGATAATCGCCGGTCAGTGACACGCCACATTTACATTAAATTTGTCAAGGGGCTCTACGTGTTGGCCTTCTAATGGCCCCACGCAAGCCCTCTAAAACTATGTATAATAAACTGCAGTGCTGTAATTATGCTAAACATTAACAAAGAACACATGAACAAAGTCTTCTCTTTAATAAAGACACTGGTCTATCCGTGCAGGAACGGAGAAAAAATCTATTTCCTGCGGCCGGGGGGCCTGTTGTAAGAGGCGACAAAACAATCCACAGCCAGGTGGTAGGGTATTTGCCCGTCTGTATGGCTACCACCCCTGCTCTAAAGCATGTCGCCGTAACAGCCTTGAGTTGTGTTCCGGGATTAGTGACCAGGATCCAGTCTTTCTCAAAGAGCAGCAACGCATTTGTAACCACTTTCAATCAAGTGGACCGTCTGCCTGTCTGCTGAACTCCTGCAATAAAAACAATATTGTATCATAAAAATGTATCATTTATGGAAAAAAATCAAACTTACTCAAATTTCTAAATTCTTCACTGCGAAGTTGTTCAAAAGATGGTCCAGATTATTCATATTCATGGCTGGCATTATTATGTTGTTAATGGGGCAAGTATTTATAATTTATGACATCGGAAGACCTTCCTAATTAACATCTCCCTGTAATCGCAGCTAATTAACTAATAACACAAAACGTTCTGCTGAGGGTTTTATGTACTTTTTAAGATATTGCTTGTTTATTTATGTATAAAGTTAATATAGCCCGTTTCGGAACTTGCTTCAAATTTAACTATCTTCTGTCTTCTTATTAGTCTTAAGGGCCGCTTGCATAAGGCTGCTTAAATTGATTTAAGAAACATTAATCGCATTTAACACCCTTAAACACGATAACTAAATAGTAAGTAATGCCTAAATAGGCATATTTGCATATTTAGGCAATTTAATACGTTTTACACAAAATGTATTGACAGTTCTTTAAATTTTGTGTTGTACAACACAGTAATCGTACTTACATACATACATACATAACTTCACGCCAGGTCCCTTGCGGGGTAGGCAGGAACAACAGAGCGCCATACAGGCTTATTATTACACACCTACTTGCTTCTTTGACATTCATAGCTCTTGTCATGCACGCTCGTCTGTCCTTAAGGCTCCTGAGATCACCTTCTGCTAGTACATGATCAATTTGATCATGGAAGGTGTGTCGTGGCCTTCCGCACTTCTGCATTCATCCACTTTTGCATTGTATATCTGTTTAGTAATTCTTTCATCATACATTCTTTCCACATGCCCGAACCACCGGATCGGAGCATTTAACCGGCTTCTTTCTATAACATCTTAAAGTAATCGTAGTTAAGGGTATTTAATGCGTTTAGTGTTCTTAAACGAATCTAACGAACGTTATGCTAGCCGCCCTAAGCGCTACTTGCATAACAATCGCCTATAAATAAAATAAGTTAATCATATTAAACTGCTTAATACGTTTTACCCAAAACATATTGACAGTTCTTTAAACATACTTAGCGACAATTTTGCGTTGTGCAAGATAGTAATCGTATTTAAGGGTGTTAAATGCGTTTAGTGTTTCTTAAATGAATTTAAGGAACCTTATGCACGCGGCCCTAACAGTCACTTTTTTCAGTGAAGTTAATAACAATTACTCGTTTTATCACAAAATGGCGTTCAAATTATAAAGAAAGGATGAAAAGGAAACAGTATTACCAATTATGCTAAAACATATTCAATATTCAATGTATTTCTAAGGACAAATATAAATAGACAAATTAATTCTACTGGCGTGCGTCTGTTTGTAAATCAAACAATTAATTTGAGTCCTTACCTACTTTAATTAAACAACTAAATATATCTTGCGGTATCGTTTCAGATCAAATACTCAAAGTTGAAAACGTGCTCTACTCTGGAGTACTCTTTGATGTAGTTAAGATGTTCGGAGAATCATTATTTTGAAGTTTTTAACCGATTCGAAAAAGGAAGGTTCAATTCATCTGTATGTTTTTTTGTATGCTCGTTACTTGATTTCTCCGTGAATTGTTAACCGATTTACAAAACTTTCTTTTAATCGAAAAGGTATACTCCTGAATTGGTCCCGCTGTCATCATATAAGTAGGTAATGCCAGGGGAATCGAGCGAAGTCGTCGAAATTTGTTAAACGACTTCTTCGTTACATGATGTCTTCGTCAATTGTGGAGCGATTTTAATTTATTTTCTTCATTTGTAAGTCTATACTCTCGATTTCATGGAAGTCGAGAGTAATCCTCGATTCTATAATTTATTATAGAACACCGAGTGCCTACATTCTTAGAAAAAAACGTTGTGTACACGTGTCAGAATTAAATTTTTTACATGTGCTTATTTTTTTATATATTACTAGCTGTCCCGGCAGACGTCGTCCTGCCCGAAAAAATTGGGGTTGATCGTAGAAGGGTGAAAATTGAGGATTGTATGTATTTTTGTATGTTGTATCATAAAAAAATAGAAATTAAAAATTTTGTCTAAAAAAAAAATAGGGGTGGACTACCCCTAACATTTAGGGGGATGAAAAATAGATGTTGGCCAATTCTCATAGATACCGGATAAGCACAAAAAATTTCATCAAAATCGGTCAAGCCGTTTCGGAGGAGTATGGCAACGAAAACTGTGACACGAGAATTTTATATATTAGATTAGATGTTACGCAATTTCTCTGCCAATTGTTGAACCTCTTTTCAGATTTTTTATTGAATTGTTTATATTTCCGAGGTGGTTCCATGGTCAACAACTCAGCATCTGATAAATGGACCCGAGGGAAATCGAGAATAGCCCTTGTTGACGAGCGTCTACACCGAAGAGTGAGATAGCAATCTCGTAAAGTCGTGGTGGCGGAATGGTTAGCGCACGCGCCCCTAAATCGAAGGGCGCGGTTCGATCCTGACCGGAACGCATGCACCTCTTAGTCAGTTTTCTGATCTAATTTGCATATTGTTACAATTACCACGTGCTAAAACCAGTGAAGGAAAACATCGTGATGCAACCTGCACATCGAGATAACCGATGTGTCAAACCTGCCAAGCCGCCTTGGACAAGCGTGGCGGGTATACTGTCCGTTCCCCCTTAATGGGAGGCCCGAGCCCAGCAGTGGGACATTTATGGGCTGATATTATAATACGCGTGCCAGTACTATAATTTCTACAGGCGCTTAATATATTCTCTCTAAAGCTATTCAAGTATTAAAAGTAAAAAATAAACATTTAACCGACTTCTTTCTACAACATCTTGAAGTAGAAGTAAAACATCGTTGTCTTAAGCCATTCACAGTCCACTGCTGGAAGTAGGCCTCCCCAAGACGGCGTCACTCATACTTGTTCCCTGCCTTCCTCATCCAGCGCTTACCGGCGACCTTGCGTAGGTCGTCGGTCCATCGGGCTGGTAAAACTAAAAACTACTATATTTTGCAAATTTGTTGCTTTTTTATGTTTTATTTAGCACTGTCTTCAAGATGTCGATGTCTGATCGCCTGGATTCTAAATAGCTTCATTTAGACGATTACTGGGGTTTAGTGGGCTCAGCTTTTACTAACCTACCTAGCGCAGAGGTTCTAGGCATACGACCGCATATCATTTATCATGCTTTGGAAGATAGGACGAATACTTGTGCGGGATGTGACATACGCTAGACACTTTGGCCCCATCACGTCTTCCAATGACTCAGGGGCGGCCAAAACACTACTTCATCGGCTGAAAATCTCAAATGGCGCAAGCATGGATCTTGAAAGAAGATACATATTTTTGACTCTGGGTGCGTGAGGTCAATCCGCAAGGAATTTCTAACATAAAATACCTACAAAGCAGACGAAGCGCTATACTTCCACTTTTATCGTACGTATTGCTGAAGATGGAATTCTTTATTGTCGCCTATTTTTCCTGAAACGTATAATTTGGGTATCGGTTGGTCACGTAACGCGTTACGGCGCCAGTCTGTCAGGCTTCCCTTTCTCTCATGCATACGGCAGCGGTAGGCAGGCTCCTCCTCTCTCACTCTAACTCACAGCGCTAGCCGTATTTCGGTAATTAGAGTAAATAATGATACTAATAATGTGTGTTACACTAAAATCTAATGTATATATTTAAGAATTATAACTAAGAATAAATTAAATTTTATAATCAATAACACATCCTATTTAATATTATAAATGCGAAAGTAACTCTGTCTGTCTGTCTGTCTGTCTGTCTGTCTGTCTGTCTGTCTGTCTGTCTGTCTGTCTGTCTGTTCCGTTTTCACGTAAAACTACTGACCGATTTGGCTGAAACTCAGTATGTATATATTTTCGATACGAGGATGAACATAGGATACTTTTTATCCGAAAATGGATAGTTTCGGATAAAATGATATTTGTCTGTTTGTTTGTTATGCTTTTACGGAAAAACTACTGGACCGATTTGGCTGAAATTCGGCACGTATGTAAATTAAATACTGAGGATGACAAGGATAATTTCATTTTGGCTTTTTGTAATTTTGCCTATTTGTCATTTTGCCTCTTTGGTCATTTTGGCCTATTTGTCATTTTGGCCTATTTGGTAATTTTGGCCTTATTGATCATTTTGACCTTTTTGGTCATTTTGGCCTATTTGGTCATTTTGGCCTATATGGTCATTTTGGCCTCTTTGGTCATTTTGGCCTCTTTGGTCATTTTGGCCTATATGGTCATTTTGGCCTCTTTGGTCATTTTGGCCTCTTTGGTCATTTTGGCCTCTTTGGTCATTTTGGCCTATTTGGCCATTTTGGCCTCTTTGGTCATTTTGGCCTCTTTGGTCATTTTGGCCTATTTGGTCATTTTGGCCTATATGGTCATTTTGGCCTCTTCGGTCATTTTGGCCTCTTCAGTCATTTTGGCCTATTTGGTCATTTTGGCCTCTTTGTTCATTTTGGCCTCTTTGGTCATTTTGGCCTATATGGTCATTTTGGCATCTTTTGTCATTTTGGCCTCTTTGGTCATTTTGGCCTATTTGGTCATTTTGGCCTATTTGGTAATTTTGGCCTCTTTGGTCATTTTGGCCTATTTGGTCATTTTGGCCTCTTTGGTCATTTTGGCCTCTTTGGTCATTTTGGCCTATATGGTCATTTTGGCCTCTTTGGTCATTTTGGCCTAATTGGTCATTTTGGCCTCTGGTCAATTTGGCGTATTTGGTCATTTTGGCCTATATGGTCATTTTGGCATCTTTTGTCATTTTGGCCTCTTTGGTCATTTTGGCCTGTTTGGTCATTTTGGCCTATTTGGTAATTTTGGCCTTATTGATCATTTTGACCTTTTTGGTCATTTTGGCCTATTTGGTCATTTTGGCCTCTTTGGTCATTTTGGCCTATTTGGTCATTTTGGCCTATTTGGTCATTTTGGCCTCTTTGTTCATTTTGGCCTCTTTGGTCATTTTGGCGTATTTGGTCATTTTGGCCTATATGGTCATTTTGGCATCTTTTGTCATTTTGGCCTCTTTGGTCATTTTGGCCTATTTGGTCATTTTGGCCTATTTGGTAATTTTGGCCTTTTTGGTCATTTTGGCCTATTTGTCATTTTGGCTCTTGGTCATTTTGACCATTTGATTATTTTGCCTTTTGGTCGTTTTTCCTATTCCATCATTTTAGCCATGTCGTCACTGTGTCTTTTGTCATTTAGACATTTTGCCTTTTTGGTCAAGTTTTGTAATTTATTTTGTTGACAGATAGGCGGGGATAGTATATATAATTAGCATATAAAATGAAGTGAATCTTCCGTGGCAAATACATATAAACATTTAATATAATATAACCTGTAGCACTTGCTCTTTCAACAAGAGACACGCACTAGAGGTTAACCCGGCGCAGCCGCGGGTAAACTCTAGTTTTATTAATAAACATTAAATTTAAGTGATAGCTAAAGTTTTTTCTCAAGTTAAGCAATTTCAGTATTAAATAGTTCAAATAAGATAGTCTAAATTATCAATTCTATCTGGCGTCCCGAGATGCACAAGTTTTTTTTACTGCAGAAATTCAGCAGTTAGGCAATCAGCCCATTTGATGGAAAGCGGTTACCATCGCTTATGGACATTTGCAAAAGGTGCTATAAATGCGCTGCTGCTCTCAAACAGGAGACTAGAACCTGGACACTAATGCTGGAACAGAACTCAAGGTTGTTATGGCGACATATTTTGACCGGGGTAGTAGCTATTCAGTCGGGCATATGCCCTAATACCTGGCTGTGACTTGTTTTGTCGCCTTTTATGATAGGCCGCCCCATGCAGGAGATTGTATTCTTTCTCCGATCCTGCACGGATAATTGACTCCATACAGAATAAGCAGCATTATTTATATATTTTAGTTTAGGACGCGAGTGTGTTAACCGCTACGACGATTTTATTACCGCAGCACGAACCGGCTGAAGTTCAGTTTATTGCTGTACTTTAATCAAGTCAGCTTTATTATCTCAACGGCGGATATCACGTGGCAATAACGTTATATTGTTATAATAACAACAATAATTCTCCGCGTTGGTCTGGCTTCATTTCCGCTGTGGCCGCCGCCGCTCATCTCCGGACGCTCACACTTTCGCGACGCGCGTCGTGATTTATGTCGCACATAACCTGTGCGAGAACATGCTATTTATATCAAAAATAGTACTAGTGGTGTCTGATTAACGCAATATACGAAAAAATATCTCTTAAGTTTTAATCTTTGAAATTGTAAGTATGTACCTTACATAATCATATCTAATTAACTCATTAGTCTGGCCATAAATAGTGTTACATAAAAACTTTTCGTTTTTTCAACTTTTTAATCTTCAATCAATTAACTTTTTAATCGATAATTGACTTTTTTTAATTAGAATATTTATGTTGATTTAATGTTAAATTTAATTTCATTAATTTTGTACACGATGTGGTAGAATGTACTGTGCATCTACAATCATGTAACACCTGTATAAACTACATTCTTACAAATAAAGATTGATTGATGATTGATTAATTATTTTGAATTTGAAACACAAAAGTTCTTTCGATTTTGCGCCATTTCACATATTTTTCGTGTTCATTAACAATTTACAATATGGAATGGGGTGTTAAAGAAAATAGCATTGCAATGACCGCTTTACACAAAGTGGGTATGGATGGAGTTGTCAGACATATTCCAGATACTTCAAAAGCTTGGTATCAGCCATATGTTCGTATATCTTATCATCAACAGATACAACAACACTTTGTATGTCGAAGACCAGAAAAGATAGGGGCGGCCGCGTGCTGTTAGAACTAACTACAAAGGCTGTTAATGCTCTTAAAGTCAGAATTCGTCGAAACCCCATTAAGAAGTAAAAATCTTATCGCGAGAAATGAAGATTCCCGCTGCGACTCTGTCGCTTATTATAAAACAAGACTTGAATCTCGGTGCTTATCGTCGGTATACAGAACATGCTCTAAAAAATCTTTACAATTAAAGAGAGTGGATCGATTAAAACGCCTTCTGTCGATATATGCAGGTGAGTCACAGATATATCCTCTTTACCGATGAAAAAAATTCCACGATTGAAGAACACTACAATAAGCATAATGATAAAGTATACGCTCACAGTCCTAAAGAAGCTGCTCAAGTGGTCGGAAAGGTACAACGTGGTCATTAACCTGCGTCAGTGATGATTTGGTGGGGCGTGTCTTATCAAGGAGTCAGAAATCTACATTTTTGTGAAAAAGGAGTGAAAACTCTAGCCAAGGTGTATCAAAATACAGTATTGGATCATGTTATGAAACCTGTCAGCAATACACTTTTTAAAAATATACCGTGGACTTTCCAGCAGGTCTCTGGACCTGATCACAAGGCGCGAACTACCCAAGCCTGGCTTAAAACCAACGTTCCGGACTTTATAAGAGCTGAAGACTGGCCCTTATGTAGCCCAGACCTCAACCCTTTAGACTTCAAATTCAGGTCAGTTTTAGAGGACATGCCCTGCTCTAAACGACACGGCGACATTGAGTCTCTTAAGAAATCTTTGGAGCAAACATAATCTAATAATTTATTTGTATATATATATATATATATATATATATATATATATATATATATATATATATATATATATATATATATATATGTATTATATATATATATAGATTTATATTTATTGATAAGATAATAATTGATTTATATTTATAATGGCCTGGCAACATTATAAACGGCCTGTATTGCACGTTCGAAAGGACAAACAACAACAAAGAACATAAGATCTCCTTTAAATTATATGTATGTGACAGTTTATACAATATAGATATTTTATTCTATAGGTATGCTGAAAAAAGATTTTCTAAGTTAAACTCGCTTTTTATCGCTTTATAACCACCATTTTATTTATATATAACTCTTTTGCGTATTATAAAGAAAAGATAATCTGAGTATAACTACAACCGAATAAGTGTATTATATGTTCTACGAAGAAGCCCCACCTGCCTCTCTAAGGTGTCATTTCAAAATACGCTTCACTTTCATTAAATTTCATGTGCACCATAAAAACAAACTTTTCATCTTAAAAAATTACAACGCCCTAAAGCGGGTTTACCTGGCACAATTTTCAAAAACTTTTTCGTATATATTTCTCCCATACTTTTTCTATAAGAACCCATCTCATAATTTGGTTGAAGGTATTGAATAATATATGATTAGAGACCTGTTTATCTTGAGCTGTGTATCTATTTTCCCCTCTTGTTAAATGTCGGGTGTTTTGGAATATGTATGAGGCCTGGGAGGTCGGAGTACGCTGGTCGTCAAATGTCTAACATTACAGGCTTTCTCCAAAGATATATGGCAAAGGTAAAATTATTTTTAACAAAGCCCGCTTTTATTTGTTTTCGGACGTGCGAAGTATGGAGTTTCTCTTTAATTGCAATGCTTCTGCTACACTTATTTATTTATTATGGACTATCAAGAGGAGGCTTTAAATCTAAACAATGCTCATGCTAAGTATACTCCCTATTAGTGGTTACATCATACATAATGTCACAAATTATAAGATGTCAAATGAAAAGTTAAATTTGAATTTACATATTGTTACATACCGACAAAGAAATGCGCACCTGGTTTATTACCCTTCCCGCATTTGGATTTTTTTGTTTACTTGCGTTCAAAATTTGCAATTAGACAATAGCCTATTGTTATTCTTTGAGTTTATGGCCGTTCGCAGGAATAATTAACTGGGTGTCGAAGTGATCGCTCCGAACGCAACCGGCATTTAACGCTCGGATGATGATGACTGTTCCCAAATGCGTCATGTTTATAGTGCTAAAAATGCTTTTTATAAAGGTTTTTAAATACAAGCTTTTGAATTCCTAAATATCAGGCAGTAGTAGAGTGCTAGCCAAGATAAGTAAAACGAGCCCAAACACGACGGGTCTATCTTGTTTAGTGCGGGAGTTCCTATGGTCACCTTCCGACATCATCATCAGATTAGCTCCATGGTACCATATTATTGCATTGTCACGCGATATACATATTCGTGCAAAATTTCAGCTCAATGGGAAACCGGGAAGTTGGCGAAATTTAACTTACAAGATTCCACCCTAACTTACTTAAAACTACTTAAATAAAAGCTTGTAAAATGACGTCGATGTGACAGTGACAGAGAGCCATATATATGTACAATAATTTCTAGTGAAATTCTTCTGAACAAAAGCCTAAAACTCAGAGATATCAGTGTGGAGTGCGTATTCTGACCGGAAGTCAAATGAGTGGCATTCCGCACTTGTGCTGTCATGGCGGCCGAAAGCGTTTGCAGAGGGGATGTGACGTCACGCGATTGTAGATAGCATGTGTCGCCGCCGTCACACGGCTCACTGTGACATCACGCGATCTGCGGTTCACTATGAGAGGTCTACTATTAAAACATTGGCTTATTTATTATTATTTATTTATTATTTTGTTAATGGTTTTTATTTGATGGAATTATAGACACGCAACCTTTGCCTCCGTTTGTTTCACCACGCCATCGCGCCTTCCATTCATTCATCTGCGGCCTACAACATGCACCCCAAATATGATATTGTAATTAATTGTTTAAGGTTGGGCCACTAAAGTGATAAACCACAATGGTCTCCGATCAGCTGAGATGAGAATGTTGAGATGGACGTGTGGTGTTACAAGAATGGATAAGTGAGAAATGAGTACATAAGGGGATCTTTGAAAGTTGCACCCGTGACTGAAAAAGTGAGAGGAAGAAGACTAAGTTGGTATTGACATATAATGAGGAGGGATGAAAGTCACGTGACAAAAATAATGTTAAACTACTAGATGGGGGATACAAATTTAGAGGTACACCAATAAAAGATGGATGGATTGTGTGAAGGATGATATGATGATATGTAGTGTGACAGAAGATGTATGTCAGAGTAAAGGAGTGTGGAAGGAAAAGACATATTGTGCCGACCAAGTAATTGGACTATGATGAAAGAAAAGAGAATTAATTGTTTAAAGTAATTAAAGATATATCTGAATAAATATTTTTGATCCCACAGTATTACTAAGTAGATAATGCTAGAGAGTTGATCTGAAAGAGAGTGTCGGGGTGAAGGTAAGGAAAGGAATGCTCCGGTGGTTCGGGCATGTGGAAAGAATGTATGATGAAAGAATGACTAAACAGATATACAATGCAAAAGTGGATGGATGCAGAAGTCGCGGAAGGCCACGACACACCTTCCATGATCAAATTGATCGTGTACTAGCAGAAGGTGATGTCAGGAGCCTTAAGAACAGACGAGCGTGCATGACAAGAACTATGAATGTCAAAGAATCAAGTGAGGTGTGTAAGAATAAGCCTAAATGGCGCTCTGTTGTTCGTGCCTCGCAAGGGACCTGGCGTGAAGTTATGTATGTATGTATGTATAATACTAGAGAGTATTTTGTATCGATTAGCCTACTACTCGACTCGTTGCATCATCGCTCAAATATAGAATGGTTCGGGCGAAGTAACGAGACAATGACTCCAACCTCGGTCGGATAAAGATTGTGACTTCGGCTTTGTCCGATGCACATGTCGAAGTAGCACTCTAGAATGACTAATTATTATGCGAGAATCATATATATTCATTACATATACTATATAATTAGTTAGTTTATTTAGTGTTCGGCAATCTAGTAGCAGAAGTACGCTCAGAATAAGTACGATTCACTATTATAATATTTATTTTACTTTTTTAGAATTTTAACTTTGACATTAATATATAAAACGAATACGAAAATAAACTAATAATATGTTAATTTGCAAACAAAAAAATTGAAATTATAAATGGGTACCAAAGCATCTTTCATAGTTGCATTAAGTATCATTAAATTCAAACGCTGACGGAAGTAAAGTTGTGTAGCTATGTAAGCTACAGACTCGTTATAATTGTACTGTACAATTATGTTTGTAGCATTTTCCTAATCAACCTTTTTCTTTATTCGCTGTTTGACATTCCTTCACAAAAATTGATCTTTAAAACTACACTATTATTTAGTATTACATTAGGATGTGTATATTTTATCAAAATCAGCCGATTCAACTTTGACAAGGGTTTTGATTTTTTTAAATCTAATGATACCGTTTTACATCAATAATAACAGCAGCCCATAAATCTCATTGCTGGGTTCGGCCCTCCCGTTATAGAGTAACGGACAGTATGCCCGCCAAGCTTGTCCAAGGTGGCTTGGCTTGACAAATTTTACCGTAAATACCGCTTTGGTTTCCTTAAAATCACTTTCGAGAGTCCAATTGTGTTTTTCGCTATTTCATATACTTTAGAATTTGGTCTGAAGACCCACTTGAAACATTCACCTGTATATCTTGTTGGCGCGGGCGGGAGCGGGGATAAAAGAGAAAGAAAGGACTTACAGAATAGGTCACTACACCAGACACGCTACGAACGATACGGGCTCCGCATCGACAGGAACCTCATCCTCGTGATTTCTTCACCTCTTGTGGTTCCTTCGACGCGTGGATCAGCTGGGTATGGGAGATTTTCGTAGAGGCAGTGGCGCGAACAGCAGTCGGACGTATACTACATCACATTACATAGTGACAGATGCCGTGAAAGAAACAAAGAGGTGGTGACCAAATAAGTCGGCGTTAACATATATGTATATATATTGTTACATATAGACAAAGAAATGCACACCTGGTTTATTACCTTTCTTGTATTTGGACTTCTTTTGTTTACTTTGTGTTTGCAATACAATAGCCTATTGTTATTTCGTTTATGGCCGTTCGCAGAAATAATTAACTGGGTGTCGAAGTGATCGCTCCGAACGCAACCGGCATTTAACGCTCGGATGATGATGACTGTTCCAAATGCGTCATGTTTATAGTGCTAAAAAGCTTTTTATAAAGGTTTTTAAATACAGCTTTTGAACTCCTGAATATCAGGCAGTAGTAGAGTGCTAGCCAAGATAAGTAAACGAGCCAAACACGACGGTCTATCTTGTTTAGTGCGGGAGTTCTATGGTCACCTTCCGACATCATCATCAGATTAGCTCCATGGTACATATTATTGCATTGTCACGCGATATACATATGCGTGCAAAATTTCAGCTCAATGGAAACGGGAAGTGTGAAATTTAACTTACAAGATTCCACCCTAACTTACTTAAAACACTTAAATAAAAGCTTGTAAAATGACGTCGATGTGACAGTGACAGAAAGCCATATATTACGTACAATAATTTCTAGTGAAATTCTTCTTAAATTAAGCAGGTGTGCAGATTACGTTTTCTTGGAACTCATTCCACGCAGTCGATTGCTGTATTGTACAGTTTACTATAAAACAATGCCCGAACGAAGGGATGCTGCAGTCTAACGAGAACCACGGTCAAAGCAAGACGAGTACATTCGATAAGCGATATAGTGACAGATTTTGCGCGTGTTATTGAATAATGCAGTTTCTACTGGTTGTATTCAGTTCTATTTGTACCTGTTTTACACGTGTTTGTATAGTTATAACAAATTCTATAGTAATTCCAACGGCATTTTAATTCGAGTCCTGTAGCTCGTAACAATATGTACATTAAATTGAAACAAAACCAACTGAAATATTTTGAATCAAGGACGAGTCTAATTTATATCACAGTTGAGATATTAGATACGTTTTATTCAGCAAACCATAAAAGTTCTTATGTATACTCGAATAGAATTCACGCAAAGAAATTATTAAGACAAACATATTTATAAAATATGTAAATTACTTTTCGAAGTTAAATAGTAGAGCCCTCCATATGCTTTTTCTTTTTGCCTCCACGTTTATTTGCTTCAAAATTGGTTTACGAGTTGTTTGCGACGAGTTAAATTGGCCTCTAACCGCTGTTTTATGTGTTTCTATGTATTATTTGTTTTTTTAAATAACTAACGAGTACACCGTATTGTCGTGTATGCATGTGACTTTTATACGAGCTTAGGATAGATACAGGGTCTGATAGACCTAGTTTTATATGTGTAAATTAGTAAATTTGCTTTGGCAAAAGTAAATATGACATTCGGACTATTATAAGCACTACTACACACAGACACACACTCACAAACGGCATGTACGTTCTTTAGACTAGGGGTGATAGCAATCCAGTCGGGCAAATGCCCTACCACCTGGCTGTGGGTTGTTTTGTCGCCCCTTACGACATACGTCCGTGATCACGGCCACTGAAAAGCGGCCGAAGCGTCGGATAAACCAAAATCAAATAAATTACCGCGCTTAAACCCGTTAAAACGTAGTTTTATTAGCTATATTATCTATCTTTAGTTATAAAGCTTAGCATTTAACTGTTCTAAATTATATATAAATAAACTGTTGGATGAAACTTGATACAGACTGCAGAGAACACCGCGCCCCGCATACCGCCGATGCCCATAGCTGGCGCAATTAGCAACTAGGCATCGGACGGCAAAACATATTCATTCATTGATTTTCAATTGCTCATAATACTTCATTCACAATTCTAATCTCTCGCATAATCTGTGCTTTTTCTATTTATATTTCGATTTATGTAAAAAGTTCAATAATAATACAGTCCATTAACATCGAGTTTGATTTCCAAACAAGAAGCAACTGCCACCAATATTGTCCATATATCGATAAATAATATCGCATTGGCTACGTCTAATGCGCAAAGCGATATCTCCTATTCCACACGACCGCGCAATATATGTGCCGAGGACTATACCAAATATCAGATCAATCTCTCAACAGAAAGGGGGTTAAATTTCAATAACTTAATTAGACCCAAAAAATAACAATAAACAGGGCAAGCCAAGTAAACCCGTTTAAAATGTAACATATATCATGACTTCGGCAATTTCAATAAGTTTTATAAGCAATAAGATCTTTATTATATAAGCAGTCAAGGAATAAAAATGATGTATTTCTCTGAAAAGACAGTTTTATTTATGTTAGTACTTACATAGAATTAGGTACTTCAATATACTGCTACATACCGTCAAAGAAATGCGCACACCTGCCTGTCGAAAAAACGCAGTTTATTACCTTTCTTCCATTCGGAGTTTTTTTGTTTACTTCGTGTTTAAAATTTGCAATTAAGGAAAACATCCTTGTGTTATCGTACTTGTCTTGTGGCCGTCATTAGTGTCGAACTAATTCTTGTTGTTATTGCATTGCGTCGAAGTTTGCCAGGTGTGCGGATTAACTCAGTGAATGCGGTCCTTTGATGTATTGTACAATTTAGTATAAAAAAATTCCCCGAACGGACTGGTGGGGCAGTCAAGCGATGACTTCGATAGGAGTAAGACGTACATTCGATGAGCGGTATAATGACGGACTTTGCGCGTGTTATTGAATCGTGCACTTTGTACTAGCTGTGTCCAGTTATATTTGTGCTTGTTTCATACGTTTTTGTACAGTTCTAATAATCTCTATAGTCATTCCAACGGTATTTTAATTCGAGTCCTGTGTAGCTCGTAACAATAAACTAAATACAGAAAAGACAAAGAATGTCATATACATTCAAAGTCCATTAATTAAATTCCTGTTTAAATACTATTAAAAACTGTTATTTAATGCTAAACATTTATCAAAAAACTATTATTGTATCCACCGTCATTCGCAGATTTAACTGTGTAACTTGGATCGCGTTCCACTTAAATTGGCATATACTGTTTTTTAAACGTTGATATATGCCTTTCTTTGGTAACAATTCCTAATTATATATTTAATTTCATTACATGTATACATCCTTTCCATCTTAAAGGTGCTATAAGTTACATTAACCTACAAAATTTATGATATTCTTGCTTACCCACTGAACACGTTTACTTCAGGACAACAAAGGTTTCTTTTACCCGTGGGCCGCAACTTCATTAATCCACTGTCGTAATCACGCCGCCGTCACGCTGTCGTCGCGTCACCGCACGCTTTTATGGACGTGTGACACAACAGTAAGATTACGTGGGGTTATAAAATAATAGATTATACTTTTTTACGTAGTTACTTTTTGTTGATATTGTTTTAAATCAATTGTATTTTTTTTAAGTAATATGTTTTTAGCTATAGTTAAACTGTCTACAAGCTATTATTAAATTAGGTCTAGAATGGAATTACAGACCATGTACTACATCACTCCCAGAGGTAAGCGTGCCCAGAAGACCGACTGTATTCTATTGTACACCTAGCTATTCCGGCAGACGTCGTCCTGCCTGGAAAAGCTTCAATCGATATGCCGACAGCATCGTCACCTACCGGGTCCAATTGTGAACCCACTCAGAAACCTTCTTTGGCTCATGCACAACAACTATGCTAAGGACATCGCATGATCAAATGTATAGTTTACGATTCTATAAAGGATATAGACAGACAAACATTCATTTTTATATATTAGAAAGGGGTAATTACAAACTATATATTAGCTCATTGTCAGGTACTGGGCAAAGGTCGAACCAATATAGCAGGAGCCCTAACTAAATTACAGGTTTTTGACTGACACTAAGCGGAGGGTTTTCTTTGGCCCCTTGAAAAGGTACAATAAACTAAACAATTGAGACTTTCATCACAAACACCTAGTTTTTGCTTCATATCCAACAGAGTTGTTCACTTTAAACCAATATTATGAATTGTTTGAAAATAAAACTTCATACTCTAACTCCACTCTTCAAGTACAGCAGTACAATTAAGCCAAGTTTTTGAAACATGGGTCCGCTTTTACCTTGTCTTTTATAATCTATAGTAAATTTATAAAGAGTAAAGATTTTGACATTTGTAACAAATACACTCAAAAACCGACTGGACCGATTTCAAAAAATTTTCATCATTCGAATACTTTTTTTTTGAGGCGAAGCAAAATGACTAACCGATTTACGCACTCTCTGGGCCGTCACTAGGAAACGGCACGAATCCACAGGGGGTGGTAACGCTAGCAATTGTATGCTTTATTTGCGTTCCGTCCGCGATGGATTACGCAGAGGAGTGTGGAGATTCCGAGTGATGCCGCACGGGCGAGCAACCTCAATACCCACTAAAAACCCCCTCCTCCCTGTCGACCGTGCGTTTTTGTTTGTGATGGAAGGACTGAGATATAGAACATAGTTACGCAACAGTCGATCCAGCGCAATAAAGTGCCTGAAGTGTGCCCTGGGAGAACACACTCCACTTCGAGACGGGGGTATCATTCGAATGCTACATTATCCTTGATTAATGTAGGCTATATTTTTATACAGCCTACATTTACATTTTATTAATCAAAATCCCGAATAAATCGTCAATAATTTAACTTATCGATCTCAACAAAATATTTGGCGCTGGAATCGGGTTCTACGTGTTTGAGAGGGTCACAGGGTGGTTTAGGCCCACGCCTGCTAGGGCACACGGAGTTGGGAATCCCGTTTTCCCGTAGCCCTGGCATAAGGTGAAGGATAGAACACCTAGTGGTTTTGATGGGTATCGCTAACTGGGGAGTGACAATAGCGTGGCACCAGTCCTGACTATGCACGCTGGTGCCATCACCTATCTGGCGAATCCCATACATGGGTCGCGAATTATCCCCCCAGGCTTCTGTATCTGTCCTGGCTTAGCCCTGAAACGGATTTCCCCTGGCTAAAAAAAGTCATAGGGTGGTTTAGATTCACAATTATTCCCGCTAGGTAGCGCTGGAAACAGGTTCTATTTTCATTTTTCAGGGCATAACAACGTCTGTCGAGACCACTAAACTAAGAATATTTTAAAACAAATGAATATTTTAATTTGTACCTACTTAAATATACACAACGTATAATTCAAATTCAAAAGTTTTTATTGAAATAAGTTCACAGGAGAATACTTTTTGAAGTCATACATATAGGTTAAATTTAATTTTACTTCCTAGTCTATGTACACCGTTTCGCAACATGTTATTGCTGTTAAGGAGAAGAAGCGCAAGAAACTCCCAGCACACGTCTAGCTAAAAATTGTTTTTTTTATTTGTTGTTCTATTTGTACATTTAGTACTTTTTAAAAAAAAGATTTATACAGAATTATGTTACAGAATAACTTTGAAGAATTAATGAGTTGTAGCTAACAGTGCATATTCAATAAGAGAAAGCGCAATAAAAGGATAGAAAATAATTATAGTTATAAATATAAAGACGTAACGTATTTTTTTATAGACTTATTAAAAAAGAAGAACAGTTCAAAAGGATCATATCGATCATAGATTAGTTTTATCCCAACTAATGCGGTAGTAATCTACAGGATACGCGGTATTAAAAATTTAAATTAAGCGACATTTTATAAATTTTATACAACTTAATCTTGATAGTAAATTGTTGTAAATTGGCTCAAAATGAACAGTTTAAATCAACCGCTATCGGATTAATGGTAATAGTGTAAAAGGTGGAAAAGCGGAGCAATTTCCTAATTACGCCCGTAAGACGAGTAAAGTACTGCGAATGTATTTGCAGTGTCCGGACATCCGCTCTTGTTGGGTTCCCTTTTGAGCTAGTGTTTAGCACTTTATATTAATTTTTTTTTATAAAAAAAGTTGCTCTGGAGAATATTTTTTAACAATAAATACGTGAAGCAAAAATTTGTACCCCTTTTTAGGAAAAGTACGCGGACGGAGGAGTATGAAATTTCGCTCACTTATCTAATATATAAAATTCTCGTGTCACAGTTTTCGTTGCCATACTCCTCCGAAACGGCTTGTCCGATTTTGATGAAATTTTTTGTGCTTATCCGGTATCTATGAGAATCGGCCAACATCTATTTTTCATCCCCCTAAATGTTAGGGGTAGTTCCTAATTTTTTTATTTTTTTTACCGGGCAGGACGACATCTGCCGGGACAGCTAGTAGTTTATATAGAGAAGGGGTGCAGAATGCTAATATAAAAAAAAAAACATTACATTGACACACAAACGCATATAGGTATACTTGTTTATTGTTAAAGTGAATGTAAGTGTAGCCTTGGCGAAATCTGTGATTGTAGAAGTATAGTTTTTGACAACAGAACCTTAATATTGTTCGAACTTGTAATTTGTATTACTTATGGTCGAATTTCAACCACTGGCGACTACTAGTATTTTTTAAAGGTCATACTCGTATAGATAAGGTAAAAGTTAAGTCGGCTACCTATAGTCTATATACATTGCTTCGTAACGTATTATTGGTGTTTAAGAAGAAGAGGCAGCAAGAAACTTTTCAGAAATACATATAAATAGAATAATTTTATTTCCTTTATATTTGTGTCACTTTTTTGAAATTTTATATTTTGGACGCTTCATTTAAATAATACTGTCTATGTGTTTTTTTCAAAAATATGTTTTATGCTTACTGTTTAAAAAAAACTAAATTTTGTAATAAAGAAATATATTAAAAAAGTGCTCTTAACGAGCAACAGGGCAGCGTGGGCAAATGTAGCCAGTATTAGTACAGGTATTAGTTAAAAGGTCCAAAGTGGTCACTACCACCCAGATTGCACTTTCGAACACTTAGTAGAAGTCAAAACGTAGATCGGAACTTAAAAGCCAGCGAGTGGAATTGTTCCCGAGAGACGGAGATGTCGGAATAAAACCGAGTTCCCTCGAATACAACTCAGTGACTGTGTTTCACTTGAAATCTTAAGAAATTGGCTTCAGAAGAATTTGAACGTTTATACGTTTAAATGGTTCTTTTAAAACATACATAGCTTTTATTCTTTGCAATAACTAGCTTCTGCCTGGTCTTAGCGTGATGATATATATATAGCCTATAGCCTTCCTCGATAAATGGGCTATCTAACACTGAAATAATTTTTCAAACAGGACAGTAGTTCCTGAGATTAGCGCGTTCATGCAAACAAACTCTTCAGCTTTATATATTTGTATGAGAGGTATAAGATTACACTGCAAATTCAATTACATGTCAAAAACCCAATTAAAAATAAATTAAACTATACAATGAGTTTTATTTTATTTATTTAGAGTAAAAGATAAAATAACTAAGTTATAAAATACAAGCGATTATAGACTGTGTAACAAATCGCTGCCAGATGGGAGCGTGCCCAGAAGGCTGGCTGCATTGCCGCGCTGTATGGCGATGCTTATTTGTTGGGCGAAATATGAGCCAGCCTTCTGATCACGGGTGGCATCAAAGAGTTTCTTACAGATCTCTTTGAAGAAACTCTTTGCCGATGGACCCCACGGACCTAATGTTTCAACTCCAAATATGTAACCCCTTCCTAAGGTTTCATATTTGCGCCATTTGAGCCTTTCAGCTTTTAAAGCAGCATTACCAGCCTCTAACTCAGTCATTGGAAGATGTGAGGGCGCTAGAGTGTCTACACATGTCGCATCGGAAACAAGCGGCCGACCCATCTTCCAAGGAATAAGTGACATACCGTTATTATTATGACATACCGACATCACTTAGTTTATTTTAGCTTTTACTCTACATAACATTTTATCCGTGCAGGAACGGAGAAAGAATACAATTTCCTGCGGCCCGGCGGCCTGTCGTAAGAGGCGACAAAACCCACAGCCAGGTGGTAGGGCGTTTGCCCGACTGGATGGCTACCACCCCTGGTCTAGAGTATGTCGCCATAACAACCTTGTGTTGTGTTCCGGCATTAGTGACCAGGTTCCAGGCTCCCTAAAGAGAGCAGCAGCGCATTCGTAGCACCTTTGGTGTTGCAAATGTCCATAGGCGATGGTAACCGCTGTCCATCAAGTGGGCCGTCTGCCTGTCTGCTGATATCCTGCAATAAAAAAAAAAAAAAAAACATAGTTAAATAAATTTTATTTATTTTAATTTTATTTGGGGGTTAACAGCTGTAGTCTTACAAACTAAAATTTTACAAACTGACGTTACAGAGATAGCTAAAGAAAAGCTATTTATAAACCTCCACAGATGGCAGGGAAAAAATAAAGTGTGAATACAGTGAGTTTAGAAAAAGACAACAATAATATGAATGAAAACTCTTTATTGTTCACCATAAACTTAAATCTAGACAATTGATATGGATACATTTGTATTAGAACAATGGGCGGCCTTATCGCTTATAGCGATCTCTTCCAGGCAACCCGGTGTCAGGAGATTTTAAACGAAATTTAAATATAAGAATATGAAAATTTTGTGACCGGAAAACTAATTATTAAAATTAAATTCGCATTTACGGATGCTAGACTTTTTTTTATTTTTTTTTTATTGCAGGAATTCAGCAGACAGGCAGACGGCCCACTTGATGGACAGCGGTTACCATCGCCTATGGACATTTGTAACACCAAAGGTGCTACGAATGCGCTGCTGCTCTCTTTAGGGAGCCTGGAACCTGGTCACTAATGCCGGAACACAACACAAGGTTGTTATGGCGACATACTCTAGACCAGGGTGGTAGCCATCCAGTCGGCAGATGCCTACCACCTGGCTGTGGTTGTTTGTCGCGTCTTACGACAGGCCGCCGGGCCGCAGGAAATTGTATTTTTTCTCCGTTCCTGCACGGAAAATAGACTGACATTGACAAACAAGTCAATGTCTACATAATTCGACTTGCTGAGTTTCGTGAATTCATTCTAACAAAAAATGAGTGGCGTCTGTAGGCTGTACGTGTCAAGGATGAATAAAGCAGTTTTCTAGGGCGTACAAGACTAGGGGGAACAAAAAGAAGGATTTTTTTCTCGATAAGACTAGCACAGTCAATTTTGGACTGAGCAATTTTCACCGAGAAACGGATATCAAAAATATTCCTTCGAATTTTGAGGGGCAGAATAAATTAAACTATAAAATCTAGTCCCAGACCGCTGTCAGTCGGAAACGTGCCCAAAAGACTGGCCACATTGCCTCACTGAATGGCAACGCTAATGCGTCGCCCGAGGTAGAGATCAGTCTTTTGGTCACGCGAGACATCCACCATTGTTTGTAGGTAGTCTATTAGGCCGTATTTCATGTGTCACTCTTTCACTTGATTCAAGATTTTAAGAAATTTTAATTTAATATAACTTCGTTTTGACGGTTTTTAGCTTGGTAATTTATTTCATTTTTATTATTCCGTCGTTTCGGTCACTTTTCAGTAGCCTTGATCACGGAAGACAAAGCTGTCACTTGGCAGCTTTGTCTTCCGTGAACAAGTTTACAATACCACAATGAGTATTGTTAAAGTTTTATTTAGCCTACCACCAACTTATTCATTTTAATTGGAGCCTAATATAATTTACCGCTGTTTCGCAACATGTTAAAGTGGCCGAAACGTCAGAATAAGAAAAATCAAATAAATTACCGTGCTTAAAACCGTTAAAATGTAGTTTTATTAAATAGAAAGTACCCAACATTCAATTGTTTTATTCCCTCAACTGTAACTTTTTATTTGTCATGTGCATTTTATTTTATGAAGAACATACATATATCAATTTGTGAAACAAGCAAAAAGCTAGTCAGTCTCAAACAAGCGTGACGGGTATATTGTGCGTTTTTCAAGATATGTTACCTTGATGTCCTGAAGGGTAAGCGATGCTGTGGAAACCATGAAGAACGTGCAGTCTAGAGCATGCCGCTATAAGAACTATGAGTTGTGTGCCGTCATTAGTGGCTAGGTTCCAGGCGCCAATTGCCAGCACCTGGTGTTGTAAGCACTTTCCAAAAGATAAAATGTAGGGAAGCGAATCCCGGGATCCAAACCAGATGCCCTGAAGTCAACTGGGATATAACGCAGCGATGATCGTGATTACCATTTTAGAAAATAAATCCAATACTAAAATTCACCAAAAACCATTGAAAGCCCCAACCACGAGCTGCAAGAATTGCAGTGAATTGCAAAATAGTTTTTTCCTCTTTCCAATGAAAAATCGTTACAGCAATGCCGATGTTTCATGGTCTCCATTACTGCATCGGAACTAGGTAATCGAGTGGCTCACTTATTTGGTCGTTTGGCGGCACACTGTGTGTTTTGAATAGTAGCCGTGCTTTCCGGTGTTAGAACATGCTCCTAGTTTTCATGTTAGCCTGGTAGCCAACACGTCGGGGCTCAGGAAACGAGATTTCACCTCTTTTTATTTTTATTAAAAAACGCTTTTCCACACATTTGCACAAAGGAAATGTTTTAAAGTGCATTCAAAGTTTTGCGGAGAGTTTAAATGAAGTGGCAGAATGTTGCTGTATTACTCCAAAAGGTATTTTCTTTGTCTTATAATAACAAATAACTTGTTTCTTTAGTTTGGTGTATTTTTACGATCTTATTCATACAGAGAGTTAGTTTAAGTTGCGTTTCTTTATGGTTCTAACTTAAAGTAGCTATCTATGATATATATGAATAAGACCGCTAATGTCGACTTATAGATATTTTACCGCTGTTATATTCCATACTCAGTTATTAAATCAGAATAATTATATAGTTCAGAAAAGCGCGGAAATTAAAGAAAGCATCGAAATTAATAACATTGAATGACTTACTGGTTGCTACGTATTTATGTAATTTACAATGTAACTATAGAATTTGTTACAATAATATAAACCAATAAATGGTTTAGGCGGGTTTCTTAGTACAAACTGTCTGAAACACATATTCAGAAAAGAAACTTATCCTTATTGACGATAGTTGAACGTGACAACGTTCAACACTCAAGTAGGAGAGAGACAGATGTCGAATGCTGCCGAACGCGGCGGCCGATTGTGCCTCTTTGTCGCTCGTTCCCCGCTCTCGCTTGCACTTCAAGCCTTAAACGGAACGCCTCAGAGCGAGGTAACGCCGCATGAGTCATGTTTTTTCGTGCGTGCAGCCGGTTCCATCGAATTATAAGACGTTGTCACGTCAAACAAATGGTGATAGATAGTTTTCAAAAACTCCAGATAAAAAATATTTTAGTTTAATTTTGTTTATAAAAAAATCGGCTTTTAATGCGGGAATTACAACAAAACTATTGTTTCATCCCCTTTGCTCCCAATTAATTTAGAAATAAATAGATTTTTTTAACTCGAAAAATAATTTACATAAAAGTTGAAAATTTGCGTGAATTATTTTTATTTGGTATCCCAACGAATTGAGAACCTCTTCCTTTTTTTGAAGTCGGTTAAATGAGGGGCGGGGGCAGTTTTTATAATAGAAACCAGGCTATACCATTTGTATTGTACAATATATGTAGATTTGGGAACTGTATGCTAAATGATTAGTTAGTGAATTACATAAATTGTTAAATTCGCGGCGGAATTTATTCAACAGGATTTGTTTGCGCAGGCATCAAATACGAAGATTTACAAAAGGAAACCGCAAATAAACAAACCGGGGAAGCATCATCCCACAATAAATCCATCCAATCGCGCAATCTCCACCGAATGAGACTACGGACCGTCGTTTTGGCTTGCAATCATAATAAAGAACGATCTGTGTTGTCGTCAGACGACAATAAACGGGAGCAGCCCGCCGCGGCTGCGGGCTGCGGCTCCAATAACCAGCCGAAGGGATATTCTTGATGACATTGCTAGAGACATTGTCATTACAGTAACCTTTATCGATGTAAAGCTGCAGTTCTGAGTACAATTTGTTAGGCCCGCGACGAAGTTGCTCCAAAGCCAAGCAACCGGCTAGAATTTGGAAAAATGTTATATAAATTAAAGATATTGCTTAAATATCTATACATATCGCTTCTTTGCTTCAATAACGTGGTATCTTGAAAAACCCAAATTTACAGTACGCCACTTTTAAAATTTCAAAAAAGATTTTACCCAAACATATTTTACACTTTTTTTGTATATTTTTTATAATTAAATTTAGTGTCAATTTACTAAGCTTTTTGAAATATATGAGAAAGTTGTGATAATATGATAAATTTAGCAAAATATAGTGAGTGAGTGAAATAAGTGAGTATTGGGATATGTCACGTTATTGAAGCAAAGAAGCGAATATGTAATGAAAATTATACCAAAGGAACGCATGTATAAACGTTAAATACTGAGTATATTACAATGTAAGTGGAACGCGACCTAAGTCGCACACTTAAAAATTACGAATGACGGTGGAAACAAATATAAGTTTTAACAAGTGCTCAGTTTTTAATAACAGTTTTAAATAATATTTCAACTAGAATTTAAGTGAATGGACTTTGAATGTCGTTTCTTTGTCCTTTCAGAGAAGCACATCGTTTTCATTCTTTAAATTGATTAATTTAAATAATACATACATACATACATACATAACTTCACGCCAGGTCCCTTGCGGGGTAGGCACGAACAACAGAGCGCCACACAGGCCCATTCTTACACACCTCACTTGCTTCTTTGACATTCATAGCTCTTGTCATGCACGCTCGTCTGTTCTTAAGGCTCCTAACATCACCTTCTGCTAATACATGATCAATTTGATCATGGAAGGTGTGTCGTGGCCTTCCGCGACTTCTGCATCCATCCACTTTTGCATTGTATATCTGTTTAGTCATTCTTTCATCATACATTCTTTCCACATGCCCGAACCACCGGAGCATTCCTTTCCTTACCTTCACCCCGACACTCTCTTTCAGACCAACTCTCTTTCTTACTTCGGTATTGCGAACGCGGTCCGCGAGCGTCACTCCGCAGATTTTGCGCAGTGCTCGCAATTTGAATAATAAAGAGTTTTATTATAAAACAACATTATACATATAATAAAACTGTAAAGGTCGAATTTCTTTATAACGAAAAATAATGCTAAACACCGAGTTAGGGGGATGTAAGAAGTGAAATAGAACTAATTTAGATATTTTTCATTTTTTTGTTTCTCCATTTGTCTGTATGTTACGGCCAGCTTTATGTTGCTTACTCCCGTGTAAGTCAGCTAACCAACATATATGTCCATGTTCCGAATCAGTTTACGTTAATCAGTTTAATGTCGTCTATAAAGAAGCATAATAAGGTATTGGGATCTATAAAATTTAATTAAAGGAATAATAAATTCCACGCGGACGAAGCCGCGGGCATCAGCTAGTTTTTAAATATGGAAAGAAAAAAACATTTATATCTTAATATATATAAATCTCCTGTCACGATGTTTGTCCGCGATGGACTCCTAAACTACTCAACCGGAACCGGTAGGTGGCGCTGAGATCGGGTTCTAGAATCCTCTTAACAACGGGGAGCGATTTTGTTTTTGTGTGTTTGAGTGGGTCCCCGGATGGTTTAAATCCACAATTGGAACCGGTAGGTGGCGCTGGGATCGGGTCTTAGATTTTTATTTTTCAGAGCAGGACGTCTGATATAAAAATAACACAGTAAAACGTGTCAAACTTTGGAACATGCGCCTCTTACTGTCAAAGAGGCCAAATTGCCTAGGTTTAAGTACGCACTCAGAAAACACTACTTTTACTTAATTCTCATATTTATAGACTATTTAATGTCCTCTGGAATGTCAGACTTTTTTTTGTAAAATAAGTTAAGCATTAAAAATATTATTTATAAAAATAAAAAAAACACTCTTTAGTTAAATTCTTTATTATATATCACAGGAAACGTACCCAGTGAAAAATTGGTAGTTTTAACATTCCCCACAGTAGGCACGAAATATGAGGGTAGCTAAAACGTCCACGACGCGGACGGTTGTGTCGCCAACAGTCTAATACATAGAGAGTTAGAGTAAGTTTTACCGCTTCTTTAAGAACCATAAAGAAGGAATCAAACTGAAACTAACTCTCTATGAATAAGACCGTAAATCTTCAACATTATCGCAGATGAAGCCATGCATATAAAATATCGACTGTGATGGTTTCGTCGTCAGCCATTCGCAGTTCACTGCTGGAGGTAGGCCCCCACAAGTCGGCGTCACTCATCTTTGTCCTTCGACTTCCTCACTCAGCGCCAACCAGCTTGATAAATAAAATATGTAAAGAAATAGCAATAAGAGGAAATGTGTGTGAATAAATGTAATAAGAAACAAAACATAAAAAGTATAAAAGCAATAGAGAATAAGTAATAAATAGATAACATAAAGATTGTAATAGAAGCAAGGAAAATAAAATAAATAAAATAAAAGATATCCCCCACCCCCCCTTATTTATGACATTAAAATCAAACGAGTAAAAAGGAAAAAAAACAATAATCTCCATTTTAACGTATAGTGGAGAAGAAGGCTAATATAATAAAAAAACCGGCGACCTTGCACAAGTCATCGGTCCATCAGGCTAAAGGGCGTCGGACACTATTTTTACCGAGACGCGGTACACTCCAGGACTCGTCTGCTCCAGTGGCCATCGGTCCTGGTTCTTGAAAATTTGATAACTTGTGGAAGCACCCGACATAGCTCGCTCCCTAGCCCGTTGAGTAACTTGTGGACTTGGAACTTGTGGATAATCCTGCCGTCAGTGACAATGTCTCGGCCCCGTAGGTCAGGACAGGAGGACGCACTGCTCGAAGACTTTTGTCTTCAAGCAATGCGGAATGGTCGACGAGAAGAGTTGACGAAGCTTACGGAATGCTGATGTTTTGTCCAGCGTAGGCGTCACTACGTTCTAAGTCTCACGCTCTTCCTTCCATAAGCGCGGGGCACATGGGAGGAAAGTGGTTTTAGTAGAGTATTGAGTTTTCGAGTCTCCATACAAGCCGGCGATTTGATTTCGATGCCCATTCGTGGTGTCACATCTCGTCGATTTTGTAATCCCTAGTAAAGGACACGGTAGTGTGCGAAATGCATTTCCCCCGCCTCAAAAAAAAAGCTTAATGTTTTGCAATGACTTAACTAAATAATAGCATTAAACACAGAATAGGCAGCGGCTGAGCGTGGATCGATATATCCATTTTCCGGGAGTAGGTAGCAATTAAACTAATCAGGCCCCGACGGCGTTTCAATGCTCGCGATATTATTTGTTTGAGATTACCACTTTTAGCCATTACTGTGAAATAACTAATGCGTTGGCAAACTTAATTTATGGTAGCTAATATATATTTATAGAAGATATTATGAGGCTACAGTTATAATAATTACTCGTATAACTAAATAACTCCGTTGGCTCAGCGACCCAAAGTCTTGGCCTCCGAAACGAGAGCATGCCACTTCCCTCTGTCCTGCGCAGAGTCTTGCCAATTGTGGGTTTGTAGTGCGGTCAGGTCAGCTTCCACTCTATGTTCCAGCGATATTTGGGACGACCAACCGGGCGCCGACCGATTGGTCACCCCAAGTATGGTTTTTTCACTTCCCGATCCTCCTTTCATCCGCTCTTCTTGACATGTCATAATTTAATCGATTTTGTTAGGGATCACGAAACAATTACAGTTTTTTTTTTAAATTTTATTACAGGAGTTCAGCGGGCAGTCAGACGGACTTGATGGAAAGCACCATCGCCTATGGACATTAGCAACACCAATGGTGCTACAAATGCGCTGTTGCTCGTTTAAGGGAGACTGGAACCTAGATACTAATGCCGGAAAACAACTCAAGGTTGTTATGACGATATACTTTAGGCCAGGGGTGGTAGCCATCTAGTCGGGCAAATGCCCTACCATCTGGCCAATTAGTCCGGTCAACTTAGAGATCTGAGGGCACAAACATTCGCACGCAGCTGAAAATTGGTAGGATTGTTCAAAATACCATTATAAATTAAATTTAAAAACTCCTCATCGATCCGGTACCTGAAAGCGGACCTGGGCGTCGGAGTGAACGCTCCGAACTAAACCGGGATTTAACGCTCGGATGATGATGATCCCGTACCTGAAAAAATAATTACTCGGCTTAAAGGTCACAAAAACGGATTTTCAGCAAAACAGCAAGTTTTGTCGTAAAAGTAGTCCAAACAAAAATTGTAAATCAGATAATTATCTATAAAGAATGTCAGTCGAATTTTTGTAAGTTCACTACTGCTGGTCTAGTTTGATGAACTATAGCTATTTTAAGGCAGACGTTTATTGATCTGTTGCAGAGGATAACAGGGTTCATTAGTGAATATGACAATGTTATATTTTTTGGTGGCATTTGTAACAGGATTTATTAACAAGTTGCTGGACATTTTAGATTACATTTATTTTATGGTAGTTTCAAGTAATTTATAGTATTTAAGCGGTGCATAAGGGGAGGTACAGACAGTTGTTTTACTAACATGCCAGGCGCTACGATCTTTAGAAAACTGAGTAAGTTATAATTGAGTAATAATGGTAATAATCTTGTTTTTGTCTACTTAATTGATTTACCTGACTCAACTCAATTATAATGAATACTTGGGTTACTCCGTGGCTTCGCTTCAGCTTATTTTTGTATCCTAGTATATTTTGAGAGCAAACAAGCGGCACAGCTGTAAATGTTTATCTACGCGATATCGCAAAATTTACTTAACTTTATTCTGGAAACTATCCCATTTTTGGACAAAACTACTCTAAGACAGTTATCGGTATTGAAACTACAAACTTACCAAAAAGAAAAATCACTACACTGGCTTTCATGAAAGCGCAACAAAGATACAAAGTTTTTCTGAATTTAAAATATGAATGTGATGAATTAATTAATGTATGTAAACCACTCACAGCTAGGTGGTAGAGCATTTACCCGACTGAAAGTTACCACCCCTGGTCTGAATACACACAATACAATATACTAAGATAAGTAAAACGAGCCCAAACATGACGCGTCTATCTTGTTTAGTACAGGAATACCTATGGCCACCTTCCAACTCATCAGATCAGCTCCATGGTATAAACTATTGCATTGTCACGCAATATACATTATGTGTGCGAAATTTCAGCTCAATCCGAAACCGGGAAGTTGGTCAAATGTAACTTGCAAAATTCCACCTGAACTTACATAAGTACATCAATATAATTACAAGGTAAATTAAAGTTTTTAAAAATATTGTAGTTATATACTATATTTTCATCGCTAGTTAAATTATTGCGCTTTATGTTCATACTCTTATTTATAAGCAAAAAGTAAAATCGTGGTTTTATTATAAAAAACTTCTTTGCAATTTCCCATTATGCAGTCAACAAACACCTTGTGACCATTCAAGTGACTTTCACATAATAGATTCAATATACTGCACTCGTTCCATTACGCTCCTGAGATCGCTTTGGACGCAAACGAGATAGAATATCGATACTACACGATACTATAGCTTTCAGTTGCTGCGGAGAGCTACTATAACTCCAGACCTCCTTTATGTTCCTTCGGGACCTTACTCCGTCGCAAACTCTTCGTTACTTTAGTGTTTGTATAAATTTTATGTGCAGTTTTACACGAATGCACAAGAAATGTCGGCAGACAACACTAATGTGTTGTCACCCAACACATTTGTTATGAATGTGCATGTGTTGTGAATTATATCCACAAATTAAGCGAGTTACGCTTGCGTTATGGGTAATATACAGTGGGACTATTCGGATCTGAGACACCTAAACCACAATTTTAATAACTCTACGGACTCTAGTTCCGTAACCTTTTTTACAATTAAATTTCCAAGAAAGTTTTTAGAGTTCATACACGCTTATTGGTTATTTTTAACCGACTTCGAAAAAAGGAGGAGGTTCTCAATTCGTCGGGATCTTTTTTTGGTTCTTGGGACCTATATTTTTTAAGAAGCGCGGCACCATTCGTAGGTCCACCCATACATAGCTAGACACTAAAAAGTAACAAATAAAAAAATAAAAACTTCGTTTAAAAAAACCGACTTCTAAAACTAAAAAGTATAAAACCACTTATTTCTAAAGCTATTATTATTAATATATATTATCTAAAACATCTTGAAGTCGGTGCAAAGTAAAACATGAAAATTACTATATTTTGAAAATTACTAAGCACCGACTTTAAGATGTTTTAGATAATATATATTAATAATAATAGCTTTAGAAATAAGTTATTTTATACATTTTAGTTTTTGAAGTCGGTTTTTTAAACGAAGTTTTTATTTTTGTTATTGTGTGTGTCATTAATTCAGTGATTTTAGTGTTGTGGTTGTACCTTTTGAATAACTTACTATATTAATTCCTAAACCATAGTAAATAACGAATAAAATTAGTTTCCGAAATTTACCATACCAGAATTCGAACCCAAAACCTCTGCGTTGCAGCGAAGTAGGCTTCTAAAGGCTAAGTCTGCTCAGCCACAGAGACCGTGTATAATGTCATGTCTATATAGAGGACGATTTAGTCATCATATCTGTTGGGTGTCGCCCTAAATGAAACATCCCTTAGCAACTGGACTGTATTTACTTATAATAATAATAAAGCCCTTTATTTCCTTAAAAGATAACATATTCTACAAATAAATTTCTAAACCAATTAACTATTATTCTTATTTATCCTTTAAAGCCCCAATTTGGGTATAGGCCTCCTCCAACTTTTTCCACTCTAGTCTTGTCCTGTTCATACAGTTTTGTCCAGTTTTCTCTATTTCGTCGACCCAGCGTTCACTAGGTCGCCCTCTCTTTCTTTTCCCCACTGGTCCAGCCTAGTGGTTATCTTCGTCCATCTGTTGTCCAAGATTCGTGCTACATATCCCGCCCACTTCCACTTTAGATGTTTAGCGTGTAGGAGGGCATCTAAAACTTTGGTTCTCGATCTTATGGACGTGTTTCTAATTTTATCTTTTAATTTTATAGTCAGATACTCCTTTCCATTCGGCGTTGTCATATTTGTATTTTGTCTTTTGTATCTTTGTTAAATATCTAGGTTTGCGCACCATAAGTTAGTCAAGGCAATAGGCAAGAGTACATCACTATTTTTTTAAGTGTTAAGGGAAGCTTAGATTCTAAAATTTCTTTATAGCTTCAAAGTTTTTTCCAAGTTATGTTTATTCTTCGATTTATCGCGTCTGTATGTCTAGATTTCTTGAAAGAAATTTCTTTGCCTAGATATATGTAACTTTCTACGTACTCTAGTTATGAACCATATATTAAAATTGGTTTTTGAGTCCTATTCGTCTTTGATGTATTTAGGCTTAATCCTATGTTTTGACTCACAGAGTATAGTTCTATTATCATTTCTTGTAATTGTTGAGATGATCTAGAGAAAAGAACTATGTCATCCGCAAATCTAAGGTTGCTGAGAAATTTTCCCTCGACATAAATTCCTTTTCGTTGCCACTGAAGGTCTTTCATTATGTGCTATAAAACTGCTATGAAAATCTTTGGGGATAGTGGATCTCCTTGTTTCTCGCCTCTTTCTAGTTGTAGGTCCCACTCTATCTAGTTTTACGCGGGTAGTAGGATTTTTTCGTAAATGTTTTTTAGAATATTAATGTATGCTTCCGCGATACCTTGATATTCCAGCGCGCACCATATGCTTTCGAAGGATATAGAGTCAAATGCTTTCGCATAGTCTATGAACGCCAGGTATAACGGTTGTTTTCTTTCTTGATGTCTTTCTATGATTTGGTCTAAACTGTGTATGTGGTCGATGGTGCAGAAACCTTTACGAAAACCGACTTGCTCTATAGGTTGATTTTTAACGATTTATTTACTTATAGGTGCTATAATAGCAGGTGCGATCGGCACTACTGTATCGAACGACACGTTTGAGGTCAACCAACAAAACTAAGAGCGGGGGCACACGATGCGTTGCGGCGCCGCACCGCAAAAGATTTCGCTGTATCGGCGGGCACACGATCGGTGTCGTGGATCGTAAAAGACGTCTGTTGTTGGCCCTACTATGTGCCTGTGCGTGTGACGCATAGACAACTGAGCGGCGCCGCTCCGACGTCGCAACGCATTCAGCCCTCCCCGCCTCGTCTCGGTGGTTGCGAATCCGGTGCGGCGCCGCAGCGCATCGTGTGTATGCCACAGATATTTCTATGTAAAATGACGCAGCGACAGCGCTCCAGTGCCGCACCGCCGCCGCAACGCATCGTGTGCCCCCGCTCTTAGTACTAGAACCCGGATGTTCTATTGAACACAGATAGCACTAATTGTATCGATTACGCTGATAGTGTAATCGATACAATTAGTGCCTAATTGAGATTAGTGCCACACTAGTGGCACTAATCTCAATAAACTGGTGGTCCACAAGATCCACGTTGTCACGCTGAGAGTCCGATGGCTGTAGAGTCTTCCAAATGCTCCTTGATCTTCTTAGTCTTTCGTGTGTGTATATACTTGATTATTTTCAATATCCATGTACACACACGACCGATCATGCCGGAGGCTCGCTCCGTGCTTACCAAAATGCAGACATTTAGCAGCTAATGGAGCGAGCTACATATTTGCAGTAAGCGGGGCATGTCATGGAGTTGACAGGAGGTGATTCTGTCTGCAATAATATTCTTCACACGATCCATCCATCTCTTTTTTGGTCTACCTTACATTTTTGTTTAATCAATCCACAAGAATATATACTCTGAAAAAAATCTATCGTCAGTTATATCATTGGGGCCAATCCTAATTTTTCGTTGTTTCGCGGTAAGACCTCTGAAAATTATTTCCTTGAATGCTCATATAATACGTAGCTTTACTTGTGGTCGTCACAAAGTTCAATGGCATTAATTAATTAGCTTCAAAATATATGAAACACAAGTTGTGGTCGTTTTAATTAATTTTGGTCCTTGTTATAATCGCGCGAAATTGTGTACGTGATGTTTTTGTCACATAAATTAAAAATTAATTTAATTAATGTTCGGTTGACATCTCCTGAGGCTAGCTTCCAGGTATAAGCATTATTTTCACCGCACGCCATTAGGTTCAGGGCGTTTAATGACTTCCGGCAGCCGCAGAGTCACTAGTAACTGCCCCCGGTGCACAACATTAGCCATCACCCGCACCAAGATTACCAAGCAAGGGGTACTCGCATATGTAAGATTGCTAAGAAGAGTGCGCTTGCATTTTTTTAAGCAAGAGGAACCTTGTTAGCACAAAGACTGTTAAGGAGGGTACACTCGCTTTCTTTGTATAAGAGAAAGCTTAGCATCAAGATTGTCAAAAAGGAGGCGCTCGTATTCTTCAAATATGAGAAACCTTCTTAACACCAAGACTGTTAAGAAGGGTACACTCGCATTCTTTAAGTAAGAGAAAATTTATCACCAAGATTGCCAAGAAGGGGGTGATCGCATTTTTTTATGTGAGACGAAGTTGGTTAGCGCCAAGATTGCCAAGAAAAAGGCGCTAGCATTCTTTAAGTAAGAGGAAACTGGTATGGGCCTTGTTTTCTTAAGCAATATAGAAAGCGCCTATCTGCGGGACTACATCTGATTTCATAGAACTCTGACATATGGTGGCAGAACTAAACCCGGGGGTTTTGGATTTCGGTAGTCCCTCAATGTTGTTGTTGCTGTCAAAGCGAGGCCACGCTGCATGTAGCAGGAAATAATATTTTTTTATATTCTCGAGTATAATGTGCAAACCTTTCATCATATACCATATCTCTAAAACTGTTCCTTTTCACCTTGGGTATCGCTAGCATTACCTCGGTCACGTAACTTCTTCTTATGATTCACATAAAACGGGTAAAATTCAACGTGGATCTCCGAAGACGTCTTTCTAGACAAATATTTGCCAGTGTAATTCTAGTTTTACACTATCGACGTACTATTGCAATCTTATGATAACGAGGTAATAAAACGAGATATCGTATAAAGCTAGACGAGAAAATGAAGCCATAAGAACCGAGGATTAAATCAAAATCAATATAATTCAGCGACGGGATATTCACCCACCCCTATGTCCTTGAGCTCCCACGCTCAACTACGCAACGATTCGCTAGAACATTTATTCCGAGTAAAACAATGATCTGAAGGGAACTTCCCGCCGCGGTTTTCCCTTTGCGCTATGACATGGGGTTTTTTTAAGAAGGGCGTTGTAAAATTCCATAGGCGACGGTAACCACTTCCCATCGGGTGGGCCGTCTACCTGTTTGCTTGCTTCAGGCTATAAAAAAATTGGAAAGTCACATACACATGTCTGACTATTGTCTAATCTGAATTTGAGTGATGAGGCGGTCTAAGGCGGTAAGTCTGGTTTTCGGATAGTTCTGTGCAGGAACGGAGAAAGAATACAATTTCCTGCGCCCGGGCCTGTCGTAAGAGGCGACAAAACAACCAACAGCCAGGTGGGGTTGGGAATCTGCCCGTCTGGATGGCTACCAACCCTACTCTAGAGTTTGCTGCCATAAAAACCTTGAGTTGTGCACCGGCATTAGTGGCCAGATTCCAGACTCCCTTACGAGAGCAGCAGCCCATTTGGTGTTGCAAACGTTCATAGGCAATGGTAACCGCTTAACATTATATGGGCCGTCTGCCTGTATGCTGAACTCATGTAATAAAAAAGTAAAATGGGGATGTGGGAACCAGCTGCTGCAGTTTTATAAAAAACACTCCCTGAAGTTTATTGGATAAAAGACCGACATTCTAGCAACCTTGCACCTATGCTCAAGACTGAAGTCGAGCATTAAAAAGACGATCATTGGCAATCAGCCTGCTGGCTCTTTTCTCAATTGACTCCAGCGCCTCCAACTGTTATTTGGCCCAGCTGTCCCAAAGATGAGAATAGTACTTGCACGGCCGAGCTTGTGCTTGGTATAAGTGCAGCAGTTGATCTGATATAAATGTGTGCAACATTAGGGTTGACAAATTAAATAAGTAAATAATAATATGTTATAGATATAAGAATATAAATAAAGAGAAAGCAATTAAAAGCAAAAAAGGCAAAAAAATGACAAAAAGAATACAAAGTACATAGAAAAGAAACTAATACCCTGACGGATATCATGGGGTTGTTTGTCTGAATGGAATTTTTTTTAAATAGGAGTGACGCTAACTTGTTTTTACTCCATAGGATGGGATAGAAGGATCAGATATGAGATCTGGGATGGGGCTAAAGGAATGGAATAGTGGAAGGGGAGGGGCCACTGGAATTCTCACTTATCGTACGAAACATGGGTAGCGCAATGTTAACAGTTTCACGCTGATATTCTATGAGAGCGTACTACCAGACCGATCAAGTCGACCCTAAGACTGTAACCAAGATAATTATTCCAGCATGATTCTACCACATCACTCATAAACAATAACTTTTTATATAACAAAAAAATTTTAGTTCAGAAGCGTTCTAACCCGCACATTTCATGGCCATACACATTATGTCGTCTGAATAAACCACAACGAGGGTCGGTAAGGTCAACACAACCCGCGACCTTTGCTCGCGGGTTGCTTGTTCTTACACTGAACCCCAATATGTACATAATCACGAACACACATACATTTTTGTTTGAAGAAAGATTTTTAATTGTGCTCATTTGAATTTTTATCTTTTTACTTAAAAATAATTTATGTTTTAAGAGAAACCGCAGCTAGGTGATATTAATTTGAACAGTTAGGTGCCATATTACACTATCCTGTTTTAAGACCCAATAATATCAAGTATGACATGGGTATCAATGGTCTCACTAAGAATGAAATAAAATATATCCCCCCCCCCTTTATTTATCCCATGAAAAGAAAAAATAAAGAAAGAAAAGAAAAAGCAGTAATCTCCATTTTAGCATATAATAGATGAAAAGGCGGTAAAAATATGTCATAAGACCAAGGAACCCCGCCTCGCCTTCTGCATTCAAATAGTCATGGACCTCTACAGGCCTCACTCTTTACAAAACTTGCATCCGCCCCGTCATGACATACACAAGTGTGGTCTTCACCCATGTTAGCGATCATAACATAGGGACTCTTCAAAAAGTCCAAAATAGATTTATGCGCATCGCAGTCCTCCGAAGGTTTAAATAAAAGTCTCATGTTCGAAAACTATTATTTTACTTCCCTGGTACTTTACCTATAGATATTGGAAGACCAGACCTTCGAATTTTCACCCAGCAAAAAAAGGTAAACGAGCCTTTTCTAGTAGTCATCATAAAATTAACTTGCAATTCTTTCTTACATAACGATATTAATGCAAGCGAAGGATGCATAAACCAGGACAACATAAACAAAAACGAGTATAACGGCAATAAAATATTGAAAATGCCGAATACTCTTAAATTTTTCTAGAAAACTGCAACCAAGAAGCATTAAGGGACGGATTTAATGCCAATAGCTTGGATATGATCAACAAAATGAAAGTTTAAATTGCACTTTTTGACTATTAGTTTTATATATTGCTTTCTAGAACCCAATTCTCCAGTATTTGTCATGTGCAGGCGAATACGTCATAAAGAATGTATTTTTATATTTATGCTATAAAACTGATGAGTTTGTATGTAGTATGCCATGTTCTTATTTCTTGTTAATTTTTTTTATTGCACGAGTTCAGCAGGCAGGCAGATGGCCCACCTAATGGAAAGCGATTATTGACGGCTATGGACATTTGTGACACCAAAGGTCCTACCAATGTGTTGCTGCTCTCTTAAGGGAGCCTGAAACCTGGCTATTAATACCGGAACACGACTCAAAGTTGTTATGGCGGCATAGTCTAGATGAGAGGTGGTAGCTATCCAGTTGGGCAAATACATACCACCTGGCTGTAGGTTGTTTGGTCGCCGCTTACAACAGGCCACCCAGCCGCAGGATGATGCATTGATTCTCCGTTTCTGCACCGATAGCACATATTTCATGAACTGCTGATCTGTTTGGATTTTTTTACTCAGAAAGTAATCTAAGTAGATACGTAATAAGGAAATTGTCTCAATTCTCGTAGTATACCTAATTTTAGTTAAATATAGAAGACTAGGAGTAAGGTGTGGCTCTTTAAGGACAAGATTATCCATTATACATATAACTATATATTTTAGTTTTAGTAAGTTAAAAATTTAAAAAAGTTAAAAACTCCTATTGTAAGCGTGTATGTATGAAGAGATTAAAGATCATAGCAAAAGGGAATCGATCGGCTCTGCTTGCCCCTATGGGAAACAGTGGTAACAATATGTATTTATGTAAAAAAATCAAAATACAATTTCAACTGACCAGTATGGCGATCCGCCGAAGGAACGTAGCCAGCCTTCTGGGGCACCTTACCCATAGAAGAGGGTAATCTAGGCTCAGTATTTGACTTATAGTCTTGAGGAACTACAGTTAGAATACAAAACACAAATAAGTTAACATACATACATACATAACTTCACGCCAGGTCCCTTGCGGGGTAGGCACGAACAACAGAGCGCCACACAGGCCCATTCTTACACACCTCACTTGCTTCTTTGACATTCATAGCTCTTGTCATGCACGCTCGTCTGTTCTTAAGGCTCCTTACATCACCTTCTACTAATACACGATCAATTTGATCATGGAAGGCGTGTCGTGGCCTTCCGCGACTTCTGCTTCCATCCACTTTTGCATTGTATATCTGTTTAGTCACTCTTTCATCACATATTCTTTCCACATGCCCGAACCACCGCAGCATTCCTTTCCTTACCTTCACCCCGACACTATCTACAAATAAGTTAAGTTTTCTATTATTGTATTAATATTATAAGTTTCTAATATATTTAACAAGTAGACTTTTTATTTATTTTTCCATGCCTTGGAAATGACTTAATAAACATAAAATTTGCTACAGATGTATTTCCGATAGTGGGGTTAACATAGGATAATTATGAGAACAAAAAAGGAATAATTCCCTGGGAAAAACAATGAGTGAGCGAAGCCCTTAGATTGAATCAAGCCAAAGGACAAATTCATTGCCCTTTTTTCCTAAGAAAATTTCCATTGTTGAAGTTAATAAAACAATGTTCCATTATTCTTTGAAACAGAGTTAAAAGGTTCATACAGAAATAATTAATTAACATAATAATATTTAAAACACGACAAAGTTGTCTGTGTGTACGCTAATGCCCCTCCCCGTGGAGTCACAAATAATAGCTGTAATGTTCACCCACCAAGCTCATTAGACCTAATAAACTCCATTTGTTCATGGACATTTTAGTGCGAGCAGACTAGGCGACCAAAAATTGCTTCTGCATCTTTTAACCCTTCTATCTCCCGAACATAAGGCACTATGGAGATATTGACACGCGCTTATTTTTAGTGCGATAAGAATGTGTGCCTTTCATAATGGAGACAGGGGTCAATATGCTATGAACACTTTTAAGTTTATACTTCAGTCCCCATCGACCCTAAATTCGATTGTCTGGTAGAGATCGCTTTCAGCGTTTAACAGAAATGATCTAGGAAATTAACACTTGGACCCCAAACTATAAAATGCTATTATAAAATGGTCGTTCACTGGCCTCGTAATGGCATTACAACGATTGCTTTTTTATACAAAAGCAACAATTATAATGGCGCCATTCTGATAGTAGTGACTTAGGACCTTGTTGTCGTGCATCGTTTTCTAACTTGAATTTAAACCCGTATTATATATATATATAATATACTACATATATACTACACTGAATTAAGAAATAGGTAGGTACTGAGTAAAGATGGATTCGGAAGTTAGCCTTTTTATAAGATATACCTACATCTTAAGAAACTTTGGGGAACGGGAAAGGAATCATGTAGATGGTCCATCTTAAAGACTGTGTTTCGTAAAATTGTAATTTGTTTATGAAGAACACTAGGGCTACGTTCCACAAGAGGCTCACAACGACCATGATTTGTCTCGTTACACTTGCTTGTGGACTCAATCATAAGCTCTAGTGGGACAGATTATGGAGCGTTGATGTCATAAACGACGAAATACACAAATGTCATTGGTTACTTTGGGAATCGAGCCTTTTTCAATGTGAATAATCAAAAGAGACAATTTTTTTTCGCTTTATGGTCAACGTCCACTTCGACCCACCTCTTGACATGGGTCGTTGTGAGCGCTATTTGATAGAAAATGTTGACGTCATTAGTGACGTTTTCATCACGACCATAACGACCGGGGTCACTATGTGGAAAATCTGACGGAGAATTTTAAGCGTTGCGAACTATAAACAAAATGCGTTTTATGTGTGCGTTCTGGTATACTAGGTTTGTATAAACGTGAAGTGTTTTGTATCAACGCAACGTTACTGAAATTTAAATTCTATAGCCGTGTGACTCATATCGACATCTTATTTTAGCCTAAAAAGCGAATACATTTGGAATGTTTGTGTTCTTTGCTAATTTAGTTCAAGTGTAGCACTTTGTGTTATTGGTGAATACTTTAAATATTTGAACAAATACTTTGATATCACTACACGTACTATTCATACGTGTGAAGTAAAATTACACCTGATACTGAGAATATTGGTTAATAAAACGTAAAGCGACTTTTCAGTCGCCTTATCTGCTACCAACTTGGCTAGAGTTTCCAGTTTAAAACACAACACCGTACCATAACCGCCGGTTTAATGGGCCCACTCCGCGGTACCACAGTGAGCTACTCTGAAAGCTTTACTGTCATTTTTATCACTTAGTTTTGCATTATTAGCACAAAGATTATGTATGGCGTATGGCGCAGCACTAAAAGGGATAACAGGTTAACTTTTATTCATATTTATTGTTATTTGAGCATTATCTGAAGTATTTTATTATTATCTTCGGTTAGTTTCCTTTTAGTTCAGTGGTACTATCTTTATCCGGCAGACGATGTTCTGCCCTTAAAAATCCTGGGTCTAATCGTGAATCGAAGTCATCCCGGGACCCACTTGAACACACAGAGAATCTCCCAGAGGTTCTGCAAAAAATTTACAAAAATAACTGTTAACGACTCAATATAATATGATAATAATAATGACTCAATAAAATAGGTCAAATTCTTATCAATATATAGAAATTTGCTCAGATATATATATATATATATAAAAAAAAAAAAAAAAAAAATATATATATATATATATTATTTTATTTTTCGCCTGATTCAAATTTTTCTCATTTAGGTTGCCTGGAAGAGATCGCTTTGAGCAATAAGGCCGCCTATTGTATTGCCTAGAAAATATTGTAAATATGGTCTGTTTCTGTAATTGTATATTTTGGTGTGCAATAAAGTATTATCTATCTATCTATAATATTTATTTAATGTTAAATTTATGTTTTAAGTAAATGGTGAAGACGGGCGGCAGAGGGCGCGCATAAGACAACAGTGAGGTTGAGCAGGATGCGGGAGTGGTCTTACGTCGGTTGTCATCCGCGCATGCAAAGACAGTCTTCGCTCCGCGTTACGATGTATATGTCTGTTTGTCTATGATTGGTCCGCGCTTCTTTTCGATTTAAAAATATTCACCTTATTCTATTTGCTGGAGGTACAATAACCATAAATCGATCAAATATCATCTGAAAATATTTTAAATTGATTCCCAAAGCGGACCATCAGGCTCACATGTGCAGACTGGACTAAAACAGAACCATATACTAGAAGGATGATAACTCCGCTTTTATTATAAAACAGAAATAAACACTTGAAGGACGATAAAAATTCCTCGCTTGCTCCTATTTCTGATATAGCAATATTGTGTAAATTCATTTTTGAAATGGCACTATGTATCATAACCTAATGTATTCTAGGAAACTGATAGGCGATAACCGACTATTCGATGACAGGCTTCAGAGTCAGTCATCGACGTAAAGTCGCCAGTTTGTCGGTATTTTATAGAATACACTTCGGGGAGTTTGCCACGGAACTACATGAATTGGTTCCTCCCTCACCATTACCAACCAAATACCAACGAAGCGGACGAAACGCTATGCTTCCTTCCACCTTCACCATACGCACCGCTGAAGAGTGGAACTCTTTAGCGTCGTCTGTTTTTCCTGAAGAATATAATCTAGGTATCTTCAAGTCTCGCGTGAACAGTTATCTTCAAGGTAAGCGTGCTCCACCTTAGGCTGCATTTCCGCCTAACATCAGGCGCAATATCCGTCAAACTCGAACCCATTATCAAAATACACGACTCTCAGCGGCACGAATATACTCATGAGGTTTCTGTGCAACAGTTGAATGTGTTTTAATGTATATGAACGTAAGTATATTGGACATTAAATTAAAAAAAAAAAAAATTTAAAATTTAGGAGATATTAAAGCTTAACTATAATTTTCATACTACAAATATCAAATTGCATTAGTTCATTTGTCATGTTTCCTCTTATAAAGCTATGTACATCCTTATTATTAGTGCAAGTAATTGTTGGTACAACATATAAATAAATTACAGAAAATTCTCGCTTTCATCAAGATCTACAAAAAATGATCTCCAAAGTCATCATAGAAACAAAATTTTATGAAAAAGTATTACTTATTATAAATATAATTCATCCTATTCTTGGAACTCGATATAAGTACTGCTATAAATAGAAGTGAAAATGTCAAGCTGAGCGGAATCAAACGCCCCCGACAAAAGAACGCCTCTAAGTGGATTGTACTCAAGTTCCGAAGATACAGAAGTGCGATCCAAAGTTGAAAAAAATATATTGTATATATTAGTAAGATATTGATGGAAGCAACTACTCTAATGTCTAAATTTGTTTGTGACGTTATGGAGATTGAATGTCAAAATGTCCTAATAGTTAATTGAAATCTTACAATTTAAGGACCGAAATTGCATTTTTAGAGGACGCAATTTATTTTTGGGACATGTGTGGGGCGTCAATAGAAGCTTAACCTCAAGTTTGTGGGGTCGCCACCCTTGTCCCCCGACCGCCATCTTGGAAAAAGTGGTGAAAACACTTTCTTCGTGATATCTCGGAAATTATGCTTCTTACAAAAAATTTGTAAAGTCATAATTTGTAGCAAATTGTTTTGCCTACAAATATGTTTATATAACTTTTTGCTCTAAATTAAAAATTAAAGAAGTTACAAGCAAAAAAGTGAGATTTTTTTTATTCATTCCTAACTCTTCTTTACCATAGAACTTACCAAATTTAACTTATCGAATGTTAAGCAGGAAAAAAAGGTCCCCCGTTTTCCCCGCCACCTATGAGTTAGAGTCCGTAGGAGCGTTTTTTTTCGTATTCGTATATAAAGTATATTATTATTTATGTTTCATTTATTCTTGGAATGTTCTATATTATTTACTGTCTCAGCCGCCACTGTTAGTTTAGGGGTTGCCTGGAAAAAATCGCTTTAAGCGACAAGGCTTTGTTCAACATTTACTGTAGGTAGGTCTTTTAAGAAGGTAGTTTTACATAATATTTTCTTAAGTTTTTACGACTTGTATTCATAATAAAACTACGTTTTAACGGTTTTAGGCGCGGTACTTTAACTGATTTTTATTATTCCGATGTATGTGATCACGAAAGACAAAGTTGTCGAGTGCCTATGACTATTATTAAAGTTGTATTTAGCCTACCGCCAAGTTTATTTTAATTATTTAGTTTCAATTTTGGTTATGATTATTATTTACTCTATGGGAGCCTAATGTAAATAATAATAAATATATACTATAATAATAAAAATCAAATAACTTACCGTGCTTAAATCTGTTAAAATGTAGTTTTAATTTTTGGTGAACAACAAAGTGTTTTCATTTATTAATTCGTTCCTAACTTCAAAACACAATACTTATTCTCATACAATGTAAAGCTTGGTGTAAAAACTAAAAATCTAAAAAGTATAAAATAACTTACTTCTAAAGCTATTATATTATATATTATCTTAAAGTCGGTGCTTAGTAATTTCAAAATATAGTAATTTTTATGTTTTACTTTGCTCCGACTTCAAGATGTTTTAGATAATATATATTAATAATAATAGCTTTAGAAATAAGTTATTTTATCCTTTTTAGTATTTGAAGTCGGTTTTTAAACGAAGTTTTTTTATTTTATTTGTTACTTTTTAGTGTCTAGCTATGTATGTGTAGACGACCTACGAAAGGTGTCGCGCTCCTTAAAAAAATATAGGTCCCAAGAAACGGGAACAAAAAAATGATCGTAAAATGAAAACTACTGGGTTAAACTCTGTTAAATTTATAGGGAACCAAATGACTATAACTATTCTGCATCAAACTAAACAAGAATCACGTAAATCGGATCATAAATGCCAGCGTAATCGGTGTACATATGGAACGGAATGGAAAAAAAATCATAAAAAAAATTCATAAAATGAAAACTACGTGGTCAAACTATGTCAAATTTTGAGGGCACCAAATGACAGCTATTCCGCGTCGAACAAAAAATAATCACGTAAATCGGATCATAAATCTCTGCGTCATCGGTGTACATATAGAACGGAATGGATAAATTTTCATAAAATGAAAACTACGTGGTCAAACTATGTAAATTTTTTAGGGCACCAAATGGCAGCTATTCCGAGTCGAAAAAAAATAATCACGTAAACCGGATCATAAATCTCTGCATCATCGGTGTACATATGGAACGGCATGGAAAATTTCTAAACTAAAACTCAAAGGCCGCGGATTCGATCGTGGCTGGAACGCATGCACTGCTTAGGCAGTTTTCTGATCTAATGTGCATAATTTTTATAATTACCACGTGCTAATAACGGTGAAGGAAAACATCGTGATGCAACATCGAGATAATCGATATGTCGAACCTGCCAAGCCGACTTGGACAAGCGTGGCGGGTATTCTGTCCGTTCCCCTATAGTGGGAGGCCCGAGCCCAGCAGTGGGACGTTTATGGGTTGTTATTACTACTACTTAATAAGAGAGATAATTTCTGCTGGAACTTGAAGGGGTTGTTTTAAAAAATTGACATTATCCGTAATTTTAATCCGCGCAGGAACGGAGAAAGAATACAATTTCGTGCAGCCGGGCGGCCTGTCCTGTGCCACTCCTCCCCACCTCGTCTCAGTGGTTGCGAATCCGGTGCGGCGCCGCAGCGCATCGTGTGCATGCCACAGATATTTCTATGTAAAATGACGCAGCGACACCGCTCCGGCGCCGCACCGCCGCCGCAACGCATCGTGTGTTCCCGCTCTTAGTCTCTAGGGCTATGCGCGTACTACAACCGTGAATAAGGGTTTGAGGGAGTGAGTTCAATATTTACAAATTGTAGCGTCTGATTAGCCTTTCAGATTAACACGAGCAAAATTTACAGGTGTACCGGACGGACTTAGAACTCTGAAATAACAACAGATTTCTAATAAAATCAACTACTAATGTCAAGAACGTCAGAAACAAAGAATATGTATAGAAGCCAAGGAGAATTTAATTGATCATCAAAACAACTCTCGATGGTCAGGTATAGAATCCAAAGGTATAGTCCGAAAAATTTCCCCAATTAATAAAGAGTCCACGGAAAATCTTCTAAAAATACTATGCAAGGTTGGTGAAGTTGTCGACTCTCAAATTCTATCTAGTCTTTCACCGAGCTACAGAGTGAAAGCAATTTTCAAACCTATGTTTCCGATGCCTAAATAAAGAACATTTTTCAAAGTACATAAAGTCTTCTAGGCAATCAATTTTGCTAGCAGTCACCGTTTGGGGGTGGTTTCGCGTCAACGATGGATGGGATGGATCGTTAGCGGCGATGACACGAACGCTCGCGCGCTAATCCTTTCTGACAGGTTGCTCACGCAGCCACGAAGCCTGGATTAGCAATTTTTTAAGTTACTTATGTTTTTATTTATTTTATTTATTACAATATAGGTAGTAAAAAGAATTCAGCCGCATGAGACGGTTTGTTTTTCTCCTACATTTCTTTAATATTCCTCTCTCCGGAGGAATAGATTTTGCACGCGTTTTGTGTCTTTTTAGTTTTTGGTTTTTTTATTTGTTTTCTACCTCTTATTGAAGTGATAACTTCTAATGGGAGGGTAAACAGCTTCGTTACGGCGTCAGTCTGTCTGGTTATCCTTCTCTCAAGCATACGGCAGCGGTAGGCAGGCTCCTTCTCTCTCACTCTAACCCACAGCGCTAGCCGTATTTCGGTGATTAGATTAAAAATACATACATACATACATAACTTCACGCCAGGATCCTTGCGGGGTAGACACGAACAACAGAGTGCCATACAGGCTTATTCTTACACACCTCACTTGCTTCTAGATTAAATAATGATACTAATAATATACATACACAATTCTAATGTACATTTTCAAGGATTGTATCTAAGAGTAAAATATATTTTTTAATCAATAAAAGATTATATTAATAAATAACGTTTCCTTACATTATCATATTATTATACATATAATTTAGTAATAACCTAAGCTTTTCTCAAGTTAAACAATTTCAATATTAAATAGTTCAGCTTAGAAGTTATCACTTCTGTCGGGCGTCCCAAGTCACACACGTTTTTTACTTATTTCTTCATTTTTTCAAAACCTATTATACAGTGGGTACAGTAACGGATTTACCAATAGCCTGAGTAGACTGGAGCCTAGGGCGCAGATTTAGGAGGGGCGGCTTTGAGCCCAATGTTATATTATGTCGTACTTAAATTATAAGACTTAATAAGATAATTCTTATTAAGACATCATTAAAATTCAACATGTAAACTGTTTAACCAATTACATAAATTTTTCTAAAATTTGAGTAGCAATTTTGGCTACGGCAGAAACATACTCATCGATCTGCTGCTACTTCTGTCTAGTAATTATGGGAACTAATGTTATATAATGTGCATAATTAAGACGATAGTCCGCAAATAATAAAGATACAATTTCATTAAAAAAATGTAATCAAAATGATGGTGAACTAGGGTATCGATTTGTAGAGGTCGATAGGTGCAGAAAAATTTGAATAGCCTACGGGCGGCAAATATTCAAATTCGCCCCTGTACCTACTTAGGGGTCTTCTATTTTCATGTCTAATATAAACTACGTCTTTTTTTTTTCTTTTATTGGAGAAAATCAGACAGTCAGACGGCCCACTTGATGGAAAGCGGTTACCATCGCCTTTGGACATTTGCGACACCAAAGGCCGCTACAAATGCGCTGCTGCTCTCTTAAGAGAGACTGGATCCTAGTCACTAATGCCGGAACACAAAAAAAATTGTTATGGCGGATACTCTAGACCAGGGGTGGTCGCCATCCAGTCGAGCATATATATAATACCCTACCACCTGGCAGTGGGTTGTTTTGTCGCCTCTTACGACAGGCCGCCCGGCCGCAAGAAATTGTATTCTTTCTCCGTTCCTGCACGGATAATATATAGATCTTATTTCTATAGGTAAAAGGTATATATTTATATCTTTTTTTATTAAATTTACTCTCGTAATATGTTATCTATTTGAGTTTATCATACTTAGTGTTTACATTTTTCCATATTTCTAAAGTTACACACATTTCATCTCCTTATTTACTACTTTTATCCTTTTATAATAGTTAGTTACAGAATAATTATATTTGGATGCGTATGGGATCTATATTATAAAATAACCTTGAATCATTAAATACCGTGATATTCTTACAACTAAAATTTATTTAGTTTTTTTGTTTCATCTAATGCCAGTATTATTTTCGTAGTTTGGAAATTATATATATAATATAGAGGATATCCATTAGTTCTCACATCCTAACCACAAGACAGATTTATCCCGCGATGACTTGTGGATTTTTGATCGATGTTCCTCCTCGATAAACATATTATAGACGAAACATATTTCTCTGTTAAAAAAGTTATACGTATTTATGTTTGATAGAGTCATATCGCATTATATTAATACACTTGTCGGCTTGATTTATTTTATGATGTGTTTTTTTGTTGCATGAGTTAGGCAGACAAGTAAACGAACCACCTGATGGAAAGCGGTTACCGTCGCCTGTGGACAGGACTGTGGATGCTCTCTAAAGGGAGACTGGACCCAGGTCACTGACACCAGAACACAACTCCTCAACCTATGGTAGGTGACTGTGACCAAATACGAGGTGTAGCGTTAAAAAATAACGTGTCCACGATTAGTTTCATTTGCCCATTTTTTTCGGATAAATATCACTATGCTTCCCTGTTCAAATATATTGTTATGACAACCAAACAAGCACATGGTGTTTCTATGCTGGGGCTTCCTCTACGTTAGTGTTCAAGATTTAATCTGTGGCCGAATACGTCTTGTTTAAAGCATTACAAAATAACGTCGTTAACGCACAGCACATAACGGTATATATATGTATTGTGGCGAATGGTGGAACCATCTAGACAGTTTTAGAACTTTTGGAAACAACTAGAAGAATGTAGAAGGAAAAGACAAGGACAGATATATTTAGAAAAGGATAGACGATAAACGAAAGACAGAGATAGATAGATGTTAGAAAGAGATAGACAATGGACGAAAGAAAGTGATAGATAGATGTTAGAAAGGGATAGATATATAAACGAAAGTTCCCGAACAGAAGGTTCGGGAAGGAAGAGACGGAGATAGATAGATGGATTCTAGAAAATTCTTCCGGGTATATAAACGGCGTAAGGCGCGCCTACCGGGCAGTTTAAAGTTGAGTTCAGTACCAGACGGTGAAACGACAAGTGCGATACTAAAGAGTTAATAGAGGACAGAGACGAATTAAGTGGTGAATTTAGTGACAAGTTTGGTGGACAGATACGTGAAGGAGGTGTGTAGCGTAGTTCGAGAGAGGAACCAGAAGCGAGCTACACGCGATAATATTGGAGGTGGTCCATGCAATATCGGCGACGGTATTAGGGTGGGACAACTTATCGTCGGGACTGTGCATCGTTAGTCGTGCGTATAGGGGCAACCCTGCAGAGAGGTACTACGTGCGGCTGTGTAAGTAATAAAAGTTTTTAGTTAAAACTGGTGTTTTCTTCCAACCCATAAGAGCGTACCCCGCTCGTACGTAACAGTATGTACGCGGATATATACGTTATTTGTCAATATTTAAGGTCATTAAATAAGGTATAAAACCCATTATTTTATTGCAGGAGTTCAGCAGACAGGCAGACGGCCGACTTGAAGAAAGCTGTTTCCATTGCCTATGGACATTTGTAACACCAAAGGTGCTACAAATGCACTGTTGCTCTCTTAAGGGAGACTGGAACCTGGTCACTAATGCCGGAACACAACTCAAGGTTGTTATGCTTTCCGATCAGGATCAAACCATTACGCTACCACAACTTCAAAATCAATTTGATAGATGCCAAATGTGGCTTTATAGAATAGCCGAACTATGGCTACGTTCCAAAAGGGACTCCCAACGACCAGTTCACGACTGCGACGTTTCCCGTTCCATTTGGTTGCGGACCTTACAATCATAAACTCTAATGGAGCGCAATATAGGGAAACGGCGAAGTACACAAATGTCATTGGTTGATTTTATAATGATATAGAGAGAATTGATGCTCTGTGGTCAACGCTCATTCGACCCACCTCTTGACATGGGTAATATGAGCGCTGTGTGATCGAAAATAATCGATCGAAAATATGTGTACATATGTATGTATATATGTGTATATTGTTTAAGATGCGATGCTTTGCAATGATGTAATGTCTGCCGTGACAGTACCGTATGGGCTCAGCGGAAGATCAGCGCTGGTTTTAAAAGACCAGATTATGCTGAGTCTGATGCCCCTTTCAGGACAAGATTATGTTGTTAGTTTTAATTAATTTTTATAAACAATTGTACCTACACTACACCAATGTAATTTGGCCTGAATAAAATTATTTTCTATCTTTCTAATGACGTCATTAGTGACGTTTTCGCCATGACCATAACGACTGCGGTCGCCTTGTGGAACAGCAGACGAAGCATTTTAGGCGTTGTGAGATACTGAAGGAACGCGTCCTAAAAGATAAATTATCGCATGCCGATTGCGACAATAAAACCGCACGTTATCAAAAATTCGTTTACTATTTATATCCTCAGATCGCACAATACCGCCTCAAGCACGTGATATCCCACATTATTGAATAAACATCCGGTCAAATGGGTAAATATTTTCTTATGGGATACGCTATTTTCGGATCGTCTTACCGGCGGCGACCTTTCTCCCGGCCATAAATAAGTTAGTAGTACATGCATTGTGATTTACTGTATAATAATATTTTCTATAGTGACAGTTCCTAAACTAGTGTGCCTGGTAAATTCGTGGCAACAAAGGGTTCTTATTTTAGAAAATTGTGCACGTTAGAGAAACTTCTTTATGACCTTATTTTTCGAAAAATGATCTACTATAAGCAATTTTCAACAAATTGGTTAAATAAATAATTAATAGGGGCAAGAAAAAGATGGCGCTTAACTGAAAAATGAGACGGTAATTTTTTTCCAACTTCGATAAAGAAGTTTCACTTAAAAAATAAATTAACCAATTTAAAAAAGGACAGGTTCTCAATTCGTCGTGTAATTTTGCATGTATGTGTATTCATAATTAATTGATATTAAACCAATTTTGATAAATCTTTTTGGGTGGGCTTCAAAATTGCATCATAAATTTTTATTGCTATTGGTTTGCCGGTTCTGAAGATATATCAGAAAATAAATACTTTTAAAGGTTTTTCAGCCATAACTTTTGTCTCTGAACCGATCTTGGATTCAGTTCAGTGCAATTTCAGGCATGGCTCCTTATTTGTATGTTTGGTACAAATAAAGAGACTTCATAAATCGAAATGAATAAAAGAGACTAAAACTCCATTAAATAAAACAGAGAGAATATTTGACCGAAAAGAAGCGGCACGCGGACTAATGTAGACACAAAAACGCATGTAGCACAGTGCGACGCAGACCGAAGACTACCAGTACCAGTATATATAAAGTACTCTGTGACTACCAGTATATATAAAGTACTCTGTGTTGGAGTGCGCGGGCGACAATCGACACGAGCCAACCCCTCCACCCCTCTGTTGTCTCTATGGGCGCCCCCTGGCGGCCGCCTTCGCCATTTACTTAATAAACATATATGTACATGTAATACACAAGATCCAACATAATCATAAAGATATTTCTATTTTATTTGCGTCGCTAACAGAAACTTCATTGCATACCCTAGAAGTGGGTACAATGTAAAGAAGACATAATGATTTAGAGCAATATATAGGTGTATTTTTCAAATGGCCCTTGAGGTCCATATCCTTTCTATACATAACGGGGAAAAACATTCAAAGGAAGATTTTGACGACATTTTTTCTTTTTGTTGGACATTCCTTCACACTGTAATTTGGTATAAAAAATTGTTTTTTTCTAAATCAGCTAATTGGATTTTTGACAAGGTTTTTTTTTATTGCAGGAGTTCAGCAGACAGGCAGACGGCCCACTTGATGGATAGCGGTTACCATCGCCTATGGACATTTGTAAAACCAAAGGTACTACTAATGCGCTGCTGCTCTCTTGAAGGAGACTGGAGCTGGTCACTAATGCCGGAACACAACTAAGGGTTGTTATGGCGACATACTTTAGACCAGGGGTGGTAGCCATCCAGTCGGGCAATGCCTACCACCTTGCTGTGGGTTGTTTTGTCGCCTCTTACGACAGGCCGGCCGGCCGCAGGAATTTGTATTCTTTCTCCGTTCCTGCACGGATAGGTTAATCCATTTCTTCAAAAAACTAATGATGCCACTTTTTTATTTATTTGTTATTGCAGGAGTTCACCAGACCGACAGACGGCCCACTTGATGGAAAGCGGTTACGATCGCCTATGGACATTTGCAACACCGAAGGTGATACAAATGCGCTGCTGCACTCTTAAGGGAGACTGGAACCTGGTCACTAATGTCGGAACACAACCCAAGTTTGTTTGTTATGGCGACAAACTTTAGACCAGAATGGCTACCTGGCAGACCCGGCTGTGGGTTGTTTAGTCGCCTCTTACGACAGGCTGCCCGGCCGCAGGAAATTGTATCCTTTCTCCGTTCGTACACAGATAAAAGTCAGCAGTCTTCGAGTGTTTTTCGTTAATTCGTATAGTTTAGCATTTAGCCCTGAAAGCCCACTTGAAAAAGTCACTTATACACATATACAAATATATATCTAACGTAATGAATCATAAAAGTCTTTAACATAGTCCCATATAAACTTGAATATAATTGAACAAATGCCTTGCGGCTCGTCAGAGCTCTTTGATACACTCACTTAGACACATGTCTAAGTTTCTAACTTAGAACTAACTTAGTCTATAACTTTGCGTGTTAAGTCGAAGCATTGTTAACTCTAGTTTACATACATACATACATAACTTCACGCCAGGTCCCCTGCGGGGTAGGCACGAACCACAGAGCGCCATACAGGCTTATTCTTACACACCTCACTTGCTTCTTTGACAGTCATAGCTCTAGTTTACATTCCCCATAAATCTATGAGTAACCTTAGCGTACTGAGTATAGTTGGTATACTGAACTCAAAAAGCAAGTACGGAGAAACACAGTTGACAGCTGTTTTAAAATTTGATATACAGCGTGTTTCAGACCTTGTTGACAATAAATTAGACCACGTTTTCTACATGACGTACTCTGCCCAAAAACAAAAACGAATCAAGGTAGCTTCTTTGGTTTAGCCACAGGACCTCATTTTGCATTTCAGAATTTTACAACAACATGTATCAGTTATTGTGACTAAATCGGTAGGTTAGTGACCAAATGTATCAGGTTACCAGCTCGTCTCTTCATCATTAAACGCGTTGTTGTTCATTCTTACACACTCGCTCGCGAACCAATATTTACAAGATGTTCTGTTTTTATTCCTTTTTTATCGTAATTAAATTGTTCGGAAATTATTTTTTTTAAATTTTGACATTACGGTTGATTTAATAGTACCAAAAACTTTGTATGGTGTCAAACTGCTAAGATTGTGATTCATTGTCATTTGAAATGAAACACGTTGTATATGGAAGAATGGTGCTGAACAATAAACCCCATTGCCTCACAAAGTGTATGAAAAGCTCGTGTATTTAGATAAAAATAATATTATCTGTACAGTATAGAACCATTAACATTATTTAGGTTTTCTTGTTAACTTGTAATGCAGTGAAAAGCATAAAAATCCATTGCTGTTCGTTAATCTCGCTAAAAATCGAGAACAGCTGGACTGATTTGGCTAATTACAGTTTTGAATTATTTTTAGAAGTCCAAGGAAGGTTTAAAAGGTGAGCAAATATAGTAAAAACAACAATTTCGCTTTCCCTTAGAAGTTATTCCTACCTATCAAACATTTGGTGTTCGTCCATTGATATATAGGATCAGCGTTGCCAGATGACTATGTCAATTAACCCCCAATTTTTTTTCAAAAACCCCCAAAAATTAGCTTTTTGAGAAAAAAACCCCCAAAAGAGTTTTTACTTGATTTAAAGAAAAAAGAAAAACCACCGTCGTAGCGAAAACGTCACTAATGACGTCACCATTTTCCCTCACGGGGCGCTCACAATGACCCGTGTCAATAGGTGCGTTAAATAACCATTCCACTTGAGTTTACGATTGTGACGCCAGCAAATAAGTGAAACGGGAAAAACCGCGGTTGTGAACGTGATCATTGTGAGTCTCTAACGGAAAGTAACCTACGGGATACGACGCATACGAGAGACGGCATAATAAATAAATAACTTAAATGAACGAACGAATGAATTGAATTATTAAAATGAACTATTGAATTGAAGTATGATTCACTAGTAGAGTATAATTCTACGATAAAGTAATAATACCCTATTGTGACTTACATACAATAATTGTAGTGATGAAGATTGTGTTTGTAGATGAATTATTGATACTTAAAATATCTCTCCAAAATTTCTCACAACAAAATATTGTCCCCCGAAAGTCCCCCCAAAGAATCTTCACCCCGTGAAAAAATAAACCCGAATTTGCAGGAAATCCCCCCATCTGGCAACGCTGTATAGGATTTTTTATATATCAATGTGTTCGTCCCGTCGTTTAGAAATGAATTAAATTTAAAAGTCGTTCAGAAATCAATTAAATTTAAAAGTGATTTTTTTTTGGTTTTGAATGGGTCAAACGTTTGATGTTCGTTCCGATTAAGTTTTGACATTTTTTAATACATTCTGCAATTCATTCAGCTTTTTTGTTTATTGATTCTGAGGTGGTAGGAAGTTTCACGGGCCGAGTAGTATTTTATATAAAACTGTAATTAATAAGTTTTAAATAGAGTTAAAGTCTATTATTGTTAAATAACATCATGTTATAGGTTTATGTAATGTGTAGTTATTGCATAGATGAGCTAACAATAATAAAATGAGTGCAAACATGTCATATCGTATTGATTTCAGTCAATTATTTACTATACAATGAAATGAAGGTATCAACATGATGAATCTTTGTTCACAATTCACTAACAAAAAACATCATCATGGCAACAAGTATGACAGCGACAATTTTAATGTGTTGCCGTTATTAGTACGACAAGTTAGTGAATTGCAACAGGGGCAATTAACCACGATGAGAACGCCATTATTTAGACTTAATTAAATTCCTTGGTAACAGTATTTTTTTCTGGATGAATATATAAGGTTCCGTATGTACTTTTCTATAGCCCAGAGCACGTGCATGCAAAATTTTCTGACGATCTGTTGCGAAATTGAAACGTGAAAACGTTAGCTTACGAACGATGGATTCGTTAGTATGATGAGATTAATTAAAAATGGCTGTAGGTTGTTTTGTCGCCTCTTACAACAGACCACCCGGCCGCAGGAAATTGTATTCTCTCTCCTTTCTTGAAAATATCTACAAAACTATAGCAAACATTGACAGATAAGCAAATTATCGTTTTAAAAGTATTTGAATTAATATCAAGTATTACATATATTATAGTATAGCCATGCTTTTAAAATTACATATCGACATTAATATTAGCAAATTTCCAAATAAAACTTTTCAAAGAAAGTAACTTTCTTATAAACAATAAAAGAATCGGAACGAACAAATCAATATTTTTATCTGATTTCGTATCCCAATCGTGACTATATCTTTGTTGAAATTCGTGGCACAATTAAAAAGAAGTAGCGTTTAAAACCAGCAAGATTTTTCCTTTATACTGCTCTCATATTTGGGATGGCTCAGTCAAATACCAGTTCGAGACAGTGGAGTCAATTAAGAAAAGAGCTAGGAGGCTGATAGGCAAAAACCAGCTATACGACGAGAGACTTCAGAGCCTAGATCATCAACGCAAACTCGCTAGTTTCTCCGTATTGTATAGGATATACTTCGATGAATGTGCCACGGAATTGCATGAATTAATTCCTTTCTCATCTCTTTACTACGAGACAAAGCTGACTTAACGGTATGCTTCCGCTTTTCTCATAAGTACCGCTGAAGAGTGGAACTCTTTACCGTCGTCTGTTTCTCCTAAAATATACAATCTAGGTGTCTTGAAGTCTCACCGGAACAAGTATCTTCTAGGTAGTGTACTCCAGCTTGGGCTGCATTTCCACCAGACTCCAAGTGCAATGTCAGTCAAACCTGAACCTATTCAATATAATAGCAAGTGGTTACCATCACCTGTAAACATTCGCAACACTAGGGGTAAAGCCAACGCGTTGCCAGCCTGTAGGATAAACAAGATGCGATAAGAAGGTAAGAAGGTGACATGACATTTAGATAGGCGGAATGCATTGAGTGGATATTATAGAGAAGATAGGACAGCGAGGAGAGAAAAACAGGCCATCAGAACTCTCACTCATGGGACGAAATACGATTAGTTCAAGGGTAAAAGTCATGCTGAAAATCGATCTCGTTGGAGGACAGTACCTAATTATTCACTGCCACCAAAGTCATAATCCGCAGCAGCAAGAGAACAACTTAGAAAATAAAAGCTAGTGAATGGATAGTGTGGGTGCCAGCTATTATCAGATTTCCTAGTTAGAAATTGTGTATCGGGTTTACAGTGTCTTGCAACCCTTGTATGTTAACAACGCCCGCTTAGCGCGTGAGTTACGTAGTACCATTAGTTACGCGCTGGTTTTTTGATGGTTTCGTCGCGTTGGCAAAAATAGCAGAATGGATCACGCAATAAATATAAGTAACCCTCTATTGACAGAGGACAGGATACCAGAGAGGACTCACCGGTTATTTTAACTTGATGACAATGCCGGAAGCCAGAAGAGACAAAACTTTTAGATTTTATAGTTTATTAATTATTTGCACAGCAGTTATTTTGTAAGGGTAGTAACAGGGTGGCGCACGCGCACGGTAGTTCCGCCGTAACGATCGATGACGACTGGGCCGTCCGCTAGGTGGCGCGGCATTTCTAATCGGCGAATTATGGATAAGGAAAGGTTATTAGGCGCTGTAAAGGTGTGAAGGAAAGGCACATAGAAGGCACTAATATCATTACGCGATCCAATTCTTTAACATGGCCAATACAACCATAGATACTTTAAGCACGTTGTCATACGCCACCGCACACATTATTTTGCTATCAAAGATTTGCGCGTCCTATAATTAATTGCTAGGACATTCGCCTCGTCTATTACAGGCTTAATGATATAAATTTAAGCAGTGAGTTTACCTGTATCCTTTGCGCACCGGGGCTCGTCTAGAAAGATCTCACATCATTCAGCAGTGGCAGAACCCTGAACCAGCGCTGTCGTTGGCTGGTGGTTGAATACGAGGTGAGTACGAGATTCTATATTCTCAGGGCACCGGTATTTTAATTCGGAAATAAAGAAGAGCCAAGCATTGGGTACATAATCATCTGATTACGTCTCCAGCTAGTGAGATGTAAAAACCGGCTACAAACTGTATTTTCGCTAATGGATAACCATCTCGTCTCTTATGCTTTGGACTAAATCAGCTGAACTTCGCTAAGCAGTTTCGTCACGTGGTCCCGAAGTCCCGGACTCCGCGGGGAGTCAGCGTTCTTACAACATCTCTCCGATACAGATTTTTTACTATTATTGTTCACAACGAAAATAATACAACAATCACTTTTTACGGGAATCAGTGTTAAGTTCATCTAAGTTTCTTTTTGACATGATCTTTACAATATGCTGATTTTGTACAAGGCTACTAAATGATTTGTCGGCACAGCAGCTGTATGCTTGATATACGTAATACGAAATACCAACAACGCGCCTATATTTCTATTATACATTCCTGACCTGTACGTATTGTGACAATTACCACGTACCACGGTGAAGAAGTGATGAAATCTGCACATCGAGATAACCGAGATGTCAAACCCCTCAATACCCCTGTACATTACGAGGTTCGGGCCCAGTAGTGAGACATTCATAAGCTGTTATTGTTATATTCTTGATCCAAATTCAAATGTTTTTATTTAAAATAAGGTCCACTGGAGAACACATTTTTAAAGTCATACGTATGTTAAGATTTAATTTTAATTCCTATTCTATGTACACTGCTTCGCAACGTGTTATTCCTGTTAAGGAGAAGAAGTGGCAAAAATCTCCCTAGAATCACGTCTAGCGTAAAATAGTTTTTCTTTATATTTCTTATTCTATTTATATCTCAAGTTCTTTTTCTATAAGTTTTATACAGAAGTATGTTACAGAATTACTTTTCGAAGAATTAATGAAGGTGCAGCAAACAGTGCATGCTCAGTAAGACAAAGACGCAGTAATATAAAGAAGTATATTATTATTGTTGGATTGCCCAACATTTACAGTATTAAGTTTACTTGCAACACTGATTCTGCACAAGCAACACTAAAATCCCCATCCGTTGTTGCATCCCCTTTATATCCCACCCGCTCTTCCGCCTCCAACCGTTGAGAGCATTACACGCAATTTACAGTTCGCTCCGTGCCTTTTTTATTTGTAATCAGCCCCTCATTTGAGTTTAATTTAATTAAATACAATACAGTCAAGTTTTAACAATTATTGTTATAATAATGACGAGACATACTAAATGTTTGTACTGTAATATTATCTTTTTATTATATTTGTACTTGACATATGCATAATATTGACATTAATTAATTAAATTACTAGAAATTGACATTTAAATTATAAATTCTGTGCACTCCTTTAAAGGGTGTACACATCAGAACTTTTGTATTGAATGATATGTAACGTAACAATTATGTGTGTGCTGTTGGTGTGCCTAAATATATAAATAAATATCTCCATAAAACTTTACATGTTTGGAAAAATTGAAAAACGTTATACAGACGATTATAAGAGGCTGGAGCGAGCTGCTATTTAAATACAGTTTTATCATTTAAATATTCTCCAATATTGTAATATCCCTTTTTAAGCAAGATACGCTCGGTGTGTGCCACTCTCGCACCGATGTTCGATATTGTCTATAGTGGCCGCGTGCTTGGAGTTCCAGCACTGCAAGTTCAGCCAAGCCACTTCGAAAGATTGGTTCTCGATATCGCATTGCATTACCGCCTGTTTTAACGCATCGATGAATATTATTGGTCGTTATATTGCGGGAAATACCAGTATTATTTACTCGTGGTTATCGCGTCTGCAGGAGTCTTTACCTGCTGTATATCAACTGAGTTATCAACCAATAAGTAAGGACTCGCTATCATAAATGGCATAAATTGCTTGATTTCATTTTAATTGATTGCTGTGTAATAACTAAGGTTTACTTCATACAATATAATATAATTCACTAAATACAAACAACTTAAGGCTTTTCTTGCCGCAGAAATGTCGAAATTTAATAATTACTGGTCAATAATTTGCAAAAAAATATAAAATAAATCTTCACGATATAAAACGCCACGTGGTTTTTTGTATTTTTTCCATAGTTATTTTAAATTAAGTAAACCAATCTCTGAATCACCTCCAAATTATTGGCATGAAACCGTTTTACTCCTTCAGTTTTTATCAAAACAGGATAGAAAAATATATGCATCGTTATCAATGTCTGCTAATTGTAATGTCTTCATTTTGTAATTTAGATTGTACCTTGACTTATTTTTTGAGGCAAATAAATATTTTTATTATTATTATTATTATTAATGAGAGATAAATAATTTGTTTGTTCTTTTTTTAATATAATTTATTTTATTCATCATAAAAAATAATGCATCTGAAAAATGACCGTGTGATTCCCGCTATCGACCGAAAAACCTTCAAGGGCTTTGGCGTTGCTACAAGCCTTAATGCCTTTAATTTTGATTTTTATCTATTATTTTGATACAAATGAGATATTGCCAAATTTAAAAAATTAACGAACCTAATTGTCAAAAAAGGTTTTATAAGAGACTTGTAAACTGGTATTTGTTATTAGATATGGTTTGTACAATAAATTACTAGATATAGAAATATTTACAATAAAATAACACGAAAAAGAACACTTTCTAACAATTAAGATATCTTATTTTTTATGTTTCATTTTTATAAAAATTGAAAGACACAAAATATAATAAAACTACCATTCACAAACTATATAGTAATTAAAATGACATACAACATAACTGGTATAAATCCCAAATCGTAGTAATTTTAATCTATCTACGTTTTTATTTCAGAAAAACATGTTTCATAGTTACAATGCATAAAATTGCAATCTATGAATACCTTTTTGCTGTCACTTTTTCGAAACAGCCAGTCCGCGGTAGAACAGTGACAGTTGAACTATGCGGGTAGTTTTGGTCCCTAATTGCTCCGTATCGAGCCCCCGCTATAATTAATGGACGCAGATAGCTCGCGTACACGCTAAATTTGAAATATGGCCATCAAGTGGATGTAAGAAGAATTCCTCAGGGGTTTTGGATATGTCTATATGTGTTTAGTCTTTTTATAAATTTTTCAAATTCAAAAGTTTTTATTAGATTGATCAATTATAAAATTACATACTATTGAATACAAAGTAAGAAAACTTAACTTATTTGTATTGTATTCTACCCCTCAAGACTATAAGTAGAATAATGATCCCAGATCACCGTCTTCTATAGGTAAGGTGCCCAGAAGGCTGGCTACGTTTCCTCGCTGGATCGCCATACTGATCCCTTGGCCGAGGTAGGTACCAGCCTTCTGATCACCTTTATAGTCTTCAATGTAATTAATATCTTCTTTTTATTGCTAGAGAACAGTAGACAGACTGGCGACCTTACAGTACGTTACATACTTACGTTACTGTAGCCTATGGACATTAGTAACACCAAAGCCGGCATCAATAGTCTGCCAGTCTTGAAGAGGGGGAGTAGAGGGGTCATGGGCAACTCTAGCCCCAAAACGTGCGGTAAACTCTACATGTAAATAGCCCTTTATTTATATAAAGAAGACTATAATAACGAATGCATATTTATGGGGTTTATTTTATATGCCTTCTCCGTTATTTGAAAATCGACGTCCGCATATTTGAACTGGCATAATGGCTACATCGAGAGTTGGTCAAAATGACTCGCTAAATTACATATGTTTAACAAGAGCATTTCTTGGTGGAATTCATTTTGTAATTTGGCATACTTCCATGTACATAGATTGGTTTTTGGGAAGCGGATATTTTATTAAGTAATCTGTATTTCCATCTGATACGATTTCATATTTCAAATATTAAATAGTGGTGACATGCTGGTAGGATAGCATGATTGGCTAGAAAATCCAGTAGACCGCTTCGAAAAGTCGTGTATATTCTGTTACTGTGCAATGGCTATTTGAGAGGTTTACCCCGACAGTGGGATATTTAAGAGCTGGTATTATAATGAGAAGGCCAAGAAGAGTATGCTGCGGAAGTTACAGATGCTTGCATCAAGTGGCATGTTGTGACTTGTGTCATAAGTAAATCCAAAATACGCGTTAAATCGAATGGGTGAGCTACCATACGTAATAATACCATAGTTATACCTGTTAGGCCTGGTTTTTGTAGGACATTGAATCGTGTAAATACAAAGTTTAGATAACGTAATCAGGAGCTGCAAGTCATGGAGATGTGCGTAATGGAGAGGCGTATCATGGAGATGCTTGTCATGGACATACATGTCGTAGAGGGATATGTCTGGAGATAAGTGTCATGAGGGTACTTATTATTGATATGCGTAACATGGAAATACGCAAGTACGCACCAAGAATCGCGAAAGTAGTAACAAAACGGAATGGGTCAACAATTAACACTGGTGATATATAATTTTATATATCCACACATTGTTAGTAGTATAGTGTCAAAAATGTAAAAAACCTCAAGAAAATAATAATAGAAAATGTTAAATAAAGCTATGTATATACAAAATTGATAGGAAAACAAGTAAGAAATATATAGATAGATAAGTATAAATAAACAAACGTACAATAGATACAGCAATGTTTAAGAAAAATGTATAAGTAAATCAGAGTTGTATAAAAGTGTATTAGAATTAGGTAAACAAAACAAGACAAGAAAAGACTGTCTGAACTATGACGGATGAGTAGGGGATTGTAAAAAAAAAGTAAAAAAAAAACATGGAAATACATCTCATGACTGAAGTGCAAAAGATGACTGGAATGTAAATACACCACTCCCGGAGCTCCCATTTTTGGAAGACTTTTTGGCCGCGGCATAGCCATAAATTGCAAAATTCCTTTAAGTACTTTTTCGAAACGGATTGGTAGTGCGGGTAGCAAAAAATTAAAACAAAACTTCATAACTTCGAAATACAAGGTACATCTGGACTGTCCCAAAAATGGATACATGTAAAATGAGATTAAAAAGAAAATAATAAATACAATATTTATTCTTAATAATTTGAGGAGGTACTTTCAAAAACGTGTCGCGAGCACTCGTAACTAACGATGGGCGCCAGTGGTCCTTCCCTCTTGTTTGCGCAGCCCTCGGGGAAGTTATCAATTAAAAATAAAGTATCGCCAGTAATGATGTACAAACAGACACCATCTGTCCTTTGGAGGTATAAAAAATATCAGCCCATTAAAGTTTTAAGAGCCCGTCCTGTACAGATACATTGGTGAATAGTAACCTAGATGTGCTATGTATAAAGTTACAAGAACATAAATGCTTAGACTAGAAATATAAGCGATGTCTGTCTATCTATCTGTATATCCAAACACGTGAGTCTATATAAAGTGAGGAGAATTTATTGAAAACCATTAATGTAAGGGTACTGAATACAAAATGCGATGATGTGATGAGCTGATGGTGACGGCCGTTGAGCGGTGTACGGGTTAATGAAAGAGAACTTGAATCGTACACGTTTAATCACACACACACACTCTCAATGTTTACAATACTGTTCAGAAAGATTTTTGTTAGGCAAGCAGCAAGCAAGCGCGAAAAGTAACGTTTGTACACGAGCACGGATGTCGTGCGGTCGCGTGGAAGACGTGTGTATATGCCCGAATTTCAAAAGAATACTTTATGAACGTATCCGGGCATCCGCATAAAACCGCTGGTTAGCAAATAGCTCAACTTTGTGCGTCCGTTGCTGTGTATTTAAAAAGTAATAAATATGAGTACATATAACTTACATAGCACGTAGTTTACGTCTGCTAGCACGCTGCACTTTACACAATTACAGAAATTATAAGTTGAAAGTTCACTGGGCCGGCCTTTGATATTGCATTTGTTTTAAAGTAGTATTTAGTAGTTTAGAAGTTAAGTGTCCCAGGGTTCGAAGAGAAGTGGTGCAGCCGCGCCGTCGCCGCTGCATTTCGCGCGTATTCGGTGTTTTGGGGGGAAGGAGATAGATATATATATACATTAGCATACTAGAAGGAGAAGAGTTATACTATGTAATGAATGAAAGTGTATGTCTGGCAACCATGCTCAAATTTCCCGCTTAAATAATAAACAACGTGAGTCGGATTCTAGCCGAGATATCCCGAAATAACTTCGGTTCTCAACTGTTCTGCGGCAAGTGAATTGCCGCGAAAACTTGGGCGCGCGCTTGTGATAAAACGGCGCGATGTTTTGCTTTGTACAGATTAATATTGGTTTCGCGCTTAAATGCTTGCTTGTGATGTTGGCACTAATGTCGCCACAACGGTAACGCAAACAACTGTTGGTTGCGCCGAGGAACACCTCCTTGTAAATTCTTCCTCCCAACCCTCACCATCAAGAAAAGAATAATACTTTAAATGAAGAATGCGCATAACGACTCATTATTCAGACAAGAACTGTCACTGCTGTCACCGCAATAAACACGTACATAAATATAATTGTTGGAACAAAATAAAGTAAATAAACTGCTAAAATTGCATTTAATGATAAACCCCAGAATCCTAGTGAGAGTGTGAACGCCCGGGGGACGAGCGCAGTGTGGCGGCGGACTGATGGCGAGGTGAGTCTTTCCTTCCTTGCTTCTTCTTCCCGTCCCTTTGTCTTTTCCCGGCCATCGCATCGCGCCCGCAACTGCTGTAGTATAAAATTGTAAAGCAGTTGTTAGCGCACCCTTAAAAAGAAAGAAGCAATATTTGACGTAAATAGCAACGTACTTACATTGCTAACATGTATTTTAAAAATAAAAACATATTTTGAGAATTTGTACGGTGCAATTTCAGCAAACAAGATTTGCACTCAGCTTATTGTTGTGCCGGAATTATATCCGACACAATGCTGCTTGTCAGTGCATTTTTCTTTTTTATAAGTTATTATATGTATTATAACCATAAACAAAATTAAAACTAAATAATTAAAATGAACAAGTTGGCAGTAGGCTAAAATAAACTTTAACAATACTCGTTGGACGAATGTCATCTTTGTCGTCCGTGAACAAAGCGGCCGAAACGTCGGATTAACCAAATTCAAAAAATTACCGCGCTTAAAAACGTTAAAACGTAGTTTTATTATATGTCACTTTTTTGTTGAATCGTGTTTCAAATCACGATTATCACAGTTTCACATCATACAGGAAAAATCACAACACTTCGCCCCCTCACAACATTATAGTAATTGATCATTCCCCCTCTTCCTATAAAATATGCAAAAATCCAAATATTTTCGGCGGAAAGCGTATTTCTACGTTCCTTAAGGAGTACGAACACACACTTCGAGACAACGAGCAATAACTCTCAATAACAAAAAAGGCATTTACGAAAATGAGTGTCTCAAAATGTCTCCGGGTCTATTAGATATTGCTTACACTGCGCGCAATTTGTATGCTGTTCAAGTCTAATTAACACTGTAGCCTTGGCGAAATATGTGATTATAGAAGATGATGTTACATACCGACAAAGAAAAGCGCACCTGCCTATCATTAAACGCAGTTTATTACCTTTGTCGCATTTGGAATTCTTTTGTTTACTTTGTGTTTACAATTTGGAATTATAAAATAGCCTGTTTTTATTGTTTTCGACTTTGTTGGCCGTTCGCAGGAATAATTAACCAGGCGTGCAGATTACATTTTCTTGGAATAACTCGGTACAAGCAGTCGATTGTTGTATTATATATGTTGTGTTATATAAAACAATGCCCGAACGTAAGAGTGGGACAGTCAAGCGTCGATTACGAAATTAGCAGGACGTGTGTAGTACATTTGATAAGCGACATAGTAACGGAATTTGCGCGTGTTATTGAATCGTCAGTTGTACCTACCTATGTTTGTATAGTTTAAATAAATTCTATAGTAAATCCAACGGAATTTTAATTCGAGTCCTGCGTAACTCGTAACAATAGTATTTGACAACAGAACCTGAATAATGTTCAAACTTATAATTTAAGTTAATTATTATGGTCGAATTTCGCCCACGGGCGACCACTACTTAAAATTATTGTTTCAAGAACGATTAACAAGCGGTTTGACTCGTTCAAATTATGTCGTCATAACGCAGCACAACCTTATAAAATCAATAAGGCTGTGACATTTTGTATGATGATAATAAAAAAAATCTAAAAAAGAAACCTAAAGGCGCCAACAAAAACAAATTCACACCTGCATATCTGTAAAAAGTTCAAAACACCTGTCGGCATTTGAACTAATTTTAATTCTTTTATGATCGTCTTCTTTTGTTTAGTTATTTATTGTCATGCTTTTACTAATTATTCTAGAGAACAGTCCATTGTTTTATTGTACTCGTTTACGGTTGTTGCGGTCGAATCATTAGCCAGGTATCACGGATTACGTCGACTACAATACGGGCACATTTGTATTTGTGAGGTATAAAACTAGGGCCCGATGGAGAGAGGAAGCAGTCGAGCAAAAACCATGATCAAGGCGAGACGTATGTACATTCGGTAATTTATTAGTGACGGACTTTGCGCGTTCTATTGAATTACGACTTTCTGCATTAAGTTTGGATTTGTTGTGTTCGGTTATATTTGTTACCTGTGTTATACGTGTTTGTATAGTTCTAATAAACTCTATAATAATTCCAACAACATTTCAATTCGTGTCCCGCTAAACTCGTAACAATATTATAGAACCTCCTCCTTTTTTAAGTCGGTTAAAAAGTGTATTAGTGTACTGTCAAGTAACCGATTCTTCCCATTGTAATTAAAGGATGAGAATGCTTACGCCGCAGCGTGGCCGCACAAAAAGCGTGTAGTCCTAAGCCGATTACGCCGCTTGGCAAAAATTCTTCGAGGGAAAAAACACAGACAAAAGCAATGACATTCATCTAATTAGGGGATCGTGATAAGGGCGGGGGGAATACTCGAGGGGGACGCGGGGCGCAGGCTCGGGAACGGGGAAAACTGTACCGCAGTTGATCTTCGTCATTTGAGTGGGTTGTACGTCTGTTCCCTGCGAAAATTCGGGATCGTAATTCACTGTGCAGTTCTTAGTGTGGTTTTTATGTTATTAAAAATAATGTGAAAGTTACAGTGTTCTGTCTATAGGTTAAATAGTGATTGGTTTTCAACATGACTATACTTCTAGTGTTCGGACTCTTTGTTGGTGAGTATACTTTTTAAAACTATGAGATTTATTCTTGAACTTGTTTGAAATTTCTTGAATTTTAATCATGTAAATAATTAAATATAATGCATCCTGTGTTTATTTATCTAAAGAGTGTTTCTCAAAGTGTGCGATAACGCCCACTTGGGAGCGCTGGAGGTTTAGAGAGGGCGGTAAATGATAGAAACCATTGATGGATTGTGCAGCGGTTTACGTTGCGATAGCTGATTTGTGTTTCCCTAATTTAAATATTTATAATTTAAAAGACTAAAATTAAAACTTACTGTACTACTACTAATTCTATAAAATATATACAAAGAACATCATAACATAACTTTTGTAAATAACTTGTAAGCGAGTGGGTTTTATAAAGTAAATTGTTTTGCTAAGTTACTTAATAGCTTTACCAAATTTTTCGACGGTGACTTATGATAGTTTTTGAAGAAATTTGAGTGTAGTATGAAAAAAACTTTAAACATCACCAAATTTAACCTTTGCATTATATAAGCTTTTTTAAATTATGGTTTTGTTTTCATCTTATACGAATTTTATTAAGTTGCGTCTTATTAAGTTGCGTTTTAGTACTTTTAACTGTCTCATTTAAAATGTAAGTTTGAACGCAGAAATAAGATAACACTAATATAGCATGAATTTATTAAATTAGAGATTATGGTTTTTAAAAGGACAATTCAATAATTTGGGCAGTACTAGAAACTATTGTTGTAATTTAAAGTGAGCGGTACACGAAAAGGTTTGAGCATCTGTGATCTAGAAGTTGTAAGTTATTTTTGTATTTATTTATATAATTAATAATAAATATGTAATAGTATATAAATAGTTGCTTAGAAGTTTCTTCAACACGGGATGTATCAGATATTGGCGGACTTGTTTCGATTGGTATCTGACAGTTGCTTTAAGTAGCCGCGACAATTAAGCTGAAATAACTGTCGGGTGCTTACCAACAATACCCCAGTAATGGCTCTAGGACTGTGAAGTGTGGTGCTTAAAGCATTTCCACCCCAACAAAATAACTAATCGTTCATTCGTTGATCACGCGAGGTTTATTGGTTGACAACGCGACGTTCTCCGGCGTGGACGGCGGTGCTTGTCGTTTGTGGCTTTAATGGGATATGACTCTAAGAAACCTTTCATTGTACGCAGACTGTCGAGCACTTACCCCATATAATTCAATTTATCAACTGAACTTTTTTTTTTTTTTTTTAATTTATTTTAAGGACTTTTGGACTAGCGTCCATATCAGTCCGTGAAAACAGAAAAAACTTATAATCACATTAATAATAATAATTAGGTAAGCATAAAATAATAGTCATTTTACATGTGTAAACATGTATAAACACTATTACTTAATGCTTTTAAAAATAAAGTCTAAAACTAATTTTGTTTTTACAGACAGGGGGTCGGCTAAAAAACAATGAAAAATTCCAAAGTCCAGGAAGTCCAAGCATAAGTCTCTCTTTAGTCGCTGTCTCTCATCATTATTTCTGGAGCATTCTACAAGAATATGATATATGTCCTCTCTTTTATCACACGTCTCACAATTGGGGCTGTTGGACTTTTTCATGAGAAAAGCAAAAGTCTTGAGCGGCATATGTCCAGCACGCACACGATGAGCGACAACGACTAAGGAGCGGCTCAACTTACTCTCACTGGACCATGGGATACGAGGAGGCTCACTCTGAAATGTCTTGTACCATATTCCTTTAGTCTTCGAGCGTTCATTAAAATATTCTTTCCAAAGATTGTGAAATTCAATTTTGGATTGCGACAAGATTTCGAAATGTGTAGGGAGAATGTAAACTTCCGGACCTACTGTGCAAGAATTGCGAGCTAAACAGTCAGCCTCTTCGTTTGATATGCGAGATATACGAGTATAAAATAACTAGGTGACTCGCATCCATATCAAGGTTTAATGAAGCTTTGTAACCTTTAGTGTATTCATAAACACAGAAAGCACTCGCAGTGCCTCTTACGAGGATGTGTGCGATTCTTGCGTAGAACGGTATTGGTGTTCCATATTTTTTATTAAAAAAAAAATATATATTATTAATACATACATACATAATTTCACGCCAGGTCCTTGCGGGGTAGGCACGAACAACAGAGCGCCATACAGGCTTATTCTTACACACCTCACTTGCTGGAACGGGCAGTAAACCTGCTACGCTTGTCCAAGGCGGCTTGGCAAGTTTGACTTATCGGTTATCTCGATGTGCAGGTTGCATCACGATGTTTTCCATCACCGTTGTTAGCACGTGGTAATTGTAACAATATGCACATCAGATCAGAAAACTGACTAGTGGTGCATGCGTTCGGGTCAGGATCGAACTCGTGTACTAGCCATTACGCTACCACGTCTTTTAACAGAACATACGGCATACCACTCTAAAACTTTGCAGTGCAGGAACGGAGAAAGAATACAATTTCCTGCGGCCGGGCGGCCAGTCGCAAGAGGCGACAAAACAACATAGCGTAGGGCATTTGTCCGACTGGATAGCTACTACCCTTGGTCTAGAGTATGTCGCCATAACAAACTTGAGTTGTATTCCAGCATCAGTGACCAGGTTCCAGTCTGCCCTTACGTGATCAGCAGCGCATTTTTAGCAACTTTGGTGTTGCAAATGTCTATAGGCGATATTAACCGGTTTTGATCAAGTAGGACGTGTGCCTGTCTGCTGAACTCATTCAATTAGAAAAAAAATGTGTGCGTATACTAGTGTACACACGTAAGAAGTGACGCTTCTCTAAATTGGTTAAATAAACAAAGCCCCTACCACGCAATCGCACAATTTTCAAACTCGTATATTAATGAAAACACAATACAGTAAAGAAATATTACAATGCTCGTCTCACAATCCATCTAACAACAACTCGTTGCTACCCAACCATCATCCTACACTCGGCCATCCTGCAAAATAATGTGACGCGTAACCGAAAATGTGACGGTAAATTTTTTCCAACGCCGATAAAGAAGTTTCACTTCAAAAAACTTACGCGAAGTATTCAGTAAAAGAGACCGGGTCCATATAACAAACAACTCTTAAATATGTATCATATAAGTACAACCAGTCCCTTGCATATTTCACTTGTTAGTTTGTACTAAACACAGTTTGGTAGGTAAACTTATTTAAAATGTATAGAGGGACTAGGATTGCGTAAGATAACACTTTATTATACATATATAAAATTAGATATATATATATAAAACATATATATATATATATATATATATATATATATATATATAAAATTATATATATTTATTATATTAAATTTATATATGTATACACTTTTATACGCTAACTAACTGAGCCCGCGACGTCGTCCGTGTAGAATTTGTTTTCAAAACCTGATTTTGAAACATTCTTCATTGGCACTTCGCTCTTATTGATCTTAGCGTGATGATATAGCCTAGCCTTCCTCGATAAATGGTATGTCTAATACTAAAAGAATTTTAAAAACAGACCAGTAGTTCCTGAGATTAGCGCGTTCAATGAAACAAACTCTTCAGCTTTATAAAAGTAAGGGAACGGATCCCTTTGTACTTCGAAGCTTTCGTCCGAAACACATTCTAAAATCATTACAAAAAGTAATCGTCGTCGTCAGCCATTCACAGTCCACTGCTGGACGTAGGCCTCCCCAAGACGGCGCCACTCATACCTTTCCGCTGCCTTTCTCATCCAGCGCCTATCGGCGACCTTGCGTAGGTCGTCGGTCCATCGGGCTGGAGGGCGTCCGACACTACGCTTTTATCGAGACGCGGTCTCCACTCCAGGACTCGTCTGCTCCAATGGCCATCGGTCCTGCGACAGACGTGACCGGCCCACTGCTACGTCAACTTGCTAATTTTGCGAGCTATGTCGGTTACTTTGGTTCTCTTACGGATATCCTCATTTCTAATTTTATCCATAAGAGAAACGCCCAACATATCCCCATGAGTGACTTGGAACTTGTAGACCAATCCTGCCGTCAGTGTCCACGTCTCGGCCCCGTAGGTCAGGACGGGGAGGACGCACTGCTCGAAGACTTTTGTCTTCAACAAAAAGTAATAATAATACATGTTTATTAAACTAATAAAATACATAAAACTTTAGTTAGTGTATTGAAATGAAATGAAACATTTCATTACATTCTTCAACATTACATTCTTGCATAAATGTAGTTCCACTGATGTACAAGTAGGCAGTATCTTAATCGTCATTATTTAATTGGTTTGTTATTTATTTGAATAAATACCTTTTATCCAATTGAGGCGTATTTGTTACATTTATGTATTAATTAATAATATTTTTTACCTTTATTAATTATATAGATGTCTGTTTTTTTAATTTATTTTCTATCTCTTTGTCAATTATTTAATGTCATTAATTAAAATATTATTATTAATTATGTATTGATATTGTATTCTACCTATGATCTCTCAACGCTTACGGTCTTATTCATAGAGAGTTAAAGTAAATTTGAACGCTTCCTTACGGACCACTAAGAAACGTTCAAACTTACACTAACTCTTTATTAATAAGACCGTGTAAGTAGAATATTCGCCGTATAAGTCGTGGTAGTGTAATGGCTAGCGCACGCGTCTCAAACTCAAAGGACGCGGGTTCGATCCTGACCGAAACGCATACACCAATTAGTCAGTTTTCTTATCTAATGTGCATATGATTACAATTACCACGTGCTAAAAACGGTGAAGAAAAACATTGTGATACAACCTGCCGAGATAACTGATGTGCCAAACCTGCCATGCCGTCTTGGACAAGCGTGACGGGTATACTGTCCGAAGAATTGAAACCGTTAAAATATTATGTTACTCGACCAACCAAAAACATTAAAGTAAACATCAAAAGGATACAAGGCATTACATCATATTTAATAGTGAGTGAATGAATAATTGAATAAGTGGAATATCCTCCCAAGTGACACGTGACTGTGATGCAGTTCATTGCTCGTCCAAAACACTGACCTTAATATTTGCCGCATTAAGAGAATACTATGAATCAGGGATTAGCGGTCGCCTTTGCAGATTCATATTATGAATTACATATGACGAATATGCAGCGATGTCATGATTAAAACCAGTGGTTTTAATACACGTGTTTAAAACAGTTTGATATAAAACCATATTTGTTTTGTTTTGCATGAGTTCAGCACACAGCCCACTTGATGGAAAGTGGTTACCATCGCTTAAGCATTACAAATGCGCTCCTGCTCTCTTAAGGGAGACTGGAACCTGGTAATTCTGTCTTGTATAACACCTAGGTCCCGCAATGACTTCGTTTTAATAAGTGGAATGTAAGAAAGGTGATATTGTAAGTTAATTATGTTCTTGTTTTTAGTGAATTGTGTATTCGCATTTTGGTAAAATGACTTGGAGATAGGACAGTAAGTACTTAATCTACTGAGGTTTGGATGAAATATAATGCAATTATCAATACTATTTATAGATTTATATACTTTCGGATCATCTGCATATAGAAGGAAATTGGTATTTAGAAAATATTAGTTAATTTAATTAATAAATCATACAAATAATAAAGGATTTAACACGGACCCTTGAGGAACCCCAGAAGTAATATACTCAACGTTGGACTGGTAGCCATTTGCCGCAACTTTTTAAAATCAAGATACTGATACCAGCATAATCTACTACGTATTATTTTTGTTTTTCTAATGTTGGCTGGCGGCAAAGTGGTAAACGGGTCCAGTTGATAGCAAGAGGCTACTGTCTCCATCGACATCTGCAAGACTAAGGTAAATGACGTACGCGTGACTTACGCTCTTTTTGAAGGGTCCCTTATTGTAGCGCTATGGGAAACCGCGAAATGTCATCCATATTTCCACTTTTATTATTAATACCTCGAATGTCGGCGACCCAACCGACCGTGTCGTCTACTTTTTAACTACCCTCGTGCTGCATGCCCACTGTTGGGCAATGGTAAAATCCAAAATTTACTATTTTCAAATGGTTACGTTTCTTGTGAAATATAGTCTGACGTTCCAGTGGCTTATCATCAAAAAGCAAGATAAGACATGTGCCGGCCGGCATCTAGTAAAATTTGTTTAAGAAGTTTTTCATACCTAAGTATTTACTAAGCAACTAGGACAATCGCTTTAGTTATTTTTTTCATAGTCAAATCTAATTTCATAATCATAATGTTGGCAACACTATCACAAACTCGCATTTTTCGTGTAATAAGAAATATCGCATGCTATTTTTTTCATAGAAGTTCCTAAATAATACTATTCCTCGATCAAATTGCGGACGCATGTTATTTATTGCAGGATAAAATCGTCGAATTGATTGAATTTCTTACATCATCGGAGAAGCGAACCCGCGTCCTAATGGCCTAATCTACACAAATAAGCCTGAAGGTTATATAAAATATTCTGAGTCGCTTCGTCACATAATATTCTTGTGTCTTAGTCCATACTAATTATAGATACCTACCTATACAGAATCTACAGATCTTACCGACTTTTCAAAAGGAGGAGTTTTTTTAATTCTTCGTTTAATTTTTCTTTATGTACGTACTTTCAGTTTCAACATTTTTGTTTTTATATCGACTTGTAGCTGAGCGGGCTAAGTCTAAATCGGGCGAACTAGTTGGAACGCAGAGGCTCCGAGTTCGATTTCTGGCTTGGTAAATTTCGGAAGCGATTTTTACTGTTATTTACTGAGGTCAGGGTGTCTGGGATTGGCCCCAGAGTGGTCCGTTATATATTACCTATAATTTAACCGAACTTGCTTAGGGATATACAATGTGTGTGTTTGTCTGCCGTTTTATTTACGTTGATAATTCTTTTTGTGTTGAATTCAGTGCTCCAAGATAGTTTCGCATAAATTTTATTGTTATTGAATACCATATTACTTCATTTTAAAAAGAAAATAATACGTATTTTCTACAACATCTTGAATTCGGTGCCAAGTGAAACATAAGAAAACGACAAAGTAAAATAAAGTAATTTTTATGTTTCACATCGACTTCACGAAGTTGTAGAATGTATTTCTTTTTTGCTTCTTTATCTTGAAGTGGGTTTCTTTTTCCTTTTAGTAACTCTTGATGTCAGATTCTTTTTGTTAGATTTTTTTATTCCCAAAAGTCGGGAAACAGGTAAACGGGTCACCCGATGGAAAATAATTACCGCCGCCTTGGCCTCGAAGAATTTTATAGCGGCATTTGCCCGACTGGATGACTTCCAACCCTGATCAAGATGGCGCCATAACAACCTTGAGTTCAGCATTAGTGGCCAGGCTCCACTCTGCCTTAGAGAGCAGTATTTGTAGTATCATTAGCATCCAGCAAGTCGGCTACCTGTCCGCTGAACTCCTGCAACGAATAAAATCTGGTGTTTCTAAAGTCCATAGACAATGGTAACCGCTTTCCATCAGGTGGGCCAGACCGCCTGTCTGTTGAACTCATACAATAACAAAGCGCCTTTTTTAAATGACCCCTTATCGTAGCTCAGAGAACTATTTCATCATTTTATGGTTACATGAAGGAAGAAATATTTCGCTGAACCTTAATAATATACTAGTATATAATGCACCGCCATTACATACATAATTATGATATTGTGTTATGAATTCCTGGTACCTACGCACCTGGGCCATTACTTAACCTTGCTTCTTAATATTTAACGAGCAACTTAAAAGTTATCAAGCTCTAAGTATGTACTTAACGAAGCTGTTGGGTATAAAATATTCATAACCCCCATAACAAGGTATAAGGGGTTTTCGTATCATGACTTACTTTTAAATTAGGATTAAGTTTTCAATGAGTTAAGGTACGTTTTACCGCACCCTTATAGACGTAAGTGCCTTTGTCAATACATGCCTTGGGATTTTCTTACCTCTTCAACTTTAAGGTCCGATAAACAATATTACCTACTTGTATTTGGGGTTTCATTATCTTAAGTATTGCGGTATTCAAAGTTAAATACCGTTGGAAAGACCATAAACTTTATTAGAAGTACTGTACGGTGGTGTGCTTGAATACAAATCAACAACAAAGCTGATATATATTGCAACAGTAATAGGTATGATCAGCATGTATGTACTAAACGGCACGCTCAAGGTCAATCAACACAAGTTAGCACTAGAATTCGGATGTTTCATTGAACACTGATAACACTAGAGTTTCACTAATCAGAAACACTGGTATCCACATGACCCACGAAAATCACGCTAATAGTCCAAACAGCTGTCTTCTAAATGTTTCATTCCTTTTTTTCCCTTTTAAGTTTTACTTTGTTCGGAAAATGTTTGTATACTTGATCGACCTATATGATACACGGAGCTCGCTCAGTTGTCATCAACTCTACTTTTGGGGGCAGAGCTGGTAGGGCTCGAGCTAATGCTCTTACCCGGTCTAATTTCGCAGGGGTGACTACCCTGGTAACGGGTTCGGGAGCCGCCAGACACTTAGGGTGTGTCGCAGCTCGCGTGGCAATCAGGCTTTCGGTGCCATCACGGCTTCGCATTGCTCCGTCTGCGCATGGGCCAGTCTGCGCTTCGTTGCCATCCGGCTTTAGGTGCCATCTGCGGCGTCTGGTGCCTATCAGCGGCGTTGGAGATTTCGCGTCCTCTCACATCGCCTAATCGGCGGATGCGGTCACGGGGGTCGGTAGCCATCTGTGGTCTCGTGATCGGAGGTCGCGCGTGTAGGGAGCAATGCCATGGAGGTGCGTGTGGCGGCCGTTGGAGGCTCGCACCCACTTGCTAAGGTACTACTACTTTTTCGCAGACGCTTAGCTACTAACCAAGCGAGCTATATATTTGCGCTAAGAGGGGCGTGGGGGAACGGAAGTTCCGAAGGCGAGGTCAGCAACGACAAGCAACGAGTACTCACACATAATTTGCAGTTCTTACAAACATAACGAAATATTACAACATCAAATCGTAAGCAGATCGCAATAACATAAAACGCAGTCTCTCGATGTGAGATTTAGTTTCGAATGTACACTTAATAATCCCTCGATCGCAGTTGAAACTCAACTTACTCTGGTTTACTGGGTCGTATATATTCCTAAAATAAACATGGCCTATGATGCAAGCGCCGACTATACTCTTGTTGTTGCGATGTATTTTCTTATAACAATTTGTATTTTTAATTTTGCAATCTTAATGCATATTTAGAAACAAAAACCGGCGGTAGATCGGGTTATGAGTTACTATTTCATCTAATACGTGTGGGAAGTCACCAAGCGTAAGTGATAGTAATAATATTTGCACAAATAAATCACGTAAGCGCTAATAAAGTCATGGCGCTTTCGACCTTTTGGCCGCTAGTTCCTTGTTTCTAGGTAAGCTATGGAGAATCAAGTTGTATGTAGTCCACGCCACTTGCATAGACTATCTTTTTATTGCATAAGCTCAGCTTATAGGCAGACGGTCCACCTGATGGAAAGCAGTTACCACCGCCTATAGACATTTGTAACACTAAAGGTCCTAACAATGTGCTGCCGCTCTTTAAAGACAGACTGGAACTGGGTGAATAATGCTAGACACAATTCAAGATTTTTATGGCAGCATACTCTAGACCAGGGGAAGTTGGGGAAATACCCCACCACCTGGCTGTGTGTTGTTTTCACCTCGTACGACAGTCCGCCCGGCTGCAAGAAATTGTATTATTTCTCCATTGCACGGATTGGATCTATTGGAATACTTAAACGTGTAATGCGAAACCAAATTACTTCCTAGGACTTGCAGCGAAAATGAACAAGAGCTTAGTGATGGACATTAATACAATTTTAGTATAAATTTAAATTTAATGCATAGGTAATATATCTAAACTAATATTAGAAAGAGTAAAGTTTGTGTGTTTGACGATGTACCGATTTGGAAAATACTTTTTCTTTGGTGTTGCCGGTAGTCACTACAAAATATCATTCAAAGAAAGGGCATTCCCGAATTCTTCCCAGAATAAGTAATGAAAAATTCCGTACTCCTTTCAATCGGTCCGAATTTGTAGTTGCGATAAAATATGGATGGTTCAAATATTTATATTATTTATTGTGTAATATTGCCGCCCCTTAAAAAGGGCCGCCCTTGCCGCCCACATACGCTACACCATTGCATGGTACAAACTCGAACCATTCACGGACCTATTATATTACATATAGATTTAAGTTTAATTTCACCATGTTACGAGTTGCAGGACTTAATGAAAACACCGTTGGAATTTTTATATAATTATTAGAACTATACAACACGTATAACATAGGTACAAATATAACAGTACACAATCAGTCCAAACGTAATGCACAATTCAATCACATGCCCAAAGTCCGTCACTATAACTTCTTGAATGTACACACGTCTTGCCTCGGTGGTGAAAATTGCTAGACTGGCGATTTCTTCATTAGAGCATTGCTTTATACTGCAAAAATACAATATGTCTCTCGACCGCGTGGACTGAATTTTTAAGAATCATACCTGGCCAATGACTACCATAAAAGATTACAATACATAATGGTCTGTTTTTCTAGTTACACATTTTAAACACAAAGCAAACAAAAGAAGTGCAAATTCCGAAAAGGTAATAAAGTGCAGGTGTGAATTCGTCTTTGTCGGTCGTAACAATGCGATAATGTAAATGTATCATGTAAAATAATGGCAATATTTACTCTAGCGAAACGGTACACGTAAAAACTAAAAACCAGTATGTAGTTAGTTACAACTTTTAGATCGTTTACAGTGCAGTAGTTCAACAGTTTCGAGTTGGAGGTAACTTTTTAATCAAAAACTGACAAAAACACACCAAAGTTGACAATTTCGACGATTAGTTTGCCGCGTATGCTTTATTGAATTTTGAACGGGAAAATGTAATTTAACTTTACGTGTTTATACACTAACTTTTGTATTCCTGGTAGTGTTTAGTTTTTTGGGTTCAAAAGTATCCTATATGTTGACCAGAGATATTAAGCTACTTATTACAATTTCATGTAAATCGGTCCACTCGTTTCGGAGATTAGACGGTAGAAACAGACAGACAATCAGAGAAACAAAAAAACAAAAAATCAACAAATCTAAACCTTAGGAAGTGAAATAGAACTCTATTTCACTTCGTACATGACCCTCGTACCCTCCCCTGACTCGGTTTTTAGCATTTTTTTTCATTGTACAGAAATTCGACCTCTACAGCTTTATTATATGTATAGATGATGATTTCATACTGTTGTTTTGTTGTATTATCAATCTGTCAGTCTTGCACTCATTATATTTATAACCAACACATTGTCATGGTTATCAATGGAAAAAATTGCACTAACGCGAGCGAAGACTTGAGCAAAAACTATTATCTTATTAATACGATAAAATATATAAAGCAAATGAAGTTAGAAATTGATCCTAGCTCGTTCAGTCGACCAACGCTGGGCTTCCGTTAGGACCATTACAGTAAGGAACAAATGGGCAAAAGAATAATATTAACATTCCCGGAGCTCTGTGGTATCTTAAGCTCGCTAATCGACAGTAATTCACCTTGCAAAGGCCCTCAATTTATCCATAATTATCCTCATTTTTCTGTTTTCATTCCTCCAAAAGTATGTAACGATTAATTATATGCTACGAATGAATTGTTACGTCATAAAATAATGGCAGCGAGATTGCGGTCTGGTTGGGCGAAATTACTTGGCAGGCTTCCTTGCTTTATTATTGGCGGGCTATGGGGAAATCAATTCTGGCAGAATACTGCTTGTGTCTCTTACATTCATAAACTCTGGTTTTTGGAAGAAATTACATAATTAAAGCCACAGAATATTTATTTATATTTATTGCTGTTTGTAAACTAAATCTAAACCTTTTTTTTTCTTTACTTACTTTATATTTAGTGTATCCTTTGACACGTAGGCCGCCTTTAGCAGTTTCTATTCGCTTCTTGTCGTTGTTATCCTAGTCCATGTAATCTAATCACCTTTTATCCTCTTCCCATCTGTTGCTATTTATTCTCTTGCTCTTTCCATCCATGCTGTATTCTGTCTGTAATTTATGTCGATATGTTTGGCGTGGTTTTGGAGGTTTTATATTAATTGTAGAATGAAAGACGATCTCGGTAACAGGCTTGTGTATTGCTTCGACTCAACGACGGACATGACACATAGACAATAATACAAAGACAAAAGACTAACTAGTGTTGCTACATACATGACATCTCCCTTTGAAACAATAAGTGGAACTTATATTTATTTATAAAGTAAGTAACAAATATTATGCTAAAAAAAACTTAATAAAAGACATTGCTATAATTCACAAAAGAGCGTAATGGAACGCGACTAAACAAAAACAATTATTTTATTAATCTATGACTTAAGGTTGACAATTGACATAACTGACATAATGACATTTGTGACCAATGTTTACAAATTTAATTAACATAATTAGAAAATATAACTATAATTAAGAAAAGACATTTATTATATTAATTATACAAATAATCAATCGTTAAATCGACCTGGCTTTCTAAGTAGTCTGCCAAATGAAGAGTAAGTATCATTTTTATCAGTAATTTGTTGATGTATGTCAGGTTCAATATAATTTGTATCTAATGTATCTTGTATGTTTACAGGTTTTGAAGTACGACTACTAGACTGGGGAGGAGACGGAGTTTTAGACTTTGGAAATGCAGACGTTGGAGATTTCGGTTTAAGTATGTGAACACGATTTCGACGGAAATTACCATCTGGTGACTGAATAATGTATGATCGTGGTTGTGGACCTATGTCTGTAATAATGCCTGGAGTCCATGTACTGTGTGGTTGTTTTTTAAAATATACTTTATCCCCCTTAGCAAGAGTAGGTAAGTCTCTAGAGTGTTTATTATAATACATCTTTGAGTACTGACTGTGTTGTTTCATTTTATCCTGAATTTTTCTACAGTTAACAACTTTAGGTTTAAGTGTTTTGTCAAGTGTTGGTAATTTAGATCTTAATGTTCGTGACATTAAAAGTTGTGCTGGGGAACACAAACCATCTTTAGGTGTGTTTCTGTATTGTAAGATAGCTAAGTATGGATCTGTTTTATCGGCTAAACATTTTCTAAGAATATTTTTAACTGTACCAACGGCTCTTTCAACCATACCATTGGAACGACTATGATAAGGACTAGAAGTTTGATGTTCAATCTGCCATTGAGAAATAAACATAGCAAACTCTTTTGAATTAAATGGTGGACCATTATCGGACATTAAAATTTTTGGAATACCGTGGCGAGAAAAAATTGCTTTTAAATGTGTAATGACACTATTTGCTGTTGAATTATTATTGAGATGAGCTAACTCTATATATTTGGAATAATAGTCTACAATAAGTAAATATTTATGTGAATTTAAATCAAATAAATCTATGCCGACTTTGTACCATGGTATCATTTTAATCTCATGACTGTGTAGTGTTTCTTTAGTGTTATTCCTATGGTAAGTAAGACATATATGACAAGAATTAACATATATTTCAATTTCTGAATACATATTTGGCCAAAAGACAGTATTTTTAGCTAAATTTTGACAACTTTTGGAGACTTGATGTCCTTCATGTAAAAGTTTAAGTATATCATTTCTTAATGAACTTGGGACTATGATACTATTATTTTTAAGAACAAGGCCATCAATTACATGTAATTCATGTTTTAGGGGAAAATAAGACTTAATGTTATTAGGCACTGTATTTTTGTGTTCTGGCCAGCCATTTTTACAGTAATTCATAATAGTACATAGATCTGAATCTTTAGAAGTATGAATCTGAAATTCTTTAAGTTTATGTTGACTGATTGCCAAAGATTTTATGACTAAATTGACATGTAGGTCTATATCTGCATCTAAATCGGTTAATGACTTTTCTAGTAATGCACATCTGGAAAGTGTGTCTGCAACATATAAGTATTTACCCGGTTTGTATATAACATTTAAATCATAAGGCTGAAGTCTGAGCATTATTCTTTGAAGTCGTGCTGGTATATTATAAATAGGTTTTTTAAATAATGAGACAATTGGTTTATGGTCTGTTTCAACTGTGACATGGCGACCATAAATATATTGATGGAATTTAGTACAACCGAACAAAACAGATAACAACTCTTTTTCTATTTGAGAGTATGATTGTTGGGACTGACTAAGTGATGCAGAAGCATAAGCTATAGGTTTTCTGTCATGGCTGATGACAGCACCCATGGCATCTTTTGAGGAATCAACTGACAAAACAATATCTTTATTTTGGTCATAGTATGTTAAGACTGGGGCATTTGTAATAATGCTTTTTAAATTATTATATTCAAGGTCATGTTTTTCTGATCTCATGTAACTCTGTAATATTTTTAGGTGGTGGCATGTCACAAATAGCTTTTATTTTGTTTTGGTCAACTCTTACACCCTCTTTACCGAATACATGTCCTAAGTATGTGACTTCGCTTTGACAAATATTTGACTTTTCTTTGTTAAATTTAATACCTATGTTTCTAGCTCTTTCTAGTACTTTCTTTAGACTGTAATCATGTTTTTCTTTTGTTGAACCATAAACGAGTAAGTCATCCATCATGACTTTAACTCCTTCTATGTCACTAAACTGTTTTATCATAATTGAATGAAATATTTCTGGAGCAGCATTTATACCAAAGGGTAGCCTGAGAAATCTATAGCGCCCTTGTGGTGTAATGAAAGTACATAGCTTTGAAGAAGCTTGGTCTAGTTTAAGCATGTAAAAGCCTTTATTAGCATCTAGAGTAGAGAAATATTGAGCTCCTGACAGACTAGATTTGATTTCGTCGATTGTTGGAAACTGATAGTGTGCTCGCATGATAGCTTCATTAAGCTTGCGAGGATCAATACATAATCTAAGTTTACCATTTTTCTTTGATATGAGGACTATTGAACTCACCCAATCGGTTGGTTCATTGACTTTAGTGATAATATTGTCTTTTTCTAGAATATTTAATTCTTTCTTAAGATCATCAAGTAGACTAAATGGGACTCTGCGACAAGCATCTACGGATGGAATTGCATATGGCTTTAATTTTAAATGACACTCAAAGTTTTTAAGACAACCAATACCTTGGAAAAGATCGGCATATTCTGTCAGCAAATTGTTATCGAGAGCATGACTAAACTGAACATTGTGTATTCTTTTTATCAATTTTAGTTGTTCACAAGTTCTACGACCTATGACATTTTGACATGACAAATCAACAATATGAAATGTAGCTTCATACATTTTGTTATTGTATGGAATATGTATTTGACATTGACCTACAGTGGGTAAAACTTCTCCACTGAAAGTTGACAACTTATGTGTACTCTTGTGAATATTGTCTAAAGACAAATTTAACCTTTTGTATGAACTGAATGACAAAACATTGGTGTCTGCTCCTGTATCAAGGAGAAACCTTATGTTATAATTATTTATAGTTATATTAATCACATATGGATTGTCACTGACATTGTTAATGTTGGACAAATATAAAGAACTTAGCCAATAATTATTTTCTTGGACACAATTTACATCTGACTGAATATTATTTAATTTTTTATTATTAAAGCATACCGAAGCAAAGTGGTTTTTCTTTCCACAGCTCCTACAGGTGACTCCTTGTGCTGGACAGCGTACTCTGTGAATTTGACCACATTTACTGCACACCTTATTGACTGGATCGGTAGATCTTCCCCTTTGTAGACTTCTATGGCTTGTATTGTATCTGGTAGGGCTTTTGTATCTGGCAGGACTTCTGGCTATTCGGGCTTGAATGTTGACTTGACTGAGACTTGTTGGTTCTGTAATTGCTTGTGTCTGCATTTTTGTATTTCGTATAGTTTTTGCTAGTGAAACGGCATCTTCAAATGTTTTTGGCTTTTCGATAAGCAAGCGTTCTTTTATATAAGATGTAGATGAATTTAGGTTCCAAGAGAATATATCTCTAAGAAGATCATCTGCGGCTGTTCCGAGGTTACATTGTAGACTGATGTTTTTTAAATCCGTAGCGTAGGCTTCTATGTCCTCGCCTGACAATTGTTTGCGATTAAATAATTTATGCCTTTCGACTGTCGTGTTAATTTTCGGCATGAAATAAGACTCGAACTTTTGAATTAGATCTTTGTAGGTTATTTTCTGCATGTCAACATCGAAAGAATAGAATATTTGCAACGCGTCTTGACCTATTGTGTTCAACAAAATGGCGACTTTTCTTAAATCGGATTCTTTTTCGAGGCCATTTGCAGTTAAGTATATTTGCAACGACATTGAGAAATTCTTCCATTCGAGGGGCATATTCGACGAATTAATATTGAGTGTAAATCCGCTCGGCGGGAGAATAATACCTGATGCGGTCAGTTTTGCTTCGGCCATCTTGCGTCTGATGTGCTCGTGGCTTGTCGATGTAGTACCTCCGACGGCTTCTTTTTACGTATATCTGGATACGCTGACTTCTGACACCATGTCGATATGTTTGGCAATCAGTCAACATAAACTTAAAGAATTTCAGATTCATACTTCTAAAGATTCAGATCTATGTACTATTATGAATTACTGTAAAAATGGCTGGCCAGAACACAAAAATACAGTGCCTAATAACATTAAGTCTTATTTTCCCACTTCTGACACCATGTCGATATGTTTGGCGTGGTTTTGGAGGTTTTATATTAATTGTAGAATGAAAGACGATCTCGGTAACAGGCTTGTGTATTGCTTCGACTCAACGACGGACATGACACATAGACAATAATACAAAGACAAAAGACTAACTAGTGTTGCTACATACATGACAATTTAGACTATTTTTCTTTGTTTTTGTTCTCCTGTTACATCCCATAGCTTTACCTATTTCAGATTTATATTTGTTGGTAAATTATTATATATACAAACAAGAGAAGATTATAAAGTTTCAAATGACTGAACTATATTGGAAAAATAGTATATATATTTTTATTAGAAGTCACGTTCTTTATACATATTTCCATAAGTTTGAGACAAGTTACGTAGGCTACGGCCTTAAATAAATTAGTGGTGTAAGGTGTCAATATAGTATGTAAGAAATTCTTTATCTTTATTTCATTATTCGCCTCCATCGAACCCATTTGTCTTTTTTAAAAGATCCTTCGCGTCGCCACCCACTTATCTGACGTTAAGGTAAAAAAAGGCCAGTATGTTAACTCTGTCACAAAATGTCGCTTAGAATATATAGTCGTTCAACCATCGATATACTTAATTAGTGCTGATTGGTAATGGGGTGAAATTTCTATCCCATTTTTACCGTTAAGGGCCATTTACATGGAAAGAGTTTATCGCAGGTTTTGGGGCGAAAATCGTATACTATTTCCGTAGGCGATACTCTTTAAACAATAATCGCATTGACATGTTTACATTCAACGTAAAAACAAAAACTCGCCAACGAGTTTTGTTTCCGCTACAACACAATTTGCAATGAGATATTTGTCTACCTTTTCTCGAATTGTCTAAACTAGAACTTTTTAGGATTTTTTTTCAAGTTCATGCGAGTATCGTTCAAATCAGTTTACAGCGATTTGAATACGAGACTTGCCTTTCGAGCTCGATGATGAGCACGGTATTTTGTATTTTGCTTACACAGAGACATTCATTTTCAATGACCAGGCGATTATCGCCCTTCCACTTACGTACTTTTAATTTACACGATAATAATTTTTTTCTTAGTTTCGACAATCGTATCTTGAAGGTAAGAAACTCTCTCCACGTAAAGGGCCCTTTATATATAGTTATTACTATTTTCTGGGTATTGAGTTCTTATCACAGAGACGACATAAAATAAACAACAGTATTAATTTGTTGCAGTGATAGCGACAGCTCACAACATCACCTTTCTTGACGTGCCAAGGTATGGAGACCCGGCGCGGGAAGCAAACTTGGTCTGCCACTACGTAAACGCGAAGGATGATCCCCCACTCCACTCGGTCAAATGGTACCGAGGAAGCGATGAAATCTTCAGATTTACACCTGGAACTAATGTAAGTGGCTTTTATTATTCCATTTCTAAGCACTGCAGCACATATCCTTGCGTGACAGACACACATTGGAGGGGTGACTAGAGTTGTATGATCTATGGAACATCTGTCTTTGTTGATGATATACTTAGCTCATCATCATCCGACCGTTGAATCCAGGTTGCGTTTGGAGCATTCACTCCGACGCCCAGGGTCCGCTTTCCTACTTTTTCTACTCCACTTCGCGCGGTCTTCAGCATCCCCCGTTTTGAGACCATTGGCACGCATGTCATCCTTCACGACGTCAAGCCAACATTTCTTGGGCCTTCCCCTTCGACCGGGACCTGGCGGAGGCAGCATGGCTAGACATTTGTTCCCCACATAATTAGTCGGTCTCCGTAAAACGTGGCCGTACCAGCATAAGCGGCATTCTTGCAGTTTGTCTGCTATGTCACAGATATGAAGACCACGGATGCGGGAGTTCCTGACACAATCTTTCCGCGTCACTCCACACATCTAACGCAGCATATTCATCTCCGTGACACGCAGCTCTTGCTTGTGTCGCTCATACTTCGCTGTGCTGCAGTTATTGCGAGCGTCCTCTTACTCAACTTGTACAGTATTAGTTTAAATTATATGCGTCGGGTTAACTGCTGGGGTAAGTATAAGTGGTGGGGTAAGATGCTTATAACTAGATATTTACAATATTTTGATTTATTACTGATTCTAACTTTATGCAAGGGTATACAGTTTAAACAGAGATTGGCTTTGACTTTAAGGACCACAGCAGGCAGAATGCCAGTATTTGATATCGCGAATACTGAGTAGGTTGTTGACTCGATGGTGTTCTTGCTGCATCTCTCCTGAATGCCGCAGGCGCCCTTATATACTGCTTGTCTTGTTGACGACGCGGGTGGCCTTTTTACAGTGTTTATTGTTCTACAGGACCGTACTTGCAGCAAGGCCGCTTTCAGTTTGTTGCTATGGAAAATGATGATGATATGATCATGATCAAATGGGGCATTTTTGCCTAGGGAAAATCCGTTTGAGGACTAAGCCGCGACAGGCACAGAAGCCTGGGGGATGTTCGCGACCCGTGTGAGTATGGGATTCGCCAGATCGGGGATAGCACTAGCATGCCCAGTCAGAACTTGTGCCACGCTATTGCCACTCCCCAGTTAGGGACACCCACTAAAACCTCTGGTTGTTCTGTCCTGTGCCTTATGCCAGAGCTACGGGTATTGGGCTGCCCGTCTCCGCGTGCTCTGACAGGCGTGGGCTACCCTCACAATAGTCAACCCTGAATCAATACAGAGTGCATAGTGACATAAGCATTGTACTCAGAAGGCTGGTAGGACAAAGACGCTAATACTTATTCAAATTAAAATAGAGAAATCGATGTAATACCGGCTTAGCTCCGGCTAGCCTTTTCTCTGCTGTAGGTGCAGAGAAAAAGCTAAAAATAAAATTTGTACAAATTTTTAATCCATGTGTATCCTTATCAGCCTCAAACAAGAACGTTCAACACGACGATGCCTGGAGTCACAAAGAGCTCCTGCAGCAGTCACATTTGCGCCATCAATGTGGTGCTTCCAAAGAGTTACAACACAAGGCTGTCGTTCACCTGCGAGGTTTCCACTGAAGGCCCAAGATTCGCCTTCGTGAAGGAAACAAAGAACTTGACAGTTGCTGGTGAGGTGTACTTTTGTTTTTATTGACAGTACCTTTGACAAACAACTCTTATTCTACATGAGGTGCTCTATGTTGTATCATTCTTTCTCAAATTAAATCGATGTAATCTGTCTAGAATACAAGAGAATATTATTTACTGCACACAATAAAGCAATCCACATTAGTTGAGAATTAGTACAATCGGCGGTGTTATCGCTAACAGCGATTTCTTCCAGACAATCTTCTGGAGATAATTTGACATTTTTAATAGCTGGTCGGTATTTGCGCATAGTTTAAGATATATATAAACATATATACAATCATAGACATACCATGTGTCTTAAGTAACATTACATACTTATTCCAGGTTTTACTGAAATTTCTAGAAATCATGTATTTTTAATAAAACGCTCATAAATAATATAATGAATAAAAATCAATACACTCGCGTCCGTAAATCAAATGACTTAGGTTAGATAAGATTCCGAATGGAAAAGCATCCACCACTTGGTAGTTTTCTGAATATTGTAAAGATTATCCAGAAAAACATTGTGATGATACTAAAACATCGAAGATGCCAAGTCTACACAACTACAAACACATAGATTTCAGTCAAGATCATTAAAATAACTCATACTGTTTTTGATTCCCTAGTAACATTGAAAGAAGACCCGGTGATATCAGAAATACCAGGCAGCGTGCAGCTCGGTGAAGACCTGCTGCTGAATTGTACCACGTCCCCAGCGATGCCACCTGCCAATATAGTTTGGTACATCGATGGGAGGCCTGAAAGGGTATGTTACTTTAAAGTGGAAATGTACAAGCTCTGAGTGATCTTTAACTCCTTGGTACTTTTATTTCTTTATTAAACAAAATAGTGAAAAGAATTTATAAAGTTTACTTTTTGAGATTGAGGTATAAAATTTGACTTAGACTCGCTAATCACGAAATAAAAAAGTATGTACACAGTAGATATAAAACTAAAAGCGAGAGAGGAGTGATAGTTGGTTCTATCTAATCCTAAAGGATTTAAACCTAAACCTATAAAAAATCAAGCAAACAAGAAGTTCTTTACTAACTTTTGAAAATCGTTAACCATAGGAGCGGTAGTAAAATAGTCACTTTTAATAGACGAAAAACAATTTTTAATTTAAATATGTACTTTTACAAACTATATTTTATATAAATATAATTATATGAAAGTGAACCAGATATTTGATTTAATCAAACCAAACTGTGTTTAAATAATCGTACGCTCCGATGAACACCTATCGTTAACCGATAATAATTGAAATATAAACATGTTCCAATTTACGCAACACCAATTTGATCGTTTTACTGATGAATGTAAAATATTTGCTTTATTTATTAATTTAGTTTTGCACAAGTGCCTGAAATTATTATTATAGCAAATATTTCAGTTATTACGTATATTCAGATTTGTACAGGCACTTTTCTAATAGATTATCTATATCTACTGTGTTTATGTAGTTAGTATAAAACAAAGTCGCTTTCTGTGTCTGTCTGTTTATCCGTTAACTCTTCTCGTTCTTAACCATGAAATTGATTTTAAAGCGGTCTATATCATCATTTAGATATTTTTCACTGAAAGTTTATTTTATACTAATATATATAGCTAAACAGTTTGTTTGTTTGCTTGAACGCGCTTATCTCAGTACCCGCTGGTATGATTTGAAAAAACCTTTGAGTTAGATGACTCATTTATCGTGGAAGGCTATATGTTATCACGCTAACAGGCGTGGAGCACCAATAAAGAATGTTTAAAAGCGAAGGTGTTTTTTTACTTTTCTACGCGGATGAAGTTGCGGGCAGAAGCTACTATATATATAAAGAAACTTATCAAGTTTTTATGTATGTAAAATAGATTTAAATAATAAATAAAAATAATTTTATTGTCTCCAAAAATACGTACAAATTTCGCCTTACAATTAAGACTGGATACTACACGTAGACTAAGCCATGCCTGTGTTCTTAGGTGTTAGTTGCTTCCAGGGAATTAATAAAATAAATTTATGTCACAAATTAAATATTCAACAACACTCACCTCCTAGGGTTTGCTCCGCAGCGTAGAAAACAGAAAAGAATCAGGAAAGATAATTACGACCAGCAGATTTTGAAATTGCAACTCTTTAGTAATTTTCTGTACTGTTAGAGCATCACGGGAAAAGTACTCGATAGATTTTATCAAACTTCACAGAGCTAGCTTATAACCCCACCCGGGTTATAAACTATCAAATATTAGCACTTAGGATACTTACTTACACTATTGGCTTAGCAACCCAAAGTCTTGGCCTCCGAACCGAAAGCACCCCACTTTTCTCTATCCTGCGCAGTTTCTTGCCAATTATTGGCTCGTAGCTCCGACAGGTCAGCCTCCACTCTGTCCTCCAACGCTATTTGGGACGGCCGACCGGACTCTGACTTACCGGCCGTCCCAAGTATGTTTTCCTCCCGCTGCAATCCTCTCCCATCCGTTACGTACCACTTATGGTAATCATCATAAAATTACGGAAGTCCTTTTAAAAGCATAACGAAATGAAGCAATACTTTTTATCCCAGAATTTAGGATAACTTTGGATAGGAATTAAAATTGAATGCAAGTGAAATCACGCGAAGTTCTAGTTATAACTTTGTGGCATGACCTCCTAACTTTAATACCATAGCAAACATTTGCATTTTATGTCCATATTTACAGTATTGCTATCGCTTTTATTACAGTAATATTAAGATCATAATATTTTCATGTCTATGCAGAATATTATATTAAGTAGTATTTTATACTTTATTTACATTACATAAAGTATAGTAAGTATATCGTATATAGTGATTTATTAACATTTAAACATGTATATAGCCTTTAGCTTTATGTATTATTTTGTAATATATATGAATAATTATAATAAGAACAAAATATCAATGTATAATCTTGCTGGACTCCCCCCGTCCCATTGTAGTGGAAATTAGCACATACTTTTATGGTAATTGCGTGTCTTCTTAATCTTAACTAATAATATAGATGCAAATGTGAGATTGTTTGTTTGTATATATGTGTATGTGTATATATATATATACACACACATAAACAATCATATATTTCAAAATATATGTTTTATAATAAATGTAATAGCATGATTATATAGTGTTAATAATTAGGTATTTTCAATTAAAAAATAATAATTAGCTAAATTCATGACATACATGGGCACATATCTCTTTTTAACGCAAGCAGAGCCGCGGGATAGTCATCAATATAAGAATATGTATCTAGGTGTTGATTTAAATGTAACATTATTATAGTAATCAATTTGACCAAAACATTGTAATTTTTTAGAAAGATATTAATTATTAACATGTTACTCAAATTAATAAGTATTTTAGCAACTAAATTGTAGTGCAACAGCAAGTGCAACTAATCGCAACATAAGCCTAATTAATGGAAAACTGAACAACATTCTTTATGAAACATTGTCTTTTAACAGACTGAGCCGTGGATGGTGAACAACACTCAAGTTTCGGCAGCCAATGAGTTTGGCCTCCGCTCCAGTTGGCGTGCCTTGCGGTTAAGGGTGGCCACGACTAATAGCCACATGGCCCTCCGCTGTGAGGCCACGCAGCCGACGTGGCCCCCTTACGTTAGGTCTACGAATACGACTATTGTGGTGGCCAGATCACCACATCTGTCTATGTTTACCGCTTCAGGTGAGTTTGAACAATCGCTTTTCATTTATTGTATCCTAGTACAGAGGCGAATTATATAGTTAATTTTATAAGGAATTATGTGTAGTTTTTAAGTTTAATTAGGTTTCTGTTCTTATTTACTATTTTTGATTGACTACAGCAGTATGTAGTGAAATATAAATAAGCTAAATATTGTGTTAGTCCGCTCCTAAACCTGTAAGTTTTGCTCACGTAAGCGTTTAAGGTACACTCGCTATGTTTTATAAATACCAAACTCATCTATGAAAGAATGAGTCTAGTTTTGAACAAGCGCCCGCCTAGCCTTAGCATTTATGTAGAGGTCACCACTGACACGCCGTAATCATGCCACCACCGCGCTGTTATTGTTTCAATTTTTGAGTGTATATGAACGTTGTCCGCCCTCCCATACTCTCGTTGCGCAATTTCTACGCAGTTTGGGGACATTATCGTGTACCATACTATAGACTCAGTTAGTTACCAAGAAGAATGACTCTTTTCTTTCAGCTTCTCCCAATCATTTGGTATCGTCACAGTATGTCTTTCATACTCCTTTATCTGTCATACTTTCTCTTTTACACCACAAATCATCCATGTCATGCTCCACACAATTCATCTATCTCTTTTTTGGTGTACTTTTAAATTTGCATCTATCATTCCTTCAATTTAACATTTTTATTATTATCATTCTTCTCTATTACATGCAAACTATTTTACTCTTCTTCCTCTCAAAATTTTCAATGCAATTTTTAAAGATCTCCTTATTTACTCATATTTATCGTGTCCATTCTTGTAACACCACACATTAATTTGAACATGCTAATCTCTGCTGAGTGGAGACTAACTCCAAGATAAATTACAGTAGCGTACTAGATGTAACGGCAGAGCAAGACGAAAACATACGTCCCCTTTTTGCTATTATGGTTCAAATATACTCCGTTAGAGTACGTTGACGTAACCTATTAAAACAAATTGCATGATTTAATCTTCCAAATTGTCAACAAAGCCATGCACAGCGGACTACAGACACAAAACCCCAAGATCCCGTTGTCCTAATTCAGAAGTGCCCGGGGCTTCCTAACTATTTCGCATGTCGTGTCACGGATTCCCGTGACGACAGACTTTAGATAGTTTGGCAACAAGATTCTGTGCAAGTCATAAGCGGACGGCAACATAATATCTGATTAATCCAGGACCTTTTATATTTCTCAGGATTTACTAACTTCGAAGCCACGTGCTTTTAGGACTTGCTTGATGTGACAATTTCTATATTTATCAGACATCTTTAGTAGAACAATTTTAGATATAACTTATCCTGAGTTTAGACTGGAATCTTCAGAATTCATGTATACTATACTAGAATACTAGAAACCCGTTACCTTGCTGGCAATACTTTTCAATTTTACACGCCTTTACTTAACTTTTGCAATGGATGTATGCATGTATGTAAGTTCGGGTGGAATCTTGCAAGTTAAATTTGACTATAGCTGAAATTTTTCACCCATATTTATATAGCGTGACAATGCAATAATATGGTACCTGATCTGATGATGGAGTCTGAAGGTGCCCATAGGAACTCCTGTACTAGACAAGATAGACCCGTCATGTTTGGGCTTGTTTTACTTTTCTTTGCTAGCACTCTGCTGTTACATGATATCCATGATCTCAAAAAATTGTATTTAAAAACCTTTTTAATATTGGCATCATAACTGTAATCTTTGTTGCCTATCCATCGTGGAAGAAGTCGCAGCCATATGTTAGTAATCAATATAATCGTTTGACATTATAGAGTCATGCTGGAATCATAATATATATATAACGACCACCCTAATATATATATATATTCAAGTCAAGACAACACGTGCCTTAAGACGATTCAAGTTAATTTTTGGGTAATATCATGTTTTTTCAGGAAACTTCTTCATACTTAGAAGTAATAATTATTTTAAGATTGGAAAAGTTTTAACAATGAAATACCTTCCGTATTATCATTCTCAGTAATGTATATATATATATATATATATATATATATAGTTCAAAATCAAACCACCCTGCAATTGCGTTCGTCATAAATATTCCAAGTAAGTCCAAACGCCGCTATCTCTTCCCATGCGTACCAAAGCAAGCCATCCATGAATTTCGCACTCCACTGCTATTCCAATCGAGCAGCAACAATTATCGACGTACATGAGCGCACATGTACGTTGAACAGAGTCAACGCTTCGAGCACGGTAGATGCCATCAAAGACGCAAGTATGTTTGATCTGCATGTGTAGTAATTAATTAATCATATTTCGCTGGCTGTATGCGAGCTGCCAAAATATAAGTCTAAATTGATCATGCAAAAGAAATTGGTAGTATAATGTATTACGTTTAAATTTAAGAATGCTGCGATTTCAGATAGTGCATATAATTACATGTTTTACAACATTGTTTGTACAACAACATTTTAGGATTTTTAGATATATAGAAAATTTAGAGATATCTAAAATACAACTTCTGGAAGCATCACGTGAAATTTACTGAACGGTTTTAAACTTGACACAGAAAGTTAGTGTTTACCCCAGATTCAGTGAAAAAATCAGGGGACAAATTCGGCCCGGAAGATTTCTAAAATACATTTTTTATATTTTTTGTCTGTCTGTCTGCTAGATCATCAATCACGTGAAAACTAATGAACTAATTTAATTGAAACTCGACATAAATGTAGCTTTTATCCTGGGGCGTAAATTAGAATACTTGTTATCCCGAACTGACATTTAATTTCAGTTTAGTTTTTTAACTATGGCTCTAACGCCTTCGGCATTGATTTTGCCAATTTCAAACTTAGAAAAGATTGCTGCTATTTTAAATGCAATTTTAGCCACTGAAATTTGGTCGATGGTCTTTTATCCTATGCCACTTTTATCTGGGATAATGTTATAGTTATTGACCGTTTCACACAGATGTAGCGATGAGTTTAATGCTTTATTTGTGATGTGATAGATAACCTATGTGTATATAATAATATATCTATAATTTTTTAACGATTTTCACCGTCAGATAAATTTTCATTGAAGGTAATACAAAAAACATAATTAAATTTTTTGCTATAGCTACTACGCTGTTTCTTTAATAACATTAACGGTGCTCTAAGAGAGCTTTTATGTTTTCGTGTTACGTGATGTGACTAAATCGCATTATTAAAACTTTGGCTGCTCCGTACGGAATTTGCATTACTCAAAGTTCATCAAACACGTTTTACAAATAAATTGGACCAAAGTTATTCAAGTGAAATTTCTAAAAGCCTTTTTTATGCCACTTTACGAGTGTACGTCGAATAGGATTTGTAGAAATTATTATTGTTAGTCTGGAAACTTTCTTATGTACACGTTATATTTTCCTCCGATGTAATGAGAAATTTTCTTTGATATAACTACTTCACGGCGGAGTTTCTATGCGACTTTAACAAGTAAAGTTACTAGGACATCATGAATGTTATGAAAATTATATGTTACACCCTATTGAGTTAGTTTCAGCGAAAATAACAATGAATAAAATAGGAGGTTAATATCAAGAGGCAAAACCTAGCAAAGTGCGTGTTGTCCGGAGATAGAAGGGTTCGTTAGTGGCGAGTCATATTCAGTTAGTATTATTAATATTGAGTTAAAGTAAGTTATAATTTTTGTTTATTGTTCTTAAAGTAGTTTTCTAACTTACTCTAACTCATTATGAATAAGACCGGTAGTTTGGAAATTTTCTTATGTATAATAAATAAAACATTACATTTTCCTTCGATCTAATGAGGCGTTTCAGTGAATTTTTCTTTGTTACTTTCCTCCTAACGTCGGAGTTTGTAGCAGCAAAACTCAGTCAGAGTCTAATTAGAGTTACTAGGAAATCATAAATGTTATGAAAGTTAATTTACATCCCCTATTTATAGTTTTCAGCGAAAACAGACAGCACTTGAAATAAACATGGAAAATATGACACAGTACGTACCGTCCGTAGGTAGAAATAAGGGTTCGTTGGCGGCGAGGAATAGTTTAGGCTGGGTTTCTTATGTACATACAAAAACATATTTTCTTTCGTTAATAAGGTGTTTGATGAATATTCGACGGGGTTTGTATGGGGGACTTTATCAGTAAATATAATTTTACACCATTTCAAGCGACTAGGACGTTACAAAAATAGTGAAATTATATACACTATATATAATATATATATAAGACGACGCACAAATAAACATGCGAATACTAAGTACGCAAAGTGCGTGTTGTACGTAAATAGAAGTGTTTGATAGCGGCGATAAATATTCACTTATGGCCGATTCCTATATCCGACCGTTCATTTGCCTATTCTATTCTATATTTGGTTAGAATTACAATCGATTAAAATTTGACATAAGCTTCATACAAATAATGTCAAAATTCAACTGATGGTAGGGCAAGTAAATGAATACTAAGATATAGGAACTGGCCATTAGACTGGATTTTTTTATGTACCTATTTAAATTAAAATGTTATATTTTCCATCGGCGTTAATGAAGTTTTCGTTTTCTTTGATACTACTTAATGCGACTAGAGAGATTAATTCGTGTTACCAGGAAATCATAAATATTAAGAAAGATTTATTATATATGTCGGATTCACTCCCGTCGGGAGCGGATGACATTCTGAGTATAATAAAATAATAATCTGAAATGTTATAATCAAAGTTTATTATTACACTAGAATAATTACAATTACAATATTATATACAGCACAAAAATACACAGAAACATTAGGACAACTCCAAGAGTCGTCTCCACGCTTGTCAGGTGTCGAGCAGCAATCTGCCTTCAAAGAATGCTGTGATTATCGAACAGTAATTATCGACCAAAATATACTGTGGGCCTCTAGGACAACAGAGCTTCCGCTCTGTTCAACCCATGAACGTAGAATGACGGTTGTACACCGTCGGTCCTAGACTTGGCTGTAGACTCGTAGACTGTCGGTTTAAGACTGCCCCCCTCTTCTGCCCGAACACCGCGTATTTATAAGGTCCTCGTAGCATGCTGCAGTGACAATATCCGGTAATGCTGTGGCGCCACTTTAAGTTTCACTTCCTTCATATAATCAGCTTCCGCCATCCGTATAATTTCCAACTTCTGGTTACTCCATTTCCGATATCCGTTAGCTTGATAATAAACGCTTCAACGTTGACATCCGGTTATACGACTTCCGATTACATTTGACTACTTCTGTTATATGGTCACTTTATAATAACAAATATGATTCCGACACATACATTATTTTTGGTATACAACGAAAAAAAGCAGGCAGGCAATATAAGGACGTAGAAATAATAAACATGCAAAACCCGGCAAAGGCCGTGTCGTCCCGAGATTGAATTCGTCAGTGACGAGAAATATTCACTTAGGATGTTATGCAGAGGCATTTAACCGCCGGTTAAAATTAAATAACCGCTATTTAACCATATAGGCTTAACGTTTATTTTATATTAAACGTTGTTAAAATTTTACAAAATATTTTCTTGTTCGCAGGCTCATACACTCATCACGAAGCGGGTATACTGGTAGTAGCGGCATGTGTTATAGTACATATGTTGGCTAAACGCAGTGCCTTCATACGTGTATAATTGATTAAGGTATGCTGGTTAATATACGATAGTTAGGATACTGAATTGAAAGTAACTATGTTTACATACTATTTCACGTTGCGAAGAAGAATGTACAATATGTAACAAAAACCCACTGATCATTATCGGGACTTATTCTACAGGTACATTTATATGTAAAATCTGAATTGCACGGTTCAATCAAATTGATTCAGTGACATTGAATAATTCAATGTATTATTTACATGAATCAGTTTTATTGCTTCGGAATTAAAAGATAGAACTGAACCCTGTGATAGCAGCTTAAGGTCCTGCTCAGATGAGAATATTTCAACCATAAATGAAACGACTGGGTTTCTAAAGTATTTATCTAAATGGAATTCGCTATCTCGCTTGCACATTACCACATATTCGAATATAATATAAATTCACATAATTTACATACGACAAATGCGTATTACAAAAAACCTAAAAAAACGTGTGCGTCTCGGGACGCCCGACAGCATTGATAACCTAGACCATTGTCTTATGCGTGAGAGAAAGGGAAGCCAGACAGACTGGCGCCGTAACGCGTTACGTAACGAAGCGGTTTACCGTCCAATAAGATGTTATCACTTCAATAAAAATATTACGAATATTTCACAATAACGTGTGTTTTTTTCACCTGGATTGTTTTTGAAGTGATCACTTCTTATGGAAGTCTGTCTGGTCTCTCTTTCTCTTACGCATACGGCAGCGGGAGGCAGGTTAAGTCATCACTTCTGTTGAGTGTCCCGAGACGGATACGTTTTTTTAATACTTTAATAATATAAATATATATGTTATTATGTTATATGAAGTCATAACGATTTTGTGAAACATTGTTAAGTTTTGTGTAATACGGATTTGTCGCAAATAAATTATTTGAATTTATATCTTCGAAAATGTAATGCGCGAGCGAAATAGCGAATTCTATTTAGGTACGCCCGTAAAATAACTCTTGGTTTTTTCATATTCTTATTAATGACTTTATTCATTTACAATTAACGAAATCCATAATATACAAATTATTATAATTTCTATTATTTAAAAAAATACCGAAATCTATTCGATGAAGTTCAAAAATATTTAAAAAACTTACAATAAATATAAAATTCATCAGACTTTCCACAAACTGCGAGAACATATTAAATAAGAAGAAGCAGAAGTCATTACTTTACTTAGACTAAATTAAAATAAATTTACTGTTTTCAAATTAACGAGTTGTTCAGTTTCATATCATGCCAAATTGTTTGGAATTAATTTCAAACAAAGCAATTAATTACACCTGTCACATAATGAAAGTTTTATTAATTTCGTCAACTTATATCTTATTAATAACTTATGTATACTTATATTATTATTATATATAAAGTATTAAATTAAAATGCTGTACAAACAGGAAATAGTATGTAAACAACAAAAAACATCTGTGTATTCCATTTTGTAAGATACAAATTCTGACAGCCTCTGTACTCCAGTAGGCTAGCCTGTAAGGGCTTGTCCTACTGGAGTGGTCTCGTTCACAGTAACGCAGACCGTGTTCAAATGCTGATTTGGGTCAAACACTAAAAAGTGTTTACATGTCTACAAAAGAAGACTATGTTGGAACAATATGTTTATATTATTTGATTCGAAAATATGGATTGCTATATGAAAAGTTGTTTAATTTTTGCACGTTTCTATAATTTTTATTTTTTATTGGATTATTTTCAACGTCTACCAAACTGAGGTATTCAATATCGGAACAGTCTTCAGCAGGATACATTATGGTTTAAACGAGAGCAATAAAAAATAATTTATTATTAAAATATAAGGGACTGCAAAATGTAATATACCCATAACATAATCTAATATAATAAAAAATAGCTACATCAAAAAATAATGTACGATCGGCACAACTGATTTATGACCCACTTTGCTAATAATTCCTTTAAAACTGTCAAATTGTAAGGTTTATTGTGTGTGTTGCACTTATGACGTTATAAACATTAATAAAAAAGCGTCACTAAGCTCAGAGAACTACGCAATTTTAGACTTTGTTATCATTAAACTAGATATGTTTTAGATAAAACAGTAATGATTCGAAATAATTTGAATCTCCAACTGAAATCTGCCTTATAATTCTAACTCTTTTCATTAAAGAAAAAGTGTTTTAATTTAAAAATAAAATGTCATTCTGAAAGTATACCAGAAGCCAAGTAAAGTCAATGAGAAAAAAAATTAAAACTCAATATCTAAGAATTAAATATTTATTTAAATTGTTTAATGGCTAGTCTCACAGAACAAAGAGCTCGGATTGTAGTGCTCAGTGAGGAAGGCTATGGCATTCGAGAAATGTCCCAAGTGTTAAATATAAGTCGGAACACAGTGAGAACATGGATCAGACGGCACGCTGAAGAGGACATTCTTGAAGACAAACGAAAACATAATCATGGCGTCCGTCGAATAACAAACCAACAAAGTACAGATATGCAGCACCATTATGAAAACATCCTTTTTCTCGTACCCAATATTTCGCGGCACTTTACGACGTTTGTTTACAAACCATAAGAAATCATTTACACCGTATTGGACTGCATTACCGGCATTATGCTAAGAAAGTACACTTAACGAATGCACACAAAACTGCAAGATTACATTTTGCACGTAATCCTAAGCTCCTAAGCTGTAAGTAAACTCAGTAGACCAATTATAATGTTAGGCTGTGAGGCCTGGACACTGACTCTTAAGGAGGTAAACGAATTGTTAGCCAATATATAATGTTAAAGTTTAGCCAATATCTATGCTATGGGATGTAGCAAAACTTTTCTCAACTACGTAGAAACCTGGAAACTTTAAAATAAGTTGTTACTTCACAGTCACGAAAATGTAAGGAAATACTAGGTTGTTAAACTTTGGCAAGTCGGTAGCTGCTATTAACATTTTCTTTAATACACCCTTTAGTTTCAAAAGGAATTAATAAGAGTAATTTAGAGCTTTTGCCGGAAATTTGAAGATTTGTGTTTTATTATCTATCTATCATTTAAGAGCTATGCTCTTGTCGGTGGAGCCTTCTCCAATCTTCTATATTATGGGTCCAGTTGTTTTATTTCTATGTAAGACACGACACCCACTTTTTCTTTTATTTGATCCATGAATGTTTGCCTTGGTCTTCTTTTCCCTCTCTTTGCTTCCATTTTGTATTAGATTAACGTACATAAAAGGTGTCGTGTCGTAGCAAATGTCCAAACATCTTCTCCCTTCTTTCCTCCAGAGTTTTTCATATTGCGTTTCTTTTTTATCATATCCTTCTTTCATTGGTCTTCTTTTCTTTCCAACTTATTCTCTCCATGCGTGCCCAACACCACATTACAAATGCTTCTAATCTATCGCGATCTCTTTGTGTTTCATTATTTAGGTTTATTTAAAAGTAGCTTTTGTCCGCGACCTTTGTCGCGTTAATATTGGGTATTCTACGGGAACCGTAATTTCCGAGATATAAGTAGCGTATGTGCTATTCCAGACTATAATCTATCTCTGTGCCAGATTTCACCCCGATCCGAAGAGTCGTTCAGCCGTTCTGGCGTGATTGATTAACATCTATCCATCCATAGATTAAATGTATGAAATTGGTTGAAAATTAACAACACTTGTATGATATTGATTGTTATTAACGAAGTGTTTGGGTTGGTGCGGGAGGTGGTGAAGTAGCAAGACTGAAATGTACTGTAAAAGAAATCTTTAGAGGGCCAATGCCGACGCAACAGTAATCACTTTCCATCAGCTTATCTGCTGTTCTCCAGCAGTCATTAAAACATGATATTTTCTGAATACAGGTCAAACTAAGCATTTGAAGCTGAATGTCATGCGTCTAAAAATAATAGATTTAGCACAAGGAAAAAGAATTTTTCCAAACATGAATATTCCTCCATGCGAAATGAATTTTCCAGTATTGAACAAGCGTTGACGATATCATTGGCCCAAAGGAACGAAGCTCATAGCTTGTTTGACAAAGTATTGGAATTCCCGCGTTGCATTGCCAAAGGCTCTGCTCATTCTTATATATTAGCATATCCTATGTTGCGAAAAGAATTTCACATGGTGTGGAATATACGTCCCAATATTTAAACATTTATGTGCAAGTATTCTTAAAGCAATCTGTATTGAAAAACCGTAAAGAAGAAACATACGAAAATTTTATAAAGTCACTTCCACATTTACATCTTAGGCTTCATGCGTAGTGGCGGTTGGACGCCTAAGTGGTTCGTTTGACCGGTTAACCGCCTGAAGCGGTTGGAATAGCGGTTGACCATCTTGGTAGTAAACCGCGTCAAACGATTGTGCCGCTCTAAGACGGAGTAGTTACATATTATCGGTCCCTAAATTAAATAGATGTCGTCTGGTAGCTTATGTTATCTATTATTTCTCTCGAAAATAATAATAAAAAACTAAACGCAAGTGAATGTCCATAGCTCGGGGGCTGGCAAATAGTTTCAGTGGGGACCAGAACCTGTTAAAAAATATTATCAAGTTCCAGAAAAAATGGATAATAAATAAGTAATATTATTTATTTTACTTTCAAATTAGTAATTGTATAAAACATAACAGTCAAATTAATGAGAAAAATTACACCGACAGTCTTAAGTCAGTATCTTGCTTCAAGAGTTTCAGTTTCGCCCATCATAGTGAGTATGAAGACGACAACGTCTAACTAAAAAACCAGTCGTTTCTCCCTCCATTAAAGCAAATTGAAATGAAAAAGTGGTTAGCGTTCCCTGCGGTTAACTCCTAGTGCTCATGAAGTCTTAGTACTAAATCATTTAGGAAATTTATATTTTGAAATGACATCAATCCATTTTTCGATTTTATAAATGGAATACACTGATCTAATAGGTTACAAATGTATTATATTAAATGTCAAACGTAAAATATAAAAAAATATATTATAATAATAATTAAAACAATTATTTCATAAATAAAATAGCGAGAGCACTGAAATTCGATGTTTTATGTCACGAAAAAAAATGTAATTTATATTTACACATGTTGAGGGACGGCTGCAGCTAAATTAAAAAAGTGTATAAATTTAAACAAATTATGAATATGAAGATTGTTGTTAATACGTGTTAAAGTTAATTAAAATTATTCACTCTTTAGTATCCTTGAATAAAATTATATTAGGTATGACAATGGATCAGTAAAAAATGTTACTCTAAAATTGTTCGAAAGCTACGGCTACTAGATGGCGCTGTAGGTATTCTCCCAGTTTTAACGTTTTATTATTTAAAACATATTGCTCGAGTACAAATGAAGATTTTTTTTAATTAATAAATATTTTCGTGTGACGGTACAGCCTATACGCCGCTACCGCGCAGCATTCAATTCTGTGAGTTTCTCCCACACTCCTTACCCATAATCTATCACTAACGTCCGCTTAACATCAAAGTGTGGCGGTGGCATGGTTGTAGCGCGGCAGCGACATTCTATAATATAATTTTTGAAATTTTACAATTTTATTTGTCATGTACTTTACATGACAAATAAAATTGTACTTACAAAATATTTCAAATCTATTGAGTGATCAGTACAAAGTAAATATTTTCTTTGTGGCGAAGTTCGTCAGTGGGGGAAGTGGGGAAATCTCTCATTATAGCTGTGTTTGAATAGTTATGATGACAACAAATCAGTCGTGAAGCTCAGACGCCTGGAATTCTGTCTTCGAATTGTGGTTGCCGTTAATTCCTTTAAAAAAGTAAAAACGAGTGGTGTATGAACTTACCCCATTGACAGACTTCGCCCCTTTGAATATAATACAATAAAACGTCTTAAAATGTAAAAACAACACCGATGGCACTGTCTAGTCTTTCGAAATTACTTTTTTTACTGGGCGCTTGTAATGCTTAGTCTTGTTTTCTAAGTCTATAGTATGAACTCTTACTGAATTTTATTTACGTAACTTTAACCGCTGAACTCAGAGTTGGGTAGTGGTGCATTAACTCTAAATAATTATTGTTGTATTTATTAATCAATCAATCAATATTTTATTTGCAAGAATGTAGTTTTGTTAGTTAGTATTGTTCTACTCCTTGCGGTATGTATTTAACGAAGTTAATTACTACTTACTGCTACTACTTATTACTATAGTTTTATACATTAAATAATTAGGCGAATCTTCTAAAGGCATTTTATATAAGCACGTGCATTCAATTTTGGCTACAATACTGAGACGAAAAATTTCTTTAGATGAAATAAGATTGAAACAAACAAGATTCAACCAATTATCTCAATTTATTTTTGAATTACTCATCTGAAATGTGTTTGCAGAAATTTCTATTTCATATGTTAATCATATGGAATGGGGTTTGAAAATAGAAATCTCAGAAAGGGTTCGTACTATAGAAAATGGACAGAGAAATAATAAAGCTAAAACAGAGGCGTCTGTTTATGCAGCAAAAAATATTTATAGATGTACCTAATATACAGAATTAAGCTATAAAGATGTACTTACTTGATATGTATTTATTCAAAACATTTGAGAGAATTCAATACAACTAACTATATTTTCATAGATTTTATATAAATAATCCCCGACACAATATTTGAGCAGTAACGTTGGACTGCGCAAAAGTGACTATTGGTGGCAGTTGTTTTTTCCAATTTAAACACTCGATCCATGTGAACTGTATGACTATTTTTACGATATTTACAAACATTGATTTTCTTGGGATCGATTTAAAGTGGCTCGGTTGAATATAGGTTGAAACTGATCTATAGACATTTCTGATAGCAGTTTCAGGTTGTTAGGACACGTAAAAATTGATTATTTCGTTCAACATGGACGTAATCGCGGGCGAATCCTAGTAAGTGAGTATAAATGAAGCGAAGAGTGATATAATCGTATCAAGTGGAGATTTCTTCATTTCACCGTCAGCACGGAGTAATAGTACAAATTCACTTGATGATCAATTTAATGGAGTGAAATACCTAGTTTAAAAAAGTTTTATAAAGAAACTAGTTGTTCCCGCGTCTACGCTCGCGTAAATATTATCCCACAGGAACAGTACATTTTCCGGGATAAAGGAGTTCATGTGCTATTCCAGACTACCATGTGCTATAATCTATGTATATCTGCCAAATGCCGTCCAGATGCGTTTAACCGTTCTGGCGTGATTAAGTAACAAACATTCATCCAAACTGTCGCATTTTTAATATATATTTTAGTAGCTTCTGCCCGCGACTTCGTCTGCGTGGATTTTTTTTCATAAAAGGTATCCTATGTTACTTCTAATGCATATATACAAAGTTTCATGATGATCGGTTCAGTAGATTTCGCGTGAAAGCGTAACAAATAAACTTACATTCACATTTATAATATATATTAGGGATTATGCATATTATATGTATGTGTAGTATATATTATTTTTCTTAAACAGTGGAGATCCATGGTTTCTGCATACGCCAGTAAGGAACACGTGGTTATAATTCTCGCCACGGATCTTGGGCAGAATACTAGGTATCGCTTTGCGTATTAAACTTAGCCAATTGATGTGACTTATCGCCATGTCAATAATATAATGCTTTTGTCCTTTTACTTGAAAGGAACAATTCGAAAAAATCCGAAATTTCACTTGAGTATAACCCAAAAATGAACACTCAAGAATCGTGCCACAACTTATAAATTAATATAAATATATAAATATGTGTGTAAACGTAATAAAATGTGGAAACACTGTACTTTATTTAAGGAATTTAATATTGTGCGTATTATTGTATCGTTGTGGTATATGTGAATCGTATTGTCTTTTATCATATTACTTATTACTTACTAAGAAATTCACAGTATTTACGCACTTGTTTTAAAAATGCCTCTGTTTGGAAAAGTTATTTTTCTGTCCATATATTTGTTTAGTTTATGCAACGAATTTTCGAATATTTCTCATCTTGTAAATATTGTATTTTGTAATATGCTTTCTATAAGATTATGTGAAGTTTTCTTTGAAATTTTAAGATTGACTTACATATATGACTCTCTTAAGCGTCGAAATTCCTCAGCTTTTGGTTGGTTTGGCTTGTTTTTCATACAACGATACACTCAGTATAGCATTGCACCCACTTTCAATAACGACAACAATGAAGTAATCAAAAAATTCCTTTTATTTTCATTTATATTTTCTCTTTATTCCTTTCCTGTACACAATCAAACTTCTACTTCCACTGAGTATAGCAAATTGTTATATAAAAATTATTACAATTCAAGAATATATTCTAATATAATTATTCTTTTATCAACATGAAATGGAACGCTAGAATGTCAAAGTAAAGCACTTCGAAAGACACAATAAAATACCTTAAACGTTCCCTTATAAAAAGAAGCCAATTTATTCGGAATGATATTTAAGGAACAGAAAGGTCGTTACAGTATAAATTAGTTCAAATGAATTACAATTTTTAGCGCTGGAAACGGCGCCTTGCATTTACTTTCGTTTTATAACCCATTTTAGGTAATACTGATTAAAAGTAGAATACTTTACTCGAGTGTCATTTTAGTCGGTTTTTAAGTACAAGCCGCGCGCAGTGGTTTGCCGCTGACTATTGACTACTCTTTTATTGTATATATAATTATGTGAAGTATATACAATAATAATTTATTGCAACAACTATTTATGTAAACTTTTTTGTCAACCCTACTGACCATCGACGCATGACATCGTAAGGCTACCGGCAAACCTTCTGCGCATGGGCAGTAAGACACACTGCCGCACACACAATCATCTAAGTCTCCGTTAACCTTATTGAACAGTTCGATCTGCCTTTAATCATTGCTGAAGTACAAGTAGACAAGCTGAGGGCCCACCTGATGGAAAGCGGCAACCATCCAGTATGGACATTTGTAAAAGGCAAGCGCTACTCGTTTTTTGTTGGTCTCGAATGAGGCACTGGAATTTAAGGCTTGTAGCATCGCCAACGTCCTTGGGGATTTTTCAGCACTGGTTTTTCAGGCGATAGCGGATTTTCCATAGACTCTGTTGTTTTCTAGACGCATTTTATTGTGAACAAAATAAAAAAGTGGTTAAAAAAACAGTAAAACCAAATTATTAATTTTACTTGTATAAAGATATTATTTAATTTATCCTTTTTTGATATAAATTGAACGAGTAAAATGGTTTCATGTTATTAATTTGGAAGGAATTTCGTGTTTTTTTTAAATTAAAATAATTATGAAAATATTCCAAAAAAAAACACGTTTCGTCTCTTATTGTGAAGAAACATAATACATTTTTTGGTAAATTTTTGATTAGTAATTACCAACGAAAAGTGGTTTCATTTGCACGCCACTTTTGACATTTCGTGGAACAGGAGCCTTAAACATTGATATCGTAACACAACTCAAGAGTACCGAGCAAATGCCCAATCATCTGCTTGTGGGCTATTTTGTCGCGTTTATACGTAAGTAACGTCGAACGGCTCAGCTAGGCTAACATAGACCCAGCTTAAAACAGATTTAAACCTCTCAATCTCTCAGTATTCATGTATAAATGCATATTTTTTCACCATTAACATATACTCTTACATAGCTAGTTATTTACGTCTTTTTCTGGTCTAAAAATTTCAAAGAATAACGTCAATCTAAGGCTCAATTTCGTTAATCCAGGCCGCTATATCTAGTCACAATAACTGCATCAAAACACAAAATCTGCAGTAAGCTACTTGATAAAAGCGATTCTGATACCCTGATATCAGGAATTTGCGTCAACGTACTAAAGACAACAATGTATATGAATAAAAAACCCGAAAAACTTATCCTATTATCTTATATTGGAAAACTCTTAAGAATAATGATTGTAATAAGACATAAAAATATTTCTTATATACCCAAAGTGCAAAAGTATAATGACAAAACACACAACACTGGTATATTATTTAGATTTATGAATAAAGGAGACAGGGGCTATTTGGACAAAGTAATCTATGAGATATGGCTTGAAAACGTTATATTTTTCTATTGAATAATGGAAACATCAGCCATAAACTCTATCTGGAAGATAAGTAATCTTTAAAATATCACAAATAAAGTAAGTTATCAATCATCATAATAACTAAGCCCACTACAATTATAAATAATATTTATTTATAAACTACATAATAAAAATAATTTTTAAAATCACTCATATTTTTACAATCTGTGACTAGGTGTAGTGGACGGAATAGAATTATATATTAAGTTATAAATAATTAATTTTAGGATAAGTCCTTCTAATATACTCACTTGAAATTGTGTGATAATTTATTAATATTGTAATTATATCTTTTAAATAAAAATTACAGCGAATTTTGAATTGACAACGACCTTAAAACAGGACTTCAAAGTATGCTGAATTAATTGAAAACAAATTAATAATTATTACACACTTTACTTAACACTTACTCTTCGTGCCAAAATTATCTAATTATATAATGTAAATTATGTATAAAGAGAGCAAGCTAGGTCTGAATATAGATAAAGAAACAAAATAAATGTATACCTCTGTATTATTATTTATGAAGTTATTGGGAGATGAAAGTAAACAGTAATTAATAGTAAGACGTACCTAACTATGAGGGCGCTTGCATAAGGTTGTTTAAATTTATTTAAGAAACACAAAACGTATCTTAACTACAATTAGCGACTTGCACAACGGAAAATTTACCGCTAAATATGTTTAAAGAACTGTCAATACGTTTTGTGTGTGTTGTATTCAGGTAGTTTAATATGATTAACTAATTTTATTTAAATGCGATCGTTGTGCAAGTGGCCCTTAGTGTTACTTTTACAATATAGTCCCAGAAAGGACTAAAAGTTGATGAATGTTAGAATATGTTAATCAAAAGGTGATGTATAATGCTCTATAATATAATAAAGTTCCAGTAAATCAAGATGTTATTTGCAGACTGCAAGGTTATGTTTAAAAAATATTCAATAGCAAATTCATTCGTACATTTTCCTATAATATAACGGGAAGGTATATTATGTGGTTGTTAAAAACAGTAAGCTATAGCCTGAATGCCCTCTCTGTTCAAGCGTGCAGCGTTCGTGTCAAACACCGGAAACGCTGGCGGTCCCTAGTGGCCCGGCGGTTCCAGCGGGCATGTTTACGTTGAGCGACGCGTCGTGTATAAAAAGTGCACGCCCCGCTCAGCTGCACGTTCGATTCGCGCGTGCACTGAGACTGTAGATAAACTAATTTAAATGTATCTAAATACTAAGTGTCTCTAGTGCCAGCCGTGAAGTGCGAGCGAGGCGCTGCGTACTGGTTTAAATCAGTCTGTGAAGGATGGACGCCAAGCGTGCACTCAGGCCACTCAGTTGGACGCTGTAAAGCCCGCCCCGCCAGATGCTTTGCCATTCAGGCCGTACCCTAAGCGCGTGTCTACACGGCACCAGCGCCACGCCGCCACTGCATCATTATACTGTGTATCGAAGTACCTTAATAGGCAATAATAATAATTAATTAATTGATATAGGACTGTGACCTAAATAAAGATTCCAAATTTGTTTATCGTGCCACACTGATTTGGAGACAAGGTCTGGAAATCAGCATAGTGTAACAACCTCTGTAGCCAAAATCTCCTATTTTCAATTTTTACTCCAAGTGCCCAATTCTATTCAGCATTACATTTCTTTAGATCAAGGTGGTAAAATAAGGCCGGTGTGCACAAACATATGTCAAACGTTTAAAATAAGATAATAACTGTTCAGGTAACGTTTAGTGTGCACCACAATATAATCCATGTTTATATATGTCAAAGAATAAACTTAAAAAAGCAAATTCTAAACACGTGTTTAGTTAAAGCCACGTTTATGAACACCACTTTAAGGGTCGCTTGCATAACGATCGCTTTTAATAAAATTAGTTAATCATATTAAACTGCCAGTCAATGTATTGACAGTTCTTTAAACATTTATAATATATATAATATCAGCCATAAATGTCCACTGCTGGCTCGGGCTCCATTATAGGGGAGGACAGTATACCGCACGCTTGTCAAGGCGGCTTGGCAGGTTTGACACATCGGTTATCTCGATGTGCAGGTTGCATCACGATGTTTCCTTCACGGTGTTAGCACGTGGTAATTGTAACAACATGCACATTAGATCAGAAAACTGACTAAGAGGTGCATGCGTTCCGGTCAGGATCGAACCCGCGCCTTCGACTTAGGGGCGCGTGCGCTAACCATTACGCTACCACGACTTATCTTTAAACATATTTAGCGATAATTTTTGCGTTGTGCAACACGCTAATCGTATTTAAGGGTTTTAAATGCGTTTAGTTTGTCTTATATAAATTTAAGGAACGTTATGCAAGCGGCCCAAGTATTTTAACTAATGAAATCGGTTTAGTTTGATTTTACTAATCGTACAACAATTCGTTTGATTAAAACCAATACCAGGTAGTATGTTCTCTCCCAAGAACTTAAATAATGAATTTATGTATTAATTTTCATAATGTGTCGTGTTTAATGTTATTATTTCTCATTAACCTAGTGATCGTCCACGCTGTAAAGATATGGTCAATTTCAAGCACTATCAAATTGTTCTGTGATAAATGTGTTTGTTAGTTTAATATCGCATCATTGTATGTAATATTGTCATTGAATGTCAGTTCTTAATGGCGATGAATAAACGTATTTAAAGTGATATTGTGGTTTTATGCTGGTATAGACATTTAACCGATGATTAAAATAAATGAAAAAACTATTACCGTCTGTTAAATGTCTATGAACATCGGCCTTATTCCAACTTCCCAATAAACCGATGTTTAAATTTAATCTCACGATTTGATTTTTCAATACTTTTATCAAGAAAAGAGAAAAATACCAATGGGGCCAATTCAGATCAACAGGATCCGATTTTTTTAAAATTTTTGTTCGTGTGTCTGTTGTACCGTTACGTGAAAACCGCTGAATGGATTTTAATAAATACCACACAGAGATAACTTATATCCCGTGTCGACATTTACGATAATTCTTGTGTCGGTAAATGATCTTGTTTCCACGGTCTATCCCATATATAATATACCCAAAACGCATTGCGGTCGAGTTTTTTGTGCTGCAGTTGCTTATTCATTCAAAACGTCATGGCAACGCGAACGAAGTTTTACTGGCACAGCTGGCGCTATACAAGTACTGGGAATTCAAAAGGCTAGCAGATAAAGTCAACGTTCGACTTAAATAGATCAACTAAAAGGGACTTGAACCACGTACGTTGAAGTGTTTTATAGAGGCGATTTTCATCCATTATGCGTATACAGCCTACGAAACCATTAAAGATGTAAAGTTCGCATTCTGTAGCGTCATGTAGATTACACATTACTATCAAATTTCATGTACATAGATCGAGTAGTTTACAAAAATTACATTAACAAAAGAGACAGAGGGACGTGATAGAAAAGGCATTAATTTTGTCAGAAGCTACAGAACCTTAACAATTAAAATTAAAAGAGTGCTTGAATCTTTATAAAAAACTGAAAAGCTGGGAAGAAAGAGCCTTGAGTTTTATAAAACAACTACCTGTTAAGTTGTCCTGCCTTGAAAAAAATTTAGAAACCGACTGCAATGCCACCCACCGGGTCGAATTGTGAATCTAAACCATCTCGAATCCCCTTGACCTCACACAAAAAATTTCATCAAAATCGGTCCAGCCGTCTAAGGACCTCAGTGACATACACACGCACACAAGAAATATATATATAAGATAGTAGTTTTTTTTAATTACTGCGGTACCTCAAAATGAACCCTGTCATCTAAACTTATTTTGTCATGGATACAGTGGCAAAAAAGAAATTATACTTAATATTTGCAATTGTTTTCCGTAATTATTTTCAAAAACAATTTTGCTGAAGCGTGCTTTCTTAACAATAGTACCAGGAAAACAGAGAGCAGTGAGTGGTACACACAAACATTCAGCACGGTACAATAACAGAATCTCAAACCAACCGTGTTAGGCGAAAGGGAGCAACGATTTACGGGTCGCGGCGTACGAATGGGTTGATGTTTTTCGTACTAACTACGTCGCTTTATGTTTCCCTAGTATTTTTCTGAATAGAGTGAGGGTAAACGACACATATTGAACGAATATTATTTTTATTTAAAATACTTTTTTTAATTAAAAATTGATTGTAATATATATAATTTGTTATAAGATATCGAGACAAAAATGGCCGTATAATAAATAACGCCGATATTGGTTGGGTCATTTCTGTCTTTCAATTCGGATGAATCAATGAAAATGCTCAATATAAACGACTTGAATCGTTCAATCTCATCGAATATCGTCATGTTGTTTCAGTTCTGTGCCTTTCAACCAAGTTGCTTCAATTCAGTTGGTCCGTCTCATAGTAGTAGCATACGGTTGAAGCGTGTTGTCGATTGAACGTTGCTCTTAAATGTATTTTAGTATTTTTTTTAATATAACACTGGTAACTTAAGGCTATCTATTTCATATCGCAGTGACATCGACATAATATCGAATCTATTCCACCTTTAGCTTCGGAAATACGTATAATAAGCTTGAATGCATTTCGATATCGTAGAGGCTACTCATCGCTTGGCTGCAAGTTCGAAATTGCAATCGAAAATTTACCACCGACTACAATTTTGATTACGTAGGTAACAATTTTCATAAAGTGAAGATTTTACACATTTAATAAATATTATTAGAACATTATTCATTTACCTGAAAAAACACATTTATGAAGGAATTTAAATATAGTTGGATACAAGTGTTATCTCTTATCTTCAAGTGTTACATTTATTATATTCTAAAGTAAATTATATGTACAAATTTAAACTTATATATATATATATATATATATATATATATATATATATATATATATATATTATATATATATATATATTATATATATATATATATGTACAAAAAACCCTTAACAAATATACTACTCCCCAAAAAAGTACCGGGAAAACATGAATAGTGTACAGTTGCTTGCTGCGGGCACGCCATTGGATTTAATAGAATAACCAGGCATACCTACGATTCATACCCACACTGCTGTCGCTAGGCAGTATGCCTAGAAGACTGGCAACATTACCTCGTGTAATATTATATACTTTGGTATATTATTGAAACTTGGTATACGTATATACTAGGGTTGTAGCGTAGGCCTTCTTAGCGGAGGCGGATGCGGAGGCGACGGATTTCACCTCCGCGGATGCGGAGGTTAACGGAGGCGGAAGTGAAAGTGGGTGTAGAAAAAATAGTAGTTTATAGTTTATTAAAACTATTATTAGTACAAAATATTTATTTTAAATCAAATACGTATGTACATTCAAAGACTCACTTAAGTTAACATATAAATAAACTTTTCCTTCTAGTATCATTCATTTGAGAAATGACGTTTGCACGCGATCCGATACACCTGACAGTGATCACAATACAATAATAAGCCGTTAAAGATAACAATAAATAATGGGCTGATTTTTAATACAAAGTAAACAAAAGAAGTCCAAATGCCGAAAGGGTAATAAAATATGTTTCTAGAGGAATGCAGGCGTGACTTTATCTTTGTCGGCACCTAGGTCGTAACAATAAGTTAGTTCTCTTTTGCCTAGCATTTTACGGAACCCTGAAATGCTTAGGCTCCAATAAAAACTGATGGGCATGAAAATGGTTAGGCATATCCTAAGCTTTTGCTAAGCGTTGAATTTGTATGTTTAACACGTACAAAGAGTAAAATTTATCTTGAATAATTTGGAAATTCGGATGCCCTTTCTAAATATTACTTATTTATTGTCTGAAGTGGTTTTAAGAGTGTCTTCGAGTTACACAGTAACGAGGGATTAATCATATCGGTTATGTTTACGTCTGTAAAGCTAGAAAGGTGCAGTCGACAGAATCACTCGTTTTATATATATATATATATATATATATATATATATATATATACACATATATATACACACATATACATATATATATATATATATATATATATATGTGTGTGTGTGTGTGTATATTTTATTGCAGGAGTTCAGCAGACAGGCAGACGGCCCACTTGATGGATAGCGGTTACCATCGCCTATGGACATTTGTAACACCAGAGGTACTACTAATGCGCTGCTGCTCTCTTGAAGGAGACTGGAGCCTGGTCACTAATGCCGGAACACAACTAAGAGTTGTTATGGCGACATACTTTAGACCAGGGGTGGTAGCCATCCAGTCGGGCAAATGCCCTACCACCTGGCAAAAAATTTATATATCAAAATTTAGTGCTAATTTAGTGCTGATAACAGATATTTGGTGCTGTGATAGGTGGACTAAAAATGATAACATTGCTAACTTTTAATTAAGCTAGTAGTGTACTATTCGTGACCGCGCTATGATACAGTTGGAGCGAGAGGCACATCAGCTAATAATTTAGTGCTCAATTAGTGCCCGTACAAGCAAACAGATTCATCGATTTTTTTTTCTCAATTGTTAAGTATTCATTACTGCTGACATAACGACACGAGCAATCTAGTGCTAAAAGATGACTTTAAAATCGGTATTGGTGAAATTTAAAAAAATTTCGATGAATATGTTTGCTTGTACGGGCAGCACAAGTTTATTAGCTGATATGCATTTGGATGCAGATGGAATTTTTGTCTGTCTGTCTTTTAGAGTATCACGTGAAAGCTACTGAACTTAAATGAAACAGATAAATGACATTGTTTCCGAGAGATAGAAGAAAATAGTGAAAAATATGGTGCTGTGATCGCATTTTTTTGGAGTCTACTGAACGTATGTGAATAATAATAATATAGTCGAATTCCGATTTGAACGAAGTCGCAGGCACAAATAGTACGTTGTATACTCCAAACTCATTTTTATTAGGAATTTATGAACAAAAAATTCATTCCTGATATATACTGGAACATGTTAAAAATCACGCGTAGAACAAATGGTCCATAAAGTCGAACCTTTAACCCGCCATTGGCTTAAAGTATCCCGTAAAAAGTATAGCCCTTTCGCCTTATGTTGCATATTGTTTTGAACACCCCATACAGTCCATTTGGGCAGATAGCCGCCGTGTTAACCCGTGCCATGCATATTTGAACACGTTTCGCAAGTGGTATTTCGTAAATGTAGCTTTAAGGTTCCTTATACACTAGTTGTTAATATCTACTCTGTATTTTGCACTCCTGGTAGAGAATGGGTACAAAGGATGAAACTGGGGAATGTTAGTGAGAGTTAGTTAGTTGTATCTATTTAATTGGAACGTTTAACTTCATTCATAAGAGATTTATATGACGTTTATGCATATAGATTCGTGAAAAGATATGAAAATGTTACATTTATTGATCTGATTATGAATAATACTGCGTATAACGGGCGTATAAAGCTCATGTAACTAATATGACTAAGAGGGCAAATGTTTCGGTTTTTATATAAATTTTTATCGGTCTTTACACATACATTTTTATCAAAATCAATACTAGTGACAAACATATAATGCAGTTAAACACATAGCTTACTGAATCTTAGAGTTATAAAAAAAAATATTGCAGGAGTTCAGCAGGCGGTCCACGTGATGGAAAGTGATTACTATAGTTTATGGACATTTACATACCAAAGGTGCTACAAATGCGCTGCTGGTCTCTTAAGGGAGACTGAAATCTGGTCACTAATGCCGGAACCCAACTCAAGGCCGTTATGGCGGCGTACTCAACACTAGGGTGGTAGCCATCCAATCGGGCACATACGCTACCACCTGGCTGCGGGTTGTTTTGTCGCCTCTTACAACAGCCGCCCGGTCTCAGGAAATTGTATCCTTTCCTACACGGATAAAAATAAAAAGTATTGATCATATGTGAAAGTAATTGCTGATGTTATTGACACAATTAATCAAAATTTCACATCACAACAAAGTTAATGTAAACTAAGTCAATTGCATTAAATTAATTGTAAGACTGCTAACGATTTATTATTTAGGTATACCCTTGATGATATCGAAACATGAAAGTGACTTATTGTGTAATAAATATATTTGTGTTGAAGATCAATCGATCATCATAAAATTTTGGGTCAACTTTAAATACGTATGCTTTATTCCGAAGAATGGGTTATTTATCGTCTGGATTCTGGGAAACTGAAATTCTAGTTTCACCTCACAAATAGCCTACTAATGGATATATATTTCCTTTCAGAAGAAATCGCTATGCTCATTGAAGGTGAACAACTGAACATCCTTCATACATAGTTAAACAGATCCATTATGAGTTTCACACAGCCAGTCTCCCGCTGTGCAAGTTTCCTGGTATTGTTCCTGTTTCAGTGATTATTGACATTCGATATCTCAGAAAAGATGGGAATTATGTATACTATAAGCCCCTGACATTTTATCTCAGCACTGTTACATAGGCAAAATCAACGCTGAAAGTATTGGAGCCATTCACTCTCTCTATTTTCTTTCACCATATCCCAATTACTTGGGGTCGGCACAATATATCTTCTCCTTCCACACTCTAATCTGACACACATCATCATATATTCCTTCACACAATCCATCCATCTTTCTTTTGTGACTTTCATCCCTCATAAGGAGCCATAACACCAAACAAAGATGAAAAATATTGTGGCGAGCGATGGTGGAAGGATCTACTCGTAGTTGGTTTAAGGAGTTTCAGAAAAATGTATAAGACTCCAGAAGAAAAAGTCAATGAAAGATAAATTTTATAAAGGAATAGATGACGAACAAAAGAATAACGAAATGAAGATCGAAATTATGGATTCTAGAAGAGTTTTACGGGTATATAAGCTGCATATGACGCGCCTACCAGGGAGCTCAGTTGACGATAGGGAAGCGACAAGTGCGAGACGAGAATTGAAAGAGAAATTTAATAGAAGACTGAGACGAATTTAGTGAAGAGTTTAATGGTGAGCTTAGAGAAAAGCTTAGTGGGCAGTTGAGTGAAAGAAGAATTTAGCATAGTTTAAAAGGAGATCCAGAAACGAGCTACGCGTGGTAAATTCGGACTTGAGCACCGTGGCAGCAGGAGGCGACGATATCAGCGACGGTATTGTGAATTAGAGTCATCTAATCGTAGGACAGTGCGTCGTTAGTTGTGCGTGTAGGGGCAACCCTGCGGAGAAGAAATACATACGGCTGTGTAAGTTAATAAAAGCATTAAGTTAAAAAACCGGCGTTTCCGTCCAATCCCAAGGGCGTACCCCTGCTCGCACGTAACAATATGGTAGGTATTTAACACATTATACAATAAATACTAAGACAATAAAGGATATACCATTGTTGGCACTCCCCTCTATATCACCATATTTTATTCAAAACTCGCAAAAATAACATGATGAATGTTTCACGAAATCCATTCAGACAAAATTTAGTATAATAATACATTTTTTACAAGAATAGATTTTTAAGTTTTTAAATAATGTATATGAAGAAAAAATATCACGTGTAATATTTGTAACTACAATATTCAGGCATATCGTAAGTAAATTCTGTCAATTTATATCGCGAACTCTATTTAAGTAGCCATTTAAATTTAAATGTAAGTTTTAATCTTACATTACAAAACCAGGATCCCAAAGACGCCAGAAAGTCGGTGAGCAACGCGCTTTCTAGGGTCCGAGTATTAAATAATTCAGAAGCTTTAAAGAGGATCGAAAACGTGAAGTTCACCGTACCCAAAGTCGAGACATCATGCACTATTCATGTTGGTAAGGTTGTACTTGTACTGACTCTGTCAATTTATAAACAAACATGGCTTAGCAGAACAATGACCCTAAAGTTTTAAGGGCTCTCGAGACAAAGATATATAAAATAGACAAACTAATTCCACGAGGGAGTGAAAATGAATGTATTAATTTCAAAATGTTACCTTACTTATTGAAAGTCATAAGTCTACCACTAGTTCTAAAGCTATGGCTACTTTTAGAGGAGAAGAAGCGGCGCAACAAACTCCCCAACAGCATATCTTTACTTCCTAATTAACTATAAATACGTGAGGCTAAACATTGTACCCCTTTTTACTAAAATTGTGCGGACGGAAGGTTATGAAATTTCGCACACTTAGTAAATGGTTCGAATTTTTACAGTCGCTGGTAATTAATTATCGCATTTTTAATTTTATTTTATAACTTCCATATCATTAAACCTTCCCCGCCCGTCCTATTCTCGCCGCGCCAAAGTGATTTGAAAAATTACATTAAAAACGCACGACAAGAGATGCAAACCCCGTTCTGTCTCAGTACGTCGCTCGCACCACACGCATACATTTCACCGCTCCGTCGTTATAAAACAAAAACCGCTATTACAATTAAGACTGTGCGCACGTCTCGCTAAGTGACAATAATAAATAAGTTAAAAACCCTTCGGACCTGTGCTGATCTGGAGCAGAAGAAGAGAACCAAGAGCAGCTGCATCCGGTGAGTTCCTTCCACCCCCATTGAACCAATCTACAGTCCACGAACACCTCAAAATCAAATGGTGATTTTATTGTCCCACCAGTCGCCGTATGAAAAGATTCGTCAACTTAAAGTCGAATTTTGCTTGCACAAGTACAAAAAACAGTACTGCCAACATTTTTAACAATTAGTACGTTTTGTTACGTTTATAAATATGAAAATGTGAAAAAAGAAAAGAAGTAATGTTTAAAACAGAAAATGAAGTGTTGTTTGTTTGTTTACCTTATCATCAGGCAAAAGCTAAACTATTTACTCCGATGCACTTTACTATACCAGGCTTGCATAAAATTCAAGAGGTGACAAATGGCCGTGGGAAATGAGTTTCGCAGGCTTTTGTGATAGGTACAAAACCGTTGCAGTTGAGCAGAATAGCACTATCTGCACGTTGAAATGATTAACTGATAGTGGTTCGGCGTTAGTACTTTTATCTAGGATGCAGTAAATAATGGATGTGTTCAAAATTTTTGCTATAGTCGTCCTTAATTTATTCTTAATGTCTAATAGTACTTACTATACGGTACTCTATCTTATGTAAGAGCTAATTTTGTCGAAATATATTACCTTTATAACTATAAGTTAAATAATAATACACATACAAAAAAATACAGAAGCCACCACACATAGAACTGATAATGACAGATGACTTTTTTACTGCACGTAGCCCCATATTATTAAAAAAAACATAATGAAGTTTGCTAATAAACTATGTCATTGAAGTCAGTACTGAGATAGATATACGTTTCTAAAGCCGTATAAAGGACGGAATAACGCTCTCTTTATGACTTGAACTAAAGGCAGAAATTTTTGAAAACAATCAAAAAAATTCTTCTCTACAGCTCTCTCTCTAAACCTGGTTTAAACAAGATTATTACGATGCATTTTAGATGTGTCTTTAAAGTTTCGTAGATAAATAACAAAATCGTTGTTGATCTCCACTACATAGGCTATCTGGATGAAAGGAACTTCCCTTATTTAATTTACGGTGCCTAATTCAAAAACTATCTAATGAATCTTGAATGAATGAATCTTACTTCAATTAAAAAGTAATCGTTTCTGTGATAATCTATGTTTATATTGGATACGAATCCAACAAGACCATAATGTCAAATTCTTGTAAGAAAAATACACAAGGATAAAATTCACACATGTTCACATAGAGCGCCAAAAAAATTACAAACAACATTAAAATAATATTTTCTGCCCTTAGTAGTTATCAAAAGTCAGCCAACAATACTAAAGAAATTGTTTTATTATTGTAATTTAATTTAAACACTAGAAATTAGTTTATTTCAAACAGGTTCAAACTACGCCAAGGAGACGAAATGTTCCATGTCAAAATCTGGCATATATAATTACCAAGAGTAACGTCTATTTGTATATCAAAGCCAAGAGAATTGTTTCGTCTCTTTTTCCCATATAAAGTCAGAGTGAGCCAATAACATTAAAAAGTTTCGTTTCCAAACATCTATATTTGACAACAAATCTGTGGTATGAGTGACAGCTCTTAGAAAATTTTGTTGTACTTTTAAGTATTGAGTTATGTGTATTTTATTTGAACTAGGCCAATATTTGACAGCGCGGCAATTTTAGCAAAAAGTAATAAAACTAAATGATGATAAGTAATAAAATTTCGTTGATGCTGCCGACACGTTGGCAACGCATTCGCGACGCACGCAACATCAACACCTTTCATCCCTTATGCAGGCTATCTGTAACTAGTTTTTAGAATGCCGCATCCATTTTTAATTGGTTCTGGTAAACCCAGTCCTCTGAGCTAGTAACGTGCATGAATAGCGGTGCCTCTGCAGCTGTATTGTGATGAAATCTCATACAGCGGCGCGTTCAAAGCACTAATGAAATGACTGCTCTAAATAAGTAGGTAAGCTTATAGGTATTTATAGACATTAAAACTTGCTTAATATGATTACTTTCCGTACGATATCTCACATAAGACTCCATTTGACATTGATTGGTACATGGCAGTCTTGCCAGTGCCTACGAAATGGCTATACAATGTCGAGCCGTTCGCGTTGTCCGTCATCAATCCTATACTCATAGACGGTCTAGATACGCTTGGAGAGACTTTGCTTCTCTCTGCGTATTCTAACTACTGTATTACGGGGAGTGTTCCGAAGAATTATTTAGAATGGTGCCTTCGTCCTCTTTCTACCATCGCACCGCTCCCTTCCCTTCCTCCTCCCTTCCCGTCAGGAGTTCACCCCCACTCCCTTGAGCCACTTAGCTCATGTACACAACGGTTCTGTAGAACGTTTCTCCTGTGTACTGTGGGGATTTGGAATGAGCTCCCAGCCGAGGTTTTCCAGCGCTACGATATGGAGTTTTGCAAAAAGGGTGTCATAAAATTTCTTCGAGGCCGCCAGCGCGTTGGTGACATCTCTGATGTTGCAAACGTTCATAGGCGACGGTAATGGCTTTCTACCAGGTGGGCTGTCAGCCTATTTGCTGTACTCCAGCTATAAAAAAATGGCAAGACTAAATACTTGTGGCCCTGGCATAAAGGTGAAGGACGAAACACCTAGGGTTTTAATGGGTATCCCAGAGTCGGGTGGCAATAAGCACTTCTTTCTTACCCCAACATGGTGAATCTCACGCATTCCCATTGTACTTCCTTGCGGTGGCTTGTTGGAGAACTTGATGGAAAGCGGCTACCATCGCCTATGGACATTTGAAATACCAAAGGTGCTACAAATGCGCTGCTGCCAGAACACAACCCAAGGTTATTATGGCGATATGCTGTAGACCAGGGGTGGTAGCCATCCAGTCGGGAAAATGCACTACCACCTGTCTGTAGATTGTTTTGTCGCCTCTTACGACAGGTCGCCCGGCCGCAGGTAATTGTATTCTTTCTTCGTTCCAGCACAGATAAAAACGGATATGAAAATTTATAAAGTTAGGTATTTTATCTATATTGCCACCAAAAAACAAAACAAAAATGTAGGAACGCAACCATCTTTATAGTAAAACACAAAGAAACATTATATTCCTTTATCCATAACGAGTACACTTATATTGTAAGTAATATTTAATATTAAAGACAAATAAATGGTTGTTGGGAATCCGCTTACATTAATCCCTTGGATTCAGAACCTTCTCTGCGCATGGCCGGGAATAATCTTACATCATTATTACAGACAAACTAATTAATTACAGATCTGAATTATTTATCAGGTATTTGCTAATTCTCGTCTATTTAGGTGAAAATGGATTTAATATAAGTTAGAAAAAATCTAGAATAATAATAATAATCGGCAGACAAACACACACATTGTATATCCCCAAGTTAAGCAAATTACGCTTGTGTTTGCGTAATATACAACGGACCACTCTGGGGCCGATCCCAGACACCCAGACCATGGTAAATAACTGAGAAACTGCGTTTCCGAAATTTACTATACCGGGAATCGAACCCGGAGCCTCTGGGTTCCAGTGAGGTAGGTCGGCAAAGGCTTAGCCCGCCCAACCACAGAGGCCGTCGAAGAAAGGTATTTTGCTAGAAGTCTAGCAAAAGAACTTTCATCATCATAATTATGAGCGTCCAAGTAATGATACTGTAAAACTACGAACCTATTGGGAATCATTATTTATGATATTAGTGCGGTAAATTTATTTTTGTAAACGAGTTTAAGAAGATATAAGCCCAAGAGAAAAGAAATGATTTGGGAGTTCTGAGAGAAATAGCCGCTCAGTTTAAAAAATATACATTTGTGACGATATACTACTTAATATAAAATATTAGTAATTCAGATTGTCACAACAATGTATTTTTGGCTCCCCAAATAACGTTATCGATATATTAAAAAATAGTCGATTTTTTGGGCCCAGTCTAATTATACATATCATTGAAAATAAACGAAATTACTTATTTTAAGTCGTACCTGTCGATGGAACCAACTTGCACCCAAAATTACAGATTTGAAAACCAAGTAATCCATATAGCGTACCAGATATCTCATACTTCATCCTAAAACGTGAAAATCCCAGCCCTACAGTGGGCATTTATGGGCTTATTTCATTTCATTTTTTCATTATCTTTAGAGCATGCTTTTGTCGGTGGAGCTCTTCCAATCTTCTCTATTATGGCCAGATGTTTACTTCTGTGTAAGACACGACACCACTTTTCTTTATTTGGTCTATAAATGCTCGCCTTGGTCTTCCTTCCTCTCCTTGCTTCCACTTTGCCTTCAATTAACGTACATAGAAGGTGTCGTGTCTTAGCAAATGGCCAAACATCTTCCCCTTCTTTCTCTAGAGTTTTTATATTGTGCGTTTCTCCTTTACATGTCCAGAACTTCTTCATTAGTCTTCTTCTCTTCCAACTTATTCTCTCCATGCGTCTCCAACACCACATTTCAAATGCTTCTAATCTATCGCGATCTCTTTGTGTCATTGTCCATGCTATTATTATTATATTCATACTATTATGGCTTATATTATTGTAATAATCAGCGTAACTACCAACATATGATTTCAAAGCAAAGGTATTATTTGCAAGCCATTTACGCCTGTACATTGTCTAACATGGATATTAGCCCACAGGGACTAACCCTCATTGTTCGCATCCCCGTTTTACGTTGAAATAGTGATTTAAATAATCCACACACATTTTCTGTTGTTTAAAATTAAGGTCACATAGCTAATTTAACACGAATTTGTAATGTTTATCTGTATCTATATCGCACGCATAATCCAATATTGACATGATCCAAAAAAAATCAAATCTACTTTTAATTCCATCTATTGTAAACATGTAAAGACTTGTAATAGCACTATTCATGGTTTGAAGTAACCAAAATATCGTGCAACAGCATCGAACGATGAGCATCGCACGATGAGCATCGTGCGATCTATAAGGACACCCTTGTTGAGTCATCGTATGACCATTTTCATCGAACGACAAGAACGCATCGTGTCATCGTACGTCAATCGTTCCCAATTAGAACAACGCCTAATCTGTTATTTATGACTAGTTGCACCTTGCGGTTAGGTACAACCCAACGTGGTGATGAAAATCTTTATATTTTGGATAATTCACACACTATATCTTTATAAATGTGTTATTCTGGTGTGTAAGCCATATTATTGTAAAGTTTCATAAAATCCATTCAGTAGTTTTTGCGTGAAAGGTTAACAAACATATATTCTAATAAACTTTAGCGTTTATAATATTTGTAGGATAGGTTGTTATATTTTGTTAATTATTAATGACGTTACATATCGACACATACCGTATATATTCTACCTTGGCTTTGGTTTAAGACGCATTTTGCCGCCGTCCATATCTTTAATGTAATGTAATCGTCGCTTGACTGCCTTACCCCTCCGTTCGGGCATTGTTTTATACTAACTATACAATACAACAAAGGAGCCGTTATATGTACACCTGGTTAATTATTCCTGCGAACGGCCATAAACTTTTGCATACGTTTCACATATGATCATATATCTGAATTTCGCATTAAACTCAAGTGACTACCCGTCCGCCTTCGCCGGAATGCGCATATCCTGTCTCTTCTTCACAACATTTTGTTTAATCCCAAGTCCCCTGCTTATCTCAAGGAATGCTTTCAGTTCCTTAATTACAGTGATTCAAGATTCTTTAGATTGTCAGAGAATTTGAAACTGAAAACGCGTGTCAACAGAACAAGTTTTTACAACAAGTCTTTTACCATCCAGGCCATTAAACTCTGGAATGCATTACCACTAAACATCAAGCAGACACGATCATTATCTTCTTTTAACATATTAGTTAAATATTACTACCTCAAGCTATAGTGCTATTGTTTACTTTTGTATGTTTATAATAAAATATGTATATTTATTTTTGTATATATACATACATAACTTCACGCCAGGTCCCTTGCGGGGTAGGCACGAACAACAGAGCGCCATACAGGCTTATTCCTACACACCTCCCTTGCTTCTTTGACATTCATAGCTCTTGTCATGCACGCTCGTCTGTTCTTAAGGCTCCTGTACATATTATCATATAATATATATTACTATTAATTAATTAATTAATAAACTTAATTATTGTACGAGTACTGGTTTAGCAACTACCGACTTTTGTTGTCCTTCCTATACTCCATCCACAGGCTGTCTGGATGAAATCGTCATAGGCGATAAGACCGCCGATTGTACTTGAATTTAATGTTCTTGATTTTATGTAGCATTTTAGTACAGTAAACCATATTCTATTCTATTCTAAAAACAATAACAATAGGCTATTGTCTAATTGCAAATATTAAACACAAAGTAAACAAAAGAAGTTCAAATTCGAGAACCGGTATGTGAAAATATTTATGTCAGAAATGACATCGCCTCTAAGATATCAAATTTTGTAAGACAGCCAGAAATGTGACGTTGCAGTGGCGTTATTTTGTGCCGTCGTATTAGTTCACTAACAATAACGTGCTCATGGCAACACGAACGAAGTTTTGCGGATATTTCGAATACGAATAATAATATTATGAACATGAAAGTAAGTCTTTTCATAAGGATTAATACGGGTTCGCAAAATCCTTTAAACCCAGTTGAGCTCTTAGTATTCCGAGGACGTATTTCATGTTAACATAATCCAATTATTACCTTTATATTCTATTAAACAGACCCACAAATCGGTTAAACCGCTAATACATCACGACTGTAGGGAGGCCCTGAGACCTCAAGCGGACCGAAACGACTGCAAAAGGTCCGAAAGGGCTTGAAAGATAAATTAGGGATGGAGACGTGCTGATTGCCTTCCCAATACTTTGCCCATTGGTGGGAATGAGAACGCCGCGAGTAATGATCCTATATACCATTAAGCACACGTGGCAGGATATTCTTTTTTAGTCCTTTAGCCATTTATAAAACGAGTTTTGGTGTTATTTACCAAGCTATTGTTACAACCTAGGCGCCGACAAAGACAAATTCACGCACATTTAGAGCCGCTTGCATATCGATCGCCTTTAAATAAAATTAGTTAATCATATTAAACTGCCTAAATACGTTTTACACAAAATGTATTGACAGTTCTTTAAACATATTTAGAGGCAAATTTTGCGTTGTGCAAGACGCTAATTGTATTTAAGGGTCTTAAATACGTTTAGCGTTTCTTAAATAAATTTAAGTAACCTTATGCAAGCGGCCCTTATTACCCGTCGGCAATTGTAATTCTTTTATGATCATCTTCTTTTGTTTACTTATTGATTAGCATATGTTTCTAGAGAGCAGCCCTTTGTTTTATTTTACTCGTTTATGGCCGCTGCTTCTGTTATAATTAGCCAGGTGCTACGCTGATTCTAGGAAATTCGATTCACATTGCATTTGTGCAGTATAAAGCGATGGCCCTGATTGAGGAAGGGGGCAGTTCAGCGAGAACTACGACCAAGGCGCGACGTGTGTATAATCGGAGATCTAATAGTGACCGACTTTGCGCGTTTTTATTGAATTACGACCTTCTGCATTACGTTTGGATTTGTTGTGTTCGGTTATATCTGTACCTGTGTTGTACGTGTTTGTATAGTTCTAATAAAATCTATAATAATTCCAACGGCGTTTTAATTCGAGTCCCACAACTCGTAACACTATGTTGGGTCTTTCTCTTATCTATGTAATTAGAAATGAGTATATCCGTGACTTACTTAATTTGGGGATATACAGTTGTCTGCCGATTATTATTTAAAAAAAGACTCACCACAAAAGTTTTATCTACCCTCACTCACTTTTGACATATTTTTGTTTAAATACCACTTCAAAGTTTCATAATCAAATCACAAAAACAGAGAATCCTTCATAGTGAATTAATTACCGGTCAAGTATTAAGCTGATTTTATAATTCATCACAAATAGGCCATAGAGCTGTTAGAAACTCGCACTCCATCACGGCTCAGCCGATGCCAAACGTTATCTCTACTGTAAACCACCAATTTTATACCGTGCATCACAAATCAAGAGCTATTCAGCTAAGCTTTGGCCGGCTTCCAGTTAAATGTTGCCCTTAATGGAATGTTTAGATTGATCGTGTCTTTGGTCTAAAAAGCAATTAAAGTCTTCAGGAAGTCAGACTAAAATCTTCTTCCCATTTTATTTGCCAACACAATCAATGTGGCTAAATTTATATTTATTTATTAACTTACAAACATTGCTTTTGTAACATGCCGTCAAAGATAAACGCGCAGTTGCCTGTCGTAAAGCAGTTTATTGCCTCACTAGATTTAGGAATTCTCTTGTTTACTTTGTGTTTAGAATTTGTAATTAAGAAAAACTTGCTATTGTTTTCTCCTTGTTTTATGGCCGTCGGTAATGTCGAACTAATCCTTATTGTTATTGCTTTCGACTTTGTTGGCCGTTCGCAGGTGTTCAAATTACATTTTCTTGGAAGAACACAGCCCAAGCAATTGATTGTGTATTGTACAGTTTACTATAAAACAATGCCCGAAGGGAGGGGTGGGGCAGTCGAGCGAGGATTACGATACGAGTAAGACGTACATTCGACAAGCGTTATAGTGACGGACTTTGTGGGTGTTATTGAATCGTGCAGTTTTGTACTAGCTGTGTCCAGTTATATTTGAACCTGTTTATACGTGTTTGTACAGTTATAATAAACTCCATAGTAATACCAACGGCATTTTAATTCGAATCCTGGCTAGCTTGTAACACTATCATTACAGTTGACACCAAATACGATAGCGTGGTGCACAGAAAATATTATATATACATTTTTTTAATTGCAGGAGTTCAGCAGACAGACAGACGGCCCACTTGATGGAAAGCGGTTACTATCGCCTATGGACATTTGCAACACCAAAGGTGCTACAAATGTGCTGCTGCTCTCTTAAGAGAGACCTAGTTACTAATGCCGGAACACAACTCAGGGTTGTTATGGCGACATACTTTAGACCATGGGTGGTAGCCATCCAGTCGGGCAAATTCCCTTCCACTTGGCTGTGGGTTGTTTTGCCGCCTCTTACGACAGGCCGCCTGGCTGCAGGAAATATATTCTGTCTCCGTTCCTGCACGGATTAGTCGTCATAACATATAATATGCAGTTCTTGTGAATTCAGTCACAGTACAAATAAAATTCAATGTTTTGGCATATCTTGTTCAATGTTCGCAAGGCCTATGTCTATCTCTATGTCATCGGTGCCTTATTAAGTAGGTACTGTCGTATGGTACTACGAACATTGGTGGCTGCCTACTTCTCATGACGAAATTCGCTGGAATGTTCTATTTGATTTCAGGTAATACGCCTGGATTAAACGATTTACCTCTTAAAATTTAAATAAGTAGGAAACCAATGCAAACTTTCATCTGGATGCCAAACTGTTACACCCTGGTTGGGTGGTACCTTAGAGGTCTTAGACAAACAAGGTGGTGTACATCAAAGGATAAAATAGTTAAACGCCATAAAGTCTTAGGTATAAAAATCTAGTAAATTTATTTTGTATGCGCTCTAACATGAGACTATATTACATATACACTAACTAGTACTTTCTTAAGTTTTAAGGTGTGAAAGTTATAAGCGCCTTTAGAAAATGTAATACTGACTTGCGTATACAAACTTTTTTTCTAAGAATGTAGGCGCTTGGTGTTCGTTAATAAAGTTTCCAATCGATTTCCCTGGAATCCACGCACCAGATCTTGCCTTGGTGACCATGGCAACACCTCGGAAGTATAGACTTACGAATAAAGAAAAAAAATTGGAAATCGCTCCTCAATTGACGAAGATATCGTGTAACAGAAATCAGAAGTTATTTATTCATAATAAAGTTACACGTCAATTTCTACATGAATTCACAGGTCATAAATAAAGTAAAATTATGTCATATTATGGGATATAAACTCCTCTCCTCATGATTATAGAAGGTGTGCTTGACTAACCATTTCCTGAGCCATGTTTGAAATAAACCGACGGATGGTGACTCCGTTATCCTACTCGGTAGTTTATTGTAGATTAACGGTCCCATGTGTCAATCTCCCTGATATTTCATGTTTGTGTTTTATATTACTTATGTCATTCCTATTCCGAGTCACAGATTAATAAATAGTTACTACGTAGCCGAGTGAAGTGCGTATGCACGTCACTATGCTTGACTTAGGTATGAACAAAGAAAACAGTTAGCAAATCTCTAAGGGTGTCTCTCGATTTATCTGGGATCCACTCATCAGATCCTGACTTGGTGACAATGGACCAATTCGGGATTATATGTATACCCTTTCGACCAAAAGGGAAAAAATGAAAATCGGCTTACAATTGACCGAGAAATCGGATAACGAACATACGTAAAAAACAAAGTTGAGATTAATTAAAATGCCGAGCTTGAAATCGTTAAAAGAAGTTTTTATTATATGTATTAACTACTATATCCAGGATTGTTTCTTCATGTTCATATTTTCTCAGGAGTCTGTAATGTAACGACGAAATAGGTGAAAATTTAATGTGAATTATTTGTTTTTATTTATATCATTTTCACTGAAATAATTTAAGCCACATTAGTGTCTTCTAGAGAAAATTTCGGAGAGACAACAATTCTAATCTTCTTATAAAAATAAATATTTGTCTGTTGTCTGTATGTCCTTTGTAGAATCGTAAACTACATACATTTGATCTTGTTTGTGTGTATGTGTGAGGTTTCTGATTTGGTCCACAATTGGACCCGGTAGGTGGTGCTGCTGTCGGCATATCGAATGAAGCTTTTCCGGGCAGGACGACGTCTGCCGGGACAGCTAGTTAATAATAAATAAATAATCATGATTTACATAAATGTCAGATTACACTTAAATTTACGTATTAGTCTTGAAATCATAGATAGATAATAAATATATAATAATAGCACAAGCCGCGTGTTTTAGTTAGGTCAGGCGGACGGCTAGCCATTTATCATGAAATTGACACTGCATCAGATTGAATTATTGATTGTTATAGAATCTGTCATTGTAATCCAGTGCAAGATACAAGATATAGAATATACAGAAGGCCAAATCCAAACTTATATCTTGCTAGCTTCTGCCCGCGACTTCGTCCTCGTGGTGCGGTTTTTTAACTATCCCACGGGAACTCTTTAATTTCTCGGGATCAAAAGTATCCTATACGTAGACCAGGGATATAAGCTACCATACACAACTTCATGTGAATCGGTCAAGTCGTTTCGGCGATTAGCCGGTACTAACAGACAGATAAACCAAAAAGTTGAAAAATAAATCTAAATTAGTTTATTTCACTTCTTACATCCCCTGGCTCGGTTTTTAGCATTTTTTTCATTGTACAGAAATTTGACCTCTACAATTTATTATATGTGTAGATGAGTTGATTATAGCGAAAAATACTCAAAGTTTCTCGGGACTGATTTCGGTAAAAACTAAAGTGGTATTGTAGATTTTTTGAAATTATTGCCTTAGACAGGAATCGAACAGGCTGATTATGAAACAAATACCACAAACTGTATGTATTGTCGTAAGCCGATACTAATCCGTTGTAGGTGTCTTATTACCCCTTTGAATTTGAGCGATATATTGTTCGCGCTAATCTCTTTGTTCACACCGCGGTAAGACCTCATAAATCCCTCTTTCCTCCGTTGGTATTTCATGCGAATTCTTGGAAGCTATTAAGCTGATTATTTAACGATTTCAAGAACCAGTGGGTGGCATGTTGCTAGGAGGCCATGTCTAATTTATAAATGGATGAAGGTTGGTCAGTCGTGAAATGCGCCTGGTGGAAAGCGGTTACCGTCGCCTATGGACGTTTGCAACATCAGAGATATCACCAACGCGCTGCCGGTCTCGAAGAAATTCTGCCCTACACTTTGGTTTTTTTGTATTTGGCTATACTTGTAAGAACTGTGAATTACGTGTACTCCTAATAAACTTTGTGATAATACAGACGATTTTTTTAAATATACATCCTAAAAATGCCCTAAAAATTCGTAACAATATAATAACACCAACACATTATGTAGCTTGTTACGATCAAATTCTTTACAACTAAGCGAAATAGTTGATTTGTAATTGAAATTGTATTATTTACCTTTCAATAATAAGACATTTATTTAAGCCAATTATAAATAAACTGTTTTAGTTACTTTATGTGATTCCAGCCAAAATTTTATTCCGTTTCCCAATGAAACTATACTTTTTCAGGGCTAAAGTACGATGTTCACTTCATTGTGCGTATTCTATCTAACCGAACTTGTTGATTGCTTATTTTAAATCGTCTGTTTATCAAAAATAGAGAAATTCCAACACAGTTATGGGAGGAACGTGAGCTGATAATATATCGTAGAATATAAATCGAGCGTATCTTATAGTGGTCAGCCGCCTTAATAGTTTTCTCGGGTTACTGATAGAGCAATCAACCATCTGAAGTGAAGTCATAGCCTGACATTCGATATCTATTCTCAACTACCCACACAAACATAATCCTTATAAAGGCTTATGAACTAAATACGAGCGCTGTAAAAGATAATCTGTTGGAATATTAAACTGAGATACCCTCATCACATTATACTAGGAACGTATAATCCCACGTAGTAAGTTAATAGCAAAAACAATAGATATTAAAGACTTTATATTACAGAATGGGCAATTATTACAGTCAAATCTGTTAAAAGGCCTTCCTCTCAAACATCTTTTGCCGTTCGTTTTCATTTTAGACCTTTTTTGCTAGTGCATTTTGTATATTTCATTCATTTTTGTGTTATCTATAATATTATAAAATTATAAACAGGCAATGCATGTAACATACATTAAAGCTATTTTAAAACAAAACTGGAATAGACTATATAAACGATGAAAACATAAAAACTACTGACTGATGAGTTTTCTCTTAAAATGAGCAGAAAAAAAATCATAAGAATTCTAATGTGATTTTTTTATCCGGGAATCCTGCGGAAATTTTCCCGGCAGCGATTAGTAGTTCTTCGGATGCATAAAAAATAAGCTTATTAGATTATATCTAAGCTGCGCTACTTCTTGTCCCGGGAAAACTGCGGGAATTTCAAGTCAAGTGTGGACAAAGTCGCGGACATATCCTAGTACGGATTATATTATTGTAGTTTTAAAGCAACCTTTTTTCTTTCTTTCTTCTACCTCAAATTTAATTCAGTCTTTCGGGCTAATCGGATGGAAATGAACGACGAAAAGCCTTTGAGAGTAAGGCCTCAAGCACTTTTTATCCTTTTACAAAATGTCATAGCCTGCTAGATTCTCTGGCATCAAAACTTAGTATAGACTAGAATAACATTTTATTGTATGAACTGTCATAAACGTAACATTACAAAGGTGTTCTATGTTGGAACGACAGTTTGTCCTTTCGGACGTACAATAAAGGCAATTGTAATGCTGCATGGCCATTATTATATTAATTAATTAATCAATCAATAAATTGCCTAATAATAATATTTTATTTAATATTAAATAAATTGTTGTGTGAGAAAATAAAATAAAGTTTCTTTAATTTATTTATTATAAAATTACATATAATGGAATACAATGTAAGAAATCTCAACTTATTTGTATTGTATTCTGCTCATAGTCCCTCAAGACTAATAAGCATGTAACAATATTTTCTCTGCTTTCAGAGATATACCTTAAATTTGTTTCTTGCATGTTTGACTTCATTAAAACCCCAAACAACCATTCAACCAAAACATTTCCCAAACTAACATGATATCAAATCGACAATACAACAACAAAGCATGTTGTTACACACAACCAATTATACTAAATCTATTGTAGTTCCCTATAACTTGGGTCTGTGTACCATCTGCGGGTTGGACTTACTAACTTCAGTTTGGTAAGACTTAACAGTTTTAAACTTAGATTGTGTTGCCTATATCGATTTTATGCGGGTAGATAAGCTTTGTAACTCCTTTGAATTCTCTGAAACCATTAATAATAAGCCTTGGAACAGGTTTTTCGCATTTCTTATGTATGAGGTTGCTAAATCTCTTTGGACGTTGGACGGACTTAGTGTTCATACTAGGCTATTTATTATACAATACAAACTTGCGGTCTTATGCCAGAATAGAGGGGTGTTACCTGATGGTGAGTGGTTACCGTCGCTTATAGATGTTTGCAACGTCAGGGGCGAAGCAAACACGTTGCCATCTTTTAGCATGGGATTGAAGTGATGGGATAGGAAATAATAGGTGGATTTTAAGAACCGCTTTCACCGGTACGCGCAACGCCCCCGTGATTCCATCACAGGGTGCCGCGTAAAACAGCGCCTTCGACCTACCCCTACCCTGTTGATGAAGAGGGTGTCTTTCCCCGCAGGCACACCACTGACGTCACAGTTGCGACAGCTGAGTATCTCAAAACTTGTTCCTGTGGTGACCCGTAAATGAGCATAGGAGAGGGGCGCAGGTTAGGTTAAGTACCCACTAAACGACCCCAAAAATTACCCAATTTAACGGATTACATCCCCATGTCCTCAGCTAGGACGCCACGGTGGGAGTACGGCCGTTCAACAGTGCCACACAGCCGTCAACTTGCCCTCCAGACTCCAGGATAGTGTCGCAAGAAAAGATATTCCCCTGCGTCAACAAGAAAATGGGGAATAGGCGTTTGGGATAAGTATAGGTGAAAGTGAAGTACCACATTCGTAATAATATTATTATTTCGTTTCCTGAACTCTATGAAACTTATTAATAATATTAAGAATGTGACAATAGTAATTTCTGACAATTTATATATTCGGAAATGCGGTAGCCAGATAGCAAACTCAGTTTAGATAACTCCTTAAGATAGTGAGGAAGAACGCCCAGTCTACGGCCTAAATGTGGCGAAGACTGAGTACTTGGCCTGAAACACTACAGATCCCACATCCGTGCGCATAGGCGAAGATACGGTCGAGCGCACGGATCAGTTTAAGTACTTGGGATCTGTCCTTAGTGCGTCCGGGGATATCGATCTAGACGTCAAGGCCCGTATCACAGCAGCTTGGGCCAAGTGGCGTGAGGTGACAGGTGTCATTTGCGACCCCAAAATGCCGGTCAAATTAAAAGGACAGGTCTATAAATCCATCATTAGACCTGTCCTTTTGTATGGCAGTGAAGCGTGGCCAGTACTTGAGCGACACAAGCAAGAGCTGCGTGTCACGGAGATGAATATGCTGCGATGGATGTGTGGAGTGACGCGGAAAGACCGGGTCAGGAACTACCGCATCCGCGGCAGTCTTCATGTCCGTGACATAGCAGACAAACTGCAAAAGTGTCTCTTACGCTGGTACGGCCACGTTTTACGCAGACCAGCTAATTACGTGGGGAACAAATGTCTAGCCATGCCGCCTCCGCCAGGTCCCGGTCGAAGGGGAAGGCCCAAGAAATGCTGGCTTGACGTCGTGAAGGATGACATGCGTGCCAATGGTCTCAAAGCGGGGGATGCTGAAGACCGCGCGAAGTGGAGTAGGAAAAAAGAAAAGGAAAGCGGACCCTGGGCGTCGGAGTGAACGCTCCGAACGCAACCGGGATTTAACGCTCGGATGATGATGATGGTGATGAACGCCCAGCCTACGGCGAGCGGTAAAGTGGTAGAAAAAAGGCGAAGGTACCATTTTAGAGGACTTATCCCAACGTCTTGAACGTGATTTTTGCTGTTGGTCTGAAAACCTAACTTTACTGGGAGTTTGTAGAGACCTACTCGAGAGATTATTCTAGGGGCTTTTATCGCAGCTGGACTGCTGATGAGCCATGAGAGAGGGTTGAATGTAATGATGCCAGGCCATCTAAAGGACGACAATGACAGAGTAATTGATGAGGGGCGACAACAATGGGCTAATTGATGACGGGCAATAACGATGGAGTAATTGATGATTGGCGTCAACAATGTACTAATCGATGACGGGCAACAATAATGGACTAATTGATAACAAGTGAAAACAATGGACTAATTGATGACGGGCGATAATAATGGAATAATTGATGACGGGCGACAAAAATAAAATAATTGGTGACTGGTGGCGGTGAGTGATATGGTCACGGTGGACCAACATTAATTCACTGCCGCCGTTTAGTAACGCGTCATCTCTCACAGTCATCATAATACTAGTTATTCTCATGAAATCGCGGTTCGCAGCTAATACATTTACTGTAAATAACTTTAACACATGACAGAGTTCATAATGGAGGACTATTATTTAAATTTATGTAGCTTACTCCCAAGTTTGTTGTCTGAATACAAATTAGTTAGAAGTCGATATTTGGAATCTCTAATAAAGTTATCGACTTAATAAAACGCAAAGTTGGCTTGTTAAAAGTTTATGCTAAATGGACTATTTCGCTATAGCTCCTAATTATTTATGAAGTTTAATTTATTATTAACAAGTGTTTAAACTGAAGTACAATGTTACACTAAACATCTCTAATTGTAATACATAGTTAATAACTTTTATTCGTGACCAAGGTTAAATCTTTTATAAGGACTTTGTTCTTTTATATTTCGTTTGTAAGCTGACAGCTTTCAGACAGTAAGCGATATAAAAAAAACTTTGAATAGTTTCGCGTTTTACATTGTGCCTGATGTTGGTCCTTCCCGATACTTATGACCTGGGTGTCTTCAAGTCCCGTGTGAATAGTTACCTTCCAGGTAAGCGTGCTACATCCTAGACCACATCTTCGCTCCACATAGGGCAAGATTGTGGTCAAACGTGAAGCTATGCTAGAATAAAAAAATGAGTGAGGTGCACTGAAGTCTTTGTTCGTTATCTCGTTGGATTCTCATATTTATCCGTAGTTCAAAGTACCCAAAGGCGCCAGTCCTATTAAAAAAAAATCAGTTAAGAAAAGCAGGAAAATGAATTGTAAAAGACAAGACATGAAATAGAGCGGAAATTATTAAAAGTTGAAGCAACTATTGCGTTAAGTGGCATTAAGTTTTTCTATTTTCCAACTTTCCTCTTGAGAAATGTTTTAATTTGAAAAGTAGCCAGGTCTCAACTTAACTAAGTTACGATACAATTAAGTTATTTTGTAAAATTCATTTATGATCCAATAATAAAATTATTTTGCTGTTCAATATAAAATTTTACTTTTCTTTTAAGGTATTAATTAAATTATTAGTGAATATCGTTTTAGCCAAGTTGAATAACGGAGGTTTTCTTTGTTTCTAAATAAACATTTTTGAAGTGCAACTTCTTTAAAATCGTTGTGATTTGAAAATCGATAAACGAAAAAGCGACACTAATAAGAGATAAACATAAATCTACAAGACTAAGCCTGCGAGGGAATGAGATAGAATACATTATATTTAATAATTTAAACAATATGCTCATACAAATGGAGTTGGAAATATTTTGAAGATTTTCGTTTATACTTCTAATTTCGTGTTTTAAAACTTAAATATATTATTACAATATAATATATGAAATGTGACATAATGATATTTTGAATCCCTCCCACCCCTTGTCAAACTTTGTTTCACTTCTACTGCATGTGAACTGCACACATACACACACATTTTTATACAGCGTGTTTCAGACCTTACGACAATAAATCAGACCACGTTTTCGTCATGACGTACTCTACCCAAATACAAAAACGAATCAAGGTAGCTTCTTTGGTTTAGCCACAGGACCTCATTTTTCATTTCAGAATTTTACAACAACATGTATCTGTTATTGTGACTAAATCGGTAGGTTAGTGACCAAATCTATCATGTTGCCAGCTTGTCTCTTCATCATTAAACGCGGAAGATATTCATTCTTACCAAGGTCAGTGCACCAATATTTACTAGATGTTCTGTTTTTATTGTCTTTTTATCGTAATTAATTTGTTCGGAAAGTGCTTTTTTTAATTTTGACATTACGGTTGATTTGATAGTACCAAAAACTTTGTATGGAGTAAGACTGCCAAAATTATGATTTATTGTCATTTGAAATGAAACACGTTGTACATATATTTATGGTAAGCCATGATTACGTTTATGACCGATTTTAAACATTCATTTGTCGTTGGTTTCAGTACTTGACAGTGGTCTGATGTAAATTTCGTTGATATTTGACATTGAACTTTGAAGATCCGGACTCCTCAGAATCAAATAACGTTGTTGCTATTGCTAGGTTTAGCACAATCCCAAAATGAGTAGACAACTACGATTAAAAACCAGATAGATTGGACTACACTTGTACTAAGGAGGCATGAAACCTTCCGAGACGTGGTGATGTCGAGATGATGAGAAAGAGAAGATGCAACTTCCCCATTAATGATCCGTCGCTGCAGATCAAAGCATCGATAGAAGAATTACCACCAACTACTTTAGCCTTGACAAATGGCCTTGGGCGGTGAAACTGGGAATCTTATTGCACCCCAAAAGGTGTCCTGCACGTGCGTGTAGTAAAGTACGCAGCGAAGGCGCAACACCCAACCTGCATGAAAAGGGGCTTTTAAGGGGTAAGCAGTAACTGGCTCCCGAAACTCTGAAATTACGGCATTCCGATGGAACATCGGGATTGATTAGTTGGTAGGTCCGTTCAGGCCTTCAGTAGTTCAACACTACCATACTGCTATCTCTGGGCGGTAGAGTTGGTATCCGTGACGGACTACACGTCGTTAAAATAAAAAAGGAAGGCATGACAAGGGAACTCCTTGAAGACAAACTGCACAAATGTGTAAATTGTGTTTTGAGTTCCGTTTCTTTTAGTCGTCGTTTTTGCATTTGAGAAACTACCTTACTAGGACTACACATTCGTAACTTAAAAGTGTGTTTTTTATTGTGGAATTAAATCAAAATGCCTAATGCAGATTTTTGATGCTATTTAACGATTAAAAAATTGACCAAATTCGGGAATTTGATAAGTTAGTAACATTGCGACGTTAGTTAGTATGAGTTATGATGTATTATTATGTCCCAATTGACCAGTAAACTACAACCAAGAAGAGTATAAATCTTCCATATCACTACTATCCTATCGCGTGTCTGATGTCCTATTTATCATATTGTGACAACGATGTCTAGAGTTATGCACTGGTAATTAAGATAGAATGGTCCATACGTTATATAACCCTGGTACCAAGCAGTATGTTGCTATCAAATAATAGAGAAAGATTGTTTGTTACATTTTGTGTTCTTTCTTGTGAAATCGCCATAAAAAATTATTCACTTTTATGATAGGTTATCAAATTTTAGAAAATCCCGAGTTAAAATATTATTTGAAAATAAAATTTGCTAAATGAAAATATGAAAAATATCCAATATTTTGATAATTTGGCTATGGCACTATAAAAACGGTTAAACTAATAATAACTCGTATCTCAAAAACTAGTTAATATAGATCATGTTCAAATCAACGCTTTGGAAGTATTCTTTTAGCGCAGGATCGACGGCCGATGGAGTAAATGTGTCCATGGACAGCGCTTCTCAAGAACGTAGCGTAGGAATCCTACCCTCCAGCCTTCTAGATCGACAACTTACCGAAGGTCGTCCACTTCGGCTATATTTCTTCACATTGCACTGCATAGTATAAAAGTTTAATTATCATTGACAAAACTTGACGATATGGAAGCGATTATCCACATATTGGTTTAAATAACAAAACAATGAAGGTTAATATGCAAATAAATATATTACTCAGAATACTGTAAAAATAGGAATATCGGTACAATATAAATTTCATATTAAACGTGGAATTTAATAACGATGGGATAGATTAACGAACAAGCGCGCTCGGCACTTTTGTCAAAATTGTATACACGTTCGTTTGTTGTTAAAATGGCTACGGAATCTTAGTAAAAACAGCTCTATTTTATGTGAACAAAAAAGGGTATTTTGTAATCAAGTATATTATTGTTACAACCAATAATAATTTCGAGACCCTTGGAGTTTAAATTATCTGTAATCCTTTTTATGATTGTCTTAATTGTGCAATCACTGGTTCACATTAATCTTCTAAGTATTGAAACGAGTCGTCTATTGTCATACACAAATCCTTTGTCTTTGGTGTACGGCTGACCAGTCGAAGACACTATAAACCGTTTTATCGCTGAGATTCCATTATAAGTACTTAAAGCTTTGTGTCAACGCGGCAGCCCAGTAATAGTAGGAATGCTGGTATGGATAAAAAAGGAGACTAACCTGCGTGCCTCTGGGCTGCACTAACTATGTGTGCTGATCACCAAGTCGTGCGACTTGCAGCAAATCTTCTGGTTTGTCTTCTTCTTGCGGCCTTCGATAAATTGTACACACGCGGCGCGGTATAACTGTATATGGAAGTTGTGGCGGAAGGATATGCGGGTTGTCGTATGAGACGCGTAGACTACGTGTGACGAGGGTCAACAGCAGACTGACTCGTAAAGACGAGCAGTATTAGTAGCAGCGGTAAGTACGACAAGGATAGTCGTATGGAAGGGAAGATGGCGGCTGGGAAACGGTGATTGGATAACGCGGTTAGGAAAGCGGGTAGTTGTGAAAATAATTGGATGGGACAGGATTTTAAATAAGCGGCGCGAACACCTTGTGTTACGGATTCAACCTGACCAGTTCAAGAAGTCCAAATATATGTTGTTAGGTCAATTGTCAACTTTGTGGATATGCAATATTGTGAACGCCGGCCCCTTAAAACAGAGTTAGTTGAGATAGAGGATTTACTACGCATTTTATGTTATTATGACTCGTTGTATTTGGTTGCGTCTGTAAGAAATGTGAATTTTTTGTCTACTTCTAATAAACTTTATGTACATTGATTTAACATCTAATTTTGAACTCCGCAAAATTCGGAACAATATTTATTTTCAAATGTAAGTCCATCATGGTATGTCAATTGATTTTACATCGATGAAATATTTTATGTATCATTTTAACCAGGTTATATTTTCACGGAAATATGATTCATAATTTACTGGACGCGGCTTACTGACCTGTATTGGCCTTGCGTTCATTAACGTTGCTAGGTTCTGAAATTGCTCTACAATTTTGCACTAGCCTCAACGGTAGTTAATGGATGTTGCACGACAGCGAAATATCGTCATATTTAGTCACTAACTAGCTGATTTTGTTATCAGTACAGAACCCTACACGTGTGTTGATCCCAGGGTATAGAGATTTTGTTTTAGGAATTTGCCAATTTGTTAAAATAATGCCAGAATTTAATAAACATAACATCTGGACCGTCGTTATTATTAGATACATTTGCGTGTTCGAATTTTTACATCTTAGAGACAACATTTTATACTTATTAATCTTTGTGGGGAAATTTCTCAATATGAAGGCTCTGGACTGGAATAACGGTGACAAGTTACTGATGATTTGTGTTCTTGGAGGAATTAAAGGATCATGTTTTGCAGTCACACTGCAATTTTTTTAGGAAAAAATTTAATTAAAATCGAACAATACATGTAGGATATGTATTATTTTTAAAGAGTTTATATTAATGTGTTTTTTAAATATCAATGTTTGAGTTAAATGTGCCTTTTAGAGATACCACAAGAACTCTCTCGTTTGGTGTTATTCAAAGACCAGATATAATTTGGCTAAAACTAACTTGAAAATTATTCTAAAACTCAGACGTAGACAGTGGTTTTGTCGAAAAGTGACTCTCACATACAAAGATCGACGGACAAATGGAAGGTTTACCAAAATAGCTAAAGAACCCCAAAAAGTGGTTTGCTTTACGTAAATTCAAATTTTCTTTTGGTTCCGTCTTTGTCCATTACATTTTAAGTAAAAGCAGTAATGTTGGCGAGGGCCTTGCAACATCACTCATTGATACATCCACATCCAATAAGCGAGGCGAGCCGAGGCCTTTCGTTCCAGTAATTTGCCTGCCACTTTCCTTGAAGGTTGATTAAAATCAGTATATCAAGTACCTCACAACGCATATTGTAAATATACGCAAATGAAAATATTTTGGGTGTTAGTCATCTAGATACATCTATACAGGTAAATAAAAATGAAGTGTATGCTTGTAATGTCAAAATAAAAATGTGAAAAAATCAGGGGGTATAATTCGGACGAGAAGAAATGAAATTGCCATTTTTAGAATTTTTGTCTGTCTTCCTGCTAATCTCTGAAACGGCTAGACCCGTTTTGACGGGATTTTCACTGGTTGATGTAGATATATGACGTTATAAGAAGTTACTTAGACGCGTCTTTACATTCTATACAACGCCGGAATGCAGTCATAGAGAATCACTTGCGTATATATTGTAATGTTGTTTTAAAAATCTGTTATTACAATGCATAGAAGAATTTTGCGTACTCATGGTGTATAGTTTGTATCGTGGATGCTCGCGTCTTCGTTCCAACCTATACTGAATTACTTACACTTGACTAGAGTGTTCAAAGTCTAAGAAGAGTATTAAGAGTCTAGTTTTAGATTCAGTAAAATATGGAATTATATTAGGTAGGATAAAATTGGTCCCTATGCGTACTGACGCTGTACATTATGGAACAACATATACTTCTATGTCACTACAAAGTATACGCGTATTTGCGTACCACTCTTGTATGGATTGGAAGAACTTCGTAAAAAACTTATTTCCAATCTATACGTGATTAGTTTCATACCCCTGCGTTCTGGCCTTGTACAGAATGGAAAGACGCAACTTAGACTACTTTTAAGATTAGTACAGGGTGGCGCAATAGAACGTGCATATTGCATCATCTTTTTTTGCGGGGTAGAAAGTGCGCGGACGGGGGGAGCCTGCATCGTTGGGTAGGCGGGCTCATGGAGTTTTAGTCACTATGAATCACTTCGACGGGAAGCGTCGCGCATTTTGCGTGCGCGCATTTTACGAGAACTCTCGTTCATACATCGTTACTAGGCGTTTATATTGTTCTGAATATGGACTAGGACAAATTAGTGAAGCTCCGAGTGCTAATTTAATTAAAATATGGGTACAGCGTTTTGAAGAGACTGGTTCAACGTTTAAACCACAAGCAAAAGGTCGTCCAAGAACATCTAGGACCGACGACAATATTGAGAGAGTTATGCAGTCTGTACGAGGAGATCCACAAATGTCTACTCGCAAGAGATCGTCTGTCTTACACTTATCGCGACGAAGTTTGCAACGAATTTTAAACTTGGATCTTAAACTGCATCCTTACAAGCTGCAGTTAACACAAGAATTGAAAGAGTCTGACTTCGGAGCAAGGCTCGCATTTGCTAATGAAATGCGATTTTCCAATTTTGACAATATCCTTTTCTCAGATGAGGCCCACTTCCATATCAATGGGTTCGTAAACCATCAAAATTGTCGTTACTGGAACAGTGAGAATCCCAAACTCAAGCACCAGAAACCATTGCATAGTCCTAAAGTGACAGTATGGGCAGCAATCTCTGGTAGAGGAATAATTGGACCGTTTTTCTTTGAAAATGCGCGGGGGCAAAACGTCACTGTTAATACCGAACGCTATGTTGCGATGTTGGAAGGTTTTTTGGCTCCAGAGCTTGAAAATTCAAGAATAGTGAATTCAAGGACTTGGTTTCAACAAGACGGAGCTACCTGTCACACATCAAATGACTCCATGGCGGTCGTGAAACAGATGTTCCCTGGCAGACTGATTTCGAAAAGAGGTGATATCCCATGGCCCCCACGTAGTCCAGACGTGACGCCTCCTGACTTTTTTTTGTGGGGATACCTCAAGAACAAAGTCTACAGCAATAATCCGAAAAACATCGATCAGCTCAAGGAGAATATCCGTGGTGAAATGGCAGCAATTACACCAGCATTACTGAAGAAAGTTTTCAATAACTTCCGTTTGCGATTAGAGGAGTGTTGTCGTAGAGAGGGTCATCATTTAGACGATGTTATTTTAAAAAATAAACTTCAGTTATTTCTTAATAATACCTCAGTTTTATTTTAATTATACCTTTTGTATTTATTTTTTTATCAATATTTTAAATATGCACGTTCTATTGCGCCACCCTGTATTATGTGAAAAAAAATCAAGGCGGACTAAGTCGTGGGCACAGCTAGTTCCCTATGGCCACCTTCCGACTCCATCATCAGATCAGCTCCATGATACCATACCATATTATTACATTGTCACGCGATATATATACATATGCTTGGAAGATTTAATTCGTACTTGTTTACATACATACATTACAAGTAAAATAAAAGCTTGTAAAAAGTACAGCACTACTATACTGTATTGGTCTTAACATACCCCCTTGACGTATCCCTAATAAAAACATTACGGCCCTCCGCTAAAAGCTTGTGGCCATATACTCAATGAAAATGGAAGCGGTATATAACCTATTCGTAACTATATTTTACTTAGGTACAGCTGTTAGTTATTTGATTGATAGTATCATTAGCAGCTGATCGTCATTATTTAAGAATAAATTACATGCCATAAGTAAGGATCCAAATAAAGCAAAAGAGACAAAGTCTTTATTTCTTATTTCACTTGCTTTATTAAATGGTGTTCCCTTATGCCTCCTCTTCACAATCGGCGATCACAGATGATTACACGCGAGTATGATCGTGTAGAGGGCTTGTTGTCTGTAGTCGCCCATCCTCGTCAATAACCGCCATAGTGATCGCGGCGATCGGTGACTGGTCGGCTTTTAGGGCACGCATTGAAGAGAATTCGCGTGTAGTTGCGTGCACGTGCCCACACGTACGATCATGTGGATGCTTGTACGATGATCGTGACGATTACCTTCCCGATGACAGACAGTCAACGAGTAACGATCATGGCCGATTGTGAAGAGGAGGCATTATACGTCGTAGGCGGCATCCTAAGTGACGCTATACGCCTCCGATGCTCTAGATTCTTTAGGACGTCTGTAGTGTATATAGTGCGTGTAAAGACGGCGCGTTTTTGATGTCAATTAATCTGTCAAACAAATCTCGACAATCATACAGAGTTTACGAGAATAACTGACGCGCATTTCTGGCCCCTCTCTATATCTTAGTATTCATTCATTCGTCTTACCATCGGTTGAATGCTGACATTACTTTTATGGGACCTATCTCAAGTGTTAACCGATAGTAAGACAATTGAACCGTTGGTAAGAATAGCCGAAAACATAATTATAATTTGTAGGAAGGGTCTATTAGACTTTTCCAGAGTAACCATCGGTATGAGTCGAAAAAAATTCTAGGAATGTATTCCCTATTGCCTTAAAATTATAAGTACTAATATTAAGATACAAAGATACATATATAAGTTACAACTTGTATATATATGGTACCGCCATTTAAAAATTCAATCTTTTCTTTTAACATATTTTAATTCTTCCTTCCAATCTGAGGGCGTGTTCCCTTTTTTGCACGCACGTCAGTCATTAATTCTGTGGTCATAGATCAGACAATGATAAGTACATTTTTACTCAATATGACTTATTGCAACCATTCTTAAAAAAAAAACAATACGTGAATACTACGCATTCCACAATGAATTTTAAGTATTTTTACAAATTAGTAACACATTTCATTAATTTAAAAATAAATACATATATCGAGTATCTCATATTTTAAAAGTGCCTTCAAGATTTCTTAATAATTTAATTGCTTGTCCTGTAAAGTAATGAAATTGTATTTATCATATTCTGACCTATAGCCACAGAATTATAATGTCATCAATAAAATAAATTAAAATCGTAGGCTTCTATCTTATACTAATATATAAAACTGAATAGTTTGTCTGTATGTTTGCTTGAACGCACTAATTTCATGAACTGGTCTGATTGGAAAAGTTCTGCCAGTGTTAGATAGCCTATTTATCGAGGAAGGCTAAAGGCTATATATAATCACGCTAAGACCAATAGGAGCGGAGCACCAATGAAGAATGTTTCAAAACCGTGTTTTTTTTTTAATTTTCGAACATATATATAAAAAGAAATGTATAAACAACGGTAAAACAGACATGTAAGATGTTATTACGAGTTAACACATATGCGTTGTTATATAAGGTAGAAATAAGTTTGTAATAAATAATAAAAATTTTGCTTTACCTTATTAATTTTGACAACATTATTCATACATTAACTTTTTACTATATTTGTACTTGACATATGCATAATATTGACATTAATTATTTAAATTACTAAAGTCAGGGTCGGGGTGATGGTAAGGAAAGGAATGTTCCGGTGGTTCGGGCATGTGGAAAGAATGTATGATGAAAGAATGACTATATAATGTTCAGGAGCTTGGGAGAAGAGAAACAACGTTTTCACTTGTAAGGTTTTAATCCGAACTGACTATATTATGAAATACAGAAGTACCCTCTTTTATCATGACTATTAATATACTACATTCCTCCCCACTTATTTTAGACCACACTATACTATACACATGCTTAAAACTACGATAAACGATACAATAAAACTACAATAAATTACAAACTGAAATTTCATAAATATTTATATTTTTGACCTTTTAGTCGACACTGCCTAACGGGTCGCCTTGGCAATGTTGGCTCACTTTGGCAAGGTTCACAGGGCTCAGACTCCGACGTGTGACCCTCTCCTGCTTCGGACTCTTCCGTCTGGGGCTCACTGGACGCATCATTGTGCTCAACAGTTTCTACATTAGTTTCTTCAATAACATCCGCTTCTGGTAAACATGGAACGTCACTCTCAGGGCACGGCAGAACAAGGGAACTCCTTGACCTGTGTTTTAACTGATCAACGTGTCTATGAACTGGGTTCCCGCCATCCCCAATTACTTGTAAATTCGAAGGACCCAATGACTCTCCTACTGTTCCCGGAAGCCACTTGTCTCCCTTAAGATATTGCCGATACCACACTGCCTCACCTTTCTCGAATTTCCTAGAAGCACCTCCAGCATCATCAATCTGACGCTGTTGTACTTGCCTCATTCGCCTTTCACGATCGGGCTTTAGGGCATCTAACCTAGTACGCAGTCCCCTGCCTAACATCAGCATAGCTGGACTTTCACCCGTGGAAGTGTGTTGCGTGTTCCTATAGTATAATAAAAATGTATTTAAAGCTTTTATTACGTTAACCTTCTCAAAGTTAGCTTTTTTTTTATAACCCGTTTTAGGGTTTTAACAGCATTTTCTGCAGCACCGTTCGATGAGGGATGATACGGTGCCGTGAAAATGTGTTGTATGCCGTTACTGTTAAGAAATATTTTAAATTCTTGACTGGTGAAAGGTGGACCGTTGTCTGATACAATTTGCCGCGGTAAACCCCATCTACTCCAGAGCTCATTTAATCTATCTATTGTACTAGCTGCTGCTGTACTAGGGACGTTAAATATCTCTAACCACTTAGATGTAGCATCGATTACGACTAAATATAATTTTCCGAATATAGGACCCAAAAAATCTAAATGTAGCCGTGTCCAAGGGCGGGCTGGCCAGGCCCACGGGACGGGCGCTTGTCGCGGCGGTGCGTCCGCCTGTGATGCGCATACTTCGCACACTCGACACATTTGTTCAACTGCTTCGTCAATTCCGGGCCACCAAGCATAGCTGCGCGCCAGTGCTTTGGACTTAACAATGCCCATATGAGGTTCATGCAATAATTTCAAAACCCTATCCCTGCATTTTTCCGGAATAACCACCCGGTGACCCCACATAATACACCCTAGCTCTTCATATAGCTCAGTTTTTCTATTGTGATATGGTTTCATTGCATTTAAATCACAATTTTCCGGCCAACCATCTCTTATATAAGATAATAATATACTTAAAATAGGATCCCTACTTGTGTGTGACTTAACATCGTTATAGTCTAATAAGAGTGCTTCTTGAGCGAAATGCAAGTGCGTTTGTTCGGGCGCAATAGTAGAAACCGGTTTGTTATCGCGCGGTGGCAGTCGAGACAAACTATCGGCGCTATTGCGATCTGTGCGCACGTATTCTATATCATACGTATACGCAGATAGGATGATGGCCCAACGCTGCATACGGCTGGCAGTCATAGTCGGTATACCTTTATAGGGACCGAAAATGGATACCAGAGGCTTGTGATCGGTTCGCAGGGTAAAATGTCTACCATAAACGTATTGGTGAAACTTCCTCATACAAAAAATTATAGCTAGCGCCTCCCTATGTATTTGCGAGTAATTTTTCTCAGCTGCTGTCAGCGTTCGAGACACAAATGCGACGGGGCGTTCCTCACCGCGGGCGCCCGCGCCCCGCCCGACCGGCTGCGATAGTACTCCCCCCACACCCGCTGCGCTCGCGTCACAGGTTACTATCAGCGGCTTATCGGGATCATAATGTGCTAACACTTCCGAACCTATTAATGTATTTTTAATTTGACAAAATGCGCCCTCACATTCTGGAGTCCACCGCCACCTTACATTTTTCTTCAACAGAGCATACAAAGGTAACAACTTCTGAGAAAAGTTTTTAATAAATTTCGCAAAGAAATTAACTAATCCTAGGAATGAACGTAGCTCGGATACGTTTTGCGGTCTGGACATATGTTTGACTGCTTCAATTTTGCTCGGGTCTGCCCTGACGCCATTTTTGGAAACAATGTGACCCAGATATTTTACCTCATTTACAAAAAATACACATTTTGATTTTTTTAACTTAAGTCCATTTTCAAAAAGACGTTGGAATACGGCTTCCAAGGTGCTAAAATGATCACTTTCTGATTTAGTTCCAATTATTACATCATCACTAAAAATTGCAACATTTGGTATGTCGCCTAAAAGGTTAGTCATTATCCGTTGGAAAATTCCTGGACTAGATGACAGTCCAAATACTAAACGATTATAACGGAACAGACCACGATGTGTGTTTATGGTTGTAAATGACTTAGACTTGTCTAATTCTATTTGGTTATACGACTGTGACAAATCGATTTTACTAAAATATTGAGCTCCTTGTAACATAATTAGTGCATCTTCAAATCTAGGCAGTGGGTACCGGTCGACAATTAAAGCAGGATTTAAAGTTGACTTATAATCTACACATAGCCTGAGAGTGCCGTCCGCTTTGTTCACTGGAACTAATGGTGAGGCCCAGTCGGAGCAGTCGACGGGCTCGATGACGCCGGCGCGCAGCATCGTGTCCAGCTCCGCGTCGACGCGCGCGCGCAACGCGTACGGCAGGGGTCGTGCGCGGCTGAACACCGGCGCCGCGCCCTCCCGCACCCTTAACGTAGCCTTGCCTCCTGTGAACCTTCCCAAACTGCCATCGAACAATTCCTTATACCTATTTAACAAATTATTTAAATTACAATCATATTTATTGTTACAAGACTTGTTATCAAGAGATACTTGGCTGCTATACAAGTTATAAAAAGGTATAGACAGCTCACTAAGCCACTGTCTACCTATTAGTGACGTAGTTCCCCCACTAATGACAAACAGCTCTAATTCCTTTACATTTCCCTTGTAAGATACATTACACTTTATATATCCCGACGGCTTGACAACCGAACCATCGTAAAATCTTAAGCTAAGATTGTGAGACATTAGCTTTTTGTAATTAAAATACTTATTATACATAATTTTACTTATACAAGATATCGGCGTACCCGTATCTACCTCCATGGATATAATTTTACCATCAATAGATATAGGCAAACTCACCGCCTTGTAATCACCGAGACAAAGTTGGTGTAAATCAATCATCTGCTCATCCAACTGCTGGTCTGATTCCTCTTGCTCCTTCACTGAACTATAATTAAATTTTCGTTCAACGGTTTTTCGTGAATTCATACCCTCCATCTCCGGACACACTCGACGGAGATGTCCCTGACGTCTACACCGGCTGCAAACGAAATCACGGAATCTACAGTTCCCGTAGCTGTGACTCGTCGATCCGCAGCCCTTACAGTTGCCGTGTTCAGGCTCTGGCTTACTCTGCCTTCCCGTCCACCGTGTCGTGCTCCGTCCCGCGCTGCTGCCGCGCTGCTGCCGTGCCCGGCCGCTGCGCCCCTCCCGCACCGCATGGAGCTCAACGCTCTGTGACGTTCCCGGGATACTCCGTACCTCTACAGCCGCTGCATCTCGCTCGGCAGCCTCCAGTGATATAGCGATCTGAACTGCCTTCACAAAAGTCAAACTTTCGTCTTCTGCGAACAAGCGTTGACGAAAAATGTCGTTTTTCAATCCACACACAAATTGATCACGCAAGTTTTCATTGAGGTTATCCTTGAAATTGCACGTCCGTGCCAACCTCTTTAACTCTGCTACATAGTTGTTAACATTTTCATCGCTATCTTGTCGCCTCTGCCTGAAACGGAATCTTTCAGCGAGCACTGATGGACTCGGTTGTAAATGATTACGTAGTAGTTCCACCGCCTCACTGTAATCTAATTCCGATGGTTTCCGTGGGCTAGCTAGATTTACAAGCAGTTCGTACACCTCATCTCCCATCACAGCAATCATCGTTGGTAATTTTAAGTCGTCTTTAATGCCATTCACTTTAAAGTACATTTGTAGTCGATCCGCATATGACGACCACACTCCCGACTTTACGTCGAACTCACTAATTTTACCAATCGACATTTTGTGCACAACCACAACACGCACAGTTCGATATTTTATGATTTCTCGTCGCCAGTATAATGTTCAGGAGCTTGGGAGAAGAGAAACAACGTTTTCACTTGTAAGGTTTTAATCCGAACTGACTATATTATGAAATACAGAAGTACCCTCTTTTATCATGACTATTAATATACTACAGACTAAACAGATATACAATGCAAAAGTGGATGGATGCAGAAGTCGCGGAAGGCTACGACACACCTTCCATGATCAAATTGATCGTGTACTAGCAGAAGGTGATGTCAGGAGCCTTAAGAACAGGCGAGCGTGCATGACAAGAACTATGAATGGCAATGAAGCAAGTGAGGTGTGTAAGAATAAGCCTAAATGGCGCTCTGTTGTTCGTGCCTATCCCGCATGGGACCTGGCGTGAAGTTATGTATGTATGTATGTAAATTACTAAAAATTGACATTCGAATTGTAAATGCTGTGCACTCCTTTGATGGGTCCACACATCATAACTTTTATATCAAATGGTTTATGTAACAATAAGGTGTGACATGTTGTTGTGCCTTAAATAAATAAATAATAATAATCGGCAGACAAACACACTCATTGTATATCCCCAAATTAAGCAAGTTACGCTTGTGTTATGGGTAATATACAACGGACCACTCTGGGGCCGATCCTAGACACCCAGACCATGGTAAATAACAGAGAAAATACGTTTCCGAAATTTACTATACCGGGAATCGAACCCGGAGCCACTGCGTTGCAGCGAGGTAGGCCGGTAAAAGCTTAGCCCACTCAACCACAGAGGCCATGAATATTATATTAGCCACCTGATATAAGCAATATAATAGAACAAGTAACCTTATAAATCATTAATGTATACATCTTACAACACTAATGTAGATTAGATAAATGATATAAAATAATACCAATCGAGTTTGGTAATACCGTAGTAACAAATTAATTGTTTCCTAAATTAGTAGCCAATCATCATTTAATGGTTCACGCCTTCCGATTTTGCCAACAATGGTTAGCAGCGATATAAAATATCAGAATTACCACTTTATTTTGAGTTCCGTTATAACCATACACTGAAATAATTTTTTAAATAAGGTCCTGAAATTGCGCGTTCAAGCAAACAAACAAACTCTTCAGACTTATATATTAGTATAATATATATATATATATATATATATATATATATATATATATTGTTAGGACTAGAAATAAATAAAATGCCGTAAGAATTATTATAGAGTTGATTAGAACTATACAAACACGTAACACAGGTACAAATCCAAAGTTAACGCAGGCGGTCGTAATTTTAAAACGCGCAAAGTCCGTCGCTATTAGATTCTCGAATGTACACACGTCACGCCCGTATCGTAGTTATAGCTCAACTAACCCCCCTCTCAATCTGAATCAGCCCGTGGTTTTATACTTCACAAATGCAAAAATGCACGCCTGGCAACGTCGACACAACTTCCTAGAATTATCTTTTAATTGTAATCCGCAACACCTGGCTAATGATGCAGCCTACAAGCGGCCGTGAACGAGTACAATAGAATAATATTCTGTTCTTCACAATAACGTAGAAACTTATGCCAATTAATAAGTGAACAAAAAAAACGATCATAAAAGGATTACAATTATTAGTTCGAATGCCGAAAGGTAATAAAATTTAGTTTTACAGATCTGTTTGTGGAGTTTGTCTTTGTCGGGGTCTAAGCTGTAACAATACAATATATGTGGAACCTATCAATTGTTCTCTTCGCCAATTCATGTTTCCTCCAAGCAAAGACAGGGCAATCAAAAATCAAATGCAACGATGTTCACAGGTGTATGAAGGGTCTTCCTTCAATTTGAATGTGTTGCCAGCTTAGGTTAGAATTGATGGTATGGTTAGGAAGGATGTGATAGGACTGATGGGATAAAATTAATAGAATAGCGTGATATTATAGAAGAGGAGAGGGAGAGTGGAAAGTTTTCTTTCACCTTTTTACGTCCAACATAAATGCCTTATTAATGACCTCAAAGTGAGACCACAAGAAATTTCTGCTGAGTGGAAGGTTCAGATATGTGTCCTGGAATGGTAACTTTCATCAAAAAACTTTCACTTATTTGCTATGGTCTGGGTGTGAGAATAGTCAATAGATGAGGCCGTTCTATATTACCTAACTTGCGTAGCTTGGGAATTTGCAATGTGCGTTTTCGACCGATTTATTTCTTGTTACACTTTCAGTCAAAAATCCATGACCACTTTTGGTGAAATTTGGCATATAAGTAATCTCAATGCTGACGATGGACATAGGATAATTTTCATCCCGGGAAATGAAATAGATTCTGGGATAAAATTAAGTAAATTTCCTGAGGGCGAACTGTTAAAAATATAATGCAATGCGAGTCCGGTGGATGCTTGCTCTTTAACTCTGGATTTTTTCCTGTTTAGTAAGATATAGATAAATAGATAACAACACTTTATTGCTTACCAAATAAACAAAATGCATAACTACCATACTTTTAGACAAAACAACAGGTGGCCTTATCGCTAAAAGCGTTGTCTTTCAGGCAACCTAGCTTAAAATAAATTCTTAATTAATCTGGCTATGTAGGTGGAGCAGAAAAACATAGGACTATAATATTGTTACATCCAAGGTGCCAACAAAATAAATTCACACCTGTATATCTAGATGTGTACAAAACACATTTTTATTACCTATCGGCATTTGAACTAATAACATATTAAATTATTTTAGGATCGTCTTCTTTTATTGATTTTGTGTTTTAAATTTGTGATCAGAAAACAGCCCATTGTTGTATTGTAATCTTGTATGGCAGTCATAAGCCAGAGATGTCGGATTAATGTCGAATTAGATATGGGGACATTGCAGTTGTGCAGTATAAAACGATTACCTGATGAACGGGGGGAGCCACTCAACCGATAACCGCGAGCGAAACAAGACGTGTGTACTACAATCGGGAACCGTTTAGTGACGGACTTTGCACGTTTTTATGAAATTATGACGCATTTTACGCATTTTTTTATGAAATTATGCATACGGCATTACGTTTGGACTTGTTGTGTTCGGTTATACTTGTAACTGTGTTAAACGTATTTGTATAGTTCTAATAATTTCTATAATAATTTCAACGGTATTTTTAATTCGAGTCTCGCTCTCGTAATGATATAAATATTAGATCCATACAAACAAAGTCGCGGGCTCAGCTATTTCGCAATCAAATACGATAGCAAACTCTCTGATCCCCATAATCCTCTCATAAAGCGAACTGAACCACTTATCATTATGGACCTAGTTATGATTGATGATTAAACACGGAATGCAAATAATGAATTCAATCCACCGCAGCCAACCGTGGTTACGTTGACACGTACTCCGTTTCTGAATTGTTTTGACATGATATTCTACTTTCTATATTGGACATTTTTTTATGTAGTTTGTTTTATGTAATAAGGACGATTTGTTTATATTGCATATTATATATTTCTCTTGGGGGTTGGTATACGTTTCTTCAATGAAATTCCGAATGAAATGTAACATCTGCCTTTCACTAAATTTAATAACAAATTAAGAAGCAACTTACTTAGAAAGCGATATTACACTATTAAAGAATAATTAAATGATAAAACCCCATTTACATAGCCTCTTGCTGCAGCCTCTTATACGACCGTATGTATACCGTTTTAATTTTTCAAAACATGTAAGAAGTTTATGGATATATGTTGCAGTTCAAACTTTTTGTACGTCTCGTCATTATTATTATTATATTATAATAATAATAATTTTATAATAAAACTACGTTTTAACGGTTTTAATCGCGGTAATTTATTTTATTTAGGTTTATCTGACGTTTCGGCCACTTTTCAGTTGCCGTGGTCACGGAAGACAAAGATGACATTTGTCAAACGTGTGTAGTTTTATTATGTGTACAAGTCGCGAAAACTTAAGAAAATAATTATTTTCTTTTTTCTTAGTGTCATTGTCTTACTGAGCATGCACTGTTTTCTATAACTCAATTAATTCTCAAAAAAATAACACTATAACATACTTCTGTACAAAAGTTATAAAAAAAGAACTTGAAATATAGATAGAATAAGATATATAAAGAAAAACGTTTTTTAGCCAGACGTGTTGCTGGGGTGTTACTTGCCGCTTCTTTTCCTTAACAGCAATAACACGTTGCAAAGCGGTGTGCATAAACTAGGAAGTAAAATTAAATTTTAACTTATATGTATGACCTTAAAAAAAAGTTCTCCAGTTGAACTTATTTTGAATAAAAACATTTGAATTTGTTTTCCAATAGTACTCGTCATATTTTCTTTGTTTTGTTTTGTCATTCCGGGAATCACTGTAATGGCCCTAGCAGAAGACCAGTGCTGATCGAGTCAACCAGCATCGTGCTGAGTTAGTACCGATTTAGAATTTGTTTATCGGGTATACTGGATGGCTACCACCCCTGGTCTAGGGTATACCTTCATAACAACCGGTAACGTCGGGGAGAGAGGGGAGCGCCGCGAGCGACGCAGTCCGCCACACATCGTCCGGCGACGCAGACCCTTGTCACATAAGTGTAATTAATTGTATTGTAATAAAGCTCATACAACTACAACAGTCCACTAATAATTAAAACATCCAGGAGGAATCTACATTTGGTCCTTCGAGCCGGATGATGTGTGGCGGACTGCGTCGCTCGCGGCGCTCCCTCTCTCCCCGACGTAGCCGGTTGGCGTTAACAGCGCCTTTGGTACTACAAATGTCTATAGGCGATGGTGACCACTTCCCATCTCAGTTGGGCTGTCCACCTGTCTGCTGAACTCTGCAATAAAAATAAAAACCTAAGGATATTAACAAACGGAAAATTTCACGAAAAATCAATGACGTGACATTTAAAAGAACTCATTATAAAAATACAACAAACTTTTGAAGTACAAACATCATACACACCACGAAAATTCGGCTCGGCCGAATACCGAGAGGTGCCGAATTTTCGTGATATCTCTAATTTAGACACGGTTGCAGTATACACAGAGACTCAATGTAATCTTGACACGTCTAATAATAATCAGGTGTAAGGTAGATTTCCCCCGCGGCGTGATGCGTGCTTTAGCAAAGCGTTCGCACAATTCAGACAGCTTTTGTACGTCTATAAGATAACCATTAATATGCCTATTCATAAACTCATTTATTCCTAACTATGTTACTCATCAGTATTCTGTTATTTGGAAATTTATAATTGTCAAGATTTACATACTTATTATATCAATATTTACATTGCAGGATTCTTTCAAGCATTACGACTTTGAGGGAGGAATTCATTCGTGCAATGGGGATTGTTCACAAAAATTACCTCTGATTTTATATTATTATTACGTAAAATAGGGTATTTTAAGATACTGATTTGAATATTTTTGTATTGTAAGCGTTAGTTTTTTTATAATTCGATTTTAAAATTATTTCTCCGATGACGTCATAAGAGACAAGTTTACATTGATTTCTTTGCCTAGAAAACAAAAATAATAAAACTTACTAATCACACAAATCTGTGCTACTATTTAAACGTCACTTTCATTACTCGTTACGTATCGTGATCATTTTAATGTGGCTAGCTTAGCAATTTTGTCGCTAGGCTTATTATTTTTCATGTTCCACCATTACTATAACCATTTCTATAGTAATTGTTAATTTTTTTTAAAGTGACCTATAGGGAAAAATCCATGTTACAGAACTTAAATCAAATAATGTACAGCTAGAATTTTTTTACAGCCTGAAGCAGACAAACAGGCAGACAGCCCACCTGAAGGAAAGTGGTTGGATTTAGTAAGGTCAAATAAAGGTCAAACGCATTTATTACAAAATACAGAAAGATCATACGTTTTTTGGAATTTTAACTAGACAGAAATGATTAGAGACACTATTCCTCGAAATGGTTTTTCAAATAGTTAGATTGAAAAAAGTGTAAAATCCCAATTCCGTGGCACAGTCGCCGAAATGTATCCTGTAGAATACTGACAAATTAGCGACACTGCATGATTAAGGCTCCGATTCATTATGCGAGTTAAGTAGATAATACTCGTTCAATTCGTAGGTAACATGATGAACCAACATAAAGACCTGACAACCTTATTCTTTGTATAAACTGATTAATATCAAGCGGAGTCGGATGCCCCGCGGCGCGGCACGTGCCAGCAATATTACCACTAGACCCCAAATTCAAAAAGGCTTTGTTCTTACATTTTATGAATTTAATAACACTGTTAATACGCCTATGTAAATTTAATAAGATTCTGTACATCACTGCCTTCCAAACTTTTAATACAATTTTCTTATCCACATTATAATGTTCGAAATTTTTAATTAAGATAAAGAATTTTAATAGAAAATAATATGCCAGCAATACCTATATACCTATTTATTCTATAATCAAATATTGGATCTATAATTTTAAAAACGGGGAATAGACTCAACTAGTCCAAGCCAAACATGCTATTCCCTCGGGACGGTGTGTACACGCTAGAGAAAATTATCCATGCTAATCGCTCAATAGTCGAACGATTGGTTCACTAAAGGATTTGGCACTCGATTGTCGTCTCAGTACGCAAACTAGCTCACGAACCAAGCTGCTTGGTTCCTTGGTTCGTGAGCTAGTTGCGTACCTTTTAGGTACATAAAACCAAGCGGGTCGTATCTATGTATATAACCATAGTTTTGTATATATTAATAGCTTCTGCCAGTGCATATTATGCGGGTAATAGAAAAAAATCATAAAAAGTTGAAATTTGTATCAATAAATGTTCCTAGAAAAGTTGAAAGATAATTTTAAATAATTATTATATTATTTTAAATCAAAACAATTCAAATACGTCATGGGACAACGAACGACTAACCAAGACGCGGCCACCCGAAATGACCCGAATGACTTTCGCATGGTTCTCTCCTTCTGATTCGTAGGTTTTGTTAAACGAATCTAAACGAATCGCTCTACTGAACGACTCATATTTTTCGAAGTGACCCTATCGTTCGCACGGGTCTTGAGACCCGGGTCGTTTGATTTGTTCGTTCGCAAACGACACATATGTAGACCACCTGCCATTGTGGCAAACAATAACAACAAATCTATGAACGCCAACCAATTCGCTAGCGACTCCCGTCATATAATATTAACGCAGATATGTTAGCATCAGCCCACAACATCTATATTTAATGTCGATTGTTTGATACCGGAAATTGTCTACGAACCACCAGCCGACATATTACTTATATTATTCTCACATGAATTTTAATATCACTATTCCAAGAACGGCTTCAATATAATCAACTTAAATGGAATAATTCATGAGATGCGAACGTTTAATGATTGTAATCACAATCGCGCAGATGCAAAATCTTATCATAGTATGTGTAATTTATGTTGATTACTGTGACAGCAGATATCTGGATGAATACTGGTATTGAGAGCGCTGGGTTGGTGTTCAAAAAATCGCACATAATAAGAAGATAAACCAAGGTCATGAATAAAATATCAAGCGGATTCATCGAAAAACCAAACTTAAAAAACAACAACAAAATTGCAAAATAGACCTACTCCCAGATGTTTGTCTTTATCCGTGCAGGAACGGAGAAAGAATATGATTTCCTGCGGCCGGGCGGCCTGTTGTAAGAGGCGAGAAAACAACCTACAGCCAGGTGATAGGGTATTTGCTCGACTGGATGGCTACCACCCTGGTCTAGAGTATGCCGTCATAACAACTTTGAGTTTTGTTCCGACTGTAGTCATTTACCATCACAGCTGGACCGTAAGGCTGTCTGCTGTGCTTCAGCAATAATTTTTTTTACAAATAAACCTAGGTCTTGAATAAAATATCAAGCGGACCTTGAAACCCCTGAAGCCGACGTTGAGACAGTAGATACAGTTCTTTCCCACCTATCGCGAATGGATCATACGGAAATGCGGGACCATTGTTCCATCAAGTGGGTTATCAGCCAGTGTCCAGAAATAAAAAAAATGGATGTAACGCATGTTCCGAAGGTGTGCGAAATTATCCGAAACGACGCGAAACTAAGCACATAATCACAATTAGTAACTGAATATATTTAACAAGAATAGCTGTGATAACGAATTTGCACAGTTGCGAGTAGTTCAGGAGTTTTCTGCTGCATGAGGGACAAGAGAGAGCGGGCGTAATATTAATATCTCTTCGTTATGTTACCCTGCTGCACCTTTTTTATCCCGGGGAAATCAGTTTGAGGACTAAGCCACGATGGGCACAGAAGCCTGGGGGCATAATTCGCGAGTGTGTGGTATTCGGGAGTAGCACTAGCATGCCCAGTCAGAACTGGAGTCACGCTATTGCCATTCCTCAGTTAGGGATACCAACTAAAACCGTACGGGTAAGCGGGATTCGTAACTCCGCATGCCCTGGCAGGCGTGGGTTTCACACACAGGCCTCTTACATTATCGAGGGACTTCTTTTGTTCCCCGGCATCGTCTAGGGTCAAATAGTCCGAGAGAGAGATGGCCGCGCGCGGATCCCTCGCGCTCTCATCTCGACGGCATGCGCAGGTGAGTGAGAACCCCTATACCCCAACCCTGATACATCTGGTATAATCTTCTTACATCCACACTAGGTGTAGTAGATTCTAGTGTAGTAAATTAGTACCTTATTTGCTAAAACAGAATAATTAGACCGAGCCTATGAGATTTAAGCCGGCTAAAGGAATATTGCTAACGCCGCAATGCGTTTTGAGAATTTAGTATTAAAAAAATAGTACGGATAAGTTGGAATATTTTCCAGTTGATGCATTACTATTCTAGCCGGTTCCTATATCTAACCGACCGTTCATTTGCCCTACTATCGCTTAAATTTCACAAAAGCTCCATACAAGTAATGTCAAAATTCAGTTGATGGTAAACGAATGAAAAGTAAGATATTAAACAATTTGCCCACATACGAAAACTACGTGTATACTAACTACATAAGTTTAGGCATACTAATTAAAAAAAAATGTTTTACATGGACGCGTTTGTTCATGTAGGTTACGTCTTTATTTATGGGGTTTTTTTGTACCAGTACTAAGTTCATATTAAGTGTATTATAATACAATTGTAGATAAATATATCGTAAAAAATAAATTTCTAATTAAGGTTAATAAAAAATTATGTATGCCATATATAAAATATGGCTAACAATAATTATCTACGGTCTATACTTTTATTCGTCTAAGGGAGGAAGCAAAGATTGACAAATAAAAAAATTGTGGGCAGTACTAAACTTTCCTCCATACAGGTACGGAGAAATAAATACAATTTTTTGCGGGTGGACTGTCGTAAGAGGCGACAGATCAACCCACAGCCAGGTGGTGGTGGCATTTCCCATTGTCACCAAATTTGGATCTGATGAGTGGATCTCAGGGAAATCGTGGCAACCTTTGTTGAGGAGCACACAGCGCCTAAACTTCATCGAAAAAGAAAACCACAAAATTGCAAAATACACCGACTCCCAGATGTTTGTCTTTATCCGTGCAGGAATGGAGAAAGAATATGATTTCCTGCGGCCGGGCGGCCTGTTGTAAGAGGCAACAAAACAACCTACAGCCAGGTGATAGGGTATTTGCTCGACTGGATGGCTACCACCCCTGGTCTAGAGTATGCCGTCATAATAACTTTGAGTTATGTTTCGGCTAGTTTACGGTTTCTCCTTCGAGGCCGGCAGTGCCTTTGGTATTGCTAAAGTCCATAGGCGACTGTAGTCACTTTCCATCACAGCTGGGCCGTAAGCCTGTCTGCTGTGCTTCAGCAATAAAAAATACAAAAAACTAAATGAAATATGTTTTTGTTAAGATTCCAGTATAAGGTATTAAATTAAATATACGTCTCTTCTACATTGTAACACTTACCACGATCGACTCGCCGCCGACTAGCTATTTAGCAAGTCTGGGCGAGTTTGTTACATAATTAGGCGCCGGTTAATCAGAGACTGAGGGCAAACAGAATGTATTCTAAATTAATAATCCGTCTACAACTAGGTTTAGGGGAGAACTGAATGGAAATTTAAAACCAAGTCAAAGATAAGAAAATTTGATTTGCTATATACTTTAGACGACTGAATATCAATAAAATTAACAATGCCTTTATAGTCAGTTACGTTTATTAAAAACCCTAGTACCCAAGAATATTAAAGAAACTGCTTAGCAACTGATTAGTGAAAATCTTACCCATAAATTCCTCTTACCCGAACATTTTGGGTACACCCTATGTTAATCATTGAAATTTCATTTATCTGTGCTCTTCTTGGGTAAACAACACGTTTAAAAGTGAAAGAAAATATTTTAATGGACTAGGGGCGGATTCTGATTCTCTTACTTAAGAGATGCCTAATTGTAATGTTATGAGTATATTCGAAAAGTGCCTTTTATCGGTTTTAAGCGCGATAATTTATTTGATTTTATTATTCCGACGTTTCGATTTTCAGTAGCCATGATCACGGAAGACGCTATTTAAGAAGAGGCAAATTACGATAACGCTGCATTATAAAAAATCAGAACTAAATACTTAAATGATAATAACAATTCCTCGCCTCTGCTCCTGTATTTGATATAACAATATTGTGTAAATTCTAATTTTATAAATGGCATCATGTATCATAATCTAATGTATTAAAAGCCATCTAATTAATAAATAGCCATAGCTGAGTTGTCAACCACTTCGCCAGCTGGCTAATGGTTGTCGAGTAAAACTGGCATCTGATAAGCCTTCACCGTCGGCTGCCGCTCAGCGTATCTTTCATCGATTAGTCAAATAGCCATCAAATGGTTATTAGCCGGTTATTGGCTTGCTGGTACTACCATCAGACGGATGGCTAAGTTTTTGGAATTTTGGTTAATTAACCGAACCGTGGGTTCGCTGTTATCGTGCAAATCTTCCTAGCTTCCACAAGGTCCCGGTAAATGAAATGGGCCCGAGAAATGCTGGTCAAGCCAATCGGAAAGTGTGCCAATGGTCTCACAATATGAGATTGGATCATTGTCAAATGATGTAAAGAAGTAAGCACCGGACTCCGGGCCCTGAAGCAGACGCTTCAAATGCAACGTTAGGCTAGTAGCAGACAAATCTTTGTTTGACTAATTTTTATATGTTTTATTTGTTTTTGATCTTAGCGTAATATTTTTTTGTACTGAAATAGCAAATGATTAAAAAATCCTTGCTGCCTGAAACCATCGCTGTGTGAACCGAGACGAACCTTGTCTTTTTTATCTGTAATGATACATCGACATCTGAATAAATTTACTAGGATAGCATAAATTCGTAGTCTTACTATGTCTCGAAGTAATAAGATTTGAAATTCATGTATTTACATTCGCAATCCCCCGTCGAGACTTGACTAGGTGCAGTTTCCATGAATATTTACAGGTGGACGTGTCACGTTGTGATCTCCTAGTACCTAACTAGTTTAAATCGAGTTAACATCTCACCAGAATTATTTTACACTACGTGTTTATGGTATTTCCTGACTACTAAAGTAAAATTAAGTAAATTCTGAGATTTTGATGTTTTGTGAGGTTTTGAATAAACGTTGATACAGCGCGCATTCCTCAGTTCCGTATTGGAACGGAGAAAAAATACAATTTCTTGCGGCCGGGCCGCCTGTCGTAAGAGGTGACAAAACAACCCACAGCCAGGACTTCCTCGACTGGATGGCGACCACACCCGGTCTAGAGTATGCCGCCATAACAACCTCGTGTTGTGTTCCAGCATTAGTGACTAGGTTCCAGTTTCTCTTAAGAGAAGCAGCAGCGTATTTGTAGCACCTTTGATGTTGCAAATGTCCATAGGCAATGGTAACCGCTTTCCATTAACTGAACCGTCAGCCTGTCACAAAAATTTGGCATAAACTTGATGATATGTAATAAATACCTAAGCGTTAATCCCATATTTAAATTTGATGACCTCATTTAATACGTCACATATGAAATATGAAGTAAATTTCTTTTTCTCTAGCATTTTACCAGCCAGTATTTGTTTGTCACTGATGATTATAAAGAAATACAAAATTATCATAAATTCGTATAAACTAAATAATGATTTAGTGAAAAGTAATTTATAAGTATAATACGATGTAACATTTTTTTTATACTATTGCAGTCTGTAAAAATTTTTGGACATAAGTCGCATGTATTATCTATGTTTCGTATGGCTTTAAAAAAACTTGACAGCTGGGAAAAACGTTTCCCAGTGACGAAAAGTACTGTTTTTATCCCTGTCATCAGACAACGCCAATCGTACTTTTAGAGTATGAGAAATGAAAAATAATTTTCATCCTTAGATAATAATTAATAGATAATCTATTTGACTTGTTAAAATTATGAGGTCACATTTTGCTACGCGCATACGAAATGTATGACAGTGGGACATTTTGTAAGGTAACAAAAAGTACGCCAGCTTATTTGACAGTCAATTACCCAAAGACAATATAGTGTTTCAAAACTATATTATATAATTTACATTTGAGTTCCATTTTTATTTTACAAGGACCCCGCGTATAAATTTTACAAACCCCTCTTTTCAACCCTGAATCACACGCCATGGAATGGGGTTGGTACTTACCAGACGCCTTCGTGCGTGGAGTTCAGCTAGGTCTAGCACTTGAAGTCACAGGTTTTTGTTGTATTAACTAATATGAACTAATTCACTGTTTATGTTTGGTATTCAGTTTGTTTTTAATCGACTTTAAAAAGGAGGAGGTTCTCAATTCGTCGAAATCTTTTTTATGTATTTTCACTGATTACTCCAAGATTTATGATCCGATTTAAGTGATTCTTTTTTGTTAGTAGTTTTAGCCAGTAGTTTTAATTTTATGAACATTTTGTGTGTTAAAAAATCCATTCTGTACGGCAACTTTCGTAGGCGTACCCATAGCTAGACAGTACAAAGTAACAAATAAAAAAAAACTTCGTTTAAAAAAACAACTTCAAAAACTAAAAAGTATAAATTTTGATTCTTAGATATTGGTTTTGGATTTTGGGAAACGCACACGTTTCAATGGTGGACTCACTACTGATTCATTAACCGCTCAATGCCATCTAGCGATGGCTTTCCCGAGCCCCTCTATCCGTAACGATGTAATCGAGACAAAAACAGTGCACATTTTAAACGAATAAATTAAGCGAACGATGAAGTTGGTATACTTAGTATATATTGATGTATATACGATCGATGTAGGCTAGTACAAATGCAATTATTGTAATCCCCTTGAACATTCTGAATCCCACTGGCGGTTTCCATTAGCGATACGAGGCTATAGTATGTACGGGATCAACGACTGGATTGCATGAGCAAGGTTGTACAGTTTGTACATTTGTTCTTGGTTGTGGTGGTGGATGCTGGCAGTTGTTGGTGGAGTGCTGGTGCTTTCTTGTAGTAGGGTGAAGAAAATACACCTTGTCACTTTCAGGGATTTATTCTTGTAGTAGTTTGGATGCTGATCCCTGGTCGCAGCTCAATAGCGACTCGGTAGCGACTTAGTAGCAACTCACCCACAATGTATTTGTGAGTGTTATTTATATTAATGTTATTAAAGTAGCCTAAAGTAGGCCGCAGCGTCAGCAAAACGCTGTACGTTGAACCGTACATGCTCCCGAGGGAAAAAGTGGGATAAGCATCCATTGTAAGACATGTTGTAAAACAATACAAAGTTAAAAGTTACAAAGAAAAAATGTAAAATATAAAAAGTAGTAAGTAAAAGTAGTAAAAAATAGAAAAATATTAAGTTATAAAAATATAAGAAAAACATCTTCCCGGTGAAACATCGTAGTTTTCGCCGTTGCTCCATTCCTCGTGTGTGTTGTAGTCTCCGATTTCGCCAGTCAGCGTTTTGTATAAGTTAATGACTCTGTCCTGTCGTTGACCGATGCAATATGATATCCGCATGCAGCTGTTTGTTTCTATCGTAAACATATTTGAAGTTTGTTTTGTAATGTATGTTTACTTTATAGGATAGTTTTTATGAGTTATATTTATTGAATTATGTTTTTGAGAGTTTATAATTTCTCTCTTTGCAGTTTTCATGCTTTCGCAAGCCATTAACTTGGTCTCAAGAAAGAATAAAAATTCGTTTAGACGTGGTAGTTCCCTATGGTCTTGTAGTTCTTTCATGTATTCCGTGTATGTAGAGGTGTCGAGTTTCTGTGACATTAAATGCACTATAAGCGGGTCCCAAGTTGACGTTTCTATGCCGATGTTATTTAGTCCATTCAGACATTCTCTTATGACGTCATGTATTTTCTTTATGTTATAACTGTCTGGATGTTGTATGACAGGTAAGTTAAGCATCGTATTTACGAACGATGTGAATTGAAGTCGCCGATTGTCGTAACGCTGAGTTAGTATTTCCCAGCATGAGTTGTAGTGTTCTGCGCTAATGCTGAGATGTTGTACAAGACGTTCAGCCTCTCCTCTCAGTTTAGTCTTGAGATGTTGCATTTTCTGTGCATTGTTAATCATCGGGTTGTTGTGAATGGTTTCCAAAAAGAGATCTTTGAAAGAAATCCATTGAGTGTAATTGCCTGAAAATTCTGGGACCTCTATCTTCGGTGCTGACTTCTCATAGTGCGATGTTGACCATATTTTGCTGTTCAGTTCACGTCTTAGTTCGTCGTATTTGCCTTCCATGGCAATAAATTTGTTGTAGTATTGGAGGTTGGAACCTTGAAGTAATGCTTCCAATTCCCAGTGTTGTTTGTCGATTATATCCCATTTCGACTTCAAAATAGCAAGATGATCTTCCATCTCCCATTTTTCTGTTATAGTTAATATGTCTACTTTAGACATAGCGCGATCAAGAGCCTTAAAGTTACACTCTTGTTTACATAGCAGAACTTTCGTGCTGCTATCAGTATAGTCTTCCTGCATCCCCGTTAAATCGAAAGCTGTGTATGTGTTCTCTTGCAGTTGGAGAAGTAAATCTTCCATATGCTGTTTAGTAGTTTGGTACAGCCTCTTAGTAATGTCATAGACGTCTTCAGTGAAGTAGGTAATGTTTTTGTCTTGACATTCTGCCAATAGTAGAGCATGGCGTTCGTCGAAATCCCCCCACAGAGTATTAAGGGAATCTAAACGTTTGCGTAAGTATTCTTCATTTTTCCTTTGTGTACTATCTTTTCTATAGTTAGAACATAAAGTTTTGATGTTGTTGTAACATTCCTGCTGTAGTTTCAGCATGTTGAGTGTTACCGGTAATTATTAATAGTATTATAATAGCTCCGAGGTCCGGCACGTAGTAGTTGGTAGCAGACGTAGAGCGTGGAGTTAGCTTATAGTAGCTCCGAAGTCCAGCACCTAGTAGACGGTGAAGACGTAGAGCGTAAAGTTAGTTAGTTGAAAGTAGTAGCTCCAAGGACCGGCACGTAGTAGTCGGTGTCGGCTGTAGAGCGTGGCGTTGGTTCGCGACTTCTTCTAATTCCCGTTGGTATTCGCAGTTCACGAAGTCCGCAAGGTCTTGGAATCGGTCGCTTCTGGTATTAGGCACACTGTCAACTTATTCACAATATTAATGCGCCTTCTCAATTTGACTGGTGAGATCCGCTTGTGGAAGGCCAGCCAAACCGATTCGCTATTGCAAATAAAGTCGAGTCCTGTACGAAATACCCTTTTCTCGAAGGACCATTAAATGTACAGTTTGTACATTTGTTCTTGGTTGTGGTGGTGGATACTGGCAGTTGTTGGTGGAGTGCTGGTGCTTTCTTGTAGTAGGGTGAAGAAAATACACCTTGTCACTTTCAGGGATTTATTCTTGTAGTAGTTTGGATGCTGATCCCTGGTCGCAGCTCAATAGCGACTCGGTAGCGACTTAGTAGCAACTCACCCACAATGTATTTGTGAGTGTTATTTATACTAATGTTATTAAAGTAGCCTAAAGTAGGCCGCAGCGTCAGCAAAACGCTGTACGTTGAACCGTACAAGGTAGATATGAAATATAATAAAATAGATATTTAATTGCATACAATACAGGGCTTTATAATAAATTCTTAAATCTTCTATCGATTATGTTATAAATCCCTATAAAAATAGCGTTCTTATATTAAACTAGCTGACGCCCGCGACTTCGTCCGCGTAATTAAAGTTTTTTTTAACTATCCCACGGGAAGTCTTTAATTTTTCGGGATCAAAAGTATCCTATATGTTGACTAGGGATATAAGCTACCACCAAACAAATTTTGTTAAAATCGGTCTAGTCGTTTCGGAGATCAGCCGGTACAAACAGACAAACAGAGAAACAAAACAATTGAAAAATCGAAATTAGTTCTATTTCACTTCTTACTTTCCCCTGACTCGCTTTTTTGCAATTTTTTTCATTATACAGAAATTCGACCTCTATAGTTTTATTTTTTTGTTTATAATATAATTTATTTATTTAATATTGTATAAGTTTCTTTGTACTAAACTAGATGGCGCTGTACTAAATTCAATCGCGCTTACATTTTATTTGTATTGGTTGTTGAATACTGGACCCTGGATTTGTAGGGTCGTGCTCTCGGTTCGGTATAGAATAAACATTTTGTACTGAAACACGCATTTAATTTGTACAAATATTTAGTTTATTCTTAATTACGTGTTTAATGTGTATTATTGTAACAGTATTATCTACGTTTAGAACATTTATTTATATTATATAAGTAAATAAACCTATCTATCCGTGCAGGAACGGAAAATAATATAATTTGCTGCGCTCGGGAGGCCTGTCATCCCTTTTTAACCGACTTCAAAAAAAAGGAGGAGGTTATCAATTCGTCGGGATCTTTTTTTATGTATGTTCACCGATTACTCCGATATTTATGATCTGATTTTTGTGTTTCTTTTTTTGTTCGACGCGAAATAGCTGCCATTTAGTCCCCTAAACATTTGACATGGTTTAGCCCAGTAGTTTTCATTTTAAGAATTTTTTTATGAAAAAATTTCCATTCCGTTCTATATGTACACCGATTACTCTGAGATTTATGATCCGATTTACGTGATTCTTTTTTTGTTCGATGCGGAATAGCATGTCTGTAGTCAATCGTGTACCATTCAACTTATTAAATATCTTATATATTTCTTAGTGCTCATTATTGACAATTCACACATTCGGCCACTGCCCATTCCGAATTTCTACTGTTGGAGGTTTTCGACTTTCGAAATCGAGGTTCAAATTAAAGAGGTTCTAGTGTATAACGGAACGAGAGCCTCTGCCACTAAGCTACTAAAACTTTATTTACATAAATATTTACACCCAATTAAGCATTTCTCAAACAACCAAACCTAAGCAAGAACAACTTGGTACAGAAAATCTTGAATTAGTGTACTCAGGTCCTAGCCGTATTCAAAGACTCGTTAATTAAATAGAGAGCGACAATCGTTTGTGCAGCCTAATTAGCGAGTCGGCAGCCCTTTGACAGTCTCGGGTAGAATTAAAGTCTTGCTTAAATATACACGTGTGTGTACGTTCTATATATAACACTAATATTCTAGTAATTCATATTTTAATCTTTAGTTACGTTTATTTAGTTGTTCTTTTTAAGGTTAATAATTAATTTTGTTATATACCCTCTTGTTTCTAAACGATACGACTGTATCGTCGGCCATTTCGTGATTAGCGCCTGTTTTGTATATAGTAGTTCTCTATAATTTACCATAATTTTATCTAAACTAATATTATAAAGTATTCAAATTCTTCATTGTTTCTTTGAACGCGATAATCTCAGGAACCGCTGGTCCGATAAAAAAAAATTCAATGTTGGATAGTACATTTATCGAGGAAGGCTATTATACTCATCACGCTAAAGCCAGATTTATATTTGTCTGATGTGTTGTGTCGTGATGCGCTCTGACGTCACAGCTACTAAACACATTTATGTGTCGTGTTCAGGCGCCTTCTGACGAAATCTTAAGTAAGTGTTTCTATAACTCTTAACGAATTCGTACATTACCATTACCTTCGAGATTAGCAATGAATTTCCAAGATTTTTCCGATTCTGAATCCGAATTTGAAGATCTTCAATATTTGGCACTAACAATACTTCTAATAAAAAAGGAAGAAAAGAAGATACTGGGTTCATCCGGTTAATACAAAAAGAGAGTTAAAAGGCGAGTTTCACTGTCTCGTTTAGGAACTTAAAAGTGATGACGAAAGATTTCATCAATATTTTAGATTATCCAAGACACAGTTTAACGAAATTCATAGCTTGATCGAATTGGATATAAAAAAAACATACGAAGTTTCGGAAACCTACCGGGTCTGGACATTTTGTATCATATATTACTTTATGTTGTCGTACAATTTCGATCAGTTCGTCCATTGTAGGTACCTTATAAAGTCCCGGCGTGGTTAATAACAGTGGTGCATGTAGTATAAAATGTATGTACATAAGTGGGTACTTTGAAATAAATCAGTGTTCAACCAACTTGCGTGTGTTTCACTACATGGTGACAGCGGTGCTATTTTAAATAAAATTTAAAGTGGTTAAATGGACTGCACCTTATAAAATATTGTGTACAAGTGTATAAATAGACTGGAAATATTAAAGTTAGCATATAATTATGGAACACGCGCGTCCTCCAGCGGAATTATGTCTCGAAGGCGGCCCGGCTGCGCGCTCAGAAGCGTGGAGGAAATGGCGGAAGCTCTTTGAGGTGTTTTTAAAGGCGTCTGGAGTAAGCAAAAAGCCTAAGGAAGTTCAGGCTAGTCTGTTGGTGAACCTCATTGGCTCGGCCGGTTACGAAGTATACACTACTTTCACATTTAAAGAGGGTGAAAATGAAGATGATATCGATTGCATATTAAAAAAGTTTGACGGTGATTTCGGTGCGAAACCCAATATAACTGTCAGGCGGTTTAAATTTTTTACTCGTAACCAAGAAGAAGGGGAAAATATCGATCAATATTTGCTGCTTTACGATTATTAAGCCAACAATGTGAATTTGGTGAGCTACAAGAAAGTTTGCTACGAGATAAGATTGTGTGTGGCATTATTAACAACACTGTGAGAGATCGTTTACTTCGCACTGATGACTTAACGTTACAAAAGGCAATGCAAATTTGTCAAGTGGCAGAAGTTTCAAACGAGGAAGGCAAATGTATCGACGGCGGTATGCAGGTGAACGCGGTTCACGATGGCGGCGCAGGCGTAAGCGACGGACGGCGGCGGCGTAACGGCGTACGCGGCGGCGGCAGGGGCCGGCCGCGCGGCGCTCGCGGCGCTGGTAGCTGGTGGCCGCAGCCCCCGCGCGCGCGCCCTGTCCTACGTGTGGCGGGCGGTGTTCGGGCGGCGTACGATGCCCCGCGAATAATGCGTTGTGTTTTGTGTTTGAAAAGAAAGGTCATTTCTCGCGAGTGTGTGAGCAACGGAAAATTGTACGTAAAGTATTAAATTTAAACGTAAATAGTGACAGTGAAAAGGATGACGAAATGTTTTATATTAACACGATTGAACAACCCAATAAACCAAGTAAGTTTTTGAAAGAATGGATAGAGATTGTTAAATGCAATAACAAACAATTTATTCTAAAAATAGATACAGGGTCTATCTATGATAAATGTTATTTCTAAAATGGAATATTTAAATTTGGGTTTTTCAATTATGAACCTTAAGCCTTTCACAAAGCGAGTACATTCCTTTACAGGTAACCAACTACCTATTCTGGGAATCGATAAGCTGTCCATTGTTTACAACAATAATCTTTATTTACGGAATTCCACCTCTATTTTTAGTTAAATGTAAAAATAGTATTTCTAAACCTTTATATATAATCTTTAAAAGGTCAATAAGAGAAGGCGTTTTTCCTGATTTATGGAAAGCTGCTAATATTGTACCCGTGCACAAAAAAGGCTCAAAATTAGTCATACAAAACTATAGACCCATATCCATTTTGAGTTCTATTCCAAAATTATTTGAGAAAATGGTTCACGACGTTATTTATGTTACAGTTACTTCCAACATTAGTTCCATGCAACATGGCTTCATTCGTAAAAGATCTGTAAATACGAATCTTTGTGAATTTGTCGGATATGTGTTAAATAATATGGATTCTAATGCCCAGGTGGACGTTATCTATACGGACTTTGAAAAGGCCTTTGACCGCGTCGATCATCAGATACTATTAACTAAATTGCATAATCTCGGAATACAGGGCGATCTCTTCAGATGGGTTAAATCTTACATCACAAACAGACGACAGGCGGTAGTTGTTGGTGGATACAAGTCTGATTACGTTTGTATTCCATCAGGCGTGCCTCAGGGATCCCACTTAGGACCTTTATTTTATAACGCGTATCTTTTTGATCTAGATACTTGCTTTAATAATGCTCGGCACCTACTCTATGCCGAAGATAAAAAAATATTTATGGCTGTTCGATCTATAGAAGACTGCTTAAAAATTCAAGATGACCTAGACAGACTCTCCGAGTATTATAAGAAAAACCATATATCCGTCAACATAGACAAATGTGTTGCCATTTCTTTTACACGTAAAACTAAAATAATTAACTTTGACTATGTAATTAATAATACATCATTAGTAAGAACAAAAGAAGTCCGGGATCATGGTGTACTCTTAGATTGTAAAATGAGTTTTGTTAAACATATAGATACAATTACTGACCGAGCTTATAAGAATCTTGGGTTTTTAATGCGAACTTGTAAGCCATTTAAGAATATGAAATGTTTAAAAATGATATATTACGCTTATGTTCGCAGTCATTTAGAATTTTGCAGTACTGTATGGAGTCCTAATTATTACACACATATAAACAAAATTGAACGTATCCAAAAACTTTTTGTCAAGCATTTAAATTTCAAGTTTAATAAACATTTCAATGATTATACTGCAGCTTGTCTACATTATAATCTTATACCTCTTAGTGAAAGAAGGCATTACCTCGATATGACGTTTTTGTACGATATCATAAATTCTGTTATCGATTGTCCCGCTCTCACTTCGTCTTTGAATATTAACGTACCACAGCGTTACCCTCGAAATTGTTCCTCATTCAAACTGTTTGCTACCCCTGTTTCGAAAACTAACTACGGACAAAATGAATATATGCGTCGTTGTACAAATACCTTCAACAAATATGTTAGTGATTTAGACATTTTTAATACTTCGAAATTAATTTTCAAGTCATTAGTCGTTAGTAAACTTATTAATAAGATTGAAAAGGAAAGTAGTATTTGTATTTAGACCTAACAATTTAGTTGTGTTTAGTTTCCCCGTCAGAATGTTTCACAGTATTAGATATATTAAGTAATTTATTTATTTTAGTGTAGTGTAACACACCATCTCCTATGTTCTTTTTTCTAGATTATAAGTATCCAGTTTTGGTTAAGATTTATTGTATGTATTGTTAAGCCTTCAAATTGTGGATTTACTGTCGGATACTTTTAATAAATAAATAAAAAATAAAAATAAAATTTACTTTCATTCGTTGTTGCAGATTTCAATTGTCAGAATGTGCTCGGTTTGAATGGTTGCATTACGTTAGGTTTAATTAATCATGTGAATACAATAAATATTGAAGAGTATTCTGATTTGTTTCATGGTTTTGGGAAATTACCGGGCAAATATAGTATTGCGGTGAATAAAAATATACAGCCGGTTATATGTCCTGCACGAAAAATTCCATTGGGACTTAAGGACAAGTTATTAGACGAGTTGCGTAGAATGGAGGGGCTAGGTGTGGTCAGAAAAGTCACACACCCAACTGACTGGGTGAATGCCATAGTTTTAATACCGAAAAAAGATGGTACTATTCGGGTTTGTTTGGATCCCAGACCTCTTAACCGGGCGGTGCGACGCGCGTATTACTCGCTGCCGACCGTGCCGGAGATGGCTGCGCGCCTGCACGGGGCGACCGTCTACAGCGTGCTCGACGCGCGCTGCGGCTTTTGGATGGTGGAAATTAACGACGCCAGTGCTGATCTCTGCACGTTTAGTACACCGTTTGGTCGGTATCAATTTTTACGTTTACCTTATGGGATTAATTGTGCGCCTGAAGTCTTTCACGCGAAACTACGACAGCATTTAGAAGATTTAGAGGGGGTCGAATCATTCGCGGATGATGTCATGGTTTGGGGAAGTACTAGTCAAGAACATGACCGTCGATTAAAAGGCTTTTTACAACGTGCTAGGGAGATCGGCATTAAGTTCAATCGTGACAAGTGTCAATTTGGTGTATCTGAAATTACGTACCTTGGGTCACAAGTTTAATGCTAACGGTATGGGAGTAGATGAGAGAAAGGTCAAGGCAATAATGGACATGCCTTACCCATGTGATAGGAAGGCCTTAGAAAGATTTCTAGGTATGGTGAACTATCTAGCAAAATTTATACATGGCTACTCAGAATGTGTGAACAGTTTAAGGACCTTATTAAAGAAGGAATCTGCATGGATATGGGAGCAACAACATTCTGATGCGGTAGACAAGCTGAAAGGCAAGCTGGCTACGGCACCTGTGTTGGCGCTGTACTGTGAGCGTACGCCCATAGTGCTGTCAGTGGACGCGTCGAGCGTGGCGTTAGGTGCGGTGTTGTTGCAGGCAGGTCGTCCGGTGGAGTTTGCCTCACTCACACTCACGGATGCACAAACTAGGTACGCCCAAATAGAAAAAGAAATGCTTGCTATTGTGTTTGCGGTTGAGCGCTTCAGGCAATACATTTATGGGCGGTCTGATGTTACAATTCACTCAGATCACAAACCTTTAGAAGCACTTTTTAGCAAGCCGCTAGTTTCAGTTCCAGCTCGTTTACAGAGAATGATGATGAGAGTACAAGGATATGAGTTTAAAGTCATTTATACACCTGGAAAATACATGTATATTGCGGACACTCTATCGAGAGCTCCCTTGAAAGAGCTAATGCAGGACCGCGTCTCAGCAGAGGTCGAGACACAAACGTGTTTTATGTTACAAAACGTACCGTTTAGTCCTCAAAAATTAGAAAAGATACAAAATGAAATAAAGAAGGACAGTGAATGTACATGGTTGCTAAATTATGTATTGAACGGTTGGCCTAGGAATAGGCGTGATGTGATTGAAAAAATCAAAGTATTCTGGCCATATCGTGAAAAGCTTCATTACGTAGCGGGAATCATTTTCAAAGGCGATCGTGTTTTTATTCCATCTGCATTACGCGCGGAAATGTTGTCACGTGTGCATGAAGGGCATTTAGGCATAGAACGATGTAAAAGGCGAGCGCGTGAAGTAATGTTCTGGCCAGGACTATGCGAAGATGTGGAGCGCACCGTGCGTCGTTGCACGGCGTGCGCGTTGCATGCGCCCTCTGCGCGTCGTCAGCCGCTACTGCAACATACCGTTCCTGCTCTGCCTTGGCATAAACTAGCGTCGGACACTTTTGAGTACAAAAAGAAAAATTACGTCGTTTTAGTGGACTATTTTTCTAATTATGTAGAAGTCGGAGAAGTAGTAAATGTAACATCAAGCAACATAATTAAGTTTATGAAGGAACAATTTTCGCGCCATGGAATACCGGCAGAATTAGTGACGGACAATGGGCCAGCCTATAGCTCTCAGGAGTTCAAAAAGTTTATGCGTGACTGGGAAGTAACACATGAGACATCATCTCCACGTTACCCACAATCGAACGGGAAAAGCGAAAGAACTGTTCAGACGGTAAAAAAATTATTGAAAAAGTGTGTGGACTCGGGAGAAGACTTTTACTTATCATTGCTCAATTTTAGAGCTACATCACGCAACGGCCTAGATTCTCCGGCACAAATGCTGATGGGTAGACGCTTAAATACAAAATTACCGGTCAGTGCGAAGCTCCTGGGGGAAAAAGTAAATAATGAACAAAATTATCAAGCGTTATTAAACAACCGGCTGACGATTAAAATATACTATGATCGTTCGGCAATGCCACTTAAACGTTTGTTCTTAGGTGATAAAGCAACAATGATAAACAATGGAACTAGAAAACCGGTTTCAGTGGTTGCACGGGCAACGCAGCCCAGAGCGTACATCGTAGAAGATGAGAGCGGAAATAGGTATCGACGAACTCGCAGTCACTTAGTAGTTCGAGGGTCTGGGGCTCCGGAGAAAAAGAAGTATATGGGTGACAAAAAGACACAAAAGCAGGTGAAAACTCCAGTTATACCTAGGCGTAGAAAAAAATCACTGGATACAACGGGCTCGTCACCGCAAGCGAGTCGCGTCGTGCCGTCTGCATCGCCCGCGTTAGAAGGCGAGGTCGAGGATTTAAACTCTTCGTTTCACAGCATCGCTGATGACTACAGCCCCAATAACACTACGGACTCGTCTAGCTGCTTATCCTCCCCATCCCCGAAATTAATTCCCGTAACAAGGTCAAAAGCCAGATTAGGACAAATATCTAGAGATGATTAAATTATATTTATTGGTTTGTGGTTTATTTATATTAATAAGAAAATATGTGTACTATAGTTATCTAGAAAATATTTTGAATTTATTTGTTTTTTATTAGGTTAATCTTTCTTATGTTTTAGTTTAATTAGTACTGTGTTGTATTTTTTTTCTCATTTTTTGTAAAAAGGAAAAGATGTAGTATAAAATGTATGTACATAAGTGGGTACTTTGAAATAAATCAGTGTTCAACCAACTTGCGTGTGTTTCACTACAGCGCACGAGAAATTCTGACGGTATACATTCCAGAACTGAAGCGTTCACACTTGTCTGATGCGGCGACACACCCGCCCCGCACCCCGCTGCTCTGACGCAGACTGGGATTTGATCTGTCGCGACATGACAGATGGCATCACGTCAGATTGCAACAGAATAGTATAAATCTCAGCGTGTTAAATATATGAAACCGATACCTCCCTGATGAGACACGTCACAACACGTCAGACAAATATAAATCCGGCTTAAGACCAATAGCAACGGAGCACCAAAGAATAATGTTTCAAAATCGGAATGTTTTGAAAATAATTTTCACGCGGACGGTCGCGGGCACAGCTAGTCTAAAATGCCTATGCCTAAAGAGGTCACTTTCACCTCTCGTGTAACAATATACTATTTATGTAATTGAAATTAATATCTATTTAATTTACCACCCAATTTTAATAGAGAAGATGGTTGGCAAGTACCACTTGTTTGGAATCCGATCATCAAAGTATTGAAACCCAAACCCGGCAAAAACCAACTGCCAGACCTCAAGACACTGTGATCTCTTTGTGCGTACAACGAAACACAAACCAAATTGACTGATAATTTCATTTAGTTTTCCTTCCACCCATTATAATATTATATAAAATCATTAAAGCTAGGCATGTTTGCTGAAGAGTTTCTTGCACCGCTTCTTCTTTTCAAGCCACAACATATTGCGAAGTGGTGGTAAATTAGATTAGGCTACCATAGAGTAAATAATAACCACAAACAAAATTAAAACTGAATAATTAAAAAGAAGTTGGCGGTAGGCAAAATAAAACTTTAATAATACCTCGTATATCGTCAATACTTAACATCATTGTCTTACGTGATCACGGGCACTGAAAAGTGGCCGAAACGTCAGAATTACCAAAATCAAATAAATTACCGCGCTTAAAACCGTTAAAACGTACTTTTATTATGTATACAAGTCGCGAAAACTTAAGAAAATATTAATATCTAATTGGTGGGCAAGTTCACGCATACACTACAAGTTACGTATTAGTGACGTGTCAGCCATACTGTCCTATTTGAAATATATTTTAAATGCCCTCTAAACTGTATATATTACCGTTTCTATTCTGAAGGTCACGTTGGTACATCCGCTATGTATACATTCTCTTTATTACTCGTAATTAAACGTAATAAATTAATGGACTCGACAACAACCCGGTCATTCATTGCGCTGTGTTCAATTTCTGTAATTAACTGGACGCATGACGTCCCAATGGGTCCGCCCTAATATTGGCCGATATATAGAGGTCTGTGGGTACAATATACAAGCTTAACAAGCAAGGTTTCACGTTAAACCAGTAAAGTGCATATTCATCGAACCACAATGTGTTTAGTAATGAGACTAGTGTTTCTTCGCTTTCGCTTGTTCAAGCAATTATACGACCCATCCTTGACTATGCGGATGCCTGCTATCTTAATATCACCCAATAGCAACTCATCAAACTTCAAAATATTATTGCACGCCGACAAAGTGAATGAACATTTGCAGTTTATTACCTTTCCCGCGTTTGGACTTCTTTTGTTTACTTTGTGTTTAAAACTTGTAATTAAGAACAACATCCTATTACTATTGTACTCGTTTATGGCGGTAAGTGTGGAGATTACATTTTCTTGGAAAATTCAGTCCACGCGTTCGATTGTTGTATTATAGTTGTTTAGTATAAAACAATGCCCAAACGGAGGGGTGAGTCAGTCAAGCGAGGATTACAATACGAGCAAGATGTGTACATTCGATTAGAATGTACACGTTTATATCTGTCCTTTATGCAGAACTGCTTAGAGTTCATAAAATAATATAGAATTGCTCGCGACGAAAGATGTAATTGTAAAATGTATATGGGAGTAGAAAGAGTATTAAATCTTAGCAGAAATTGCTAATGTAGCAGAAAAGAGGTGAGATGAGCGGCTGATACATATCATACGACCGTGTAGCAGACCTCAAACGTCGACCATAGAGGCTATAGACAGACTGATCAACAGGCATGATTAGTTTATAAGCATTCTGACTTTAATAAAAATGGCTGCGAACCATGTCATCATTACAATGTGCTTGGGATACTGTGCCAGCGAATCATTGCTTATTTCTATTTTCTATCCTTGGCGGTGGTATATCGACTGACTGCCGGGTCAAATTAACATTCATACTTTATAGACCTAAATATCTTATACTACCCGCATATACACTATAATTGCCATCGCTTATTACTTAGAGTAAATCGATTGTCAATTCACCGGTGGTGTCATAACATACCGACCCTGTTGAGGAGGTCCTCTACATTAAGTGCTGTATTGCCTGAAGAACATCCCTCAAGAGAGCAGCAGCGCATTCGTAGCACCTTCGGTGTTGCAAATGTCCATAGGCGATGGTAACCACTGTCCATCAAGTGGGCCGTCTGCCTGTCTGCAGATCTCCTGCAATAAAAAAAAAAAAAAAAAAAAAAAAAAAACTAATATATATAGGCATAGAAGAAATATTCATGACACCCATGTGGTTTAAAAAACGCTAAAAACCTGCTGTCACAGACAATTTTTAAGCTTTGTGAATTTATTCGCAATTTCCCAATAAATTTTTAAACAATGTCTACATAAAAAGTCTTTTTTCTGCCGTCATATTACAAAATTCAAGTCACTAATACAAATTCATTATTAAAATCGTACGTTGTTATATAGGTTCAAAAAATATTATGAGAAAATACAATATAAATAAGTTTTATTGTATTAGATTATTGGTTCTAAAAAAATTTGTCGAAAGAATGATTGATCTATTTTTGTCCTTGATCTAAAATTGACAATCAGAACATTGTCTATTTACGGAAGTCGCTTCAATTAAGCCTCTCAGCCACCCTTCCCCCCCTCCTCAATTTCCTCCATTCATCCTTATTTCTTGCCAGTCCGGTCCAGGATGGGATTCATATATCATTTCAAAAGAATTACAATACCATGTTACCATCATATTTTTAATAAGATCATGACAGAAATAATTTTAAATAAGCTTGATCTGTCAAGTACCTTATTTTTAGACCAAATAGTCAAAAATTCAAAAGAATGAAAGAATATTAAATATCCTAACATTTCAAAGACTTACAACAATAGCTTTATAGTCTGAAATAAAAACAGTAAATAACATTCAAATCAAATAAAAAGGGGGTATTCAACATGAAACGAAAAGCATTTTTTGCGGACATTAAAACACGAGCACATTTAGGATTTAAATCCAGAGTCATGTCGTAAGTACCAGGGAAGCAACAAAAGGATATGGTAATTTAAATGTTATAATAGATAAGAGATGCAAACATTTCCCGTTTGCAGTTTCGCATTGTTTACATTCACTTTTATCTTTTGTTTTTCAGTCGTTCTTTTTGTAAACTGGATACAATTTACTATGTTCAAAATAAAGTTTATTAAAGTCTCAAACGTAATAAAATTTTGCTGCATTTCACCCTCAACAACTATGTGGAATGGTCTGAGACATAGGTTAGGGAACAAGCTACCACCTTGCGTCATGTAAAATGTTCCAGAAAATATTGCGCGGCACTGGGGGACGTTGCACTGTCACGTAGATTGAGCGTTGCACGTCACTTTGGAGAAGATTTTGTTAAATAGATACTTTTACGTAGGCAACAATGGGCATGATGATAAAAAAAATTGTTTTGTAGTTCACACGCATTGTATCGTTATAATATATTTAATTTTAAGCTTCAAAACACGAAATTTGAAGTATTAAAAACTTCAAAACATTTCCGAGCAGTGTTTAAATAATTAAATATAATGTATTCTATCTTATTCTGTCACAGGCTTACTCCTATAGATTTTGGGTTTGTCTCTTTTTAGTGTCGCTTTTTCGTTTCATCGAGTTTCAAATCACAACGATTTTAAAGAAATTTCATTTACACAAAATAGTTTCATGCCTTTTTCTCGATACTTCACAACTATGACATGTCCCTTTAATCTACTAAAGTCAAATGAATGAATGGAATGAATGAACGAATGCATGAATGAATCAATGAAATGAATGAAAGAATGAAACTAATGAATGAATGAATGAAACGAAATGAAATAAGTAGTTTGCAACAATGAATGTCTTATTTTATGGATGCAATGATAGAATAGAATAGATAATGTGTAAATTACATTTTTCAAAATAAGCAAATTTACAATTTTCACCATTCATCTAGATGAAAATCGATCTAAGTGAATGTAAACACGCCTTTAAGGGCAGGCCTAAGTGGCTAAATGGCTTTCTGAACGTGGACTCTGACTTCGACCATGTATTAGTGTGAAAGCCAGGACGTGTTAACATTTCCTAAGAAAGTAGTAACTAGGGCTCACTCGCAAGGGCTACGTTCCACATGAGACTCACAACGGCCACGCTTACGGTCGCATTTTTCCCGTTTCACTTGTCTGCAGGCGTTACAATCATTAATACAAGCGGAACGGATTATGAAGCGTTAATATCACTAACCACGAATACACAAATGTCATTTATTGATTTAAAAATTACGCCTTTTTTAATGTCAATGAAAGGCACATACTGCACATGCACTTTCTCACAACACCAGCACCACCACCAGAGTGTATCTGTTACATACAGATACACTCTACATTAGTATAAGTTTAGTATCAAAATTAGAATAAATTAATAATACAATAAGTCATTCGTAAGGTACACCACAACACAAAAATCACTAAATTAATGTCACACACAAGAACCAGAATAACCAAGAAGCGTGTTTAAATTCTACAAATAAAATCTAGTTGTAAAAAAGGGTACGGAACTGGAGTCCGTAGAGTTGTTAAACAAAAAAAAATGTCAATTGATAGAGAGAATTAATGCACCTCTAGACATGGGACGTTGTGAGCGCTGTGTTATCGAAAAAATGACGTCATTAGTGGTTAGTCCAATATAACTGTTTGTTTGTCCTCACATTTTCAGAAAACGAGTACCTTTCAAAATTATCCCCACCCCCCATGTAATGCTTGTAATTTTATTAAATAATCACTTGTCGCTCATATTGTACTCGGATATTGGCAAAATCGATGCCAAGTGCATTGGATCCGTTAAACCAAAAAAGTGAAGTGAAGTGACGTCATTAGTGACGTTTTAGCCACGAACATAGCGACCGTGGTTGTTATGTGGAACGGCTGATGGAGGATTTTGGGCATTGTGAGCTACGCTAGAGGAACGCGCCCTTGGTTAAGAATTTATGTCACTGTATTTGAGTAACATTTGATTTATTAGCAAATATCACCAACATGCCATCTAAACATGGCCTGAATGAGCAAAGAACTTCAATACACTAAATGTATTGGATTTTTACATTAACCTGGCTAGTAGTACTACTACTAACTAGCAGAAGGTGATGTCAGGAGCCTTGAAAACAGACAAGACAAGAGCTATGAATGTCAAAGAAGCAAGTGAGGTGTGTAAGAATAAGCCTGTATGGCGCTCTGTTGTTCGTGCCTACCCCGCAAGGGACCTGGCGTGAAGTTATGTATTTATGTATGTAATTTTTACTTAAATGCAACATATCATACTTAGTATATTTAAAAAACTACAAAGTTGATATTAATTACCCTGGAAAAGGAGTCGCTGGTGGATACTCACAAGTTTACCAAATCTAATCGTATACTAATACTAATGTAATAACAAACTCTTCAGCTTTATAATATTATAAAGCTTAAGAGTTTGCGTGTTTGAACGCGCTAATCTCAGAACTTCTGGTCTGATTTAAAAAATCTTTCGGTATTAGGTAACCCATTTATTAAGAAAAGCTATAGGCTATATATCATCACGCTAAGACCAATAGGAGCGGAGCACCAATGAAGAATATTTCAAAATCGGGGAGGTATTTTAACTTACTTTTTTGTTAACTATTCCACGAGGGCGAAGTCGCAAGTAGAAGTTAGTTTAAAAATAAAGTTGATTTTTCTAAACGACACGTTTAAACGCTTGCCCTGGTCCCCTAGATTCGGGTGCGAGGAGTCGCTACTCACCTAAGTCTTATCCACAAAGCCCCCTTGCGGAAATAATAATTATTATAATACTCGACGACAAAAGGGCACCTTTTCATGCAGGAACGGAGATAATACAATTGTCTGGAGAAAGAAAACAACTCACAGCCAAGTGGTGCCCATCTGGATGGCTACCACCTCTGGTCTAGAGTATGCCGCCATGACAACCTTAAGTTGTGTTCCAGTATTAGAAGCCAGTTACCAGTCTCCATTTCTGTCTCCAAACATAAATGCTTGTAGTTGAGAGAGCGCAAAGATTAATTTTAAAGATTAGCTTATCTAAAAACATGCTTTTTCCTACTGTTGAACTATATAAACTAGCTGACGTATTAACAGTACGGCAATTATTTATCTTAGCCTGCACCTTAAGGAAACATTCACTAATCCCGTACAACAAGAATCCAAAACCCAAAAGACATTTATACGATGTTTGCACTATTAGAGGTGGAAAGACTAGTTTGTTTCGAAGATTTTTTGGTTTCCAAGGAAGTCGTTTATATAACAAGTTAAATAAATTATGTCGTATTTATGACTTAACCAAAAAAGAGACAAAACATTTAATTTGTAAATTCCTTAAGTCTCAAAACTACTTACAAACTGAGAATCTGATAATAGTTGCTGAATGACAATTAATTTTACTAACACTCAAATTTTACAAACATTGATTTTCCTACACACAAACACTCTTGTAACCATTATTACACACTCACCCACACATGCACGCATGCGCCCGCGTACACACATACTCACACTTTCTCACAGACACACACACATACACACACATCTCTCTATTGTTTTATTTCGTTGTTATTTTTTTTTTCTTTCATTGTAGTTATCTTTGGTGGCGGTTATTATAGAACTAGTGCTTAATGGGAGGCGAGGGCCAGGAGTATCATCATACAGGGTTTTACCTAGTTTGGGCTCCTGTCCTTCCCATTTAATTAAGTTTGTCAAAATTTTGTACTCTATAATTTTGTTTTCTTTTTATGGGAAGTAAATAAATAAATTATTATTATTATTATTATTATTATTATTTAGAGAGCGCTAGCACATTGTTAACACCTGTGTGTTATGGCCTAGGCGATGGTGACCGCTTCCATCAGGTGGGTTGTCTGCTTGTCTGCGGAACCCAGCTAATAAAAAAACCAATCTTGTTTTTTTCTTTTATTGCAGGAATTCAGCAGACAGGCAGACGGCCCATTTGATGGAAAGCGGTTACCATCGTCTATAGACATTTGCAACACCAAAGGTGCTATAAATGCGCTGCTGCGCTCTTAAGGGAGACTGGCACCTGGTCATTAATGCCGGAACCCAGCTCAAGGTTGTTATGGCGACATACTTTAGCCCAGGGGTGGTGGCCATCCAGTCGGACAAAGACCGTACCACCTGGCTGTGGGTTGTTGTGTCGCCTTTTACGAGCCGCCGGCCTCAGGGAATTGTATTCTTTCTCCGTTCCTGCACGGATAAAATGTTGCAACAAAAAATAAAAAGAACAGTTCTTTTTGCAATATTCCGTCGTCAATATTCAGTCAGGCGAGGCTACGAAGACTATTTGGTATACCTATGCTTCATAAACCCGCCTGGATTTAGACTTCATTTAACACTAAGCCGATTTCTACTTTTTCTTCACGATAATAACCTTACGCTATCGGCTTAGGGTGCCGGCTATACCAGTAAATTGTAGTTTACCGTGATTTATAATAGCACCGGCCAGAGCTAGATTAAAACACTGAAAGAGGCTTTACCTTCTCATTTTTTTAAAGTTATATTTTGTTATCTCCTTTCATAATAGATTTTCATATATTAAAAGTCGATTTTTTAATCAGCAAATATCAATCAGTTATCAATCAATTAAATTATAACCTGACTGAATTTAAAAGTGTAACTGTTTTATTCATGCAAGTGACATTCTTATTTTTTACTTAGTATACCTACTTTATTCTTATGAATAACTTTCATGTGGTGAATATTTTTTTTTTATTTCTGTTATGAAAACACATTGTTAGCGACAGAATTTTAATTGGTCATTTTTGTTGTGGACAGAGAGCATCTTCCAGACTCGCCAGCCGGAGCACACCTTCTCTCGACGCCCCGCATACCGCGCACGCCCATAGCTCGCATAGTTAGCAGCTAGGCGTCAGACTGAACGGGGGATATAAAAAGCGGCCTTGGAGGGCGGAATTATTGGTCACTTGCTCACATACATATGACACAAATACGCACTACTCTACTCTCTGCCGTTCATCATCATATTATTATTCTCTGTAAATCGTCTATGTATATTTTTTTGTTTTTAGTTTAAACACAGTTTAGTTTTTGGTAAAAAAAAAATCTACTTCTCAATTGCTTGAATAGCTTTAGAAATAATTGCAATGTATGTTGATATTTTTAATGTGAGTAGTTTGTAAAAAGGTTAGTCCGGTGTTGAATACTGTTATGAATGTATGGTTAATATATGTTTATTCTGTCATTGCAAATAAATACCTATCTTTAAAGAGTAGAAATATATATGTTAGTACCTGGGTATCTGACTGATAACGCCATCTGGCGGTAAACGTCATCCTCCCCCAATCCTTCCTCGCCCCCGCGCGCATACGCCGCTTGCTGGTACCTACAAGACAGAATGTAATCCGATCCGGCTCTGAAGTGATAGCCGCCGCTATTATAAAACTAAGGAAGATCAACCACAGCTGGCTGGCCAGGAAGCCTCCAGCAGCTGTCCGTCCAGGTAACCTAGATTCCGTTTCACAAAGAAGTTGGCCACCCTAATACAGTCCGTTGCCGCTTCACCACTCACAATAATAATTTAAGCGCCTGTAAGAAGTGTACTACCGGCACGTGCATACAAGTTTTGCATTGCAAAGATTGTAGGCCCTCGGCGCTCTTCAACAAGGATTGCTCTCGATATCCCTGTGACCCGCTCATCAGGTCCTGACTAGGTGGCAATTGTTACACCTCATGAGCATACTCTCCAATAAAGCAATCGAATAAAGAAAATTTTGAAAATCGGTCAACAATACACGAAGAAATCGCTTTAGAAGTCGGTTAATCAGTAACCCAATATTCTCAGTACAACAACGGAGCAATTTGTTTCTAACAGGAAATTGAAGTCCCGTAAATATAAATTACATTTCGTCCGAATAATAAAACAATATCACAGTTGGAAAGTTATTTAATTACATTCGATATGATTGGTAAAAACCCTCTGCCCCGGGCAGCTCCTATATCAATTAAGTGCGGTCAAACCCACCCCGGCCACCCCTGAACGTAATTATATTAACAAATGACAAAACGAGCATTTGTTTGTATTAGGAACACGTAATACATATGACGTTAATGGATAACAAATATAATATTTAATTAGGGAAGTTCACCGTGGGTTTTTCCAAGTAAACATCGAAAGAATCCCATGGGGCTTTGTTTATTTACACATATAGTCATAATTACCATGCTAGCTAAACACATGTTGTGTTTAAAGTGTATGCTTCGGGCCTGTGGTCTGTCATAATCCTTCTTCTCCGCTTTACACGATCTGTACTTCTTATTGTGAGACTGTCTTTATGCTTTTTTTTTGAGGCGGGGGAAAACATGTTGCACAATACCGGGTCCTTTACTAGGGCTTAGACCAAAGCAACGGGAGGTGACATCCACGAATGGAGCACCATAATCAAATCAAAACCTACCCAATACCCCACTAAAACCACCCTCCTCCCATTTGCCCCGCGCTTATGACAGGAAGAGCGTGAGACTGAGAACGTAGTTACGCCCACGCTGATGCTAGCGCATCAGTGCTTGAGAATACCCCAGGTAAGGCAAACGCACTTCTTCAACAGGGGTGAAGACTCCTCTGCTATTTTTCCTTAATTACAGTCTCATATTTGCAAATAATTAATTATTTTGCGCTGGCCCCCCTTGCAATGTACAATACAAATGCTTACATACTATAGTGCATTGCTTTTTAATTTTTTATTAATTTAGTACACTTATCTTCCAGGTTTCTTCGACAGTCTAATGCTAATCACATATTATTTAGTTATTGTGAGTTATAAGTATGTTTATTTAAATCTATTCATACTTTACTCTATTTGGAAATAAGACGATGTAGTTATGAATGTGACTGAATACATGTGATAATTTTAAAATTTAATAAGCGGCCGTAAATATTTTTAACATGTCAACATCAAACGAATTCAAAATAAGTAACAACGTCAACGTGACAACTTTAGGTTTGGCACAAACGAGCCACTTACAACAGACTCTGGTGGCTGTCGCGTGGCAGCAGCAGCTACACGCGCCACCGTCACCAGATGGCGGCGCGTGTAGCTCATAGTCTCGGTGCACACGGGCCACATGCTACAGCGACAAAACTAGCGCCACCGACCTATGTCCTGTAGTTTTAATAAATTTTATGTGGTGTCACCGCACACGGTTGATGCTGGTGGCCACCACTCGATACAAATCGTCGCTGCTCGCTTTTTTTGCCGGAAGCTGTCTCCCTTTGCGTCATTCTAGCTGTTCGAATCGAAGGAAACGCACGCAGTCCGTTCTAACGTTGATATAAGTCGTGGGCAGTAGATGATATTGCTCTAGCAGCTTGTCTTCAACTCAATTGACACTCCTCGCATCTTTTTATACTTCTTTTCTTTGCTTACAGCTCTGGAACGCGCTTCCTGTTACAATCAGACGAGCAAATCGCTAGCGATATTTACTATGATCATACTTTTTATATATTTTTTTTTATTTTTGTATTTTTTTTGTATTTATTTATTTTATTATTTCTTTATATTATTTTTATTTTTTTTGTATTTCTATATTTTTATATCATTTTTTTTTTTTGTCTGGAGAGATCGTTTTAGCGATAAGACCGCCTTGTACATAAGTAGATATAATTTAGTCTTAAGTCATGAGTATGGTACTAAAGTAATAACTAAACGATCGCGGGTCGCGGTTGTAGGAAGTGGGAGGGGCTATCATCGGTAAAACTTCTACGCACGACTTATATAAACGAATATGGATATAGAATTATTTGTATCGCAAATTCAAGCATGCAAGCCGCATGCTATTTGGGATACGAAAAGCGATAGTCACAGTAATAGAGGAGACAAAGTAAATCCGTCTTGTAATAGAGGCAGTAGTTCCCATAATATGGCTATACTTAACCGGTTTAAAAAATGGATTGAAAGAGTATCAAAACGCTTGTTACATTTGTGTGCGTTTGTTTAGATGTAATTGATTGATCGTGTACTAGCAGAAACTGATGTCAGGAGCCTTAGGAACAGACTAGCGTGCATGACAAGAGCTATGAATATCAAAGAAGCAAGTGGGGTGTGTAAGAATAGGCCTAAATGGCGCTCTGTTGTTCGTGCCTACCCCGCAAGGGACCTGGCGTGAAGTTATGTATGTATGCGTATGTATGTTTAGATGTATCTAATAACGGCAGTATTGTCTTCTACAACGACATTTGAGAAGTGATAACTTCCTGTGGGAGGGTAAACCGCTACATTACATAACGCGTTACGGCGCCAGTCTGTCTGGCTTCCCTTTTCCGCACGTTAAATTAGTTTAAGTTATCACATCTGTCGGGCGTCCCGAGACGCACACCGTCTGTTTTTTATAAGTAGCAGCGTAATCAAACCTTCTTTGTCGGAGTCCATTGTGATGCTTCACACCATGGCTTAATAACAACCTACGTTTGTAGCCGCTTCTAGCTTCAGGTAACGGCAATTTGTGGCTGTGGCCCGTGTGCGTCGACCCGTAGGCTGCATGTGGCGTGTGGCGGTCACTGTTGTAGCGCATAGCTACCACCAGCCGCACATGTGTGGCGAGACTAAAAAGTATGTGAACTGTTTGTCGCTGGCCACCAGTGGCTGCGATCGGTGACTCGTTTGCGTCGAGCTATAGAATTTAATATGCTCGCCAAATTATTTCATAATAAATTAACAATTCATGACTATCATATGTCACTTTATTAATATCACATATTTTGGTATACTAATTTTAACGAGAGTGAAGGGCTTTTATAGCATCATTAAATATGTAGAAAGATATATTTTTAATGTTTATTCTTTGAATATGAATATATTTAAATGTCATTTGGTAAATATGTTTCTTCAAGACAGTTTGTTTTACTGTTTATCAATAAAATAATAAGATTTTGTAGGAAACAAAGTATGGCTTTGAGAAATTCGCTTAAAACTTTCATATTATAAAAATATTATAAATAGACCGCCTATTGCATTGTTGATTTTCATTTCCATTAATTGTATCTAGTAAAATACAAGAGTATAAAATATAATTAAAAATAGTCACCGTAAATATCTATAGAAGCAGCAAAACTTATCGTAAATGTCGTTGCATAGGACATTATAAGGTTGGCAGACAGAGCTGAGAAATAAGTGTTGCGCTCTTGCCCGGCTACTATTCGAAATTGCATGCTTTCTCTTTTGAACAACACGCCGTAAGATGTATATACGTTACGTTAAGATTTGACTGAATTTGTACACACCACTCACCGAAAATAATTTCACTTGATAACGCATTATTTATCTTTTTGCAGCATACTTGGATGTACACGGATTTTCATATAACGATATTGAAATATCACGAAAAACGGACTATGAATGTATACTGTGACGAGATTTTCATATAATCCGTATGAAAATTACAATAAAGGATCATATTATACTTGACAGATCATACATTTGCATTCTCATGTGTCAATTTACTTTATGACAAACACTGCGAATTGCTGAATTACGCGGGCTATTAAACGCGGCTTTCAGGGTTCACAGAAAGAAATTGTGATGTTTCAGAACGTAGAGTTTTACAGATGAAAACATGATAAAAAATAATTTATTAGGTACTAGACCATTCTTAGAACAGTAAAAGAAAGTGCTATTACAACAAAAGAGGTTAAACTACCTATACTTAATAATTAAGGAAAATTTAAAATATACAGGCTGCCTGAAGTCGTCTTAAGTTATGCGCGTACAATGTACAGCCTACCTCCAATTTGCCGACATATCTTGGTGGACAATAGGGTTGAAGACACAAGATAATAATAGTAATATTTTATCAAACAGTTAATACTGTTACGAGTTGCGAGATTCGAACTAAAACGCGTTAGAATTATTATAGAGTTTATTGGAACTATACAAACACATATAACACAGGTACAAAATTTAACCGAACACAAAAAGTCCAAACATTATGCAGATGGTCGTAATTCAATCGCACGTCCAAAATCACTGTTAGATTCCCGATTGTAGTACACACGTCTCGCTTTGATCTTGGTTCTTGCTCGACTGCTCCCTTCACTCAATCAGGCCATCGTTTTACACTGCACTAATGTAATGTGCCCTTATCGTAGTCGATTTAATCCGCCACACCTGGCTAATGACTCGGCCGCAAACGGCCATAAAAGAGTACAGTAAAACAATGGGCTGTTTTCTAGAAATGTATGCCAATCAATACGTAAATAAAAGAAGACGATCACAAAAGAATTACAATCAGTTTAAATGCGACAGGTCATAAATGTGTTTTGTTTCTGATATGCAGGTGGATTCTGTTTTTGTCGGGACCTGAGTTGTAACAACTAACTCATTTTACTTGTACATACTTAGTCAGAGCAGCATTCTTGGAAACCAATTGCTTCTTGACACTTGAAGGACTTGGTTTCTCGGGGCTGCTGTGATATTTCTGTGAAGTACTGAATAAGGATGCTACATTCACTATTGTAATTAATGTATCAGTTCGATTATTTATTATTATAGTGTTATACTACCCATGTATAAAGATGGCAACCCTGTGTTAAATTCAATGTAATGAACGTATTCAATTAGTTATGCTGACGAATATCGGGGTAATGAAGTGGTTTTTATTAAATATTGATCGTGCTATTGAGAATTGATGATTTAAGCTGCAACAAAGATGCGAGATTGTTGAGTCTACAATTAATTAATAATGTTTGTACTAGGGCATCAAAACTTACGCTATGGTTTGATTAAAATCTGTACCAATAAATTAAATTGAAGTATCTGTGATTTCAAACTAAATTATACAAAATTTAAATTTTATGTGATAAAATGTATAATGGGTATGGATGTTATAAAATCATGGACGTATAAAGAACAACAGGTCCATGTAATAACTACATAAAGTTTGCTATCGATCAGTAAAAAATAACATTTGAATTCGAATTTTCTTTTTAATCTGGCCATTTTAAATCAATCGCAGAATTAAAAGCAGCGCAGATTAAATTATTTATGATTTAATCCAACAATTTGCTGTCCATCAGCGAAAACCGTATCGAAGTCGGCCCAGTATTTTTAGACAAATCGACAAACAGGCAAGAAGCTTCAATGTACAGACATGGCAATTTCAGAATTTTATAATATCGTCACGACCGACAAAATCAAAGTTACAACTGGTATGCAGGTGTAAATTTGGTAAAAACACATTTTATTACCTTTCGACATCTGGATTCTTTTGTTTATTTTGTGTTTGAAATTTGTGATTAGAAAACAGTCCATTGTGTTTTGTGACCTTTTATAGCAGTCATTAGCCAGGTTTGTCGGATTTAAAGTACAAACTGATTCTAGGAAATTCGGTCCACGCGGCCGGGCAGACATATTACTATTGTGCAGTATGAAGCAATGCCCCGAGTGAGGGAAGCGGCAGTCGAGCGATAATTACGAGCGAAGCAAGACTTGTGCACATTCGGTAATCTATGGACGTATTGTGTACGGTTATATATGTACCTGTGTTATAAGTGCTTGTAAAGTTCTAATAAACTACAATAATTGCAACGACATTTTCATTCGAGTCCTGCTACTCGTAACAATATTATAGATAGATATAGAAGATTGTATTTGAATTCAATGTAAAATATATCAAATACCCAATAGTTACTGTTATGAGGAAACGCAAACGATTTCCGCAACAGAAACGGCCGCACAATGCAATTAAAATTACGCGGGGATCAAAGCTTGCGGCTGCTAAGCCCAGCTCTTTGTCTCCCGTAATCCCCAGCAACGGCCAGAAGCGGTTTAATTCACCGCAGTTTCTTGCAAACGAGATTATTGTAACGACTAAACCTGTCAGGTAAAGAAAGGGAAGTTAAGAAGGATTTCTTATTAGAAAAGTGGATTAAATTATTTTCATGACAAAGTAATCTATCAAAGGAAAAAATAACAGAGCACTTTTCTCTGTTTTGTTTCACCGCCTCCCCATTATCTGGATGTATATATTTTTATGTATAATGTGTTTCTCTTAGTACAAAATAAAAAAAGCTGGTTAAAATAATATACTCGCTAAAGCTATACGAGTATATATGGCTAAGCGGCAATTATTTTATTTTAGCCATCTGCTAATGTTAAGTGTGGGAATCACACAAGTTAGTTAGTTTATTTATTTGCCATAATAGCAGGCAGAGGAATCTTAATCCATATAGCCAATTCTGATGTTTAATACGTCTTTGTATAGTAGCGCAATTGTATTGCAGGCTACAACCGACGCCATTCAATGAGTTCTTGTGAAAACTCAAAAGATCACATCTGACTATACATTTCACATTTCTCACAAAACACACAATTGCTACTCAAAAACTATCAATATCCTACAACTATTGTGCATTTTGGAGTAATTTTATATATTTTTAGAAAATAAAACTGCACAGCAACGTCTCCTTTCAGTTCCCGCTAAAAACTCAGAATCACACAAGAACATCAATCAACGTTCCATATTTAAAAATAATGCTTTATGGCCAGTAACAAACATCATTAGCCACAATAGAAACTCTTTCGTGAAGATTCCAACATTTTCTCACGGCCGTATGTGTTCACATACTTGCCCATTTCCCTCGACATTTTCCTGCTTAATGCCGTGGAAGTGGGCATAATGTAAATAATCCATAAATTTATTTCAACATTTTCGTGTAAGGATTTCCAACGGGTGATAAAAAAACAATAATTGGTCGTATAACGATAATTTGAACAGCCAAAACGAACAAGGGAATGCTTTTAGCCGTAAGCCAAAAATTGGTTTGTTAAGGAGTATCAACGATTTTTCGCTTTTATTAGGTATTTGCAATTGCAAAGTTCATGGATTTAAAACTTTATTGAAAAAGACCGGCTAAGTGCGTGTTACGCTACGCACGGTCAGAGTATGCGATAGTGAAGAAAACCCGTATTTTTATCAATACATACATAAATTTATAGTTTGACCTTCTTTTTATTTATATTGTACATTAGCTTTCCCTGTGGCTATGCCGCATAACTTAAATTAGTTTTTTCTATGACGGCCTTGTTGGTTGAGTGGGCTCAGCTTTTGCCACCCTACCTCACTGTACCGCAGAGGTTCCAATCCTGTCATGGTAAATTTCAGAAGTAATTTTCTGCGTTATTTACTATAGTCTGGGTATTTAGGATCAGTTCCAGACTAGCCTGTTGTATACTACCCATTACACAAGCGTAACTTGCCTACTTTGGGTATATACAATATGTGTTTGTCTCCTGATTATTTATTTATATATCGTGAGTGAATCCACGGGCTAAAGCTAGTATATATACATATTATATATAGACCTCTTTTGAAAAATTATCTAACTGATCGTGGAAACCGCTTAAAATTCGTTGCGTGGCTTAGGAGTTAGCGTTTATACAGACAGACAAATCCGGAAAGAGACTTTGTTTTGTACTATGTAGAGATAAAAATTACCTTCTATAAAATACATACATAGACTTTCACATTTTTATAGTATTCCTTTTCTTCTCTTGTGTGTATAACTCAACTACTTATTGTGTGTATAATTCAGAAACTGGTTGCATACTCGACCTACTACCATGCCGATGGCTCGCACCGCACTCACTAACGTACTACTTTTAAGCAGACGCTTAGCTGCTAATCGAGAGAGCTACATAGTAAGCGGAGCGTGGGATAGGGGAGTCCCGGGGGGCAGATTAAGGGGTGATTCTGTCTGCCTTTGCAACACTTCTATACATAAACTTCGTAATATCACCCAGTACCACCAACAGCCACAATAACTATATTGAACAAAGCTTTAGCTTTTTATGACAGACGAACAAAGAATATCCCGTTTTTTTATTTTTTGTACAGGGTCCAGCTGCATAGCCATAGATGGCTGTTTCTGTGAAATTCTATGGGCTTCCCGAATCCGTGGAAGCTGAGATGTTCAGCCCGGAAGCAGTCCGCTCGAGGAAGCACCTCCTGTGAGGCTCGACCATGGCTCGATCGCTGCAGGAGGATAACTCTAATAGGCTAAGCTATAAAAAGCAGAATGAGCTAAGTCAATAGGCTTAAGTGATGCAAAGAAGGAAGACTTATCGACTCCACCAGCGAAGCCGATCTTAGTCTATTTTTACAATGGACTCGTAAGGTGTTATGGTTGCTAGAGAAGCAGCAGCGGAAGCAACTTTTCAGCAACGCAACACGCCTAAGTCTAAAGGCCTTACTTATAATCGTTTGTTAAATTTTAAGAAACTGCTCAGCAACTGATTAACGAAAATCTTACCCATAAACTCCTCTTAGGGATAATAGGACTTGGTAAAGTAACTCATAAATAACTGTAAAAAATAACCAACATCGAGAGGTAGTTTAAGTGACTGCTAAAAGGCAAGATGGCAAGTTTTATTTGAAAAAGCCATTGATTAGGGGCTTAAGAGTCTCTTATTTAAGAGATGGCTAATCCTTTCTTAACGAGATTATTATAAGTAAGGCCCTTAATGTGTTTGGTAGGCTTACGTTGTGTGAGTGGACGGGGGCCGTAGGCTCTCCGTTGCCTGTTCAGTCTGAGTCTGTTATGCCAGGCTGATGTTCTGAGCCTCAGGCGATTCATTATCCCGTATTAGGCGATTTCGCTTCCTTTTATACTCTCTAACCAACAACACCGTCTTAAAATTTTAACAATCCTTTAATCTAAAACTTATTACAAAGGTTATGAAAAAATTTAAAAATATTTATCAAGTACCTAACAATATGAATATTACCCTATAAATACCATCTAGTTTTTATTAAAGTAAAACACACTACTTTCTGAATAAATCAATTGTAGGTTTTTTAAGAAAAACAATAATATCTTCATTTCAAAGACCGTGTTTCTTAGCACGGTAAGTAATGTATAAAATATTTCCATATTATAATCTATCACAATCATTGGCGTTTACGCGTTACACATAATGGGCCTTACTTATAATAATCTCGTTAAGAAAGGATTAGCCATCTCTTAAATAAGAGACTGTTAAGCCCTTAATCAATGGCTGTTTCAAATAAAACTTGCCATCTTGCCTCTTAGCAGTCACTTAAACTACCTCTCGATGTTGGTTATTTTTGACAGTTATTTATGAGTTACTTTACTACCACCTCTTATCCTTAAGAGGAGTTTATGGGTAAGATTTTCGGTAATCAGTTGTTGAACAGTTTCTTAAAATTTAATAAAGTATTATAAGTAAGGCTAAATATGATTACTAGTATCTCTATAATTTGACTCGGGACTAAAAGGTCGACAGCGCCGTGAGTTTATTAGCGCTTACGGTTTTTATTCGTGCATATTGTTACAACTTAGGCCCCGACAATGACAACGTGTCAGCATTTGAACTAATTGTAATCTTTTTATGATCGTCTTCTTTTTTTCACTTATTTATTGGCATACGTTTCTAGTTATTAACAGCCTATTGTTCATGCTCAGGAGCATCATTAGCCAAGTGTTGCGGATTACAAGTCCAAGAAAATTCTAGGAAATTGTGAACATTACTGGGCATTTGCATTTGTGAAGTATAAAACGACGGCCTGATTGAGAGAGGGGGTCAGTTGAGCTACAACTACGATATGCGTTTTATTGAATTACGACCTTCTGCATTACGTTTCGATTTGTTGTGTACGGTTATATATGTACCTGTGTTATTCCTGTTTGTATAGTTCTAATAAACTCTATAATAATTCTAACGGCATTTTAATTCGAGTCCCGCTAACTCGTAACAACATATTATTACTGTATTAATATCTCTTACACTAGACGGCTCTTCGCGCGTATTGGATGAATTAGCAACGCATAACCCGATCGAGCACCGGCTTTTGTTTCAAAATAAGCGGTAAGATTGCAAAATTAAAAATACAAATTTTAATACGAAAATGCATCCATCGCCTGTTAGATGTTTTTTTAACAGGGTACACCCCTGAATCGGCGCTTGCTTGACCTTAGCCGACTTTTTACCCTGAGCCACTGAAGAGTACTCAATAATAGTAAGAGTAAAGTTCAAAGTGTTACTTTAGACCCTTTATGGTAGGAGCTTTTTACCATTACCGAAACTAACCCATAACTTTCCAAAAACGCCAAGGGTTATTGCTAGAACCTGTCCCAAAACAATTAATCAGCCCATAAGGCTATCTTCGAAGGTGCCCATAAAAGTTAGTTAGCTGATAACCTGAATATATATATACTGAATGCTCAAGAGCAAAATGAACTAACTCACACCCATGTAGAGTTCTAAAGTGAGTCCTAATCACATAGAAATAAGAATAATTTTGTAACTGTTACTTATATATAATTAGATCTTTTAAGTGTGCCATTATATTAGGGTCATGCTAATTTTCTACTCTTAACAATTGATTGCAGGACCAATCTCTATATCACTCCAAAAACCAATGTAGGGCAGATTAAAATGTCTCAATTTTACTATCATATAGATATCTATAATAATATAAAATTCTGAACATGCCATGAATGTACTTTGAAGGTGTTAAAAAACAACTGGAATAGACTACATAAACGATGGAGAATACGATGCAATTTTTTTTTGATGTTTTGTCTGTTTGTCGGTTTTTTGGGATTCACGTTAACACTACTGGGCCAATTTACGTACTCTTTGACACTACCCGTGATCAGAAGGCTAACTCATATTTTGCAAAACAAATAAGTATTGAAATATAGCGTGGCAATGGAGCCAGCGTCGTGCGCTCCCCGTTTGCAGTGATCTGCTAAATAATGTATTTTAGTTTAATTAATTAACACATTAGTGTTAAAACTAGGCGTGTGTAACTCTTTACTGAATCGACTCACTGATCCGAAACATTTAAGTGTTCCTAAAGATTGGAACATCAATAATGTTTCAAATTCATCATTTGAATCTGGAACATCGCGATCTCTCTGCCTCTCTGTTCAGTGCGATCATTTCGCTTTCGTGTGAGAGAGACCGATCAGAGCATAATGAATCACAGAGCAACAAGCGTAGCGAGAGAGCAGGAAAGCAATAAAATATAAGCTAATGAGAAACAATAATATCGGTTTTATTAATGATCTCACATTGTATCTGGAACATTGTACAGTTCCAGATACAAAATATTCCAATCACAAAAATGTGACATTTCTCCCACGCCTAGTTAAACTTTGTTAAAAACTTTGTTGTGTTTGTAATGTCTGTTTCAGAGCCCGAAGTCTTCTTTGCTAATTTACGAAGATTTATAGATGACCGGGATGGGTGGAGGAGCGAGTTGGAATGATCCTCCGTTAATAGGAAGATCTTTCGCTGAGACTATTGCTGTGCCTCGCAAGCCTAGACACAACTATTACTGTTTGAAAGTACATTTATTCTTTTTACGTGTCGGGAATTGTTTGCGTCTTCAATTATTGCACAGCGCCGTCTATGGGCTTGTAAGTGTTCCACTACATTGCCCTCGTGGTTGATTTCACTTTCACTAGATGGTGTTACTGGTATTCATCAATATGTGTTTTGAATTAGATATTACTTTTGACATTTTTAAAAATAAAACCACGAATCGATTTACCAAACCTATATTAAAGCGACCGAAGCCCCGGGTAAACTTAGTAAAGGTAATATTTTATTAGAAATTAAAATAGGATAATCATTTATTAACCAAATTTACTCTTAGTATGATACTTCTACGAGAATGCCGATTTAATTGATAAAAGCCAAGAATTCTACAGTCAACTTTTGTGAATCGCAATTAGTAGTTAATGCTGATATAATTAACCAAGTCTCACTTCGCAGAATAACTAACCGCCCTATTGCGTTACATGTGCATCGGACCAAAGTCAGAATGAGACCAGTCGTTCTTTTTTTTCAGTACCGATTTGTCTTTATGCTGGTCCGAAGGCCTTACAGCTTTACTTAGGTTTTTAAATTGGTTAATAAAGAGTAAAAAGTTTAAAATCAGTATATTTGATTACAAAGCGACAATCGAAGGAAAAAACAGAATTTAACAGTAGCTAAGAAGAACTGTCACATCACACGGTTGAAAACAGCATTCATTGACGATACCATCACGCTTCCCAATTTGTAAAGCAGCAGACTCCAGAGGCTGTTTATTCACCTGATTTACAGATTGGTTTTCTTCATAGAAGCAGTAATAAGCCCAAGCATCTGCCAGTTTTTTACCACAGTAGAATTGACGTTCCTGTCCTTCTACATCCAGAAGACTCATAGCTACGACTACAGTGCAAAAGAACACAAAGCTCTTCATGGTAGAAATATTTTATGTGGTCTTTCTTGATAGACTTTTAACTTTTGCTATTTGTAGATCTTAGAATGATGTTGTGTCGCCAATGTACTTGATCCTAATGTATTTTCCAATCAGGTATTCTGGGGTTTTATATGGGAGATGTTCATTAATATTCCATATTCCACCCACTTTAATTATGTAGATTAAATACATGTTCCTGTTTATTTAGTGTTTGAGAAATTTGGTAACATCTTTGTTAAAGAAATTACTCCGTGTGACTTTGTCTGCTGAATTAGAGAATCAAGTAAAAACGCAACTGTAGATTTTTATATCACACAATGTTCCATATAACTTGAGGGATAATGGGTTGTCTATAATAAATTTCCTCTCCTATTTCACACACTTTTACAGTCTACGTCCTCCCACAATATGTCTCACTGCCTGCGTATTTATTTTTAGTTATTATTAAATTTTAATTGAAAGTGGTGGATGTTGGAATTACAACTGTTTGATTCATAAACTGACTATATTCTAGAAAAGCTATTTACTTTAGTTGAATGATTATTGCATTTTCTATTTAAAACTAACCGTTTCTCTAGAACAGGATTACCTAAAGTACAAAGAGCTTCTCGCAAAACGCAAAGAGTATTTTACGCGGTTTCTCCATATCTTTGTACTGGCAAATAATATATAGACATAGATAACACTTTATTGTTCACCAAAACAAAAATTACAAAAATTCAAAATAAGAGAATATATAGTTACTTGGTAAAAAGGCGGTCTTATTGCTAAAAGCTATCTCTTTAGGCAACTTGACTCAAAGAAAATTCATAGATTAATAAAAAACGGCAAAAAAATAAAAATAAAAATAACATACATGTACAGCAGATTACAGACTAGAATATAGTAAACTAGCACATACATTATTGCGTAAGACTAACATAATGTTTCCTCAGTGAATTTTTAAATACGGCAAAGGGTTTAGCTTTTCTGACGTCAGTGGGCATTATACTTTCCTGTGAAACTTGATCCATATACATCTAGTAGTTTTTGAAAAACAAATAGAGCGACAGAGGGATCGACGAAATGATATGATGATTTCTTAAAGTTGTTGTCGCTAACATGGCTGCAGAACGTTAATAACAGATTTAATTAAAATATTAAAGGTTCAATTATTTAGATAAGTTTATAAATAACTCAGAATATTCAAAAGTCGTAGGTGAATGATGTCATGATCTGCTTCATTGGATAATTTTAAGAGATCGGAATAGACTGATAGACGTATTTGCTTTGTCGTTATTATTAAAAGGAAATATTGGAAGTAAACGTAACTGACATCTTCATCTTCCTACATAATGATCACATATGTAGAATATTCATGAACCACTTTCACATATAAAAGTAGTATATCTCAAAAACAAGGCATTCATATTCAGTTCTCGAAATGTGGCTGTTGAGTGCTGCTACTCAGTCTGATCAACCTAGAGTCTATTGTGGAAGACAACTTGCAAATACACTCGCGTATTGGTGCCCAATCATATACGGAGAAAAGCGCTCTGGAAGCACTAACACTATTCACGATTATTCGAACGGTTGGTTCATGAGGCAGGTCAGAAATCCTATCCAGGAGTCTGGTATCATTGACGAGTACTGCCTCCAACCTTGCACGTTGAAAGTACTGCTCACTTACTGTTAAAATTGTAAAGATTAATGTGTGATATACAGTAGTTGACGAGAATACCATGTTGCTATATGTGTTGTCTACAAATATCTATGAGTTGATCTCTCTGTGTCTATGTCTCGATAAAACATGTAACATGTATATGTGCGTATTAAACTCAATACAAAAAGAAAATGGGTATATTCTTAGTCCCTTACAATTACAAGTGCTCTGCAATAGTTACTAACAAAAATCAGTCTTATAACGCCAAAGTCCCTTCATTGTCTCTGATCCTCAGCTTCAATTGCAGTTCATCTTAACAGTTCAGGCATTTTGGTTCCTATTTTCCATAATAGTCCTACATTGGTCAGGACTTATTTTTGAGTAAATTCCTGTAGTCACAGGGAAAGTTGTCGATTGGAGTTATATCACATTTTGATTAAATTACTGAAAATACCCTACGTCTTAACCTTTCCATAGACTTTCACCAAAATCTAAGACTTCGGGCCATAGATTATTAATACCTATTCATACTCTGAACTGCTAAAAGGTATCCTCTGATTCTACAAGGGACAAATGGATTCCACAGGTCAGCTACGGGAATAACTCAAGCATTCTACATTAGATGAAACAAATACAAAGCATATTGCTAAATTGCCAAAACAATTATGGTCATAGCCACCACTACGTACTGAGAAAAGTAAATTCCTGATTTTCGTGCCGGTAGTGTGCTGTAGCCTATTTTGTCCTAAACCGTGCGGTAACACTTCGGACAGGTTCAAATAAGGATCCCACCGATATACTCAAGCCTCATAGCTCCTATCCTTTACAAAATGCTTGTATCAATTAAGTGAACCGCACAGCCGCAGCACTTGGTTGAACGAGGAAGCGATTGTCACAAACGGATGCTGCAAATAATTGAGGCTTCTCACCCATCAAGAACTACAAACTATGATGACGCCTTATACGACGGACGAGTAATTAATAACGGTTTTAGCCCGGCAACATTTGTAATTATATAAATAAATACAAGTATAACATTGTGCGTATTATTTCTTGACTGGATGACATTTTGATTTTGCGGATTTAAAGATTTTAATTATTTGTCCGGAAAACTACAAAGAAATAAAATACAACAGTTCAAAGGTTGGTATTTATAAATTGCTTGGATTGTATACTGAATTCCAAGAATTGTTCAGAATGAATAATTTTAGTAAACCTTTTCAAGACATACAATCTCTTTTGTCTATGTATATTTTACTAGTTGATACCCGCCCACTTCGCGTGCCATAAAATATAAATTTCGTAGAATCCGTTCATAGTTGACGCTTAGCGTAGACTTTCTTAGCTTGATGAAAAGAGGGTCCATACAAAAATTTCAAGTCTATAGACATTTATAGTTCCTGAGATATCGTGATGAATATACGTGGAAACCGTTCAATTACATATATATAAATATATATATATATATATATCATCCCCGTGCAAGTTATTTCGTGTAAATTTTGAATTCGCATATACAAATCTCTAAGTTGTGGTAGCGTAATGGCTAGCGCACGCGTCCCGCACCCACCCAAAGGGCGCGGGTTTAATCCTGGCCGGAGCACCTTCACTTAGGCAGTTTTCTGAGCTAATGCGCATATTGTTACTATTACCACGTGCTAACAACGGTGAAGGAAAACCTCGCGATGACACTACTGTCCGTTCCCATATTAGGAGGCGCTAGCCTAGGAATGGGACAGTTATGGGCTGTTATTATTTGTTATTATAAAAATGTCCCCCATGACACAATGATAAGACCATTATTATTCGTTCGGTGAACTACATGGTGCCAATAACACCCGTCCGGCTAACTAGCAATAGGAATCTGATCGGTTCAAATTCAAATTCAAAACTTTTTATTGAAAATAAGTTCCACTGGAGAACACTTTTTGAAGGTCATGTAGGTTAAAATTTAATTTTACTTCCTAGTCTATGTACACCGCTTCACTACATGTTATTGCTGTTAAGCAGAGGATGCGGCAAGAAACTCCCCAGCAGCACGTCTAGCTAAAAATTGTTTTTCTTTATATTTATCTTATTATATTTATATCTCATGTGATTTTTTTATAAGTTTTATACAGAAGTATGTTACAAAGCGACTTTTGAAGCTACGGCGTAGAGCGTGTTGATAGGGTCGCCTTTTGTTTTATCACGTTCCTATTGTCTTGTGCATTATTGTTTTGGTGAACAATAAAGTGTTGCTTATGTCAATTTTCTTAACTGCCTAACCAAAGACGACTTTTTTTGGTCAGGGGTAATCCGTTTGAGGACTAAGCCGCGACAGGCACAGATATCTGGGGGATGTTCGCGACCCGTGTGAGTGTGGGATTCGCCATATCTGGGGAGGCGCTAGCGTGCCCAGACAGAACTGGTGTCACGCTATTGCCACTCCCCAGTTAGGGATATCCGCTAAAACCCCTGGGTGTTCCGTCTTGCGCCATATGCCAGGGCTACGGGACTGCGGTTTTTCCAACTACGCCCTGGCAGGCGTGGGCCTCGCTAACCAGGCTACTTCCAATGATGGGGAGCTTCTCCTCCAGCGCCTACTAGGTCTATTCCAGGCGTGGGGCGGTCTGTAACGCGCACCACAGGAAGAGAGATGAGCGCGCACGGAACACTCACGCTATCTTCTCGACGGCATACGGCGAGCGGAGCAGGGAAGTACGCTCAATCTCCCGCTCCGCCTCCAACCAAAGACGGCTGATCGGACTGCGGCTAGCCACATAGTACGTATGGGCACTAAGGTTACAGTAATAACCTTTAGTACCAAAGCTGTTTCAAATTTAAAAAAAAAACAAATACGCATATATTAGAAAAGCATCTTTAACCACGAAAAATTAGGAATTCATAAATTTGGAATAATGACGGGAAATTTATTTTTAGGTAGCAAATATTGATTCTCTAAAAAATGAGCCCTAAAATATCTATAATTGAAACAATAAATTAAGCTTACAAATAGGTGCCATTAATAATGTCCGTTCATAATAAATCAGTTCGCCAGTTTCAGCAAAATTATCTTCCCTTCAATTTCAAAATCGACATGTTAACAAAGCTTCAATATTGTGCCAGAATAAATTGCTTTTTAAAATTTACGGTTTATTTTAAAAGCCATAGACAGAGTTCAAACGGTCTCGAGTTTTTACTCTGTGAAAACAAGAGACCGTTTTAGCATTTGATTGCAAAAAGTATTTTAATATTCTATCTTTTTAAAATAATTAATTTTGATTATTTTATTCTTGCTCATAAATAGAATGAATGCTATCGTTTCTTACGCATGGTTCTAAATTGGTTGTCTGAAAGGTTTCCGCTAATTGTTACTACTTTTTATACACTTGTAATTCAAAAAGAAAAAAAAGCGTGTATTTTTCAAAGTCGGAACAGACAAAATATATATTAATGAAGCAAAACAATTTTACAGTTGCATGCCGCAATTGGACAAATGAGGCTGTCACTCAGTATATTGCTGTTCATACATACACACACATTTATTTGTCAAAAATAATATTAAATTTGAATATTCATTTATATTTATGGTTTTTAAAAGAAAAATGAATGACAAATTAAAAAACACACCGAATTGAGATACTTGTATGGGTTTATGTCAAATTTTATCCACTAGTAAGTCAAATAAATGTTTAGTAAGATATAGAAATTACTTATAGCGATATCTTCCAGGCAACTCCGGGTTGTGTGGAAGAGATCGTTATAAGCAATAAGTCAATAAGGCCGCCCATTGTTCTAATGGAAATGTGTTTATAATAAATATCTAGGTATAAGTTATGGTGAATATTAAAGAGTTTCCATTCATTCATTCATTCAGAAATCTGCAGCATGTTTCGTACAACTAGGTGCATACAAAACGGATTTAAAGTAGCGTAGCTATAAAGCAATTCTACACTATCGACTAACGCTACGTTGCGAAATTCAGTTTTCTGTATTAATTTAAACCGTCTAATCTTTTGTCTGACAACTGCTTAAAACTTGACATGATCTCCATATATACTCCATAAGGAGTGCGATTTTCTACCAATGAGAATATAGATACACAGCATAAGTTAAATTGTATGTGTGTGTATGTATATATATATATATAAATAAGAAACAACACGTAAAGAGTATAAAAACAAAATAATAGATAATAAGTAATAAATCGATATAAAGACTCTAATAGAAGCAAGAAAAAGAAATAGTTTTAAGTTTCGTTGAAAAGAACGAAATAAATAAAATAAAGGAAATTATTTATCCATGAAATTAAAAAAGAAAAGAAAAAACAACATCTCCATTTTACCCTATTATAGAGGAGAAGGCAGAAACAGTGTACCCGGACGCCCGATAGAAGTGATAACTGAAACTAATCAAGTTGAACTATTAATATTGAAATTGTTTAATTTGAGGAGCCTGCCCACCGTTACGCCAGCCAGACTGGCGCCGTAACGCATTACGTAACGAAGTGGTTTACCCTCCTATAAGAAGTTATCGCTTCAAAAAACCTTGCATGTGTATTGCATGTATGATAGCGTAGTTTACGCAATCAGTGTGGAAAAAGTGTCTTTAGTTGCTAGAACAAATCTCGAGTCTCGACTTTCGAACAACACTAAGCCATAGATCAATACTAAGCAATTAAACCATGGACGTAGTAACACCGAATAAATTAAGTTTTAACTCAATTTAAACAAAATTGATGAGGTACAAAGCAGTTTTAATTAACATAACTACAAACATATTACTAAGAAACTGTGATTAACAGACGCAACGTTAATTTATGTTTCAAAAAAGAAGATATTTTTTAATTGAGAAGCGTGCAGTCTAAGAACCTAGTGTGGTCGTCGTGCAGACGTCGTTTTTTTAAGTCATTTTTTTTCTTTCTTTCTTGTTGTTACTACCGACAAAGACAAATTCACACCTGCATACCTGTTTTATTACTCTCCAATATTTGGACTTCTTTTGTTTGCTTTGTGTTTAAAATTTGTGATAAAAAAACTGGTCATTGTGTACTGTAATCTTTTAGGGCCTAATGTTGTCTCACTGCCAGGTGACTAGGATTTAAAATACAAACTGATTCTAAGAAAATCGGTCCACGCGGCCGACATATTGCATCTGTGCAGTATAAAGCAATGCCCCAATTGAGAGACGATGCAGTCAAGCGATAACAATGAGTGAAGAAAGGGTTGTGTACATTCAGTAATCTATTTAGTGACGGGCTTTGCGAGTGTTATTCAATTGTACATCACGTTTGGATTTGTTGCGTTCGGTTATATTTGTAACTGTGTTATACGTGTTTCTATAGTTCTAATAAACTCTATAGTAATTCTAACGGCATTTAAATTCGAGTCCTGCAACATTATATTTTATATTGCATACAAAATATAGATAATTGATACACATAAAAAGAAACAATCGAAAATAAAGTCTCACTTTGCTGTGATGAAAACAATGAATTTCACTGAAAAAGCTTTAGCCGGCTCAATGGGTTTTCATTTGATACAAAAAATAACACAGCATTGATGCAAACGATAAATAAAAACTATTAGCGCTTGTACAAATAAAATAGATCTCTATTTTTCATTACCTTATTTTAATTTATCAACAATGGATATTTTAAAACATACAGTTTTAATAGAAGATTAACGAGAGGTGAAAGTGACCTATTTAGGCACGAGACGGTTTGGCGTATGAGCGTGGGTCTTAATAGTTTTGATGATCGGTTCCCAAGCAAGTGGTACTTGCCAACCATCTTTTCTACTGAAATTTAGGTGTTAATGAAATAGGTATTAATTTCAATTATATAAACAGTATGTTACACGATGTGTGAAAGTGACCTTTTTAGACATAAGACGAGATCGCTTCGGGGCTAATAGTTCGAAGGCCTAAATAGGTCTTTCGCCCGAGGTTCACCCTCTGCTTTTCTTTTCGAATATGAGGAAAGTAAATAAAGATTGTTTATTAAACAAACAAGTACTTCTCTGATAAAATCCGAGTACCCCGTATCCTTTTTCACTACTTAATTTCTAAGAAAGTTTTTAGAGTTCATACACGTTATTGGTTATTTTTTTATTGTGTGTGACTTTAATTCAGTGATTTTTGTGTTGTGGTGGTGCCTTACGTATAACATATTATATAATTTATTATAATTTTAATACTAAACTTATACTAATTTAGAGTGTCTGTTACATGCTGGTGTTGTGAGGAAGTGCATGTTCAGTATGCGCCTTATGTCTATACCTATATATTATCCTAATTAGTGCCATGTGTGTTGTTTTTTCCTTTCTATGTCTGGGTTATTAATGTTGAGGTTCTTTATATGTCTTGGTTTGTTTGTAAAGTGTGCGTGTAATGCAATGCGGTAGTAGTGCGCATAAAAATCTAATATATAAAATTCTCGTGTCACAGTTTTCGTTGCCATACTCCTCCGAAACGGCTTGACCGATTTTGATGAAATTTTTTGTGCTTATCCGGTATCTATGAGAATCGGCCAACATCTATTTTTCATCCCCCTAAATGTTAGGGGTAGTCCACCCCTAAATTTTAATTTTAATTTTTTAGACAAAATTTATAATTTCTATTTTTTTATGATACAAGATACAAAAATACATACAACCCTAGATTTTCAACCCTCTACGATCAACCCCTATTTTTTACCGGGCAGGACGACGTCTGCCGGGACAGCTAGTATATTTATAAGTTTTGTTGTTAGTTGTGTGTTGATGACTTTGTGTGGTGTTATAATACATTAAGGGCCTTACTTATAATGATTCTTAAATTTAAAGAAACAGTTCAGCAACTGATTAACAAAAATCACACCCGTAAACTCCAGGCATCTTTATTATAAGTAATACAGTAAGTACTTAGCAATTACCTATGGCTGAAAGTTTGGGTATTAGATCGTTATGTACCCACAGCTACACAAAACCAACGCAGCAGTTAATTCGGTGCGTTCAAACATTTGTTCAGGGGTGGATCGACACAGCCGGCTTTTGTGCTGCATTCGTATACATTGCACGTTTTGTTAGTGAATGCGCGGTTTAAGTGGTGTTATAGCCGACGTGGATGGAATTACGAATAATAATCTAGTTTGTTTTTTATTTTATTGAATTTAAAATGTTCGAATAAAATTATTCCATTTTTAAATAACAATTTTTTTTATTAATATCCTATTTTCAAAATTTTGTTGAAAGATTGGATTTTGGTGTTTTTTTAAAGATAATATGGCTACGTTCCAATAGGGACTTACAATGACCACGTTCACTACCGTGATTTATCCTTTTCCACTTGCTTGCCGGCGCTACAATCGTAAACCCATATACATACATACATAACTGAACGCCAGGTCCCTTGCGGGGTAGGCACAAACAACAGAGCGCCATTCAGGCTTATTCTTACACACCTCACTTGTTTCTTTGACATTCATAGCTTTTGTAACCCATATAACTTTAAGTTAAAATTTGGTTGCGATTCGTTTTTCCACTTGTCCGTTGACGTTTCTGCAACTGCAATAAAAATCAATACAACCAACCTCAAGACGCTTTATACCTAAAAAAGTGTCTTGAGGTTGTAGCGTTATATAGCTAGCAGCAATATCTGTCATTAATTGTATATAAGAAAAACTGCATTATTGTTGGCTCACATTTTCGCTAGACAACCTTTTCTTCTCGCTCGCTTTTGATTTAGAGTTCCCTTGGTGGTGTAGGAAATTATACAAAGATTTTCATGTAAAATATCTTTGTATAAAATTTACGGGTCGTATATATTTGCAATAACATGAATTTAGAAGGAATTGGTTTACATAAACGTGAGGTTTGTAAATGGGTATTTGATATAATATACCTAATATATAAAAATCTCGTGTCACGGGGTTTGTGGTCCTCCTTCGAAACGGCTTGACCGATTTTAATTGTTTTTTGTATATTTGGTAGACATGAGGATAGCTCGTAGAGTATTTTTCACCCTCCTATGGTATTTTTTAGGCAGGATAACGTTTGCCGGGCTAATTAGTGTAATATAGTGGTGAACTCCTCCGAAACGGCTGAAACGATTTTAATGGTATTTAGTGTATTTGCTATGTATGAGAATGGATCGTCAAGTTTTTACCTGTAGGAGCACATATATAGATAAACTTTCAGCGTTTATGCTGTTCAAAGTCTGATCATTGCAGAACTAGCAGAGTTTGAGTAATAAATAAATTAGTCGGAACCCTTAAAATAATAGTCAAATTGTTCTTTTTAGGATCGCGTCGCCATGTATCGCTCGAGCTTCTGATAAATTGTACCAAAAACCTCCACAAGAGAATGCAAAAACAACTACGTGCGACAATCGTAGCTGATTTATAAATTGTTGCACTCTCATATAGAGTGCGTTTTTTATTTTAAGGGACAGGAGAGATATCGCTTCCATCGCCTTGCTTTACAAGGCACTTCTTTTTATGGACTTTGCCTAACCCCAGGTCGACATACCTACCATATCCAGCCATCTAGCTTTCCAAAAATCTTTTCTGACATAAATTAGGGATATTCTTCCAATATGATGTAACCCGATCTACCTAAAAGTTCAATACCCAATCCACATACTGACATTTTTGAGAAAAAGCCGTTTTTGTTAAAATTTTGCATACAAAAGTATATATTTTGGAAAAAAGTTTAATATTGTATATTATATTTTGTCCTATATATTCAGGTAAACCTTTTAGGTTTTTGTATTACCATGGGTCATAGATTTTCTTAGTTTATTATACTCTCGGTGTTTTGTGGGTTAGATACTTTGTGATAAAAATGTTTTATTCTGTAAAAATGTTGTCAGATCTTGTTATGATTCTTATCGAGTCGATAGAAGGTGCATTTTGAAAGCCTTCTGCATCCTTAACCAAATTTTGGCATGTTTGTGGATTGGTTCTGTTTTGCATAAATGGGTCCAATTGTTTTTAAATGCATTTGTCTTGCTAGGCATTTTCTGAGGTAGATAGATAGATAGGTAGTTAACACTGTATTGCTGACCAAAATACAATTCCAAGAATACACAATTACAATATTGTCATGGTAGAAACTATAAGCGGCCTTATCGCTTAAAGCAATCTCTTCCAGGCAACATAACTTAAGGAATAACTTAACCTAATCTGGCGATGTAGGTGGTGCAGATCATTAAGTATATCATAAATAAGGTAGAGGGTAGAGGTATTTTGTTTCTTTGTGCTCTTTAATTCCTTGCAAAGGACTTGTGATAAAAAAAATCAGAGTAAATCTGACAAAATCATTGATAGTTTCATGAGTTGTGTGCATAAATGGACCCAAAATCATTTTCATATCTAAGGCAACAAAACCACTGTAGACCAGTGTAATAATCCTTCTTAGGCTTAATAATAAGCCTATAGCAAAATATTAGTATAAAGGTGAAAATTTTTTCGTCATGTTTTGTGTTGCTGGAATAGGTAAACAGTTGGTCGTTACAGCTGATGAATATTTTATTTTATTATTTTATTTTATTTGGGGGGTTAACAGCTGAAATCTTACAAACTAAAGTTTTACAAAGTACCATTACAAAGATAGCTACAAAGATCAGCTATTTATAAACCTCCACAGATGGCAGAGAAATACAAAAAATAATTGTACATTAATTTTTGAAAAAGATTAATAATACGAAAATTTTGTGACCAGAAAACTAATTATTATCAAAATAGGCTTTGATTAAACTCGCATTTACGGATGCTAGATTATCCACAAACAAGTCAATGTCGACATAATTCGACTTGCTAAGTTTGTTGAATTCATTAACTGATCTGACAAAAAATGAGTGGCGTCTGAAGGCTGTACGAGTCAAGGGTGAATGAAGCAGTTTTCTAGGGCGTACAAGACTAAGGGGGAACATACAAATAATATGATATTGATAAAGTTTCGTCGTTTTAAGCGATACGTCGCTGTATCCGTCGTTATAGGTTGTTTTTGTGTGCGCAGCTCCTCGCACATATAATAGATATTTGTTGCACACTGATGTGGTGGGCCTAGGATACCCAGGTCGATGAAGCAGTGGAAGTTAAAACACTGTTATGGGGTAAAAAATTATAATATAATTACTTATATACGAAGGCGTCTGCCTTCGGCTACAATCCGAAAGGAAAAAAAATGCAATAACAATGTTGTAAGTAATAACATAAAATTTTATGTTGGTGTTGCCAACAATGTGTACTTATTAGTTTATATAGAGATTCGACCAGGACCTTGCCATTCGGTTGTTATAGTCGGTCTGTTTCGACTGTATGTATATACTATTCTACTCTTGCCATTCGCTTCTAGAGCGATACAAAAAATCAATACAAAATCCCTTATACATGTACATTAGGGTGGTCGTTAAAAATTAAATTTATTGCGACGCCCCCTAAAATGCTTCCTTTTAATGAAAAAACACTGGGATTGTTTTTATAATTTTTTCCAGTCAAGACATCACGTGCCTCAAGACGATTCAAGTTAAAACTAAAAATATAAGAAAAATTGAAAGATAAGCTTGAATCACGAAGAATTTTAAACTTTTTCTGAAACTATAATTTGGAATTCATCACTGAGAATGATAATACGGAAGGTATTTCATTGTTAAAACTTTTCCAATCTTAAAATAATTATTACTTCTAAGTATGAAGAAGTTTCCTGAATAAACATGATATTACCCAAACATTAACTTGAATCGTCTTGAGGCACGTGTTGTCTTGACTTGATAAAAAATTATAAAAAAATCCCAGTGTTTTTTCATTAAAAGGAAGCTTTTTAGGGGGCGTCGCAAGAAATTTAATTTTTAACGACCACCCTAATAGTCATATTAAGAAAACTTAGGTGTTTTGCTAATTAGCAAATCGCATTGCTTTCACCCGTAAATTTACTAATTGATAACTTAATTAAAGCTTAAAGCAGGCCCCCTAATCAATATTCAGTACAAGATCCAGCATTGACTCAAGTTATTAACTCTGAAGATAAGAGATAATGGAAAACAACCGTGCGGTTTGGGGTTCAAAATAATGGGGTTACGAATTGACAATGAACCCTTTTGTACGCAATGCGGAAATGCCGAAACGGAATTGAACTTGTGATTATTTAATAGTATTAAAAGCTAACGTTATGGTGATTAAGGCAATTGCGTACAATGTGCTTATGATATGTTCCGTATTAGCACAATCAATTTCTCCGCGTATTTCATAACTTCCAACTATAGTATACTAGCGGCCCCAGCAGACGTTGTCCTGCTTTGAAAAAATATGACCCGATCCCAGCGCCACCTACCGGTTCCAATTGTGGATTTAAACCATCCGGGGACCCACTCAAACACAAAAACAAAATCGCTCCCCGTTGTTAAGAGGATTCTAGAACCCGATCTCAGCGCCACCTACCGGTTCCAACGGTATAAAAACTATCCTATCTTTCAAGTTGGATCAAACTGCACACGGTGTGCAAATTTGATTAAAATCGTTGAGTAGTTTAGGAGTCCATCGCGGACAAACATCGTGACAGGAGATTTATATATATATAGGATTTAAAAACAAATGCATCTCCACCCCGTGTCCGTGCGTCACGCGGACAGTCAGTACAACTTCTATCCGTGCAGGAACGGGGAAAGGATACAATTACCTGCGGCCGGGCGGCCCTTCGTAAGATGCGACAAAACAACCCACAGCCAGGTGGTTACGGCATGTGTCCGACTGGATGGCGACCACCCCTGGTCTAAAGTATTTCGCCATAACAATCTTGAGTTGTGTTCCGGCATTAGTAACCAGGTTCCAGTCTCCCTTAAGAAAGTAGCAGCGCATTTGTAGCACCTCTGGTGTTGCAAATGTCATTGTCGATGGTAACCGCTTTCCATCAAGTGGGCCATCTGCCTGTCCGCTAAACTCGTTATATAACGCTAATGTTTTAACAACGTATGCCGAAGGAAACCTCCTTGCTGTTTCTAATCACCTGGTACTCCTGAAAATAATCTTTATTTTTATATAGCACAATGTTCTATAATTAAGATCTGTCCCAATATATTACAAGCCTTATTCAATCAACCCTACGATGACCAATCACGTTAAACAAATACTACGATCAAACGCTTTCGGAAAATTGAACCCAATCGTCAACGCGAGTAAACAGAACTCGATCGAACATTTTAGTGCGTATCCACAGCATGTTAATTTAGATTGTAAACACAAACTAACTGCAAAAGGATTACCTATAACTAATCTAAGTTAACAAAGCTCTCTAATTAAAACTTGGTCTTTCGTTGGTTTGGTAGGTCGCGGAACGAAATGCTCGCGTAAAGGTTAGGGCATAAGCACACTGCGAGCCTGTTTTGCATATGACATCAAAATTATTTCAGGCATAACCAAGGGGAAGAGTTTGATATCTTTATAGATATTTTTTTTATTCCTGAAATGCATATCATGAAAAATAAAAAATCACTGTTCAGTTAAATTCTTTATTATATTACACAGGAAATATAATAGAGGCAGTGGCAAAATTCTGGATATTGCCATTGTTCAACTGCGGGCACACAACATGACGGTAGTTAAAAAGTACATGACAGTACGGTTGTGTGGCCAACATTTTAGGTTTTAAAGACGACCACCCACCTTCATTACTAACATGAACGATGAAGGAACATGCAGGACACGTATGTAAATCAGACCACAGAAAATGGGCAAAAAAGTCACAGCCCCACTCTGTGACTTTTTTGAAATAGACCGAAGAAAAAAACCGAGGGAGACAAGGGAGATGTGGACCAGTTTGGAAGATAATATATAGAGACGCAATATGGTTTCAGAGAGCGCTAAATCCATACCGCCGTTGATGCGACTGCTAACTAAATTAAGTTGAAAGTTATTTTACAACGTGGAAATGCAACCAGCATTTTGGAAACACACCCCACTAATAGCGATTTGAATTGCATTTTTATCTGTAAATATGTTTCTATTTCGTTTTTTCATTTTAGATTTATTATTAAATGCTGCAAATATTGCGTATTGTATAAATATGTTGCCAATTACATAAATGATAGTTATTTTGTTACAAATATATACGGTAAAAAGTACAAATTAAGGATTATTTATATATTTTATCAAGCTTATTCTTTGAGTTGCCTGGAAGAAAAATTCTAAGATATGAAGATATTTATTGCTTTTGTCAGCACTGCATTGTACTCATGGGTTTTGTAATTGCTTGTTTTTAACCGAATTGGAAAAAAGTAGGAGGTTCTCAATTCGTCGGGATCTTTTTTTTTGTTGCTTTTTTATGTATATTCACCGATTACTCCGTCAGCTGCCATTTAGTCCCCTAAAAATTTGACATAGTTTGGCCCAGTAGTTTTCATTTTACGAAACAGTTTTTGTTCCCGTTTCTTGGGACCTATATTTTTAAGAAGCGCGGCTACATTCGTAGGTCCACCCATACATAGCTAGACACTAAAAAGTAACAAATAAAAAATAAAAAATTCGTTTAAAAAAACCGACTTCAAAGACTAAAAAACTAAAATGTATAACTTATTTCTAAAGCTATTATTATTAATATATATTATCTAAAACATCTTGAAGTCGGTGCAAAGTAAAACATAAAAATTACTAGGTATATTTTGAAAATTACTAAGCACCGACTTTAAGGTGTTTTAGATAATATATATTAATAATAATAGCTTTAGAAATAAGTTATTTTATACTTTTTAGTTTTTGAAGTCGGTTTTTATAACTCGACAAATCACCGCTCAGTGTAACGCTGGCCTTATCCCGCAGCCATCCCGCCACGGGCATTCATTTCCTAATTATTCCTTAGAAATGGTAATCAAGTACTTCAGAAGTTATTTATTTGTAAACAACGAGAAAGTTTCGCGTTTATTAACTTTATTATTTACGGCCCATGCGTTTTAATTGTGCTGCGTTCAAGCAAAACCTCTTTGTATAAACGACGGGAGCATTGTTTTGTTTAAATTTGAATATTTTTATCAAGAAACAGAAACATCATTGAGTTTTATTGTTTTGGAGGAATCGCTTAGGAGTTGTAATGAAAGTTTATCTGTTAATATATGGTTACACGCCGACATAAGTGAATGCACATATGCAGTTTATTACCTTTTCTGCCTTTGGACTTTTTTTGTTTACTGTGTGTTTATAACTTTTAATTAGAAAAACATCTTATTGTATATTGTAATCGTATATGATAGTTATTAACTGATTTTTAGATTCTCTTGTTATGGGGTCGAACATTGTGTCAAGACATATTGTATAGTTTAGTATAAAACAATGCCCTAACAGAGGGGTGAGGCAGTTATTGAATCGTGCACCACGTTTGTACTGGTTGCATCCAGTTATATTTGTACCTGTGTTATACGTGTTTGTATAGTTCTAATAAACTCTATAGTAATTCCAACGGCATTTTTATTTCGAGTCTCGCGACGCGTAAAATTACCATCAACTGTAGTACCTTAATGCATTTGTACGTCATCCGAAAATCAGAGAAAAAAAATCCGTCAAACATTTTTCCATGCATTGGAATCATTTGAGCCGATCAGCACGCGGCTAGTCCCATAAGGAAAACCATTAAGGAAGTGGAAAAACGGAAAATTTAAGGGAAAAATAATTTTGTTTGTTTGAGATTCGTGTCCACTGACCTGTTTTAAGCGTACCGGGAATGCAAAATAAACAGAAGGTGAACGCTACAGAAAATTTGCTTCAAATCTTAAATCACTGTTTTTATTCTTAAATTTATGTCGTCCTAGTTTCGCTTTTACGTTATTAATGCCATTGAATATAGTTATTTGTGACATTAGTGCAATTCATTATTATATTTAATAATTATGTTAAGGATTATATTTAATTAAACGACTTGGATCGAGATTCAACGCAGCAGAGATAGTTTAATTCTATTCTTCACAGACTTTTAACATCTGACAGTTCGCAACTGTCACACATTACAGCGACAATGACACATATTACATGTGTTTGTTGAAGTGAGACAAATGTAACTGTATATCCGTGCAGGAACGGAGAAATAATACAATTTCCTGCCGCCAGGCGGCCTGTCGTAATAGGCGACAAAACAACCCTGAGCTAAGTGGAAGGATATTTGCGCGACTAGATGACTACCACCCCTGGTCTAGAGTATACCACCATAACAACCTTGAGTTGTATTCCGGCATTTGTGACCAGGTTCTAGTCTCCTTTAAGAGAGTAGCAGCGCATTTGTATCATCTTTGGTGTTGCGAATGTCTATAGGCGATGGTAGCCGCTTTTCATCAAGTGGGCCGTCTACCTGTCGGTGAACTCCTGCAATAAAAATATAGAAAAAGTGTATTCATAAAAAGCGCTTCCAAGTATTTAATTATTCAGCTTATTTATACTACGTTTAAACGGTTTTAAGTGCGGTAATTTTTTATTTTGTCATTCCGACGATTCGACCACTTTTCCGTAGCCGTGATCACGGAAGACAAAGATGTCAAGTGTGCTGATGGTGAAACTTAACAGTAACAAACAAAACACATCAAATACATAGACACGTCGTATTTCATAGTCATGCAATAATGTCCCGCAGCATGCAGTGCCTAAAACGTGGTTAAGACGCGACATCGCCTGGTTGCGAATCAAACGCGGGCAGACCGCAAAGACAGATGTCGTTGACAGTTGCAAAGTTCAAGGCGAATCAGACGAGGTGGCGAACGACCGATAGTCTGGAATAATCTAGAACACAACTGCCTAAGCCCAAAAAATTGAGATTCACCGAAGCCAACGTACAGCATAACTGCCTAAACTTTCCAATATGATACGATAAATAAAATCCAGGACAGGATTTAATGAAAAAATAAAGCCCGATATTAATAACACAAGATACGGATTCTATCGAAAAAGCGTACGTGTCTGGAATGGCAACTGTCGACGACCGACTCCTTATTCACGATATACCGAATCATTGAAAGGAGATATCCATTGAAATCCTAATATTTTCTTATAAGACAATATTACATACAATCGATATTTAATTTTCATAATATTTATTAAGCAGAAACTGTGCAACGCTGGATAAATAGACGCAAAGTCGTATTAGAAGTCGTCTTTTCTCTTCTTGTCTTGTTTTGTTTACCTAATTCTAATACACTTTCATACAACATTGATTCTCTTATACATTTTAGTTACATATTTATTTATTTTATTTATTTGGAAAAACATACTATAATTAATATTATTAAATATAAAACACAAAATTAATACATATATCAGTCAAGTTTCCACAAAAAAATAATTCATATAACAAATATAAAATTGACTCAAACACTTAATTACAAGAAAAAAAAAGAAATACAATTATACGAAAATTACATAAAATTTACATTATAGATCAATATTTAAATGAATAAAAAAGTCACTGCAGTAATTACTGATAACATAGATATAAAAAAGGGAAGTATATAAAAAAGTCATTATTCGAAAAATTGTAAGTCATTCATTGGATCATCCTAAATTACAACATTTTTTTTAAATTGATGTAAGTTACTTATGATCCTCTACTTATCTAGATATGTAGATAGGTAGGATCATTAGATCATTTAGTATCTTGTGTCTATTGTATATTATAATATAATATATAGTATTATCTATTGTACGTTTGTTTATTTATACTTATTTATTTCTTTTAATTTTAAGATATCATCATAGAGATAATGTGATTTTGAACAATATTTATGTTGTACGTAGAAAAGTTTTTAATACATAATTATTTTTATTTTATTATATAAGAATTTGCATTGACACTCTGGCGGCGTCCCATCTTTCAGGTACGTGCACCACCGCCGGTTCTGCTGCAGCCGAACAGGAGGCCCTCAAGCGTCGCAAATATGCCACCATCGGAAATGGTTACATATTTGCGGCATTTGGGGTGGAAACTTTGGGTCCGTGGGGTCCTAGTGCCTTAAAGGTCTACCGAGACGTCGCCAAACGTCTGGTAGACGTCACACGCGACCAGAAGGCTGGTGTCTATTTTGCGCAAAGACTAGGCATTGCCATACAACGTGGTAACGCCGCCAGCCTTTTGGGAACGTTCCAGGTACATGACAGTGGTTTGGGACCATTAATTAATGTTTAGGCACTTCCTCCCCCCCCTTTTGTATTTAGTTTTAGTTTTTATATAGTTCATAGTATAGTTTGTAGTTCATATTTAGTTATATTTTATTTCTTACTTGTTTTCCTATCAACTACATAGATTTACATTACTTTAGTTTACATTTTCTATTTTGTTTTCTTTGAGGTTTTTTACATTTTTGACAAGACGTATTTATTATATTCTAATATAACTAAATTATAGAAAAGCCTCACAAAAATACTCTCGTTGAAATGAGAGTTTATTCAACACATAAATCGCTCAAAGTTCATCGTTATTAGACTGGCTCCGAAAGTGCACCAGGTAACGCTTCGTTCGCGGTCAGAACTCGACTAGCGTATTTCCCAACTGACTAAATCTCATCCATTTGCAAATTAGATATGACCTCCGTGCAAGATGCCGACCACTGATTCTTGAAATCGTTAAAGAGAACCAATTGTTTGTTTAACTAACGTTGGGTCAAAGACCTATTTAGGCACTCAAACTATTAACTTCCTCACTACGCTCGTGCTCCAAAACATCTTTTACTTAAGTAAGTCATTGTCATCCTTAGTGAAACTACTATTTTAAACTTGTACCAGTTATAAATTATTATTCATAATTACCTCCTTTGAAGTATCATAGATTTACGAATTTAAAAGAAACTATATATGTAAGAAACTAAATATGTAAGTAACTGCATATCCTCTAATATTTATGTATACCACCTTTGACAATATAACTGTTTTATTCCTGTCACGGGTTGTTTGAAGAAGTCGTTCTTACGATAAGACCGCCCATTGTACACATTTAGAATATTTTTAGGCCTTAAGTTTTTCTGTGTTTTCTATAATGGTGTACGATAAAGTCTTATCTACCTATATAAATTATTTTTTATTATTATTGTTACGAGCGTGGGACTCGAATTAAAATGCCATTGGAATTACTATAGAGTTTATTAGAATTATACAAACACGTATAACACAGGTACAAATATAACTGGACGCAACCAGTACAAACTGCACGATTCACTAGCATGCGCAAAATCCGTCACTATATCGCTTATTGAATAAACGTCTTGCTCGTATCGTAATCCTCGCTTGACTGCCGATCTCCCCCTTGAGCTATTGCTGCACCGATACAATATGGCTGCCAGCCCGCATAGATCGGATTTCTAAGCATCAATGCGACACACCTGCCTTATGATTGCCATAAAACAAATACAATAACAATAGAATGTTTTTCTGAATTACAAAATTTAAACACAAAGTAAATAAATGAAGGCCTAATGCGGGAAAGGTAATAAGTCAGGTTTATGGTAGACGGGGGTGCATTCACTTTTTGCCGGCGTGTAACATTATTAAAGAAAACGTAGCATCAACATCAGTGTCATATACGTCTGTTATTGGATAAGTTGCTTTTCCGGCTGATTGGTGCAGAGACCGGTCAAAATATATTGCCATTGTGCTCCGGAATACTAATGACGGCAATGATTAAATAAGGACACGTCCGCCGCAATCTTTGGGAGATTTCCCAACTTATTAAACAACTTTCGTGACCTTATGACGGCTTTGTTAAAACTTTGCTAAGTTCAACGTATTTTAGGATATTAGAGACTCCCTTAGAATGCTTTCTCCTTGCAAGGATCGATGTGTCACGGAGTGCATCCTGAAGACCGATATCAAGAGAATAATCTGATGAGCAAAACGCTGGTCGAAATTTTCTTTCAAATTCAAAAGTTTTTATTCAAAATAAGTTTCACTGGAGAATACCTTTTGAAGTTCATACATACATATAAAAAATATACAGATTTTAATCCGTGCAGGAACGGAGAGAGAATACAATTTCCTGCGGCCGGGTGACTTGTCGTAAGAGGCGACAAAATATCCCACAGCCAGGTAGGGCATTTGCCCGACTGGATGGCTACCACCCTTGGTTTAAAGTATGTTGCCATAACAACCTTATGTTGTGTTCCGGCATTAGTGACCAGGTTCATCCCTTAAGAGAGCAGCAGCGCATTTGTAGTACCTTTGGTGTTTCAAATGTCCATAGGCGATGGTAACCGCTTTCCATCAAGTGAGCCGTCTGCCAGTCTGCTGAATTCCTGCAATAAAAAAAGTTTAAATTTAATTTTACTTCCTATTCTATGTACACCGCTTCGTAACGTGTTATTTTTTCAAGGAGAAGAAAAGCCCCAGCAACATTTCTAGCTAAAAATTTTTACTTATAAAGATAGTAGTTTATAATTTAGTTTAAATATTATAAATTAAATTTCATTCACAAATCTTCAATATTACTTATTATTACTAAACTGATTTTTATTATATACAAAAGAATTAAAACATCTAAAACGGAAAAAGCAAAGCAACAGATTTTTCCACGTCAAAATCTAATAAAACACAGACACCGGTGTATCCTAAACCAATACCGCGTCCTGACTCAGCTCGGCTGTAAGACAAAATGAGATGAAATTGCAAAAAGTCAACTTTAACATCTCAGGAATAAGGCTGCAACTCACTGTTGTTAAATTTGGCAATGAACTAAACAAGACTTCTTTACGTGTTCATTGGGCTATTGAATTCAAGCTTCGTTAGACACGAGTCGCGGTGTGCGGCTAGCTCCTCATATTTTTTCGCCCCTGGTATTCGGATGTGAAATTACGCGTGACACTTCAAAGGGGTAATTTTAATTTATTGGATTTTATTTCGTTATTGAGTTTCGGCGGGAAGTTAATGTATAATATTTATTCATATTAGACGGTAAAGGTGTAGTATGTAAGCATTTGTTTTGTCCATTGTAAAGCGGGCCAGCGCACTATAATCAAGTATTCGCACACGTAGCATAAATGTATAAGGCTTTAATTTTGTTAAACACGATAATAAAGAGATCATTCACATTGGGACAATGTAGTTTTAATACTATTACCACCTCAGGGATTTTGAACAAAGGATTTCGTACAATGATAAACGTCAAAACTCGAGTTTTATATAAATTTTGGGTACAGGACCCCATAAAATCAATTTAATCAAGAAAATAATTTATCTTTCATATTATATTATTTTACCGCGTAATTTTGGATAAATTTATGAACCTTGCTGTGTCAAAGATCTAAGAGAAGAAAAAACTCTAACTCCTCATATTTTTGCACCACTTGCAAATCTGACATTCCAGCCATTCTTAAACCGAACAGACTGGTCATCGACAATGCGAAGAGACCCTACGATATAAGTTTGATTCCTTGGAGTTTGGAAAAGCCGCTGGTGTGGGACTATTAAAAAACACATTACTTCATCACACCCTCCAAAAAATGCATATGAAATTGTGCGTCTTACCCGTCTTGAGACACAGAGACATTGCCGGTAGTATTGGTCCACAAATTTAAAGTCGTTCAGTGAGCTGTGGAGCAAGCGATGTTGGGTGTTCCTTGTGGATAGAATCAGAAATGAGGTCATGCGTAACAAAACTCGCAAAATTCAAATTTGAAATGAATGTCTGTCACAGGACTGCTGGTCAGTGCAGCAAACATTTGGACTCGACAACGCGACTCGGAAGACGTATCACTAAACGCTTGTTCCAGCCGGATTCACCGATGACTCGCACAATGTCACCGGTTGGTTGTGTAAGACGGGAAACCAGAATGTATGGTACAAACTTGGGGAGGCGTAAATCCAGAATTGAAAGAAAGAAAAACTTTATTTGAAGAAGTAGCGACGTAAATACATTCTTTATACATACACAGAGCATAAATTAAGAATTTGTACGCCGTATTTTCAGCAACCATGGTTTTCAACTCAGCATATTGCTGTGCCGGAATTATATCCAACACAACGCTGATTTTCAGTACAAACCTTTCTTTTGGCGTAAGATCAAAACGATCCGATTCTGTTAAATAATAGATAAAACTAATTCTATCTATGTGATATTAAACTAGTAAAACTGTTGCGGCGGCGCTGGATTTAGCGATAAGTGAACTGTACCAAGTTTGCCGAAAAGAAGTGTGGACAATTTTTAAGGGGAAATTTAGAACGAGCACGCACTTACCTGATTACTGAGAATGAAATGGAGCTGTTCCTCTATTCCCGAGTCCACTTCACTTCACTTTATTGTACTTTTATATATCGCTTCTTTGCTTCAATAACGTGACATATCCCAATACTCACTTATTTCACTAACTCACTATATTTTGCTAAATTTATCATATTATCACAATTTTCTCATATATTTCAAAAAGCTTAGTAAATTGATACTAAATTTAATGTAAAAAATATAAAAAAAGTGTAAAATATGTTTGGGTAAAATCTTTTTTGAAATGTTAAAAGTGGCGTACTGTAAATTTGGGTTTTTCAAGATACCACGTTATTGAAGCAAAGAAGCGATATATGTTTATAATATTTAATTTTATGTGCTTATATTTAGTTTATTTTATTTTATATTTACGGTGCGGAGCGATTATTTTATATTTATGTAGAGCGGGCGCGGTATATTTTAAGTATGTTGTGATATTTTATTTATTTATAAAGCGTAACGATTTATTTAATTTTAATGATATGATATGAATGAATGACGTGACGTGCGAAAAGGGAACGCGCCGTCAGATTTAAAGGAAGAATTTAAATTAATAGAAGAAAAGTATATGTGCCGAAAGGAGGTTACTTGGTGATACCAAAAACAAATAATTAGATTTTAATAAAACCAAAATAAAATTTCAAAATTAAAATAAATACCTATTCGTGTTAATCATCATTTGTTCGCATCATCTATTCGAATACAATTCGATAGAGTGCTTGCTGCGTATTACTACATTATTTGTGCCACGTCACTGACACGAGGCAGTTTAGACATTCATTGGCTGAAGAAGGCCATGGTATAAAAATCTTATACAAAGTACTATTATATATGGTAATGTCAGGAGCCTTAAGAACAGACGAGCGTGCTGGACAAGAGCTATGGACGTCATAGAAGCAAGTGAGGTGTGTAAGAATAAGCCTGAATGGCGCTCTGTTGTTCGTGCCTACCCCCCAAGGGACCTGGCGTGAAGTTATGTATGTATGTATTATATATTTTTTCATCTAAATGATTTAAATTTGTATTTAGTAAACATTTTGTTAATTAATTTCTTTACGATATAAAAATAAACGGTAAAAAAATAAATTACGATAGCAAAATATTTATCCAACGATATTATTCCTCTTGATCCTTAGATTTGGTAAATAAAAAAATATTTCAAATTCATTACTTCACCGATCATCTCTTTAATGAAAAGGGTAGGAAGGCATTAAGAGATTAATTCCAGAAAGAGTCCCAAGAGACTTTTTGTATAGAAAATCTTATTTACTTCAAGTGAGTACTAAAGTATGGTACGTGGTACAAGATGTAGTTTTTACCCAAAAAATATTATTTAATATGAAAGCGGGCAGTCAACTCTGTGATATTTTCATGTGACAAAAGTTTGTCCTTGAGCATAATCCACAATCTAAGCAACATATATATTGTTACGAGTGCGGCACTCGACTTAAAAATGCCGTTGAAGTTACTATATAATTTATTAGAACTATACAAAAACGCATCGCACAGGTACAAATATACCTGAATACAATCAGTTTAAATGTAATGCGCAATTCAATAACAACGCAAAGTCCGTCACTTTATAATGCACCGATGCCATATGTCTACTTGTAAAGCGTTGAAGCAATTTCTCAGAAAACGTAATCCGCGTAATTATGCCTGCGAACAGCCATAAACGAGTATAGTACACAATAGGCTGACAAAATTTAAACACAAAATAAACAAAAGAAGATAGTCATAAAAAAAGTTTCAATGTGTAATTAGCTCAATCGCCGCGGTAGGTAATAAATGTGCTTTTTCTACAGGTATGCAGGTGGCCCTTGTAACAATATAATAAAGAAGTAGATAAGTAGTTACAAAATTACTTTTTTCGTAATTAAATTGGTTTATTTTTCAAATTTGACAATTACACCTTTCTATCTAAATTGAAGATGCGGGTGTTTATTCCTGGTATGACAAATTTCGGAAACAAATTTTCTCCGTTATTTAATATGGTCTCGGTGTCTAGGATCGGCTCCAGAGTAGTCCGTTGTATATTACCCATAACACAAGCGCAACATGATTAATTTGAGTATATACAATTAATATGCGTGTTTGTCTGCTAAATGTAAAAAAAAATTGAATGATAGAATTGAACCGTCTACTTTCGGATTGTTTTATGTTGCTTGAACTCAGCAGACAGGCAGACGGTCCGTTTGATGGAAAGTGGCTACTATCGCCTATAGACATTTGTAACAGCAAAGGTGCTACAATCACGCTGCTGCTCTCTAAAGTGTATCCGATAAAACATCGATAAGCTGGTAACTCTGAGAAGATGTACGAGACTTTAAGTTTTGTCGTACATACAAGCAAATCCCCAGTATATCCAGAATATCTCAGGTTTGTTTTGTTAAAATACCGAATTTGTTTTGTACATTTTTATTTTGTATTTAAAAACGCCGAACTTTTCTGACTTGCACCGAATGATTGGACAACGAATTTGGTCGGGTGGCGCGGTGGCTCGTCTCACATTGGACTCAACGTTGCGTCCGAGATTGGCTCCAATATGAAATGGCCAATATTAAACCAAATACTGCACCATACATTGATTTCAATATCAAAGTTGTATCCAAACACTGGAAATAGACAAGCATTGGGCCTGTCCCAATTGCAGACGCAGACTGAAAGACTATACTACAGCTTATTCGCACTAGACGTTTACGCATTTATTTAGGTGCATATGTTTATTATTTTCATAGTACAAGAAAACATCGAAAGAAAAGGCGGTGGTGGATGATTAAAGCTGCCCACAAGTCATGACGAATGCGCGCGTGGCATTCTGTCCAAGATACTTGGGTGCACTTTCTTTTGAACTTGTTTGAAAAACGAACTCATTGCGCGTCGATACTGTACTAAAGACCGTGATTTGAACACAATGTTCACATTATATTGTATAAAAGTCACCAAATCGATTTAACGACATTCTATTCATATCGGTAAATCGATTTTTTTATTAAAAGTAAATTCATCCAGCAGTCGTAGTATTGCAACGAACACAACTAAACCGGGATTTCCTAAAATATAGTTGAAATTTAATATTTCTTCTTTAAATACAGTTTCAAGCCTGACCTTTGTTCATATTGTATTACATGGATAATTTACACTTTTACGTTAAGATATTTCGCAAGCCAAAAAGCTTTCCACCAAATTTCAATCGTAAAAGGCTTTGTAACTAGACCAAACCAATAATACAAGAGACTTGGAGCCTTCAAACGGCAACTTTGAGTGAATTCTGAAGTTACAAGAACGCCGCTGGTTCGAAGCTACTTCTCAAATAGTTGGAATATTTGTTCACGAAACTTTGTCCAAGACTAGTTTCAGCCATGTTTTTGAGGTATGGTAATGCTAAAATTAATTCATAAATGGCTGCCTATCCAACAACTATAGTATCATTAGTGAGAGCGGGGCAACAGCTAAACGCGAGCGGTGTTACAGCGACAGAGAGCACGCTACATCGGCAGGGAGCGGTGCTACAGCGACAGTGCAGGCTACAGCGGCAGAGAGCACGCTACATAGGCAGGGAGCGGTGCTACAGCGACAGAGGAGCGGAGTTTCAGCCCTAAAGGAACAGAGCTTCAGCGGTATGCAAGCGGGGTTGTAGTGATATGTATGGAAGCGGAGTTAAAACGGCCCGCAGGGCTACAGCGGTACCGCAGCGGAGGTATAGTGGTACGAGAGCTGTACTCCATATAGCGTTACAAAAGCGTAGCTCCAGCGTAACAAAGGCGGACATAAATATAAATGCATTCGTGTGCAACAGGGGTCATCTTGAACCAGTGTAGTTGCATGCACTCAGAAAACGACCTTTGAATGCAATTTACATATATGTATACTTGTATATATTATATAATATACCTTAATATTTGTGGTAGTGTAATGGCTAGCGCACGCATTCCAAACTGAAGTATTCCCAAAAGTGAAAAAAATATTTACCCATTAACAAATAAGTATATAAGTAGTAGTAAAACGTAGTTTTTATTCTACTTTTTGAAAGTAATAAATAAACAGTAACTGACTCGGACAACCTCGTTCGCCCGGGCTAAAGAAAGAAAACAACAAAAAAACACAAAATGTTGACCAATTCTTATCCCATGCCACAAATTTGTATTTTGGATCCTATATCCTCCAGTCAACCGATTTTTTAACAAACTGTCGAACTTATTCTAACTGCTTCCAGTTTCCAGGTATAAAACCGCCTCCTTCAAAAAACCCAAGCTGACCCGGTCCAAACTCGTCAAGTAACTTTGCATTCGTGTCAGTGAGTAGCTTTCTTGATTGCTTTCTTCAAATATACTTCTTAAGAAATATGTGTGTATATTTTAGGTCTATGAAATCCGCGTACGGCCCCTTGGCACTCATCTTTCAACACCTGAAATCCCAACAACAAAAATACATTAGAACAAACCACACTTTCGTCTAATAACCAAGTTCGTTATACGATGGTAGTAATGGAGTACATAAAGCATTGCACAAACGTGTAAACTTGTTGTCGCTCATATAATGATTTACGTATTTACAAAACTTCCATAGTTCAAAGTGACCTAAATACTTGGGATCTTAGGACATTTGAGATTATGGAGGTGGGCACTGAAAACCAGTGCTGTGTGTGAACCTCATTTCATATATTGCGGCTTTCATTATTGTTATTTTCTAATCTGTTTGTATTTATTGTATGAGTCGCTATTGGAAATAAATATTTAATTTCTTTCTTTTTTACCAGTCGCAGAAAAACTTCGTGCGCATTGCCATGACGACGTTTTTGTTCGTGAATTGAATAATAAAAAATTGTGACCGCAGCGCCATCTCTTTCGCTATTATAGTCTCTCCCGAGGAAACTATGTCATTCATCGGGATAAAAAGTATCGTAAGTGACGACGCAGGCTAGCTCTGCGTCGTTTTTCATTTAAATCCGTTTAGTAGTTTTCACGTGATGCTCTAACAGAAAATAGACAAAGCTTTTAAAAGTTGTATTTCGTAATCTCCTGCTCCCAAGTGTTTATTCCCTTTGATTACTTCACATTTTTAATCGCATTGTGCAAACTTTTACCATTTTCAGATTTATTTATTATAATTATGATAGATTCTAGAAAATAAACACTTAATAATAAAACTACGTTTTAACGGTTTTAAGCGCGGTAATTTATTTTATTTTGGTTTATCTGACGTTTTGGCTTTTCGTGTTCAAGAAATATTTTTACGTTTTGTTTTTTTTTAGCCTTGTTATTTTTATTTTTTTTTTTTTTGGTATTTGACTACGTTGACTGTCTTTGTTTGGACCGGCCACTGAAAAGCGGCCGAAACGTAAAATAAAAATCCGCGCTTAAAACCGTTAAAACGTAGTTTTATTATGTGTAGAAGTCGCGAAAACTTAAGAAAATATTATGAACACTTAACTTCAAAAATTAATTTCATATTAAAATCAATTCTAGTTTGCAATTGAACATCAGATTTTATGAATTAATACATCATTCTGTTTCAAGTTTGAAAGTAAGTACTACTTCAAAGTGAAGTGTTTAATAATGATCTATTGGAAGTTACTATGCGCAGAGAGCAAATGTTAACAGGAGGAAAGTTTTAAGTATTAATATATTAAAATAAATTTTAGTTAGGCGTATTGCTGTGGAGCTTCTCGACACTTTTCTCCTTTCAACAGCAATAACACATTCCAAAGCGGTATGTATATAGTACGAAGTAGACTTGAAATTTCATATATAAGTATTGGTAATAACATTAGTTCCAAGTATTTTACTTTTGTATATTTGAGGTGTTTACTAATCGGATATAAAAGCGAGCGGGCGTAGTGACGAAAAATCATTCTCATTTATCATCATGGTAGTTCTCTAGGGTGGCTAATTATTGTGCAAAAATCATAACTTATAATTAATTGTACTTTAGATCAGCGTTCTTTGCATGGAAATTGAATAAAACAGTTCTCCGTGTATAATGAAACAACGTTTTAACGGTTTTAAAGGTGGTAATTTATTTGATTTTATTATTCCGATGTTTCAGCCACTTTTCAGTTACCGTAACCACGAAAGACAAAGATGTCAAGTGTCATTTATCAACGAGTATTGTTAAAGTTTTATTTAGCCTACCGACAAGTGGTTCATTTTAATTATTAATTTTAATTTTGCTCATGTATGTCTTTCAAGACTACGGGCCATAAAAATGGCCCGGACTTTTGGAGGGCTTGTGTGGGGCCATGGGGAGGCCAACACGTAGAGGCCCCTTGACAAATTTAATGAAAATGTGGCGTGACACTGACCGGCGATTATCCCTGTCTACGCCATATAATAATGCACCCAAGGACAAGCCCCGGCCAGTGTAGGACTATTGTGGGAAATGAGGACAAAAAGTACCGGGCTATTGGGGTGAACTGTTAGTGGTACTAGCGGTCTGGGAATATGGGGACTATGGCGTCTGCCCGTCGCAATGTTCAGGGAACATGGAAAAATGGGCATACGGTGACTCGCCACTCCCTGCATGGGCCCCTAAAATGCCATAAAAGGCAGGGGCAACATGGGTGTGAGTGGCTAAGGGGTGTAGAGAGGTGGGCTGCAGGTTCACCGAAGCTACTTCCGACGTTAGGCCATTTAATTTAATTTTGCTTATTGTTAGTATTTGCTATATGGGAGCCTTATCTATTTACCGCCGCTTCACAACATGTTGTGCAGAGTTGTGCAAAGAAGAAGGGGCGAAGAAACTCTTCAGCAACCAGTTCTTTCGATAAGTGGACCTGGCTGGAACGGTACAGTGTGCACCTTCCAACACGCGGGTTGATAAAGCGGGCTTGAATAGCGGCACAACACACAAAACGTGGCGATTTTTTTTATTTGATTTGACTTTATGTTGTTGGTCCGAAGACCTCACAACTTTACCGGGGTTTTTGGGACGAGCGCCTTCGCAAGGCGAAGCCCGGGGGCAACCTGATTGAGGGAGCTCCCTAGGGAGTTTTACCTCGGCTGGACTGTTGCCATGAGAGGGGGATGAATCTGATGATGCCCGCCAATGGGCGACACAATGAACTAATTGAGAACGGGCGACGGGTAATATAAAGCCCGAGAAGAAGGATCCCGGCGGACCGGGATCGGCGGTTCGCGGCGGCCTACGCTATCTTACTGCCGTTTCGCAACGTGTTATGGCTGGGAGAGAAGAAACGGCGAAAGAAACTTCCCAGCTTAGTCTATCCTGTGGGGGGGCTATGTCTCCTGGCGTCCCTCGGGAGGACGTGGAGAGATCGTGATTGGCGTTGTCTGAGATGCCGCCGTCTATGTCTGTCTGTCGGTGCCTGCCAGCCTGCCGTCCTAATCGCGGGCGGGCTGATCCGTTTTGTGATAGCGTCGACCTTGTCCGTAAGGACATTACGCGGTCGTCGCACGAGAGCCTTTCGCCGAGGCTTGTAATCGGACGCGGATAGGACGAGCGAATTTCGATGGTGCGGCGCGAGATCGAAATACTTACGCGAGAGGGACGTAATGTAGTTTTTGATAGAGGGAAGCTCCAGATCGTGCTCCAGATCGCGGTGGAGGTCGACGTTACGCATATAAAAACATGGCGAGGTTTGCGCGGAAGCAGCAGTGCGTTCGGCGGTCGAACGTAGACTATGTCACATTACACAGTGACAAATGCGGTGATAGAAAAAGTACAAAAAGGCAGTGACCAAATAGGTTGGAGTTAACAATGACTTTCGAAAAAAAAAACTCTTTAAAGAGTTCTGTTGAAGATTTTTTTTTGGTTTAAACAAAAACTATTGAACAATTTAGAAAATGGAACATGTCGTTTTGTTCGCCACTAATCTCTACGTATAAGCACCGCCTAAAAGTCGCAACAAGAAGGGTCAAATGCGTCCCTGTGCTGACATTTACGAGGTATAATGGGACAATAGGGCCGGAGTTGGGCGTTTCGCCCTTTATCGTCCGTATTCGCTGCGAGCTATGGTGATGAAGTGGAATATGTCTCCGTGGACGAGTCTTATACGAATTTGGATGCCACATAAGTTGGGCAGATAAAGCCACAAACTGCCGCACTCATGGTCGGATAATGCTACAATTTTTTCTCCTGCTGGCAAACAAGACATGTCATAGCATTTATTTATATTTATATTCTTTAAGTATTGTTTTTTATTGCTTTACTTATATTATAGGTGTAAACTCGATATAACGATATTAAAGGGACTGTGCATTTTGTGACGTAATATAGAGTTGTTATTAAGTGGAGCGAAGTCATTCAGTCAGTCACATTATTTTTGTCTGACGTCTTTTGCTGCACCAGTAATTTGTTATATTTTTTACTTAGTTTATTCATATCTTGCGATACTTGGGCATCTTGGTGATAAGGAACTACTTGAAAGTGTCAGTATTGTGAAATTTCTTAGAAATTTCATGCATGCATGCATGGTGCCAACATTCGAGTTTATTACGGGCTAGGATAATAAAGGGATAAAAAAGAACGTACATAGCTGTTACGCAGTTTTAACTAATTTTACAAACTTAAAAGGTACTACTTATTATTTAATTGTTGTCGTTCATAAGAGTGGGTGTTACGCTATATAGAGTGTATGAAAGACAAGCCTTTTTTTTCAGGCGGGGAAATGCATTTCGCACATACCGGGTCATTTCTTAGGGATTAGACCGTTGTCAATCATGGAGGCATTCCACTGAGGGCAATCCAAACAGTAATCGACCGGCTTGTGTGGAGACTCGAACCAATGGACAAATGCCAAAGAGCTAATACACACTAAAACCATCTGTGAACGTATAGAATTTTCAACAATAGCAATGATGTTACTGACATTTCCTCTGACCCAAAAATTCGTTTTATAAAAAGATTCGTTTAGCCCAAAAAGACACTAATTAGGACATAGACTGGCGGACAGACTAATTTCATTACCTTACAGGTTTGTGTTATATTTATTATTAGAGTTTAATCTAAATACAGTAAAGAAATTAAACTGCAAGCTGTGTTCACCTGTGAACCTGCACCTGTGTGCTGTGTGGTGATTTAACGAAATAAACTAAATAATTAGAGCATCAATCATTGGCAACGGGTACCAACAACAGTACAGTTTACTCTAAATGCTTTAGAAATTGAAGATTTTCGCAGAAAAACGTAAAATCACATCTAAAATGTAACCTCCATATACCATTTATTCTTATAAGTCCTACAATTTCTCATGAATAAAACATTAATTCTGAAGCAACCGACGTAGATTAAATTTAAAAAAGAGGGTGTTTAAAAGAAAATTGTTTTGAAAGACATTATTGCAGTGAGGTCGACAACCTCCAGGCTATCATGCTCTGGAGACTACACTCCAAGATATGCTAAATTTCAAAATATACGAGTCTCTGTTGCAACGCAGAACCGTAGCGTTAGGTGATACTTGCAACCACTCAGAAGGGTTTATAGTGATAAAAGAACAGCACCAGGTCACTATATTTATAATCACATAACCTTACGGTTTTAACATATTTCAACACTGACTCTACGCAAAATATTTTTAGAACACTTCGCCATCTCTCAACAGTTTTTACACAATCTGAAATTTAGCAAATTGGCACCGCCGATAGCGGATCAAGCATTGATAAACTATTTTAATTCAAAGGATTATGAATGACAAGAATTTAATAATATATCATTGTTTGAAAATATAGATAATATTGCATATAGATATTATAGAAAATATTATTATTTTAAAGTTTTACATGGAATCAAATAATTAAAACACTGTAATAATCTATCGCATCTGCCAACATGAAAATAAAATGTAGTGAATACCGTCTATCAATATATAAAATTCTCGTGTCACATTTTCGTTGCCATACTCCTCCGAAACGGCTTGACCGATTTTGATGAAATTTTTTGTGCTTATCCGGTATCTATGAGAATCGGCCAACATCTATTTTTCATCCCCCTAAATGTTAGGGGTAGTCCACCCCTAAATTTTTTTATTTATTTTTTAGACAAAATTTTTAATTTCTATTTTTTTATGATACAACATACAAAAATACATACAACCCTAGATTTTCAACCCCTATTTTTTACCGGGCAGGACGACGTCTGCCGGGACAGCTAGTATATTATATAATTGAGAGAATTTGAATTATGATCTACAGAGTTACCACGTTGACAAGCACAAGTATGCAACTAAATAAATGTAACAGTTCTCTAAGCCGACAGAAGAACAGTCTTCTGTCCGTTTACCACAAACGTTAGTGTTATAAAATAAAAGGTCATAAACTTAATGACATATTGTTGCACTTTGAATTTTTAACCTGTCTTCATTACGACGATAATTTATTTTCTCTTACTATGCACTGTTTGCTACACTACTTCGTTTCTTCAACACTAGACTACTACTTTATCAATAAATAGTTCTCTGTTAATTCTGACATAGAATAAAAAGTAGACTTAGGTTTTTATTTATATATATGACCTTCAAGAAATGTTCTCTAGTGGAACTGACTTTGAAAAAAAAACATGGGTTTGTGTGTACACGCGTTACAAGTTATACTTCTTTGGCGTATTAAGATAAAAATCTTTTATTTTTTTTATTTTTTGCCTAATTCTACGTTGGTAGAAAAAACGACACTAAAGACTAAAATGTTGACTATAGCTAACTTCAGGGTGTCGGTTTTTCGTGACAGTGTGCGCGCGCATCGTAAAAGTATAACTTCAAAACTAAAATGTTGACTATAGCTTACTTCAGGGTGTCGGTTGACTATAGCTAACTTCATGGTGTCGGTTTTCGTGACAGTGTGCGCGCGCATCGTAAAAGTATAACTTCAAAACTAAAATGTTGACTATAGCTTACTTCAGGGTGTCGGTTGACTATAGCTAACTTCATGGTGTAGGTTTTTCGTGTGACGGTGTGCGCGCGCATCGTAAAAATTTACTCTCATCATTTTTCCCAAACTCGCCCAAAGAAGTATAACTTCAAAAACTTTTGAATTTGAATCTACGTATAGCAAGATAAATTGTTTCAGAAACCGTGGCGTTTCGTTCCGAATATCTCCCCGTATGTGTCATCGAGGTGCAGGCCAGCCTTCGTTCGCTGTGAGTGGTCTTACTCACGCTTCGTTACGCGCCGCGAGTGCGGCCCACACAAGGGTTTTTGTCTCTTCAAAGAGACGAGGAAATCTGCGCGTTTCAACCGCCCTTTTTGTTTTTTATTCTTGCCTCTTTAGATTTCTTCGTCGACATTTTTTGTTATTTGTATCTGTATATATTTGTTTTTTTTATTACCGGCCCTTGTGTGAGTGTGGAATAGTAAACTCTTTGTTTGTTTTAAGCGTATTTTGAAATTTAGAGAATGATGTAACAGTTCTTGGAAAAATGTGTAAGTTGTAAGAAAAAAGAAAGAAAATTATTTATTTATAACAATGTAGACATATTGTTACAATTTGGGCCACCTTTTTTTTTACATGGGGAAATGCGTTACCGCACCGTCAGCCGCGTGGGCGATCATGCGCGGCCGGTGTGTGGGGCTCCCCGACGCCGGTTCAATACGACCGGCGCCCTTATACCCACTAAAACCCCATGGGAGCCTTCTTTCCACCTAGCGCCGGGGTCACAGTATGTGCGCGAGCTTAACCCGCGACCCCGGCAGCGGCTGGCCGCTCATAAGCAGAGGCGGCCTCTCCTGTGTGCGGGCCGGGGAATGGTGTTTCCCCGGCGCGGGCCGGGGAATGGTGTTTCCCCGGCCCTGAGAGGGACGCGCGGCTACCTCTCGCGCCCTCTCGCGGCATTAATGCGGGCGGAGGTCTATATGGATCCCCCAGACCTCGACGCCCCTGCCGCCGGGAGGGGGAGGCTGTGAAGGATTACTCCTGCGCCATCACCCCTCCCTCTCCTTCCTCCTCCCCCGCCACCTCGCGCACTCAGCAGCGTCAGCGGCGGGGGGGGGGGCTTCGCGATAGGGGGAGGGGGAGGCTGCTAGGATTGCTCCTGCGCCAACACCCCTCCCCTCTCTCCTACCTTCCCTTTTCCCCGCCGCCTCGCGCACACAGCAGTGTCGGCGGACGGAGCGGGGGAGGGTAGGTCGCCGGTCAGGCGGGCGGTGGTGGGGTGGACATCACCACCGCCGTCCTCGACGGCCAGCGGAGAAAATCTCGACGCTGGCGGTCGCAACGGAAGGGATGGGTGTTTGGGGAGGAGGTTTGGGAAGGAGGGGAAGGCATTAGATTTGGAGGCGGAAAGGTGGGACACCACTGTCACGGAGTGAAAGGGGGAATGTGACAGTGGCCGCTCGGGGCCCCGGGGACGCATCCCCTTGTACCGTTACCTGGACGGGGGGGGGGGAGTCAATTTGGGCCACCTGCATATCTGTAAACAAAGCATATTTATTACCCGTCAGCGTACGTGCTAATAACATTGAAACTCTTTTATGACCATCTTAATTTTTTACTTTGTTTTTAAAATTTGTGATTAGAAACAGCCCATTATTATTGTGCTCTTTTATGGCAGCTTGCGGCCGAGTCATTAGCGAGACGTCCGTGCAGGAACGCAGAAAGATATCCGTGCAGGAACGAAGAAAGAATACAATTTCCTGCGGGGCGGCCTGTTGTGAGGGGCGACAAAACAACCCACAGCTAGGTGGTAGGGTATTTACCCCACTGAATGGCTAATACCCCTAATCTAAACTATGTCGCCATAACAACCTTGTATTGTGTTTCGGCATTGGTGACCCGGTTCCAGTCTCCTTAAGAGAGCAGCAGCGCATTTGTAGCACCTTTGGTGTTGCAAATGTCATACGCGATGGTAACCGCTTTCCATATCTATATTTATCTATCTATTTAATGTTTTTATTCAATTTCTACACTGTTACGAGCTACAGGAGTCGAATTTACCAACACGTATAACATAGGTACAAATATAACTAGACGCAATAAGTCTCAATGTAATGCACAATACAATAACACGCGCAAAGTCCGCACTATATCGCTCATTGAGTGTACGTCTTACTCATATTGTAGTCGTCACTTGACTGCCCCACCCCTCCGTTCGGGCATTGTTTATACTAAACTGTATAATAGTACAAAGGACCGTGTTCACTGAGTTAATCCGCACACCTGGTAAGCTTCGACGCAATGCAATAACATCATGGATTAGTTCGACACTAATGACGGCCATAAAACAATAGCATGGTTTTTTTTAATTACAAATTCTAAACACAACGTTAACAAAATAATTCATAAATAAATAAGGAAATAAACTGCGTTTTGCGACAAGCAGGTGTGCGCATTTCTTTGTTGGTATGTTATAATACGTAATTTTGACATGGAGACTAGTATAAATACAACAAAAAATTAGATAGCAGATATTTTAAATACCTAATGCTTGCTACACTACAACAGTATAGAAGAATAAACACACCAAAAACCTCGAACATTCTCGTAATTTGAGGGAGCCTAAAAATGGGGTCGCTGCACAAGGTTGCTGACAACACGATCCCTGACGAAACGTGTTCAATTTTCCGTCAGAGGGCGCTCGCATCGAACGGCTAAGTGTTTGATGCCTTAATTACGAATCTTCACACCTCACTTGTTCAAGGGTAAACGCTTTGAATGTTTGCACGCGGAAATTGTAACGTTGTATTGATCACGACGATTTGCTCTGCAAGGGGAATTTCGTTTGGTATCCGAATTATTTTTATTTCGCTCCAGAAAAAGGGTTTGCTGAAAATCTTGACGGAAAACAGAATAAGTAAATGTTTGTGTTTAAAATTGTCGCTCTTTGTTGGCTTATTTTTTCTCCTAATTATTTAGGCTTCGTACAATATGTCTTTTACTTCCATACTCTTTTATTCTCATGCAAGTTGTCTGTGACATCAGAAATTATCATGCCCCGTTACACACAAAGCACCCATCTCTAGTTTGGTCAACAATTCCGTTAGAATTACTATAGAATTTATTATAACTATACAAACACGTATAACACAGTTACAAATATAACTAAACAACACCAGTGCAAATGTAATTTACGATTCAATAATACGCGCAAAGTCCATCACTAACGTCTTGCCTCGCTTGTGATTATCGCTAGACTGTCCCTCTCTGTATTGGGGCATTGCTTAATACAATATGTCTTACGGCCGCGCAGTCTGAATTTCTAATAATCACACCTGGCTAATGACTACCATAAAAGATTACATTACACAATGTTTTTCTAATTACACATTTTAAATACAAAGTAAACAAAAGAAAGCTGTCATAAAAGCGCTTCACTGTTATTAGCTCAAACGACGCCGGCAGGTAATAAATGAGCTATTTGCAGGGGGTTGCTAATTGAAACAATATTACCATTTAATCTAAAGCCACTACGAGTAAAGTAAGGCCAAAGAAAAAAGAGATGTATACGTGTCTGAATTTCACAACCGAACTTTCTGTTATGTGTATACTCTGGTCTGTGTGTTTGTTAAACTCTTAACCTAATATAGTATTAATAGGCAAAGAAATGACTATAAACCGTTGACGATAAATCCCTTTGGGGAGTTAGCTACACGACCTATAAAAACAAAGCAATGCTACCCTGATGAAAAAATAAGATGTGTAAATCGTGTTTACGAATTAGTCGAGGACATGGGGTAAGCGCAGAGGAGAGGAGGTAAGGGAAGCGGAGAGGAGAGGTAGCGGAGGCGATACAGCGTGACACATGGTCATCTGATAGCCGCACTTTATGACTTTATTATTAAGTTAACATCGCTCTGAAATAGGATTTGGCGTGTTTACGATGTCTGTATTTTTAGGGATCGCTTTTTGATTGTTCTTCAAATGTTTGTTTTCACTGATCGATCACTAGATGGCGCTGTTCGCTAATGTAAGGCGATAATGTTTTAATTGTGCTGTTTAATGTATTGTACCAAAGGTTTGTATCGAATGAAGACTCCAATATACGGGTCATGAGTAAAGGTTTTTTATTCACCCCCACTGTACCCTGAAAGTACCCGGGAGTCGTCCATTTATGGTCCTTCGAGCCGGATCTTTTTGAACTAACGGCCTCTAGTGGGGGACCGTTTCCGTACCTATAGGCTGTGGATCGCAGCTTGGGGCGATCTCTGACGTCATCAGTGAGCAGCGGCAGAGGGGAGCCGGGAGCAGCCAAGGCGTCCACACTGACGTCACGGATGAGTGACGTCATAAGGAGGTGCAGGAAGGAAAGGGACAACAACAAGGCGCGTAATCAATTACGTCATCAAAGGTGTTATCGAGTTTAGTGAGTGGTGATTGGTGAAGTGAGCGGGACAAAAACTGTGAGTTATATCTTTCTCTTTTTATCTTGTCAAATTAAGGTTAATCTCAATTAAATGACTAAGTGTCATAATTAATGAACATTAAGAACTTAGAATATTAATTGTAAATTTGGACTTGTAAAATTTTGAAGTAAAATTAGTTAGTAGTTTAGACTTAGAATAGTTTCAATAAACCTGTTGGTACGGGGAACTTATGCCCAATTTTTGTCAGAGTCAATTAAAGTTCAAACACTTAGAATAATTTGAGTCAAATTTGTATGGAAGTTCGACTTAGAATATTTTTGTAAAAAATTGTATAGACCATCAACTTAGAAAATTTTGCATCCAACTTTGTATTGAATTTCAACTTAGAATATTTTTGGTAAAATTTTTATGTAACTTCAACTTAGAATATTTCGTTAATAATTTGTATGGAACATTAACTTAGAAAATTAAGACTATAATTTGTATGGAATTTAAACTTATAAAATTGTAATTGTTTTTGAAACTTTGTATTAAGTGTTAATATAAATTTAGTGTTCATCTTGCAACATAAAACATTAAAATATTAATTTATAAATCTACCTACATTTGAATTAAAAAACTATTTATTAAATTTATATTTAGAAAAAATGGAGGAATTAATTGAACAACAAGAGGATATTTATGGTCAGATTTTAAAGGCATTTAGAAATTATAAGAAGTGTAACAAGGAGAAAAAGACATTGTTTTATGTTGAAAGTAGATTGGAGCATTTAGAGGAATTGGCAAAGGAATTTACTAGTAATCATAAAGGGTTAGTCCAAATAGGAAAAAGGGATATTTTAAAGAAAACTACATATGTAACAAATGACGTTTATGACACGGTGCAGGAACTTTGTATTGAGTATAAGTCAGATATGAAAGCTTGCTTAGACTCATTTGCACGTGAGTCAGGTGAAGGTTCATCGCAGTCTAAAGAATATAACAATACTCAAATAAAATTGCCTAAAATTGTCATACCTACATTTTCAGGGAAATATCTAGAGTGGCCTACTTTTAGGGATCTGTTCACGTCTCTTGCGCATAATAATAAATCATTAGATAACGTTCAAAAGCTACATTATTTAAAGGGATATTTAACAGGGGAGGCGGAACAGTTAGTGAGGCATATTGGGATTGATAGTTCGAATTATGATAGGTGTTGGGACTTACTACAGAATCGATACAATAATAAAAGGTATCTATCACATTGTATCATTAAACGTTTACTCAGTCAAAGGAATCTAACTTCTGAATCTGCTAAAGATTTAAAGGAACTATTGGACACTTCAACTGATTGTTTGAGTGCGTTAACAAACTTAGGTATAAACGTTTCTAGTTGGGATATCATTGTTATTCATATACTTACTTTAAAATTAGATGCAGAGACGAGGAAACAATGGGAATTAAATATTACTGCGGATACTGAATCCAATGAGTTACCCACTTTTGTGCAATTTAAAAATTTCTTAACTAATCGTTATCGTGCTTTAGAATTTTTGGATCATAAATCTACTACAAATAGGCCAAATGTAAATGCTAATTCTAATTATGTCAATAAACCTAAGGTATTTCATGTAATAAAAAACAATTGTAAATTCTGTAATGAAGAACATAAATTAATGTATTGTAACAAATTTATATCTGAAAACATAAGTAACCGGCGTGATTTTGTAGCAAAAAATAAAATTTGTTTTAACTGCCTAGGGTACAACCATTCAGCAAAGTATTGTAAGAGCGTTGCATCGTGCAGGATTTGCAATAGTAAGCATCATTCTTTGCTGCATCCAAGGGATGCTCAGGACTCCGCAACTGGTTCATTTGCTTCCACCCACGAGAATGCTGGAAGAGGATCATCTGAGGATACGGGTGATACATCCAATTCAGAACCGATTGTGTCGTGTTTTGCAGCCACTCCCAACCAGGTCGTACTAGCAACTGCCCTAGTATCAGTTGAAGCAAACAACCAAATATGTTATAATCTGAGAGCGTTAGTTGATCAAGGGTCGCAGGCGTCATTCGTAACAGAATCAACAGTTCAACGTCTAGGTTTGAAAAAGATACCAGTGCACAATCCAATATCAGGTTTAGGCTGTAAAGAAAACATATGCAAATCAGTAACTTTATTAAAGATCCGACCGATATTTGATTTTAATATCACAATTTCAGTGCGTGCTTACGTGCTAAAGGAAATTACTGGTAACTTACCCAACAAAAAGCTGGATCTATCGAAATGGCCAGGATTAAATCTTGTAAGATTAGCTGATCCACAATATCATACACCTAATGAAATCAACATACTACTAGGTGCCGAAGTGTATAGCAAAATATTGCAGGAAGGATTCAAACGAGATCCAAGTGGATCGTTTATTGCACAATGCACTTCGCTAGGCTGGATTATAACTGGGGTTGTCGAAACTGAAGAGCCAACAACATCAACAAACTTTGTGTCAATGCACATGCGTGTCAGTAATATTAAACATGAAAATCAATTATTAAAGGAAATAACAAAACTGGAAATAGAAAACACAGAAAACAAACTACACTTATCAAGAAGAAAGAGATATAAACAAACTAACGGAATCATGGAATCTAATCTAAGGGAAACTAATTTAACTAAAGATAATAAGGAATTTAACTCAACCAAAGGAAACAAAGAATTTAAACCAACGGGAACTAAGGACTTTAAAATAACTAAAACAAACAAGGAAACTAAGCCAACTACAGGAACTAAGGACTTTAAACTAACTAAAACAAACAAGGAAACTAATCTAACCACAAGAACCAAGGATTTTAAACTAACTAAAGGAAACAAGGAAACTAATGGGGACAACGGAAACAAGGAATCTGATCTAGCTAAAGGAAATAAACATTCTAAAGGAACCAAACTATATCAAGGACACGGACTATCTAAAGGAAACAAAATATGTACAGAAAACATAACATCTACAGGAAACAAACTATCTACAGGGAATAAACTATCTACAGAAATTAAATTATCTAAAGGAAAAGAATCAATTAAAGGCAACAAGCTGAATGCACGAAGCAAGTTATTTACAGAATATGAACAAACTAAACGATGGAACTAAACCACTACATGGATAAAATACCAATATGTAAAAGGATAAAAGACACCAACATACCATACCAAGGAAAATTAATTGAACGAAGGAAAGTATCAAAATAAAGAAAGCTATCTAAATCAAGAAAACAAAATCGTCCAAAAAGAGAATGAAGGAAACCGGAAAAGAAAGAAAGATGAATAGAAGGAATTGATCAAAATATAAGATATAAAGTAATAAAATTGTTGGAACTTACCTCAAACTGCGAACTGGATAGATTCCAATCCACTACATCTCTTCCTCCATTACAATCAACTGAAACCATTCGCGGTTCATTCAATGTGGAGGAAGAAAGATTGTATCTAGAAAATAATAAGCAGTTAGAAGGAAAAACAAACTATATACAAAAGGAAGGAGTACGAAACTTCTTACATTAATCAAATAATAAAAAAGGTTGGCTAACGGTGAATACAATAATATAAAATAAATACTTACCAATACTTTGCAGACTTGTGAGAATGTCATTGTTGTGAAAAGGCTTTGATAAACACATTAGGATGAGCTAAAAGAAAACAAAAATAGTAAAAAAATAATATTTAAACAATAAATAGAAGACTAAAAAAAGAATATTAAAAGGAAATAAAGAAACTTGAACTTACCTCATTGAAACCACTCGTCGATTATATCTGGATAGTTGGTGAAAGGCAAATCTCAGTCTGAGAATACCGAAGCAATGCATCATCTACTAGATGGTCTTACACTTGCTAAATGGTTGCACGGGCTTAAAGCTAACTAACATATGTACGTGTTGAAATGTAATCACTAAGGTTGTGAGTTCGAAATGTAGATTCAGTTTTATAAAACGAATTATAACGAGTTATATTTTATCGGCTAGGGAAGATTATTATTTGTATAATTTAGAATTTGTATAACTTACCTAAGCAAATTTTATTAATGAAACTGTACCTATGGAAATAGAAATTTACTAAGCATCTTCATGTTTGTGACTGTGTTACGGTGGGTGGTTAAATGGAACAAGTGTAATATCGAAAGGTGGAAAATAAGTTATACTTATTTTGGTGGGTGGATATGTTAAACGCGCCACATCGCCTCAATGAAAATTGTTTTATGTGATCGATCACTAGATGGCGCTGTTCGCTAATGTAAGGCGATAATGTTTTAATTGTGCTGTTTAATGTATTGTACCAAAGGTTTGTATCGAATGAAGACTCCAATATACGGGTCATGAGTAAAGGTTTTTTATTCACCCCCACTGTACCCTGAAAGTACCCGGGAGTCGTCCAGTGACGTTGAGTTAATTGCCCCATGTTTTTTTTTTTTTGGGTTTAGGCGAGGGGCTTGCCCGATTCGGTTACTTTATTTATTTTATACTTCCAAAGCTGCAGTTCCACTTTAAGTTATTATTACTAGTTAATTATTAAGATATCGCGGGCTTCAAGCCAGAGGGGCGTATAAAAAAATGCGTTTTTTTTATTTCGTCCATAATTTATATTTTTATCGATAAACCACCTCTGTTTTTTTCTTAATAGTAGATTAATTTAAAAAAGAGCATTTCACGTAATCAAGGAAGTACTTTCATAGACACATGCAAATTTCAGTAACAGAGATACATTGAAAAAAAAAGTTTTTTATATCTCCTGAAAAGTTGGCTTATATGGCCCTCTGGCTTGAACCCCGTGATATGTCTAGTACATAGTGGGTTTTTATACTAATTAGGTACTTGTTTGGAGAGGGAAAATGATAAAGGGATGTTAGGGCTTGATTTGTTAGGTTAGGTTTATGTTTAGGTTTACGAAATGACGAAAACGGCAAAACACATAATAAAAACCTATTCTCCTTTCTGGGATAATCATTAAATAAATCTATCCCCAAACTTATCCCATTATCGGGGATGAAAAGCATCCCTTGTCATCGGTATTAAAGTTACAAACATACGGAATTTAAGCCTAGTTTAATAGTTTTTTCCGTAAAAGTAAAACAAACAGATAGAGAAATATATATTTATCCCGGAAACTGTCACATTTTTCGGGATAAAAAGTTTTCTATGTTTATTCCTCGGCATCAAAAATATATATATTTACACCTATTTTCAGCCAAATCGGTTCAGTAGTTTTTCCTTGAAAACGGAACGGACAGACATACAGAGTTACTTCGCATTTAAAGTATTAATAGAGATTATGCTAGTGTGAGGTGTTGTTGGGTATTATATGTGTCTCTGTAAGCCTATATAAGTAATTGTTAAAATACTTAGTGAATATGTACTTCCCGGAGATCAGTGGACTGTCAACGGTCGAGTTATAATGCTAAATCTAAAATAATTAAAACACTAGGAAAAATAAAGGCGACCATTTATTACGCAACTACAAACATAACGAACAAAAGACAAAAGATTCAGAATTTAAATGCTGGTGTTGCCAACAGTGATGCAAGGATATGTGTATGTGTGCTCGAGTGAGAGTGTATGAGGCAGAGAATGTCACGTGCCATGTATTGTGTTAAGTGTTATTTAGTTAGGGTAATAGGAAATAATGACTGTCAGGCGAGAGGCTTACATTTGAATGCGAAGAAAACAAAGGTTATGGTGGTTGAAAGAGAAGAAACCAGAACGATTGCAAAGATAATGGTCGATGATGTTATGCTGGAACAAGTGAATGAGTTTGTATATCTTGGATGTGCTTTTAGCAGGGATGGAAGGTACACCGCTGACATAGAAAAAACAGTAAATTTGGGGAATAGTGTGAATGGAGCGTTAGGTAAACTTCTAAGCGCCAAGAACCTCAGCCAGAAGGTCCAGCTTGCCATACACAACGCGGTGCTGGTACTTACGTTCACGAATGGAAGCTAGAGTTGGGTATGGAACAGAGAGCATAAAAGTAGAGAAAACGCGGTCGAGATGCGAGCACTGCGCAAAATTTATGGAGTGACGCTCGCGGACCGCGTTCGTAATACCGAAGTAAGAAAGAGAGTTGGTCTGAAAGAGAGTGTCGGGGTGAAGGTAAGGAAAGGAATGCTCCGGTGGTTCGGGCATGTGGAAAGAATGTATGATGAAAGATTGACTAAACAGATATACAATGCAAAAGTGGATGGATGCAGAAGTCGCGGAAGGCCACGACACACCTTCTATGATCAAATTGATCCTGTAATAGCAGAAGGTGATCTCAGGAGCTTTAAGAACAGACGAGCATGCATGACAAGAGCTATGAATCTCAAAGAAGCAAGTGAGGTGTGTAAGAATAAGCCTGTATGGCGCTCTGTTGTTCGTGCCTACCCCGCAAGGGACCTGGCGTGAAGTTATGCATGTATGTAATAGGAAATAACATAGGTAGTAGAAATCAATATCGTTATATAGCAATACTAGCTTATGCCAGCGACGTCGCCTGCGTGGAATATTAAAAAAAGTTAGTTTAAAAACCTCCGATTTTGAAACATTCCTTATTGGAGCTCTGCTTCCATTGCTCTGAGCGTGATGTGATAAGCCTATAACATTCATCGATAAATGGGCTATCTAACACTGGAAGAATTTTTCGAATCAGATCAGTCCTTCCTGGGATTAGTGCATTCAAGCAAATACACTCTTCAGCTTTATATATAAGTATAACAATATAACATATATGCAAGAACTCTTCAGTAGAGAATGCGACGATGCCACTCCGTTGACACGGTTTTGCCCCTTTATACTCAAGACACATAGAAGTGTAGTATGACGATTTCGTGTGTATGGCGTGCGGCTTCTGAGGACATTGACCTTAGGGTAAGTAAATATAGGGATACCGGAGTAGTGGTGTTCTTAAATTTAAATATGAACGGGTATTTGAATAACCCCATTTATATTAAAGCATTTTATAAGTTTTCGACCGAATCATCAGCTTTAAACGTTTTTAAATTATGTCTTATATTGTGTACCAAATTTAATGTAACGAGCTACAGGACTTGAATTAAAATGCCAATTATATTATTATATTTATGGCTGAGTCTATTGATACGGGTATTGTACGAATAATTTATAATTATTAATACGGGTACTGTACGAATAAATATAATTTATTCGTCCAGTACCCGTACAAATAGTCACATCGAATTGCTGAGTCTTTTAATACGGGTATTGTACGAACAATTTATAATTATTAATACGGTTACCGTACGAACAATTTATAATTATTAATACGGGTACTAAGCCCGGATAACCTCGTTCGTTCGGAGAGAGGATATTAAAAAAAAACCTAACCTAACCTAATTAAAGATTTAAAATAAGTATTTTACGAAGTTCTTCCAATCCATACAAGAGCAGTACGCAAATACTCGCGTATACTTTGTAGTAACATATAAGCAGATCTTGTTCCGTAATGTACAGCGCCAGTACACATAGGGACTAATCGTGTATGTGTCGGAAAAATATTTTTGGGTGGTTATAAAAAAAATAACCACGAAGGCTAAGGCGAGTGCTCGGCTTCGCTTCCCACCCGCCTTAGCCTTCTAACCTATATTAGAAATGTTCGGATTTGTTCATAATAAATAAATGTGCCATGTATCTATACCCCACCCTCATTTTAGAATTTATTTATTTATTTTTATTTTCATGTTTTCAATAATTCTTTAAAACATGTCATTAAAAAAAACTTAACCTAACCTAATTAAAAAACAAGCTAATCATCCAATTTATTCTTAATTTAATACCCGTACAAATAAAAAATAAGCTAATCATCCAGTACCCGTACAAATAGTCACTCCGTATATTTATTATACGTACCGCAGAAGAATGGAACTCTTTACCGTCGTCTGTTTTTCTTGAAAAATACAATTTAGATGTCTTCAAGTCCTGCGTTAACAGATATCTTCTAGATAAGCGTGCTCCATTTTAAGCTGCATTTCCACCTGACATCGGTCAAATATTCAAGACATTTAGTGAATGTAAGTATTTGCAGGTCATGTAAATGACAAAACATTCTGAAAACTTTATATTATGTAAAAAAAAATAATCAATCAATCAATCTTTATTTGTAAGAATGTAGTTTATACAGGTGTTACATGATTGTAGATGCACAGTACATTCTACCACATAGTGGTGTACAAAATTAATGAAATCAAATTTAACATTAAATCAACATAAATATTCTAATTAAAAAAAGTCAATTATCGATAAAATACAAGTAATTAATGTCAAGAGAAATAATAACAAAAGATCACTTAACAGGATATAAAGGACCGCAACACTTTTTTTTAATATATATTATTTACAATATGTCATACATGTATTCGTCTACTGTGTAATATGCTTTTAGGATCAAGAGTTCTCGCAGTTTATTTTTAAATGAATTAATGTTTTTAATCATTTTTAAATCATTTGATAATTTATTAAAAATTAATATACCCATGGCAAAAATACTTTTTTGAACAAAGTCGTTTTACAGTTAACATTTTTAAGTTTATTATGATGCCTAATAGTTTGTCAGGTTTCTTAATTATTAATGTCCTTTTTAATAAATAAAGCTGATTCATAAATATATAGCGAAGGGAGTGTCATGATTTTTAGGTTAATAAAATGGGCTTTACATGAATCTGTTTGTTTGAATTTGCAGATTGCACGTATACATTTTTTTTGAGCTTTGAATGCACATTCTTTATCTGTCGAGTTTGCCCAATACAATATTCCGTGTTTTAGTGTGGAACCTACATAAGCATGATAAGCACTTATAAGTGCCTCTTTGTTTGCCACTTTTTCTAGCATGTACAGATTAAGATTAATTGATTAGGTCATATACATACAATCGATCAGAGTGACTTAAGTGTTCCGTTTAACATTAGCCCTTTTTAAATATCTATTCTAATTATGATGAATAAAGACTGATTTGTAATAATATATAGAAGATAAATAAGTTCCGATAAATAAAGGTCCTTTTCAAACACACTTCTATAAAATTTTACTGGCAGCCCTAAATTTAAAGCCTATTTTTTTGTTAAACAGCTGTCATAAGACGGCGACCAAATTTATTTATTTATAAAAGAAGAGCCAATGTTATCATGAGTATTTACATACATACATACATAACTTCACGCCAGGTCCCTTGCAGGGTAGGCACGAACAACAGAGCGCCATTAAGGCTTATTCTTACACACCTCACTTGCTTCTTTGACATTCATAGTTCTTGTCATGCACGCTCGTCTGTTCTTAAGGCTCCTGACATCACCTTCTGCTAGTACACGATCAATTTGATCATGGAAGGTGTGTCGTGGCCTTCCGCGACTTCTGCATCCATCCACTTTTGCATTGTATATCTGTTTAGTCATTCTTTCATCATACATTCTTTCCACATGCCCGAACCACCGGAGCATTCCTTTCTTTACCTTCACCTCGACACTCTCGTTTAGACCAACTCTCTTTCTTACTTCGGTATTACGAACCCGGTCCGCGAGCGTCACTCCGCAGATTTTGCGCAGTGCTCGCATCTCGACCGCGTATAGTATGTAAATTATTAAATGTAAAAATACATCAAAATTGTGGTGCCAGTTCTTATACTGGCAAAGTTACCCCGCTCTTAATATAACATTGGCCCACATTTTTTTTTCAATTTTGTGAGATTTTTTTCTTTTTTTTTATAATTTCGCGAGATACGGAACTATTCTCAGGAATCAGTCTATGAATCATTCTAAAAATGCCTATACTCATATACAGAACCCTCTCCAACAGAAGTAGTTCCCACTCAACCTATATCATCGCATTCTATCTCAATATATTACGTCCATTCCTTCTGTTAGGACAGCGTATTGCCTCGTTTACAAAATAAACTTTTTGCTATGTATATTGTATGTATAAATAAATCAGATAAATACACTGTTATATTTGACAATCCTTTCATTGTTCGCAAACTAAACATGGGAGTGTTGTAATATGAAAAATGCACAAATATAGTTATTATCTACCCATTTTCTACAAGGGCGGGCAGAGGATGGTGGATATCTACTGTCCACTACTATTTTGCAGTAAAAACTTTTAGTACGTCTTGTCATTTTATTACAATAATAATATTTTTCTTTTCTCTTACTGTTTCTTTGTCTTACTGCGTATGCACTGTTTGAACACTGTTGGTTTGAAGTTGTCATTAATTCTCCAAAGTAAAAACTTCGTTTAAAAAAACCGACTTCAAAATCTAAAATGTATAAAATAACTTCATTCTAAAGCTATTATTAATAATATATATTATCTAATAACTCGGTTTTTTTAACGAAGTTTTTATTTTTCATTTGTTACTAAAACTACTGGACCAAACTGTAAAAATTTTCGGGGACCAATTGGAAGCTATTCCGCGTCGAAAAAAAAAGAATCACGTAAATCGGATCATAAATCACGGAGTAATCGGTGAACATACATAAAAAGAAACAACAAAAAAAGATCCGACGAATTGAGAACCTCCTCCTTTTTTCAAAGTCGGTTAAAAAAGTAATTCTGTGACATACCTCTGTATAAAACTTATAAAAATTGAAATCGTGATATAAATAGAATTAGTTAATATAATGGAAAACAATTTTTACCTAGACATGTTACTGGGGAGTTTCTTGTCGCTTCTTCTCCTTACCAGCAATAACACGTTGCGAAGCGATGTACACTCGACATTTTATAGAAAGGAGCGGCCAAGATAGTCAAATAGCAAAGAATCTCGTTCGTTTTTGTCCTATCCGCCTGAAAGATTTAATTAAATTTTAGATAGAAGAAAGAAATAACAAATAATTCTTTAAAACTACAATCGACTATCCTCGACGATATTTTTTTCAAAATGATCTGTCATTCGCATTACCCCTGCAAAAATGGAAAATAATACAATTTCCTGCGACCGGGCGGCCTGTTGTAAGAACCAACAAAACAACCCTCAGCTAGGTGATAGGGCATCTGCCCGACTAGTTGGATACCACCCCTGGTCTGAAGTATGTCGCCATAACAACCTTGCGTTGTGTTCCGGCATTAGTGACCAGGTTCCAGTCTCCCTTAAGAGAGTAGCAGCGCATTTGTAGCACCTTTGCTGTTGCAAATGTCCATAGGAGATGGTAACCAGATTCCATGAAGTGGGCCGACTGCCTGTCTGCTTAACTCATGCAATAAATAAAAAAAGATGTATGTTTGGTATCCCTAAATGTGTTTTAAAACTCACAAGTTTTAAAGTCAATTTTATTTTAAGTAAAACTTTCTTGTGCTTAAAATTGTGAACTGATAAAAGGAATTGGAGATGAACTCTTCTCGTTGAGTGGCACAGTACTGTTAGTGGGTAAACTTTAGATCAGAATGCTGTGTGCACGACATATTATGGAGGGTTGGCTTTACTGCATTTTCCAAATATCTTAGTCTTATTGTACCAACCTGATTTAGGAATAATGATGTATTATCCCCGCAAATTGCTAATGCGCTGGAACCTTGTCAAATTAACATTCACGTGTCATCATCCGCAACTCGATATGCACGCGTACTCGCCGGTCAGTGATGCTAACAGTACTGAGTGTTCGGGTACGGTTACGTCACCAAAATGGCGGCCAAGCGCAATAGCAATTTGCGGGATAATAATAACCGCATTACTTAGGTTTACTGCGGAAATGCAATGCCAGCCTTTAAATACGAGTGACCGTTGCGATTGAAGGTATGTTGTCGAAAGCACCACATATGTAGGTATAAACATTAGTCTTGAAATATTAGGCTTACACTAGATCATGGTCCCTCAGCGTAGTGTTGCTGGTCTTAGTTTTGTATTGTGGAGGTAGGTACGTTATAATAATATGATGAAAAACTTTCAGATTTTAATCTTGGCACATATTATTCTTTTTTTATTGCATGAGTTCAGCAGAAAAGCAGATGACCCACCTGATGGAAAGCGGGTATTATCGCCTATGGACAACTTATAACTCCAAAGGTGCTACCAATATGCAGAGTTGGTACCTAGCCACTAATGCTAGAACACATCTCAAGGTTGTTATGGTGACATACTCTCGACCAAGGGTAGTAGCCATTCAGGTGGGTAAATACCCTATTACCTGGAAGTCTATTGCTTTGTCGCGTCTCTCGACAAACTACCCGGCCGCAGGCAATTGAGTTCTTTCTTCGTTGCTGTACGCATTATAGTACGTATAGATCATAAATGGAAATTGGTTGTAGACTAACTTTACTACCATATATTTAGAAATTCGTCCTAAATGAATGGTAGTCAAAAAATATCAGCGGTGTTTACAAAACTACACACATCCGAAATATATATCTCTTATACAAGGATTCAATATAGATACTCATCAAGTATTCCAAAGATTTTTTTTATTAAGTAGTATACATAAATAATTTGCATATATAATAAAACTATATTTTAACAGTTTTAAGCACTAATTTATTTGATTTTTATTATTCCGACATTTCGGCCACTTTTCAGTGGCCGTCTTCCATAATCATGGCCACTGTATGTAAACATGTCGCGAAAACTTAATAAAATATTAAATATTTTTTTATATTAAAAATTATTATATCGTAACTGTTGTCCACTGTTTCAACATGCACTGTGACGGGTTGCCCAATGACACACAAATGAACCGTGGCCTTCGCAAGTAGTGCACTTGTTTGTGAATAAAACGAACATTTCCAATGAAATGTTGAACAATTTATAAAAATTTGGTTGGTTACCAAGAGCTTGTAACACAGAGGCAGAAGTGTTAAAGGTAAATTAGCCTAGAATAACCCAGATGAGCCTTCAGCACATCTCTTCATACTCCTCATACACGCACACCAATGTTGGCCGTTGCTGTTGCTTTACAGTATTTTGGGGGCAAAAGCAGCCGCTATAGTTCCTCATCTTCTAGCACAATTACAATAGCACAAACACACAAATATTAAAATCAAGATTCTGTATTATAATTATGAATTAAATATAAACATGAACTAATATGTAGATTATTACAGTCGCTTATAAGTTAAAGTATTCGCGTCTGATTATCAATCTCTTGGATAGAAACTTTGTCCAGGAAGCATGCACTTTTTAGGATTTTTCCGGCCTAATAATATTTAATAGATATGTCTACAATTACCATGCGCCAAATGATACTCAAAAAAACATCATTATAAAATAGTAGCTGTCCCGGCAGACGTCGTTAAGCCGGTAAAAATAAAAACAAAAAAATTAGGGGTGGACTACCCCTAACATTTAGGGGGATGAAAAATAGATGTATACAAAATTTCATGAGAATCGGTCAAGCCGTTTCTGAGGAGTATGGCAACGAAAACTGTGACACGAGAATTTTATATATTAGATGGATATTTATATGATAGTAAAATTGAGACATTTTAATCTGCCCTACATTGGTTTTTGGAGTGATATAGAGATTAGATTAGATATTTTTCCCGACTGGATGGCTACCACCCCTGGTTTAAATATGTCACCATAACAACCTTGAGTTATGTTCCGGCATTAGTAACCAGGTTCCTGTCTGCTGAACTCCGGCAATAAATAAATGACACTTGCACATGTAGATAATATATGTGTAAAATCAGCCAACCCGCCTTGGACTATAGTGGCGAGTATATCATCCTTGCTTCTATAAATAAACAAAGTCAAGCCCAACAGTGGAAAATTTAGGCCTGACATTATATAGCCGAAACCTTATTCAGGTCAATATAGCCTAAATTACTAACAACTCATTAAGTTCATCTGGATGAAACTAATAGGACTCGAAATGTTTACGCCTAGTACGCCCATAACCAATCTTTAGGTATTATATCCGATTCATTTGCTACGTTGGTACTTAATTATCCGTATAATGCAGGAAAATATGTCTACCATTGAAATTAGAACATTGAAACAACACACATATAAATGTTTCTATTTTTTCAGATACATACATAGCATCACGCCTACTTCCCATGGAAGTAGGCAGATAAGATAGATCTCCACTTGCGACGATCCTAGCAAACAACTTTTACATCACCTGTTTTTATTAACCTTTAACGCCACCGTTATATGGTGGAAATACCGAGAAGAGCACGAAACGCTATACTTCTACATTCATCATACGCACCGCTGAAGAATGGAACTCTTTACTTTCGTCTGTTTTTCCCGAAAAATACAATCTAAGTGTCTTTAAGTCTCGCGTGAACAGATATCTTCTAGGTAAGCGTGCTCCACCTTAGACTGCATTTCCGCCTGAGACAAGGTGCAATGTCGGTCAAACGCGAACCTATTCATTATAAAAAAAAACCTTTTTATATGTTAAATTTTGTCAAAGCATTTGTTATGAATTTACATTGTTGTTGTTACCTGAATTTTATTTAACACTTCTTCTATTTGATCATAGTTTGTACTTCAGGGTCTTCCAGCACCAATTCTACCATACATAATGCTGTCAGACACTTGGTTTAATCTTGACTTGATTTTATCCGTGTAGGAACGAAAGAAGAATACAATTTCCTGCGGCCAGGCGGCCTATCGTAAGAGGCGACAAAACAACCCATAGCCAGGTGGTAGGGCATTTGCCCGACTGGATGGCTACCAACCCTGGTGTAAAGAATATCGCCATAACAATCTTGCGTTGTTTTCCGGCATTAGTGACCAGGTTCCAGTGTCCCTTACGAGAGCAGCAGCGCATTTGTAGCACCTTTGGTGTTACAAATGTCCATATGCGATGATAACCGCTTTCCATCAAGTGGGCCGTGTGCCTGTCTGCTGAGCTCCTACAATAAAAAAAATAAAAAAAATACTGGGCGCTCCTGGTTACTTACTATAAAAATTTTCTTGCAATAATTTGAAGCAAGAAGAGAATGAGATGTATGTTTTCAAATTTTTTTATTACAAGAGTTCAGCAGACGGCCCACTTTACGAAAAGTGGTTACCTTCGTCTACGGACTTTTGGTACTACCATGTGCTGCTGCTCTCTTAAGGCAAACTGGAACCTGGCCACTATAGCCGGAGCTCAGAGTTTTATAGCGGCATACTCTAGGCCAGGGGTGGTAGCTAGGTAGATATATTTTTGAGTTATGTTTTTATCTGACTTCTATCATTTCTAGCATTCATTATTCCTTTATATCGCTGTAGTTCATTATACCGACCTAAGAAGATAGTATATCATATATAGATAATAAAATGTTACTTGAAATGGAAATATAGTCTCATGTAAACAGAGTACATAATGACACAGAAACATCAAATCGGATTTGGCATCAAAGAAATACGCTGAACGGTACGTAATGAGCTGAAAACGAGCGATCGAAGGACGATCAAACTGGTTTGTTTAAAGGCAATTAATAGGCCGGTTGTGCGCTTGGCAACGAATCTCATGGGTACCTATTTACATTATGTAATAAATTATTTAAATACTTCGTTGGCGTTGCTATGAAGACGAGGTGTTTGTTTGTGAATGGCAACGGAGGCACCAACAAAATTGGCCAGTCTCGCCTTTTTGGTTCCGTTCCATTCCTTTTGTCCCAAAACCAGGACGACTGTCATGGTATAAAAGTTCGGAAGTGTTAACTCGGGCTATAAACTAGTTCTGTGAAGAGTTATTTTAAATTTGAGTCTGTCTCGACACACCTACTGTAAGGTCGGCTAAACACGCTCGCAATGTTTTTTAAATCGGATCCGGCCTGCATCACATTTCCTGCGGCCGGGTGGCCTGTCGTAAGACGCACAAAACAACCCACAGCCAGGTGGTAAGGTATTTGCTCGACTGGATGGCGACCACCCCTGATCTAGAGTATGCCGCCCTAACAACCTTGTGTTGTATTCCGGTATAAGTGACCAAGTTCCAGTCTCCCTCAAGAGAGCAGCAGCGCATTTGTAGCTCCTTTGATGTTGCAAATGTCCTTAGGTGATGGTAACCGAAACTGTGCTGAACTCCACCAATAAAAAATAAGAAAAAAATGGTTTTATAAAATATTTATTATTTGCTTTTTAGTATGAAGTAAGTTTTATTTTTGTTAAAAAATATTCATTTTTCATTTGGTTACAGTAGAAACTCGACTCTTCTATACATTTATTATGTTACACATAACCTCGAATTGTAGTTCGGCAAGATCATAGAAAAGCAGATAAGGAACACCGCACAAACAAGCCAAATTCTTCAACCCCACCCCTTCCATGCCAACCCTCATTTACCGCATTCAATCAAATCCGCCCATAAAGCTGGAGGCACTAAAATCAAGCAATCAAACCGGGCTAAAATTTGCCTGAGAAAAATCACGTCTTACCCTCATTTTTAGACGGCAGTCGTGTATAAAAGACCTGTGAATTATCATACAAAACGTCGTATGAAATTGGAACGCAATCCTACGTCACGTGCCTTTGGCGAAGCTGTAACGCGTTTTATTTTCCGGAAAATTGGCAAGTCATAATAATACGCTGACTCATAAATAAGGATCGACATTGGCCCTCTCAAGGATTTCTTTTTACGCTACATTTCACTCTTGCTCCGGTACGGGTGCGCTCACTGTGATAGTAGAAGAGCGATTTTTATGCCAGAGTACAGCAGACAGGCTGACCGCCCAGCGCATGATAAATTGTTACCGTCTAGAGAAGTATGCAAAACTAGGAGCGAATCGAATACGTTCTTACCCTTTAGACAAGGTAGAGAGTTGAAATAGAAAGGATGGGGGCAATAGGATAGAGGGTATGGAATAGGGGAATACTGGGATGGGACGGAAGATGAACTAGGAGGAAGTATGACAATGTGCTGCTGGCGTTAAAGAGAGAATTTGAACCTGATTACTAACGCCGTTACTCATACTCTATACCAATGGTGATAGCCATCCAGATAAGCAAATATTCTACTAGCTTGCTATGGGTTTTTTTGTTACCATTTACAATAGACAGCTCGGCACTGGGATTAGTATTCTTTCTCCAGTACTGCACGGATATTATATTAAAATTTAACACATTTCATATATAATATATATTCCAAAATCGATTTTTTTATAATTTAGTTGCCACTCTGAACAGTATGTAGCCCGTATGCAATCCTTATTTTACAATATTTTTCCTCGGACGCTTAAGCCTGTTTGTATGAGTTTTAGTAAAAACTTGTAATCTATAAGCTTGTACACAATTCTATTATGTAATTACGATTGCATACGACTGTATTTACAGTGTATGCGCGGATCCGAATAATAGTATTAAACGGAAGACAAACTTTCGGGCGGCAGCCATTTAGTTTGTTTCAACAACTTGCCAAAAATATATTATTTCTTACGTATCTGTCGTCTATTCAACACCGCAAATGAAATCAACGACACACAATGGCAGCATCTTCGTGAAGTAAGCCAGAATTGGGGGGAGTGAGATACATATATATACATACCAGTACAAAAAAATGAAAAATATATGTATGTATCAAGAATGTGTACTGAAGTTTGAACAAAAATTAGGTTTTCATGACTTAAAGACCATTGTTGCATTAAAAAACAAACAACAGATTTTAATGTTTCAAATACTAAAAAGCACAAGGAGTACCTGCGATGGCATCTTACACTGATTAATTCAAATATAATCCTTCTTTCAATGCTAGTTCAAAATATTTTGATATAATCTTACTTCCACTTGCATTTTTCTATAACGATGATATTATGTCACATCTTCTATAATAATTCTACAATAATTTAATTACATATTTGAGACACATAGATCCATGAAAACGATTTGGATATTTAAATTAAATATTAAAATATATGTTAGTTCTTAATTTAAAATCTCATTTGTATGTATTAAATTTAAAACACATATATATTTTATCCACTTTCAATTATCGCTACCTCTTATGAAACATGCGAGCACCATATCCCGACATTTGGTCTGCTTATTGGTGACATATTTTATATCCTGTTTATATGTCTTCTTGAGACCCCCATTGTTAACTATAGACCCTTCGCAGCTTTTCCAAAGGAATGTGTTGTTAACACTGAAAAGATTTTCCCACTCGGATAAATTTTCCGAGAAATTTCATTTGACCTGTTAGCACAGAGACAGGTTATTAACCTCTGCCATGAGCTTATACAATTAGTAATACGATCATGTTGTTCGGTTCAACGTATTCAGGACTTGAACCCACGTATCTTATATTCAGGAATCTATGAAAGCAATTTATTTATTTTTAAATTACTTATAAGCTCAATTCTGTCTAAGCATTATACATTTAATTTCTATCACATTTTTTTATTACAGGAGTATAGCTACACGGTAACAGTTCAACTCTGATGGAAAGTGGCTATTGTTGCCTATAAATATCTACAATGTAATATATGTCCGTGCAGGAATACATTTAATAAAACTACGTTTTAACGGTTTTAATCGCGGTAATTTATTTTATTTAGGTTTATCCGACGTTTCGGCCGCTTATCAGTTGCCGTGGTCAAGGAAGACAAAGATGACATTTGTCAAACGTGTATTGTCAAAGTTTTTATTCAGCCTACCGCCAACTTGTTCATTTTAATTATTTAGTTTTAATTTTGTTTATGGATATTATTTACTCTATGGGAGCCTAATCTAATTTACCACCGCTTCACAACATGTTGTGGCTTGAAGAGAAGAAGCGGCGCAAGAAACTCTTCAGCAAACATGCCTAGTTCTAAAATTTTTTTATATAATATTAAAATGAGTGGAAGGAAAAAAATAAAAGAAATTATCAGTCAAGTCGGTTTGTTTCGTTGCACGCAGAAAGAGCTCACAGTGTCTTAAGGTCTGGCAGTTGGTTTTTGCTGGGTTTGGGTCTTAATAGTTTTGATGATTGGATCCCAAACAGGTGGTACCTGCCAACCATCTTCTCTACTGAAATTTGGGTGTTTTTTGATTTCAATAGCCTCACGCATCATTCTTGGTATACATTTTCCTGCGGCCGGGCCGCCTGTCGTAAGATGCGACAAAACAACCCACAGCCAGGTGGTAGGGCATTTGCCTGACTGGATGGCTACCACCCCTGGTCTAAAGTATGTCGCCATAACAACCTTGAGTTGCGTTCCTACATTAGTGACCAGGTTCCAGTCTCCCTTAAGAGAACAGCAGCAGCGAATTTGTACCTTTTGGTGTTGCAAATGTCCATAGGCGATGGTAACCGCTTTCCATCAAGTGGGCCGTCTGCTGAACCTCCTGCAATAAAAAAAATGCATCGAACTCCAAAAGGCGAGTCAAAGCCAACCTGATTTGAAGTAATGCAATGAATGACATGTTGTTTATGACAACGCAGGTATTTGTTAGTGAATCAAAAAAAGGCGAATGCAGTGCCATCTGTTTCGCTATTTTCGTCTATCCCTCGGGAACGACGTTGTTGGCGCCACATATTTCCCAATTAGCAATTGTGCCTTGTTTATAAGGTCTTGCAACCCCGCATGTTGCCGCCACTCGCGCTGCGTGAGAGTCAGTACATTGCCGAACGCCACGCACGTGAACTAATATCGCATCCGCTGTTATGACTACAAGTTTGTTTAGCTATGGAAGATTTCCGCGTCCAGTTACTAGTAGTATAGTAGTATATTAGGACATCCGCCTCAACCAATTTAAGAACTTAAGTGGTCAGTGTATCTGCGTCCCTTGCGCCCTAGGCTCGTGTGGATGGACCTTGCCACCTCTATCGCCACGTGAAAAGCAGCGGCAGGCCCTCTGAACCAGCGCTGTCGTGGGCTAGTGGCTGACTCCAAGGTAAATGCAAGAATCTTTATTCTCCGAGCACCAGTTCTTAATTGGAGCATAAGGGATGGCCACATATTGAGCACATAACCCTGATTGTGACTCCAGATGTCATTTAAATGAGTTCGTAATTTTCACGCGATGCATCTAATAGATAGACAGACGAACACACAATGAAGTTTCGGAATCTGCCCGCCCGAATTTGATTATTTTCACATGTCAAAAGTAGCATTGTACACACTTGATCTGTTTATAGATTTATTATATTGTTACGAGCTACACAGGACTCTAATTAAAATGCCGTTGGAATTACTATAGAGTTTATTAGAACTGTATAGACACGTATAAAACATGTACAAATATAACTGGATGCAACCAGTACACACTGCACGATTCAATAACACGCGCAAAGTCCGTCACCATATCGCTCATCGAATGTACGTCTTAATCGTATCGTAATCGTCGCTTGACTGCCCCTCTCTGCTCGGGCCATTGCTTTATAATGCACCGATCCATACCTGGCAAGCTTCGACGGAATACAATAACAACAAGGATTAGTTCAACACTAATGATGGCCGTAAAACAAGTACAAAAACAATTGAATGTTTTTCTTAATTACAAATTCTAAATACAAAGTAAAGAATTTCTAAATCCGGGAAGGTAATAAACTGTGTTTTATGACAGGCACGTGTGCGTTTCTTTCTCGGTATGTATCAATATTATAGATTTAGTACATTCGGTAACATCGCACGCTTGGCGCTGGGCGATGAAAGTGAGTGAGCAGTAGTTATTTTGTCTCTTTTGATGTAATGGTATGGCAACACTGAAATGGTCATATGGTTGTCCGCGCCGCAGCTGCAGGGTAAACTTTAACATTTATAAATATATACATATAATAAAATTGTAGAGGTCAAATTTCTGTACAATGAAAGAAAATGCTAAAAACCGAGTCAGGGGGATGTAAGAAGTGCAATAGAACTAATATAGATTTTTTTTCAATTTTTTTGTTTCTCTGATCACGCTAAGAGCAATAGGAGCTAATGAAGAATTTTTTTAAATCGCCGGGTTTTTAACTTACTTTTTTTAACTATTCCACGCGAACGAAGTCGCAGGCAGAAGCTAATTTATAAATAATATCGCCAAAAATCGAAAAAGGGTTACTTGTGGTGCTATCTATTTTCTAAGATTTACGACTTTTTGGAGTTAGTTTCGTACTAAACGTACTAACCAAGTCAAGGCTCAATACAAACAACATAACAAAAACACTGAAAGAAAAACAAGAGTTTTCAGTGCCGTAACACATTGTTGTATATCTTTCATGGCTGTCTCAGTAGCGGCGTTGTTTACCGCGAAAATGTTCCGTTTATCTTTTCAAAAAGTTCGCGGAAACTCTGAAGACTTCTCAGATAGTTCAGCCTTTGAAAAATGCATAACTTTGAGAAACGAGTTATTTTCAGGCCATACTTTTTAATGTAGTTTTAAACGAGTTGAAGATAAAATATAGAATTATTATAAATAAGTACTACAGTATAATTGGCTTGTTGTTGTAAGCTTTTTACTTGTAATGTTTGTTAGTTAGTTTAGATCACACATTGTAAACTGAAATGGAACGAGTTCCAATAAAATTACGACTTTGCAAGCTTCATCAATTCTACTGACAATGCACAAAAACAAAGAATAAAGCAAATAACATTTTATTTCAGCTTTACAGCATGTCTAGTGAAAACTAGGGTTTACTCTTTAAAATTTAAAACAAGCGCACCACGAAATCACAGCGGCCGGATACGAAGTTGCTGTTTCTTAGTTTCGCTGAAAGTCAAAAACGGCCTAAGCGATTTCAATATATATTTTTTGTTTTGTTCCCTTTAACCTTCAATATAGGGGTGGTTTAAAAAGAAAAAAAAGGTAAGCCATTGAGGTAGTTCTCAACAACATCACTCCACTTGACATTGCTATACCGAGGACCATATGAAAAACAATTCTTAAGTAAATTAAAGTCGTGGTAGCGTAATGTTTAGCTCACGCGCCCCTAAATCGAAGGGCGCGGGTTCGATCCTGACCGGAACGCATGCACCTCTTAGTCAGTTTTCTGATCTAATGCGCATATTGTTACAATTACCACGTGCTAAAAACGGTGAAGGAAAACATCGTGATGCAACCTGCACATCGAGATAACCGATGTGTCAAACCTGCCAAGCCGCCTTGGACAAGCGTGGCGGTATACTGTCCGTTCCCCCTATAATGGGAGGCCGAGCCAGCAGTGGGACATTTATGGCTGAAATTATATTATATTATTATTATAAGTAAATTTAAAAAAAAACAAAACCAACAAATAACTGAATATAAAATATCCTCGTATATAAACAATTGTTGTCTGGTTACAGCGTCATGTCGTACGCAGCTTACGGCGATTGTAACAGAACACCAGCGTCAGGTGGCTTTCACGGCAAATCGCACTAAATATTTTTAATGAGATATATAACTTCTGATAGAAAAATGTTTTTAGAATACTCCACTCCTAGGGAGATGAAAGTTAAACACCATTGTTTCTTTAGATTCGTAAAAAGTGGGTATATTTTTTATTGCATGTGTTCAGTAGATAGGCAGACGACCCATCTGATGGAAAGCATTTCTTATGGACATTTATAACACCAAAGTGCTACCAATATGCTGGCGCTCTCTAAAGGGAATCTGGAACCTGGTCACTGGTGCCGGAACACAACCTTAAGGTTATATATTATAGCGGCATACCCTAGAACAGGGGTGGTAGCCATCCAGGCGGGAACCTCACCACTTGGTTGTGGGATGTTTTGTCACCTCTTACGTCAGACCGCCCAGCCGCAGGAAATTGTATTCTTTCTCCGTTCCTGTAAGGATAAATTAAAAACAATTCAGTTATTATCACAACATTACACAACATTCATGGCAACTACGAGCCTTGCGGCTATCTTAAAGTAGGTGCAATCTTGGGCTTACACAGTGTAGTTCAATCAGCGTAGTAATTAATTACATAAATATATATTGTCACGCCTGTTTCCCATTGGGGTAGGCAGAGACGATGGATCTCCACTTGTTACGATCTTGGCAAACACTTTTCGCTTCATCAAATTTCATTAATCTTCTCATACATACTATACGCTTATTTAAACTACTTTTTATCTGACCTTTCTTCGAAATATCTTCAATTTGATCATGGTGAGTTCGTCTCGGTCTACCGGCACCGACTCTACCAGTCACATTGCTGTCATATACTTATTTTGTGATTCTGCTATCAGTCATTCTCTCTATATGGCCAAGTAATCAATTAAATTATTGAAATCTTCCATTAAGGCTCCTGTTGCCGAAAAAGGTCGAAAATGAGGTGCAAACGAATCAACTTTTCGTTGGCAATTACTAATCAATATTTACCAAAAATTCGCATAAATCTTCTCGATATAAAACGCAAATTGCTTGTTTCGTGATTTTTCTATGGTTAATTTTAGTTAACATAAAATTCACCAAAACATCTCCAAATTTTTGACCATTTTAACCATTCAATTTTTACTAAAACAGGATAGAAAATGTCTGCATATTTATAAAAGGAAGATAAATAATTTGATTTTGACTTTATTTTATTATCAATATAATAATAATTCATCTAAAAACGATCGCGTGTATGGAATCCTCAATACCACCCGAAAAATTAATACCAAAAAATCCTCAAGGACGTTGGCATTGCTACGAGCCTTAAAAAATACCAATTACGAAGTATTTTCAAGGAAAAATGTGTGTTTAATTATAACTTTTTTATTTTCCATTTTATGCCAAAAATAAGAAGAATAAATAAATAATTTATAGACAATTTAATTTGCTACAAATAATGTCTTTTCTGTAGCATTGCTAGTTTACGAGATACAGCGCGAAAACCCTATGTACCCCTTTTTCCGGCTGGGGGACAAGGATGGCAACCCCACAAACGTGAACTCAAGCTTATACTAACCCAGGAAATGTAGGTAGGTTATCCAAAAAAAAATTGAGTCCTCTGAAAAACGCAACCCCAAATGTAACTTTCCAATGGACTAAATTCCGGCTTAACACTACTGAATTCATATGTTTGTTGTTACACTGTGGTATTTAAACACATGCGCTCAGAATCGTATGTCGGCCATAAGGCGGCTTATCCTTGGGTCCGATCGGTGAATATCTTGCCCGGGAATTGTGGCCTCGTTATTTGGACCCTCTGTTTCGTGGAATTGCTTCCTTAGTGGCCTTTTGGGCGAGATAAAACTGTTTTCTGTACATTGCCCCTTCTTAGAAATTAGTTCCTCTGATTATCCGCTTGACGGTTGTTTTACGGCTTGGCTATTGTCAAGGTCGTTACGGGATGTTTGGGCTTTGATGTTTCGGGAGACATTATCGTTGGCCACGAATGACATCTGTTAATTTTACGTCAAGGGGAATTAGCTTTTGATGTCAATGCAGAGAAAATATATGGGTTATTTTATTTGATGTAGTGGAGTCATGTTCGAATCTATCTGTTTGTACAACAGAGAGTGCTCTGAGAAACTGTTCGATCGACGGGTGTTCACTCTCATTTTCTCTCGGAACGGTTCTCTAGAATGTTTGTTTCGTGTACCATCATGATTTAGAGGGAGCTTCCCGTCGATGATTGCCCTCTGCGCTAGGACATGTAGTTGTTCAAGAAGGCGTTATAAAATTCCTTAGAGAACAACAACGCAACGCCCCTAGTGTTACAAACGTCCATTGGTGATGGTAAGCACCTTCTATCAAGTTTAATGTTTGCCTGTTTGTCTGCCAAAGCTGTAGCAGCTTGTTGAGCAGGTCCATTAGTATGATTCTGCTCTCTCACGGAATATCGGCGTGAAATGGTTAGGCTTGAACTAATTATATTTCTTGCGACGAGGGAAAGTTGCCGTGGTCTCTCTATCCCTATATCTTATACCTCCTATCTCCTCACCCTTATTCTATCATAGAGACTGGCAACGCGTTGGTCTGTAGTAACTTGTCATCAGATGGGCCACCCGTCTATTTGCTTGCTCCAGCCAATAAAAAAATATTGGTTTTCATGCAGGAATTGATAAAGAATATCAATGTCTGTCGCCAAGCGGCTTATTGTAAAGGCGAAGAAACAACTCACAGCCAGGTAGTAAGTAGTATTTGAACAGATGGATGGTTAATAATAATAATAATAATAATAAAGCCCGTTTATTTCCAATCTGTACAATTGTTATTACAAACTTATTCTAATATGTTACAAATATAACGTGTAGTGATGTTTTAATATAAGTGTATATATATATATATAGATTTGTTTTCTTTTACTCGCTATCGTTACTTTCTTCAGTACCATTGATCGGAACTCCTTCTCGGGTAAAGGCCTCCTCCAGCTTCTTCCAGATCTCTCTATCCATAGCTTTCTTTCTCCATTCACTTCCTGCTATCCCTTTTATATCTTCTATCCACCTCTTTCTAGGGCGCCCTCTTTTCCTTTTACCTCTTGGTCCCTTCCATATAGTTGTCTCTAGTGTCCATCTTTTGTCTGTGTATCTTGCTATATGTCCTGCCCACTGCCACTTCTGTTTTAGGGCGTATTGTAAGGCGTCTATAACTTCAGTTTTTCGTCTTATTTTTTCGCTTTTCTCTCCATTGCTTTCTGGCACACTACTAGTTTAGTTTTTGTTCTGGTGTTGTATGTCCACGTTTGGCATCCATATGTAAGAGTAGGCAAGATACAGGTGTCCAAGACAGTTTTCTTTAGGTAAAGAGGAAATTTGCCTTTTAAGATTTCCTTCAGGTACCAAAATTTTTTCCAGCTCATGTTAATACGCCGCTCTACCTCTAGTTCTTCACTTTTGTCTTCGAATGACAATTGTTTCCCTAAGTATATATAATTGTTCACATATTCAAGTGGCTTCCCGTTTAGGTTTATAGCGTTTATGTGACTGTTTGTCAGTATTTTAGTTTTGTTTTCGTTCATTTTGAGGCCCACTTTTTCACTTTCTTCGTTTAAAGTGCTTATCATTTTTTCTAGTCCTTTACTTGTTTCAGCGAATAAGACAATATCGTCCGCAAATCTGAGGTGTGTAAGTCGATTTTGATTAACACTAATCCCTTCTGACTGCCAGTTAAGATTGTCAAAAATGTGTTGTAGTACCATTATGAACAGCTTGGGTGAAAGGGGTTCTCCTTGTCTTACTCCTCTACAAATCGGTATATCAGGACCTCGTGTCTCTAGTTTGACTTGGCTTACGCTACCGTCATAGATGTTTTTGAGTACTCTTATATAATTTTCGTTTATGTGGCATTTATACAGCGCGTCCCAAATAGCATCATGAGAGATCGTGTCAAACGCTTTGGCGTAATCTATGAAAGCGATGTATAATGGTCTGTTAAACTCCTTGTATTTCTCCATTACCTGTTGCAATAGTTGGATATGGTCCGTTGTTGAAAATCCGGAGCGAAACCCTGCTTGTTCGACTGGCTGGTAGTTATCAATCTTCTGGCTCAGATGACTTTGTAGAATTGAGGTGAACAATTTATAAACACTTGAGAGAAGACTAATAGGGCGGTAGTTAAAGATGTCTTGAGGGTCTCCTTTCTTGTATAAAAGGATTATATCAGATGGATGGTTATCACCCTCGAATTAGAGCATGCTGACGTAACCTTGAGTTGTGTTCCGGGTTCAGTGGTCAAGTTTCAGTCTTCCTATGAGGCTAGCAAGACATTGGTAGTACTTTTGGATTTGCAAATGTTCAAAAACGATGATGACCAGTTTCCACCAGGTGGTCTGGACTGTCTTTGTATCAACGCAAAACTAGTTCACATCACATGATATGTCCTCAATATCACTCCGACGTTTTAAAAACTTATATTCGTATTGCATTCTTTTGTTAAAAGACCCCGAGAACTTTATAACAAAACTGTGAAACAACTTAAATCAAAAAGTTATGACGCAAGGGAGATCCCCCGTCACAGTAAGGTAACCGAACTTGCCACTTTAGAAGCACTTAGACGTCACGAAGGTAACATTGGTTATCATTCACATTTATAGAAATGAATCTTCTTTTTTAATTTATTTTATTTGTCGACAAGAAAATGTGAACCCTATCAAGTAACAGTAATCTGTTTATTACCAACTTACTGGTGACATTAAATAAAAAAATTACAGCTTTATAATATCCAGTAAATGATTAGTCAGTTACATTAAATGTAGGTAATTTAATATAGATGACTTTTTTTATTAATTTTATTATAATGATGTTGTAATTTCATTAGGGACTCAAATATAATAACGGCACCTTAGTTTACTTAATTACCATTAGTTCAAGGCTAACCGTCTCATGCTGATATTCTGTGGTAGAGTGCTAACACATTGGTCAAGCACGTTTTAAGAGCTGTAATTAAGGTAATATAATGGTAATATATGGTCTACCATGTCTAAACTTAACAATTAAGTCGTGGAGCAGTAACTGTCAACTACCCTTGTACCGTACACAGCGGAATCGGTAACCCGACAGCACAAACCCACAAGGATTTTTAGTACTTAGAGAGAGAGAGAGTAGGCGGTCTTATGGCTCAGATTTAGCTAGCAGCTAAAGCGATCTCCTCCAGGCAACCTAAAGAAAAAAAATGGACTGAGCGATATTGGTGGTGCAGGAAAAAAGACAATAGATATATAAATATTCAAATTAATTCTAGAAATAAATATTCAAATACATGTATACATAATTATATATATTCAATAATACATGTCAAAATACATAAGTTGTGATATGTAATAATAATGTATTAGCATAAGCATATACTTAGGTTCTATCCTGGTGGAGTAACCGTCGGTAGTGGTAAAGGGGCGCCCTTGAGGGGAAATATAAAAAATATCCTACTTATGTAATGCAAGGGACACATTACAGAAGATGGAGAAATGTTCCGTTCAAATGCACCCGCGCCTTGTCCTTTTCCGATACAACCACTTGTGATCTACAACTGTTATAATATTCCACAACTATATACTTTTATTATACAATCAAATTCCTTGTTATATCTTAAATATTAATTTTAATTAGAGAGCAGCAATCCGCTTGCGTTCAACGAAATTCCGCAACTCATTTCGACGCGATAAATAAAGTGGCTTCGTAGGAATCGCATATCAGTCGGAAACTCGATGTCATTATTTTGTATTTCGAACAACCTTATTGTAATTTTGAATAGTGTATTTAATTTTTATTAAAATTAAGAATCAGCAATTTACCTCAATACCGCTTAAACAATGTCGACAGTGTCTTGAGGTATCGGTGTCCCGGGAAATCTTTTATCGAGTTAAACCATTACCCGGGACGGTGGGACGCCAAGCCGGGACCGCAGCGGGGCACAAAGCAAAATGGACATCCGCTTTGTTATCTCTGTTCGTATAATAGTTAGAGAAAAGTTCACCGGTAGCCTTGTCGTCTATTAGATGGTTAATCTAGAATTCTAGTAGACCAATACATATAATTGTAGTGTCTGTCTGTGATTTCAATGCATTTTATTTGCTTGTATTTGTATGGCTCTAATCATTTTGAATAACTTACCTAAAGACTGAAGAGATTTACGTGACATATAGTAACGAAAATGTAGGACATTTTTATTGAATAAATGCTATTACGAAGTACTGGATTTTATAAATACATTTTAGTCTTTTTTATATTCATCAGTACGGTATTAATATATTGTTAACAGCTGAAGGACTCGAATTAAAATGCCCTTGGAATTACTATACTATTAATTAGAACTATACAAACACGTATACAACATGTACAAATATAACTGTTCACAACCAGTACAAACTGCACGATCCAATAACACGCGCAAAGTCCGTCACTATATCGCTTATGTAATGTACAACACACGTCTTGCTCGTATCGTAACGTCACTTGACTGCCCACTTTCGGACATTCCTTATATGAAGAACAAATACAATATGTCTCGTCGCATAACAATAATTTCCAAGAATTAGTTCGACATACCTGTCTAATGTCTGCCATAAATATTCCAATAAACAATAGACTGTTTTCTTCATTAGAAATTTAAACACAAAGTAAACAAAAGAAGTCAAAATGCGGGAAGGTAATAAACTGTCCTTTATGGCAGGCAGGTCTGCATTTACTTTTGTCGCATTTAAGGCAGCATATTAAAAAGCTTGACAGCCGTACTGCAAGATATACTCGCGTGGATATTTCAAAATTTTAAATTTATTTCTAAGTGAGCTTTTGTATATTTTGTTCTTGAAGCAGTATAAATATGAAACAGTATCATCATTTAAAACCCATATAAAGCCTAATCGTTTACGGTTTAGTCGTAAAACGGCCGAGTTATAAAACGCTTGGCTTTTAACACTTGCACAATTGTTTATATATCTTTTTTATTGGGTCGTATAACCCTTGACCCCAATCAGGGTAAGGTCACCTGTGATTAGGGGATGTCGTAAAATAGCGGAGTGTGTTTATATTTGTGGAGGAAGGGGTTTAGTATTAAGTTGTTACTTAAAGATCTCTCAATTTCTTAGTAATTATATTGTTACGAGTTGCAGGACTCGAGTTTAAATGCCGTTGGGAATATTGTAGAGTTTATTAGAATTATATAAACACGTATAACACAGGGACAAATAAAACTGAACACCAACAGTCCAAACGTAATGCGCAATTCAATAACACGCGCAAAGTCCGTCACTAAATAGATTAATTAATGTACACACGTCTTGCTTCGCTTGTGGTTATCGCTTCACTATCTCACCTCTTAATTGGGGCATTGCTTTATACTGTGCAAATGCAATATATCTACTGACCTGCTTTATGCTGACCGAATTTCCTAGAATCACACCTGGCTAATGACTACCATAAAATATTGCAATACACAATGGGCTGTTTTTCTAATCACAAATTTTAAACAAAAGAAGTCAAAATGCCGAAAAGGTAATAAAATGTGTTTCTACAGGGCTGCAGGTGTGAATTTGTCTTTGTTGGCACCTAGTCGTAACAATATTTTGACTTCGAGTCATAAGCATATTGACGTCATAACTCAGTACACTTTGACATTTCTTAGAAAGATAAAGACCTTTGTTTGACACATTAAAATATTGAAATGCAACCTGCACATCGAGATAACCGATGCATCAAACCTACCAAGTCGCCTTGGACAAGCGGGTATACTGTCCGTTCCTCTATAGCAGTGTTTTTCAACCTTTTTCATGACACGACCCCTTTAGTATGAAGAAATATTTTGAGATCCCCCGCCCCTAGCCGCTGGTTAGTTATCGAGTAGCTCTTCCAATGGCTAAAGCAGAAAAACCTCATACTATTGACAAAAATTTAATTTTACCAGCGGCTTTAGATATGGCGGCGATTATATTTCGCAAACAAGAGGTCGAAAAACCCAAAGTATACCTCTCTCTGACAACACTATTAAACGCAGGATAAGTGATATGGTGGCTAATTTTCGTGATCAAGTAATGAAAAAAATAAAAGAAAGTACTTTTGTGTCCTTGCAATTGATAAATCCACGGATATTGCAGATTTTACTGCATTAGCTTACCCAACCTTTTGCAAATTTGCTATAGAAGCTTCGCGACCCCTTAAGGAGGCTTCACGATCCCCAGGGGGTCACGACCCACACGTTGAAAAACACTGCCCTATAGCAAGAGGCGCGAGCCCAGTAGTGGAACATTTATGGCTGTTATTATTATAGTTATTTATTTCAGTGGCTTTGAGTGTGAAGTACTTTATTGCGTTGATTATTATCAATATATCTGTTGGCCTACAAGTTTCAGAGGCGTTATGGTGAAGCAGCAACATAACGGAACAAACAGCCGTACCGGGAAATCCGCTTCGAAGTGCATTAGCCGTCCTGTATAGGACGTGGATGGGACCATATAACATTTATAACACTTCCACCCAGACAGGGTGTATTAAGGTACACAGCTCTTATCTATACATATTGTTACGAGCTACAGGACTCGAATTAAAATGCCGTTGGAATGACTATAGAATTAATTAGAACTGTACAAACACGTATAAAACAGGTAGAAACATAACTGGATACAATCAGTACAAACTGCACGATTCAATAACACGCGCAAAGTCCGTCATTACTCGTATCGTAATCGTCGCTTGACTGCCTTACCCCGCCGTTCGAGCATTGTTTTATAGTAAACTGTATAATACAACAATCGATTGCGTGGACTGAGTTTTTCCAAGAAAACATAATCTGCACACCTGGTTAATTATTCCTGCGAACGGCCATAAACGCAAACAATAACAATAGGCTATTGCCTAATTGGAAAATTTAAACTCATGTAAACAAAAGAAGTCCAAATGAGGGAAGCGTAATAAACCAGATGCGCATTTCTTTGTCGGTATGTAACAATATAATAAAACTGTAGAGGTTCAATTTCTGTACAATGAAAAAATGCTAAAAACCGAGTCAGGGGGATGTAAGTAAGAAGAAATAGAACTAATTATGGTGGTAGCAAGTCCCTGGTCAACATATAGGATACTTTTGATCCCGAAAAATTAAAGAGTTCCCGTGGATAGTTAAAAAATCTTTCCACGCAGACGAAGTCGCGGGCAGAAGCTAGTATTTAATATACGTATGCCGGAATTAGTGGCCAGGGTCCAGCTTCCCCTAAGAGAGCAGCAGCGCATTTTTAGCATCTTTGGTGTTGTCTGCTTGTCTGCTGAGCTTATGCAATAAAAAAAAACTTCAACGGACAAGTGGAAAAACGAATCGCAAGGACAATTTTTAGGGGCAGGTTTTCAAATTGGTTAAGTAAATTAACAATCTGCTTGTAAAACTTCAAGTTAAAATTTTATTGCGATTCCTTTTGCCACTTGTCCGTTGCCATTCGTTTTTCCACTTGTCCGGTGCGATTCGTTTTGCCACTTGTCCGTTGAAGTTTCACTTCTACTATGTGTCCCAGCACACATTTTGTATTGCAGTAAAGGATCGTGGTTGACCACAATGTCGCTCGCGTGCTCCGCTAACGATGTCAAGCGGGCAGATGCATGGGCACTTTAGTTTACCCCTCCTTCCTTGTTTTTTATTTAAAAAATATTCAATTATTAAGCACAACATTTCATACTTTTTATAAGCATGCTTACATATTTATATTTTTTCGTGCAGGAACGGACAAAGAATACAATTTCCTGCGGCCGGGCTGTCGAAAGAGGCGAGAAAACAACCTACAACCAGGTGGTAGGCATTTGCCCGACTGGATGGCTACCACCCCTGGTCTAAAGTATGTCGCCATAACAACCTTGGGTTGTGTCCGGCATTAGTGACCAGGTTCCTGTCTCCCTTAAGAGAGCAGCAGCATATTCGTAGCACCTTTGATGTTGCAATTGTCCATAGGCGATGGTAACTGCTTTCCATCAAGTGGGTCGTCTGCCTGTCTGCTGAACTCCTGCAATAAAAAAAATTACACTATTTATCGAGATTATTTACTTGCTGTGATACACAGACACTACATGGACAATTTTATACCCTAACTTAATATCTAAGTTATGAACCTCAGTAACATATTCAGCGATAAAAAGTATTACTCACTTAACACTGTTTGAAAGGTTCAAATCGTGCGAAGTTTTCCCCAGTTTTCTTCGAGAAAAATATCTGTGGAAAACTTGTTGCGACAGAAAAGTTTCCTAAAGTTTTTTGATATAGTGCAGTTTGAGTTTTTTTTATACTTTTCCACCCGTTATCGCTTATACGGTATGTCGTCGGCCATGTTGTGAGAATTGTGTTGGGGTAATGTGTTTAAGATATCCGCTTGCAGTGAATTGGTTGGACTGGTGGTGGCGCTGGCGTTTGTTTGTTTGCTTGAACGCGCTAATCTCATAAACAAATTCTTTGAGTTTTAGATAGCCCATTTATGGAGGAAGGCTATAGGCTATACATATATTATCACGCTAAGAACAATAGGAGCAGGGCACCAATGAAGAATGTTTCAAAATCGTTTTTTTCCATTTTGAGATCTACCGCTGCGTAAGAGCTTTAAGTTTTGCAAAAATCCAGTGTGACAGAATTGTTTGCCTTTACAAATTCGAAAAAAAGTCCACCTCAGCATATGTCTGTCTTTCACTATAACCTTATTTGAGCTAACCAAATTTGTTCTAAAATAATGCATTATTTGCGAAGGTGATTTTTTAAACATGGTATCAGTTCTTATCAAAATAAATACCTTATTTATGACAAGTATTTAAATTAAAATAATTAAATACTATACAATTATTACATATTTCGATTTCAAGGAAGAAAGACAGAAAGAGAGTTGGTCCGAAAGAGAGTGTCGGGGTGAAGGTAAGGAAAGGAATGCTCCGGTGGTTCGGGCATGTGGAAAGAATGTATGATGAAAGACTGATGACTAAACAGATATACAATGCAAAAGTGGATGGATGCAGAAGTCGCGGAAGGCCACGACATACCTTCCATGATCAAATTGATCGTGTACTAGCGGAAGGTGATGTCAGGAGCCTTAAGAACAAACGTGCGTGCATGACAAGTCAAAAAGCTATGAATGTCACAGAAGCAAGTGAGGTGTGTAAGAATAAGCCTGAATGGCGCTCTGTTGTTCGTGCCTACCTCGCAAGGGACCATTTTTTTTTTTTTTGCATGGGGAAATGCGTTACCGCACCGTCAGCCGCGCGGGGGATCATGCGCGGCCGGTGTGTGGGGCTCCCCGACGCCGGTTCAATACGACCGGCGCCGGTATATCCACTAAAACCCCATGGGAGCCTTCTTTCCGCCTAGCGCCGTGGTCACGGTATGTGCGCGAGCTTAACCCGCGACCCCGGCAGCGGCTGGCCGCCTCATAAGCAGACGCGGCCTCTCCTGTGTGCGGGCCGGGGAATGGTGTTTCCCCGTTTGTGGTGGATCCCCTAGACCTCGACGCCCGCTGTCGCCGGGAGGGGGAGGCTGCGAAGCATTGCTCCTGCGCCATCACCCCTCCCTCTCCTTCCTCCTGCCCCCGCCGCCTCGCGCACTCAGCAGCGTCAGCGGTGGGGGGGGGGGGGCTTCGCGATAGGGGGGGAGGGGGAGGCTGCGAAGGATTGCTCCTGCGCCATCATCCCTCTCTCTCCTTTCTCCCCCTCCGCCGCCTCGCGCTCTCAGCAGCGTCAGCGGCGAGGGGGGGGGGGGGGGGGGGGGGCTTCGCGATGGGGGAGGGGGAGGCTGCGAAGGATTGCTCTTGCACCAACACCCCTCCCCCCTCTCCTTCCAACCCGCTACCTGGACGGGGGGGGGAGTCCAGGGCGGCACCCCCTGGGGAACCTCGCAAGGGACCTGGCGTGAAGTTATGTATGTATGTATTTATGATTTCAAGGAATATCCCGGGAGTGGTTTGTAGTTGTTCGGGTGCATAAAAATTATCTAATATTATTATATGTTATTCAACAGCGGCACTCTGCCCATTGAGGTTCTTAAAATCAAAGCCATTCTCTATTTTAAACTATATATTGGGTAACGTTCCAACCAGTGAGTATCAACAAATATTTTAAATATCAGTCTTAATTAATACTGTGTTCAATTAACTCACGTGTATGATTGAACCTGGCACTTGACTAAGAAGACGCTTGTTAAAACCACTATACAGCTAAGTATATCATCATGCCAATAGACGTACGTGTGGGTGTGATCAGCGGTTCCATACTTACTTACTTGAAGAAGCCCACGTCAGGCAGTGAACATTAATTGAAGAACAAACCAGAAACTATTTCCTAGAATACTGAAGATACATTCTAGAACCTATGGAGAACATACAGAACGAGGTCAGGTTCCATACGTTCCATAAATATGCAACCTAACTTGGTTCCGCATATTCTCTCTTTTATACAATATTCTTTTTGATCCTAGTGCTCCTCCATATTTAAGGGAACGTTTTGACTTCCTACATCTTTCTCATTCCCGTTATTTGCGCTCTAGTAATAATCTCTCCTTAATGACACCTGTACACACTTCTTCCTTCGTTGACAACTCCTTCCCAGTACAGGCTGTCCGTTTATGGAACTCACAGCCACTTAACATCAGACAAGCCAAGTCTGTATCCTCATTTAAAATCATGATTTTAATTATTTTTGGTCCTCTCAGGTATTGTTCAGGCCAATTATTTCGATTGGTTCATCTCCTTGATTATATGATCGGAATGAAGTCAGTCGCTCCAACATCTTCCGATCTGTGCCCTGCTAATGAGGCTCATTGGCCAACGACATTATGTCGTCACATAATGTGAATGGAGGGACAAATCCGCACCACCGCACAATAAGTCGAAAGTCGCCTACCTGACCGCGCGCGTATAACGACCCGCGCCGTAGTCATATGAACTACCTATTTTAATAATTAACCGCCATTGTGTGAATTTTTGTGTCACTAAAAAATACTTTATAAAACTACTGTGTGTGCAATCAAATTTGAACCTCGACGACCGCTGCCAAACGTATCCAGGCTTGCCGATTTGGGAGAACTGCAGTTTCGGGAGGTCAAGGCTAGTCGCTTGATTTTCCTTCCCATATCATCAATCGGATGCAACGATTGATTTGATTGTCCTGCCGTCCACTGTTATTGAGCTATATTATCGAAGGCCGCACCAGTCCAGGAGGTAGGGCAATACAAATTACAACCGCCGCCACGTGGTGTGCTATAGGGGAGGTGGGGAAGGACCTAAAATTTTACTCTGGCACCACCAGGTATAATAGTGCTGCTTTTCTGTATGTATGGTATTTACTGTTTATATAGTATATAATTAAGATTTTCATTTATTTATTTTGTATATTTTATATTATTTATTGTCTGCACCGCCACTGTCGCGTTTTAATATTTTCCTTAGTTTAAGGGGTTGCCTGGAAGAGATCGCTTTAAGCGATAAGGCCAACATTTATTGTATCTAGTATTCAAGAACGTGATTTTGGTGAACAATAAAGTGATTTTATTGATTAATTAATTCATTCTCACTCTGTTACATTTTGTTGAACATCCACCAAAAAATGTTATAACGTGTTCTATTTTAAAATCCTCGTGACGTCACGTTAAAGCGAATTTCCGTGTCGGGTAGTGATGTATGAGTCGGAAGCCATTGCTGAATTATTTGAATTTAGAATTCGAAATTCAAACATAACGTATTTGAGGGCCATATTTTAGTTCTTGGCAGGTGCATGTAGGGTGACGTTGTGCCGGGCAGTGTTATTAAAAATGTATAATTTAGAAAATTATTTTTAAATAAATGCTGTAGTATTTATACAGTTTATACATTTGCTCTTTCTTTCTCGTAGTGGTGCTGTATAGTAGGTAGTGTGCTGGTAATTTCTTGTGGTAGGGTGAAGAAAGTACACCTTATTGCTTTCAGGGATTTATTCTCATAGTAGTTTGGCTTAGATACTGATCCCTGGCGGCGCGGGTGGGGCCCCTTGGGGAATAGAGGTTTTCACTCACCTGCACATACCGTGGAAATGGGGGCGCGGCGTGTTCCGCGTGCGCTCATTTCTCCTTCCGTGGGGCGAGTTATAGACCTCCCCACGCCTAGAGAGTTCGAAGATGCTGGGGGACAAAAGTAGTTCCCCGGCAGTAGACGTGGTCTCGCGAGGCCCATGTCTTCCAGGGCTGTGGAGTGGCTAGGTCATATACCCGTAGCCCTGGCATAAGGCGAAGGATGGAACACCCATGGGTTGTAGTGGGTATCACTGGGGAGTGGCAATAGCATGGCACCGGTCTTGACCGGAGATCCTAGTGCCACCCCCGATCTGGCGAATCCCACACTAGGTCGTAAATTATCCCCCCAAGGTTTTGTCTTTGTCGTGGCTTAGTCCTCAAACTGATTTCCCCGGGTAAAAAAAAAGGATCCTGATTCCTGGTTGCAACTCAATATTGACTTGATCACAATATATGTATGAACGTTATTTATTGTGATGTTATTATATTAAATTAGCCTAAAGTAGGCCGCAAGGTCAGCAAAACGCTGTACGTTGAACCTTACAGTATTAATCATTTTTATATACAGAGATTAGCTTAAACGCAATGAACCGTTTAGTAAAATGTCAGTTTTCTTGCTTGCAGAAGAACTCTGTTGGTTGCTGTGCGTTGAAGGCGTATAATTTTACTGAGCTTTATTTCAAGAGACGGAGTAGAATATGGGTCCAGCTTTCTACTAGCTCGTATTGCCTTTAATAGCAGTAATAAGTTAAATTTCTTGGAATGCACTTGTTAAATTTTAAATTTCCACAGTTTAAATATTGTTACGAGTTGCGAGACTCAAATTAAAATGTCGTTGGGATTATTATAGAGTTTATTAGAAATATACAAATACGTATAACACAGATAAAAATATAACCGAGCACAACAAATGCAAACGTAACGCAGAAGGTCGTAATTAAATAAAACGCGCAAAGTCTGTCACTATTAGGTTCCCGATTGTACACACATCACGCCTTGATCGTAATTTGCGGAAGTACCCCCTTCCCTCAATCATGCCCTCGTTTTTAAAATTTTCCTAGAATCAGCTCATACTTTATAATCCGTAACACCTGACTAACGATTACAATAGAACAACAGGCTGTTCTCTAGAAACGTATGCCAATAAATAAGTAAACAAAAGAAGACGATCATAATTACAATAAGTTCAAATGCCGAGAGGTAATAAAATTTGTTTTTACAGATATGCAGGTGGAATTTGTTTTTGTCGGCGCCTAGGTTGTAACAGAATGTTAACAAAATTATAATAGAACAGTAAAATACTATTAAGACCTTCTACACAATGGGTGAATCGTACTTAAATTTCCTCGATATCTCAAAGAGCATTAAAACAACATTGTTTATGATTTATGTGCTGTTTATATTGCAAACCGAACAAAATAGACTCGTAAAACGCTGCGAGCACGTTTATAAATTGCCAGAACCATGAGCGATGTGTATATTTTACAAGTTTTAGAGTTCTGTATTCATCTTCGTGTCCCGTAGAGGCGGCGTCGGCCGGCTCCTCAAGAAGCGTTTCCCATCTGTAATGCCGTCGAGAGGACAGTGCGTCGCATTCTGCGCGCGCTTATCTCTCCTCCCGTGGGGCGAGTTTCAAACCGCCCGGATTTGAGACCGATGACGCTATGCTTCCCCCGGCAGTGGATGCGGCTCATAAGACCTCCGCCTGCTGGGACACGCGTAGTTGGTAGAGCTCTCGCTTTTCATGTAGCCCTGGTATAAAGTGAAGTAGGGAACGCCGGGTTTTAATAATTATTATGTTATTTAAGACACAAAGATTCATAATTACATTAAATTTTATTAAATTTTATACATTGTTATTATTAAGTTAAATTAAAATTAAACCTTAAAAAATAGAAATCTTTAAATGTCTGTCAGTCAGTAAGTTGGTCAGTTCTTTACTGAAGCATTTCATTCATATATATTTTACATAACATTAATTATTCAACATTTAGTGGGTATCCTTAACCGTGGCATGGCAATATTGCTTGCTTGCGGTGCTAGTGCCACTCCAACGTAACAAATCCAACACTCCCCACCGCGTTTTCCCCTGCGGTGGTAAATAAAAGAAAAATACAAAAGAAAAAGATAAACAAAAAATACAAAAGAATTAAAAAAGATAAACTCGTAACACGAATCAAATTTTATTTTTTACTTAAAACTTAAAAAATGGAGGAGGTTCTCATTTCGCCGAATTTTTTGTACGTATACATACATTCAGCCATAGGTTTTTTTGTTTCTGAACCGATTTTGAAGATTCTTTTTGTGTTGGATTTAATGAAGCTTCAAAATGGTACCATCTAAATTTTGTTGTTTGAGACTTCAAAGATATATGTAGCAAAAAATTCATTAAAATCAGCAGGAAATGTGACACTTTCGCGGTTATTAAGCTATGAGATTTATATTATTGAATAAATTTGATCATTCTTTTTGCTTTGAATTTAAAAAGTATAAAATTAAACACTTCTAGTAAAAAAAACGACTTTTCTTAAACGCATAAAGACGAAAAATTACTTTATTTTGAAATTTTGTTGTTTTTTTTATATTTTACTTCTCTCTACTCAGACGTCGTAGAAAATGTTTATTTCCTGCTTTTTAGGTACACGGTTTCTTTTTTGCTTGAATATTTTTATTATGATATGACCGTCTAAAGATTTAGTTTATTAGAAATATAATGTCAATTACCGCATCCATACGATTTATTAAATTATTATAATTAAATGGCGAGTATAACATTACTTCAGTGAAACTTGGTTATTACTTTAACCAACTTTATTTGCAAAATGATCTGAAATTGGTAGTTCTGGGGGTCCGGTGAAGAGCAATTTATTGTCGTTAACAAACTGATTTTACTAAGTTTAACATACTTGTATATTATATCAAAGAATCGTTCTCAAGCATTGCGGGGTAGTTGAGGAGTAACTACCTGGGGGAAGCACGGTGGAGGCGTGTGGCATTTGCCACGTTGTGGTGGCACTAGCACCTCCGAGGAAGTATTGAAAGTTTAAAGCGGTCACCTTCAGAGACTAGCTTAGTGAAGTTGACACTTATCTAGATATTTTAGTATTTGTAAGACATAGCATAAAGTTTTTTTTATACTTATCATGTTCATCATATTGATCTGCGAAGACGACCTTTTTAGGCCCCCTGTTGTCGCCTGAATCGGGGTACCCACGGTGTTCCGTCATTTGACTTCATGCCAGAGTCACAGGCATAATGTCTAGCTATTCTAAAGGCCCTGGCAGTAGGCGACGTGGAGACGCGACGAGAATGGTGTGGTATGCGAGAGTTGTTCTTTATAGCGTTAACATCTTATTCATAATTAGTTAGAGTAAGTTTTTACGCTTACATAAGGTTCTTAAAGAAGCCTACAAATATTATATAACTAGAGTTTACCCCGCGGCTGCGCCGCGGGTTAACCTCTAGTGCGTGTCTCTTGTTTAAAGAGCAAGTGCTACAGGTTATATTATATTACAATATTTTTATGTATTTGCCCACGGAAGATTCACTTCATTTTATATCGCTAATTATATATACTATCCCCCGTCTATCTGTCAACAAAATAAATTACAAAACTCGACCAAAAAGGCCAAAATGGTCTAAATGACCAAAAGACCACAGTGACCGACATGGCTAAAATGATGGAATAGGCAAAAACGACCAAAAAGGCCAAAATAATCAAAATGGTCAAAATGACCAAAGAGGCCAAAATGACCAAAAAGGTCAAAATGACCAAATAGGCCAAAATGACCAAATAGGCCAAAATGACCAAATAGGCCAAAATGAACAAAAAGGTCAAAATGATCAATAAGGCCAAAATTACCAAATAGGCCAAAATGACCAAATAGGCCAAAATGACCAAATAGGCCAAAATGACCAAATAGGCCAAAATGACCAAAAAGGTCAAAATGATCAAAAAGGCCAAAATGACCAAATAGGCCAAAATGACCAAATAGGCCAAAATGACCAAAATGACCAAAAAGGCCAAAATGACCAAAAAACGGAACAGACAGATAGACAGACAGACAGAGTTACTTTCGCATTTATAATATTAATAGGGATTACAAATATTGAATATTAATAAGATCGTTAGTCCTAATAACAGTTGCATCGGTGCTTTTTTTTTGTTAACCAACAAGTAGTCATTAAATATCTTTGGTAGCCTAGTAGTTGCATTCGTCCAATCCAATGCAATTTAGGCAGTTGAGCGATAGCCACGAGCGAAGCAAGACTTGTATACATTCGGTAATCTATTTAGTGACGGACTTTGCGCGTGTTAATGAATTACGATCTTCTACATTACGTTTGGACTTATTGTGGTCGATTATATTTGTACCTGTGTTATACGTATTTGTATAGTTCTAAGAAACTCTATAGTCATTCTAACGGCAATTTAATTCGAGTCTTGCGGCCCGTTACAATTCTATAGCTTGGCCATTGTATATTTACGTTTGTTTCTCAACATGTAAAGTTGGAAATAAAATGTAATTAAATTTAAATTTATTAAACACTTTATTTAACATACCACACAAATAAATAATAACTGAATAAATATTATATGCGGTTAAATATTTTTTATTAGGACTTCAAAAGTTTCCCCCAGGGGGTGCCGCCCTGGACTCCCCCCCGTCCAGGTAGCGGTACAAGGGGATGCGTCCCCGAGGCCCCGAGCGGCCACTGTCACATTCCCCCCTTCACTCCGTGACAGTGGTGTCCCACCTTTCCGCCTCCAAATCCTAATGCCTTCCGCTCCTTCCCGAACCTCCTCCCCAAACACCCATCCCTTCCGTTGCGACCGCCAGCGTCGAGATTTTCTCCGCTGGCCGTCGAGGACGGCGGTGGTGATGTCCACCCCACCAGCGCCCGCCTGACTGGCGACCTACCCTCCCCCCCTCCGTCCGCCGATGCTGCTGTGTGCGCGAGGCGGCGGGGAAAAGGGGAGGAAGGAGAGGGGGGAGGGGTGTTGGAGCAGGAGCAATCCTTCGCAGCCTCCCCCTCCCCCCTATCGCGAGGCCCCCCCCCGCCACTGACGCTGCTGAGTGCGCGAGACGGCGGGGAGAGGAGGAAGGAGAGGGAGGGGTGATGGCGTAGGAGTAATCCTTCGCAGCCTCCCCCTCCCGGCGGCAGTGGGCGTCGAGGTCTGGGGGATCCATATAGACCTCCGCCCGCACTAATGCCGCGAGAGGGCGCGAGAGGTAGCCGCGCGTCCCTCTCAGGGCTGGGGAAACACCATTCCCCGGCCCGCACACAGGAGAGGCCGCCTCTGCTTATGAGGCGGCCAGCCGCTGCCGGGTCGCGGGTTCAGCTCGCGCACATACCGTGACCCCGGCGCTAGGCGGAAAGAAGGCTCCCATGGGATTTTAGTGGGTATACCGGCAGCCGGTCGTATTGAACCGGCGTCGGGAGCCCACACACCGGCCGCGCATGATCTCCCGCGCGGCTGACGGTGCGGTAACGCATTTCCCCACGAAAAAAAAAGAGAAAAGGACTTCAAAAGTTCTCCCCCGACTCCGACCGCTGACGCTGCTGAGAGCGCGAGGCGGCGAGGAGGGAGGAAGGAGAGGGAGGGAGGAAGGAGAGGGAGGGGTGAAGGCGCAGGAGCAATCCTCGCAGCCTCCCCCTCCCCCATCGAAGGAGGATAGCGCCCGTGACTCCTGGCAGCCACGGGCGGGCGGCAGCGGGCGTCGAGGTCTGGGATCCTATAGACCTGCGCCCGCACTAATGCCGCGAGAGGGCTCGAGAGGCAGCCGCGCGTCCCTCTCAGGGCCGGGGAAACGTCACTCCCCGACCCGCACACAGGAGAGGCCGCCTCTGTTTACGAGGCGGCCAGCCGCTGCCGGGGTTGCGGGTTAAGCTCGCGCATGTACCGTGACCCCGGCGCTAGGCGGAAGAAGGCTCCCATGAGGTTATAGTGGGTATACCGGCGCTGGTCGTATTGATTAATCGGCGTAGGGAGCCCCACATACCGGCCGCGCAGATCCCCCGCGCGGCTGACGATGCGACAACGCATTTCTTCATGTAAAAAAAAAAGGACTTCAAAAGTTGATAACGTTTAAATTTTAATACCATAATGTAACGATTCAAACTGACAGACAGTTTATAAAATACCATTTATTATTCAATGAACTTTAGTAGGCGAGCAAAAGTATTTTTAAGTTGCTTTCCGCTTTGATTATTTATTCACTTGGGCTGATTTTTCAATGATCAGAGAAAAGTTATTAGTATAATAAATTATAACCTGATTACATTGAAAAATTAAGCAATTCAACTTTTTTATTAATGCAACTGTCATTTTTAATTTTCCCATGTTGTATTTTATTATTAGAAATAAATTTTATCTGGTGATTGAGAAAAATCGCCTTTCAATTAATTGCATTTAATTTAATTAATTCTCTCTTATATGCAGAAAAACTGAAATATAACCAGGTACCAGGGCAACAGAATGTATAAGCTGATGCCTGTACGTGATTTTATTTATTTATTCATTAACAAAAAACATTTGTGTCTGAAATATACATACATAGTCATAATTACAATTATAAAAAAATCTAATTTACAATAAACATTCTTAACTTTACAAAAATATGTCACTCGAAAGGTATTTTATAATCATATTATTGTCAACTGAATAGAAAGCTTGTTTAAGGAGGAATGCTTTAACATTACGCTTAAAAGATTGCATTTTATATACATTTAGCTTTAAGTCAGTAGGTAATTTGTTGAAAATTTCAATAACCTGATACGTGATACTGTGCTTTATAACATTTAAAGATGGCATTATTTTATTTTTTAAATTTTCCTTCTTGTTGCTTCTCTAATTTCTCTTTCTTCTTTTGTCTTAAACTGTGTAATGTTTTTTGCGAGATAAGTGAGGGCAACCAGTATATAAAGACATGGGACAGTAAGTATACCCAATTTTTTAAAATGTTCTCGACAAGACTCTGTGGTATACGAATCATAGTCCTTACACATCTTTTTTTGTACAATAAAAGCTTTTTCACAATTATACTTGTAGCTATTTCCCCAACACTATACTATATCTTAATTTAGATTCTACTAAAGCGTGGTATATACCATTTTAAGGTAGTCCAATTTAACTTCATCGCGTAAACTTCTTAGGGCATAACAGGCTGAGCTTATTGAATTAGTTATTGATGTTAATTCCTCTTTCCAATTAAGTGTTACGCGATGTCTATCACAGCAGTCATAGAGTATATTAATATCACATAGACAATCGTCATAGATAATAATATGATATAATTGCTGTTTATAGCAATGTTGTAATATTATTATTTGGTAGGGTAGTTTCATAGTATTTTCGTATAAAAAGGCGGTGAGGCGTGTAGATGATGTTCATTGCTTACTGTGTGGTGTGAATAGTCACACCAAAGGCTGGACAATAAAGGGGAAACTCTCCCCAAATAGTTAATATTTGGTATCTTCGGTACTTTCTTACCCAAATATCAGCAAGGCTGTTTACATAAGACAAGAATCAATATACACTCCCAAAAATTTTGCAACGTCTACTACATTTACATTTTGACTATTTCATTAAATACATATTGAATTTGAAATTAAATATATATGGATTGAATAGTGTTAAAAGCCTTGCAGATATTTGGGTAAGAAAGTACCGAAGATACCAAATATTAACTATTTGGGCAGAGTTTCCCCTTTATTGTCCAGCCTTTGGTGTGACTATTCACACCACACAGTAAACAATGAACACCGTCTACACGCCTCACCGCCTTTTTATACCAAAATACTACGAAACTACCCTACCAAACAATAATATGGCAACATTGCTATAAACAGCAATTATATCATAGTGTTGCCAGGATCATATTATTATCTATGACGATTTTCTATGTGATATTAATATACTCTATGACTGCTGTGATGGACATCGCGTAACAATAGGTAATTCAAATTACGAATTGCAATTTTAAGATAGTTCTACATTTACAACGGTTGTCAAAGTATTATAATTAACTATATTATATATTTGATAAACGTCCCACTGCTGGCTTTTGTTATCCCTATTTTCACGAAAACAGACAATGTGCCAGCCATGCTTGTCTAAGGCAGATTAAATATATTTTTTAAATTAATTGGCAGATAAACACGTGTCGTATATTCTCAAGTTAAGTAAGTTACGCTCGTATTATGCATAATATACATATAACAGACAACTTTAGATTCGATCTTAGGCGCACCCCTGAGTGATCAAATAATAAAACAGATTTTCCTAAAAGTTATTTTTGTAAGGTTCGTTTTAAGTATCAAATTACTTAATTTATGGACTTTAAAAAAGTGAACAAGTAAAGATTCTATTAAGCATCTATTAAAATTGGCTGCCGAACAGAGATCGAATTTGTTCTAGCGAATGACAAACTAATAACAGAACATAATATAGACCAACTCATTACACTGTAGACAGACATAATTACATTTCTACGCAATTTTATATTTACAAAGGATTTACCTGAAATTATGTTTTCATTATTTCGAACAGTATCGGGAGTATCTATATACATACATACTTACATTCTTACACACTAGGGACTTGTATATACTTTATATTGTGAGTATGTTTTCAAATTTTATTTATTTGATCTTGTAATCTACTATCCGAGTACAATATAGTGTAAATATGATTAAGAAATGAGTAAGTTACGTTTACGAAAAAATGTTAATATTATTTTCTCAAAGGTCATACATAATTAATTAATTATTTTAAAATTTAATTATTTAAACATGTCTTCCATTTTTTTTAAATTGGAAGAAAAAGAAACTTATTTTATATCCGCGGCACCATCTAGTCGTGTAAGATTCACAAAGTTTCCTCAGTTATTTTTCTACTCCGCGATCTATGCTCTGTGGCTTCTTATGTCGACACATATTTACACATTAATATAAAAAGTAAAATACTTATTCATTTATATCTTTTGAACATTAAACCTGAACTCTTTTCTGTGATTTTTAATTACTTGTTTTTAGAGGCTAATCTAGTTTAAAGGGCCATTTACATGGAGAGAGTTTCTTGTCTACAAGATACGATTTTCGAAAGAAAGAAAAAAATATTGTCATGTAAACTAAACATTTCATATCATACGTAGAAGGGCGTGGATTGCCTTCTCATTGGATGTTGGTGTCTCTAGGTATACAAAATAATCATCACTAAGCCGAAAAATAGTAAGCAAATATCTCCAATGCGATTTGTGTCGTAGTGTAAACAACTTTCTTGGTAATAATTACTTTACGATTATCATATGATATACTTGTCGGCTTCACTCCCGCCGGGGCCGGTTGACACTCTGAGTATAATACAATAATAATCTGAAATGTTATAATCAAAGTTTGTTACAATGCAATTATTACAATTACAATATTAATTAGAGAACAATAATACACAAAAGATTACGACAACTCCTAGAGTCATCTTCACGATTGTCAGGTGTCGAGCAGCAATCTGCCCTCAAAGAATACTGCGATTATCGAACAGTAATTATCGACCAATATACCTACTATTGACCTCTTATCCAACAGAGCTTTCGCTCTCAACCGATGGACGTAGACTGTCGGTTTAAGACTGCCCCTCCTCTGCCCGAACACCGCGTATTTAAAGACCTCCTAGCGCGCTGCAGTGACAATATCTGTTATTGCTGTGGCGCCACTTCAGTTACACTTTCCTCATATAACCAACTTCCGGCTACTTACTGACGCCGTTAGCTTGATAGATGTTTCTACTTTGACATCTCCGGTTATACGACTTCCGATTACTACATTTGACTACTTTTGTGATATGATTACTTTATAATAACAAATACGATTCCTACATACTCCTAGTCGAGTTATTGTTTTTTGACTGAATGACATGTCAATGCTGTTAGTATCTAAAGATTATCGGCTACAAAAATAGTATACGATTTTCACCCTAAACATACGATAAACTCTCTCCATGTAAATGGGTCTTTAGCCTTACAATGAAAGCAATTTAAATTCGAACAAGTATATACTTAGGCGAGTTCCCCTTTTGTGATTCCATCGTCTCGACGACAAACCTCATAATCAATACAGCACTATTGGAGCAAAGTAAGTCAACAATTCATGTTTGTTTGTGAATAGCAATGCCACTGGATTTTTCAAGGGAAAAAACCAGTAGAGTATAAAATTGGAGCATTGGGCTGTGTGATAGAGCTACGGTTCTGATTTTAGAAATTCATATAAAGGATTATGATAGTTGAATGGTCTTAAAAATGGATAGATTTAATGGCTCAGACTTTTTACTTCTTTATCACTGTATGTTTCTTATGTATACATATAGACATACATAGGTAATAGCTGTTATTTTAAAAGTGCACTAAAAACATCCCTTGATTTAATCTCTTACCTGTTATCGCTGTTTGTAAAAGAAGCGGCAAGAAACTCCCCAGCAACACGTCTAGCATTTTTAGCTATTATACATTTTCTTATTTATATATCTCAATCCTATTTCCATCACCAGATCGAAATAAAACCTTGAAATCCGTTCAGCGGTTTTTAAGTTAAATTTAAATTTACTTATTTGAAAAAATACGGCTTAAACAGATGTAACAAACAGTAATTACAGATTTTTAAAAATCTGTAATGATGTGTGAATTTATTATAGCTTATACAATAAATTTTGATAACATTATTGAAGACTACACCAAATAAAATTGCACACAAACGAAAAAAAACAGAGTCCCATAAGAAGTTCACTTCACTTCAAAAATCACAGCGAGACACTCCACTTTTGCTATTATTATTATTATATAAAAAAACACATAAATTGTATAAAGATTTTTTATAAAACAATCTCAATTTAATTCCCACAAGTGTAATCCCAGCACTACTTTCGCAGGGATCGCACGTCGCCGCCCGAGGTCGCTGCCTTTTGAAATATTAACTCTTGCAAACTTATGCTACCCTGGTAACTGCTACTAAGTAGGGGTTGTTTTTGATGTTTAAACCTTAATTTTCATTTCATCAAAATTCAATTAATCCAAATACGATTGTTTTCCATTCTTTAGGATTCTTCCATAGCCGTTTTAGAAAAAATAATATTCATGAAGTCGTCATATTCATCTGTCTGTTTGTTTGTATGTCATATTCATTATTCTCAGAAACTACTAATCTAGGGTAAAATTCTTTCTTTAATTAATCTTCTAATCTTGAAGTATAGAGTATTTCAATTAAAGCTTTTAATGATTGATTCCACAGCAAACATGTTTTTTTAATTTAATTTCTTGTAAAAATTTTGTACAGTGCTACTCGTCACTTCCAAAGAAAATGAGAAATGACTTATTTTGCATTGTAGAATTAATCATTTATTTTGTTTGACCTCAACCATGAGACTGATTTGGTTTGAATAAATTCAAATAATAAATAGGACTTCAAAAAGCGAGCGACGACTGAATGTGGAGAGCCATCTAAATTATAAAACTTACGAGATTTCAGATTGACTTTTTACTCGGCAATATATCCTCTTCTATGCCCTGAAATTATAAACTTTTTTATATAGAGTATATCAGAGAAGCTCACGTTTGCAGCACCACAGTTGCTACACTGTGCTGCGGGCCCCGAAGGTAGGGACTGGAACTGGCCCCTGATGCAAAAACAATTGAAGGTCGTTATGGCGGCATAACCTAGACCAGGGGTAAGAGCCATGCAGGCAGTCAAATGCCCTTCACCCTAGCAGTGTTGTTCATGAAACATGCACGTGTAAAATGTATTATTAAAATTTCTGTTTCAATCCTTGTCATTTTAATTGAAATCCGTTGAGCCTTTTCAGAATTATTCGGGACTAAACCTTCAGAGAGATAAACGAAAATTAAAAAAATATACAATTATGTCACATGAATTTCATGTTTATTTGACTCCTTTCCGTCCTTGTCACAGCTGGGCACATTCGTAAGACTCCTCGCTCTCTAGTAAATAAAAACAGCAGTTCATAATTAGTTTTATTTCCACTATAATTATTTTTTAAGAATTTTAACAGTATTTTTGTTGTTTAGAAGTTTTTCTTCAAATCATAAATTCATATTTCGTGTTTTATAGCTTAAATATTATAGATTTTGAAATGGGACGTCGCAAAATTTGAAACCCCCTTTGCCACACAATGTCACACTACATCGAAGCTCCCTTGACGGGTGGCGTAATTTATATATGGCACCTGACGCATCACTAAATAGAATTTTGGGAAATAAATAGAATTTTGAGTTACATTTTTAAATTTATTTTAAAAGCACGATGATTTTAATTTTATTTAATATGTAGTATAGATGTAAATGATGTACAAAAATTTAATACACAAAAACATCTTATACTAAAATATATAACTGAAGAGTTTGTTTGCTTGAACGCGCTAATGTCAGGAACTGGTTTGATTTAAAAATTATTTCAGTCTTAGTCCATTTATCGAGGAAGGCTATAAGGTATATATCATCACGCTAAGATCAATAGGAGCGGAGCACCAATGAAGAATGTTTCAAAATCGGGGTTTTTTTCAGCTATTTTTTTATCTATTACACGCGGACATTCTAAGTCCTGGGCTGTAGCTAGTTATAGTATAAGCCGTAAATAGATACATTAAACAATAAAATATAACTTAACATTACAGTCACCCATCCACCTGAAAGATACGAGACGGTGCCTTTATGTATTTATGGTACTTCTAAAAATTTTACTACCCTCGTATTTGGAGTAACGCTGATGGAATCAATGATGTAAACGTTTTTCAAAATTTTATTGTTACATGTTTTCAATATGCATGTGTATGTACTTTGTGTTAGGTTACTGTACACTCGTAACAGGACTTAAGACTAGGGCCGTGGGAATGAGTGGCTTATTAACTCTATCGAGCCATTTCGATGCGGTTGAAAGAAGTCTCGCGTAACCAAAGAGCTAGGTTGATTTTAGGTAACGCTTTAGCGTTGCCATACAGCATGGAAATGCGGGCAGGATTTTGTGCACGCTCCCCACCGACATGACCGTGATCTGGAATCCATTATTTGCCTATAATATTTTAAATTCTAAACATGCCGTGTCAGTACTGTAATACTTGCAATAACTCAGAAGGGTTTATTGTAATAACAGAACAGTAGCTGGTCAATACATTTATAATCAAAGAACCTATTTTAACCTATTTTACACACTGGCTTTTCCAATGCTTTTACAGTATAAGAAATTTAGCAAATTAGCATAACCGGCAGCGGATTGAAGTCATTGACAAACCAATTTAGTTAAATATGTTATGAATCACAAGAATTTATAACATTATTGTTTGGAAATTATAGATAATATTGTATATAAAATTTTATTGAAAATATTATATTTAAAGTTTTACATAAAAAAACAAACAGTAAAAAAATCTATCGCATCTGCCAACATGAAAATAAAATGTAGTGAAATACTACTTATATACAATTGAGACATTTTGAATTATAGTCTGTAATCAATTACCACGTATTAAGATAAATATTATTAAATAAAATTATAGTAAGTTTTAGAGAACCACTCTATAGATAACAGGCGCTAATCACATAATAAATAAAAATATAACATTATTATTCAATTAAGCAAATAATCGATTTTATCTCAAAATAAGAGAGTACATCAAAATAATAAACCTTTATAGTAATATTACTGATCTATTATTATTTATTTTTCTTCTTTAAATTAATTATATTATAAAATTTTCAAACTACAAAATATCGAATTGCATGCAGTGTTTGCCTATAAATGATTACTGCATTTGTCATGTCTTTTTTATATAAAGCAATGTACTACATCCTTTATATTAGTGCATGTAATTGTTAGTAAACATACATAGTACATACATAACTTCACGCCAGGTCCCTTGCGGGTTCGGCACGAACAATAGAGCGACACACAGGCCCATTCTTACACACCTCACTTGCTTCTTTGACATTCATAGCTCTTGTCATGCACGCTCGTCTGTTCTTAAGGCTCCTGACATCACCTTCTGCTAACACATGATCAATATGATCATGGAAGGTGTGTCGTGGCCTTCCGCGACTTCTGCATCCATCCACTTTTGCATTGTATATCTGTTTAGTCATTCTTTCATCATACATTCTTTCCACATGCCCGAACCACCGGAGCATTCCTTTTCTTACCTTCAACCCGACACTCTTTCAGACCAACTCTCTTTCTTACTTCGGTATTACGAACGCGGTCCGCGAGCGTCACTCCGTAGATTTTGCGCAGTGCTCGCATCTCGACCGCGTTTACTCTACTTTCATGCTCTCTGTTCCATACCCAACTCTCGCTTCCATACGTGTTAGTAAACAAAGCAAATAAATAAATAAATTATTAACCCTAAAAAGAAAACTGACAACAAGTATGCAACTAAATAAATGTAACACTTTCTAATTATTTACCAGTGAATTATTCCGTGTAGCTGACGGATAACAGTTATAAATCCTTCCCAAATTATTATTGTTGCATAAATAAATTCACGACAATTCACCAAGTTCATAAACACACTGTAACTTTGTTACATTTTTCGAACACAAACATAACATAAGCAAGTAAACAATCTTGCGTAACCCGCACAAAGTTTCCTCCATTATATAGGGGAGTGACCATTTACAGAATACTGAATGGCAGTCCCTCAGGCGATATTCCCACTAAATTCTGTAAAAGCTCCGAGCCGTGGCGTTGTTTGGCTGGTTACGATTCCAACATACCCGGAATGTTCACTTAGGATATTCTCACAACATATACGGTTTTTCCTAAACTAGCTATGCCCCCAACTTAGTTGTGTTAAAATTCAAGTTTTAAAAAAATATTCCTCCTTTTATTAGCGCGGGACAGTGTACGAATCGTGTAAGTGGAACAGAGCTAAGATTTTTAATCCATGCAAGAACGGAATAAGAATATAATTTCGTGCAGCCGGCGGCCTGTCATAGGTAGGGTGTTTTCCCCGTTTGGATGCCTACCACCCCTGGTCCAGAGTCAAAGTCAAAGTAATTTATTTTGTGTACACAGGTTTGAATATTATGTCCATAATGATAACAAATAGGTATCGCTGTATCCTGCCACATATGTAGCTTACAAAATAATATAATTTAAAACTAATCATGTCTAGATTAATATACAATTTATAGTGCTAATGCTGAATAATAATTACGATTCCTCATGTCACAAAATCAGACACCTCTATCAGTATTTGGTCGAGAAGATACTCATGTATTATGTAATATCCTTTTTTTATTAGTAACTAGAGTTTATCCCGCGGCTGCGCCGCGGGTTAACCTCTAGTGCGTGTCTCTTGTTTAAAGAGCAAGTGCTACAAGTTATATTATATTACAATATTTTTATTTATTTGCCCACGGAAGATTCACTTCATTTTATATCGCTAATTATATATACTGTCCCCCGTCTATCTGTCAACAAAATAAATTACAAAACTTGACCAAAAAGGCCAAAATGGTCTAAATGACCAAAAGACCACAGTGACCGACATGGCTAAAATGACGGAATAGGCAAAAACGACCAAAAAGGCCAAAATGATCAAAATGGTTAAAATGACCAAATAGGCCAAAATTACCAAAAAGGCCAAAATGACCAAATAGGCCAAAATGACCAAATAGTCCAAAATGACCAAATAGGCCAAAATGATCAAATAGGCCAAAATAACCAAATAGGCCAAAATGATCAAAAAGGCCAAAATGACCAAATAGACCAAAATGACCAAAAAGGCCAAAATGACCAAAAAGGCCAAAATGGCCATTTTTCGGGATAAAAAGTATCCTATGTTCATCCTCGGTATCGAAAATATATATATACTGAGTTCCAGCCAAATCGGTCCAGTAGTTTTTACGTGAAAACGGAACAGACAGACAGATAGATAGACAGAGTTACTTTCGCATTTATAATATTAATAGGGATTGTCTTAATTTTGATTTAAAGCTTTTGATGTCGTGTTCCTTAATTTTCAGTGGTAATTTATTAAAAATTTTAGTCGCTATACAGAAAAGACTGTTTTGCAACAAAGTGGTTTTCGAAGGAAGTGTAAGAAGGTAGCTGTTATGGCGTTTACTGTTGCATTTAGCATAGCATTTAACAAATAAAGCAACTTCATAAATGTGTAATGATGGTAATGTCAGTAGTTTTAGGGATATAAAATATGGTTTACAAGTATCTGTTTTCATTATATGACATACAGCACGTATACAGCGTTTTTGCGATATAAACACGCGTTCTTTACCAGTGCTATTGCCCCAAAATAGTATAAGACCGTATCGTAACAAAGAAACAACATGACCACCATAAGCCGTTATAACTGCTTTTTGGTCGACAACTTTACTTAATTTATAAAGGGCATAAGAAAATCGAGATATCCTGTTGCATAAGTCGTTAATATGAGTATTATATTTTAAATCACTATCAATATGAATACCTAAAAATTTAGTGCTACTTGCTTCTTCAATTTTTTGTCCGCATCCGCATTTGTAGAGTATGCCGCCATAGCAAACTTGAGTTGTGTTCTGACATTAGTGGCTAAGTTCCAGTCTCCTTTAGAGAGCAGTAGCATATCGCTTCTTTGCTTCAATAACGTGACATATCCCAGTACTCACTTATTTCACTCACTCACTATATTTGCTAAATGTATCATCATATTATCACAACTTCAAAAAGCTTAGTAATTGACACTAAATTACAAAAAAGTGTAAATATGTTTGGGTAAATCTTTTTTGAAATTTTAAAAGTGGCGTATATTAAATTTGGGTTTTTCAAGATACCACGTTATTGAAGCAAAGAAGCGATATATTTTTTTTTATTTGTAGACCCGCGTGTCTCCGCCTTAGGTCATGGCAGAGGTACTCTTTTCATTTACTTTATTGCTATTTATGAGTTAGCCTAATTTGTACATTTTCTAATTTATACATTTTTACATTTTGGTTTGTTTATACAATTTTGATTCGAAATTTATACTATTATTGTGGACATATGTAGTTTTTATGAGTATCTATAGTTCTATGTTTATTCTATGTATTTCTATCTATTTATTTTCTATTTGCATACAGACGTGCAGCAAGCTCTTGAGGGTAGTTTTTTAATTCTAAACTTATCTAATATATAAAATTCTCGTATCACAGTTTTCGTTGCCATACTCCTCCGAAACGGCTTGACCGATTTTGATGAAATTTTTTGTGCTTATCCGGTATCCATGAAATCGGCCAACATCTATTTTTCATCCCCCTAAATGTTAGGGTAGTCAACCCTAAATTTTTTATTTATTTTTAGACAAATTTTAATTTCTATTTTTTAAATTTAAATTTAGGTTGTATGTATCTTTTAATGCTGTATCATAGCATTAAAGATACATACAACCTAAATTTCAACCCTCTACGATCACCCTATTTTTTACCGGGCAGGACGACGTCTGCCGGGACAGCTAGTTACAATATATATTCTAGTTTTACAATTTCTACTGACGCTGACAGAAAATATACTAAAGTATATAACTTCAGTGTCACTGTTATTATACACCTACTTATTGCTAACGCGGTAGCATATTAGTTGCGAATAGGCAAGGAGGTATTCGCATACCTCCTATTATTTAGTTTTATGACCATTACGTTTTCTTTTAAATTTTAGCAGTTACGGATTCAGATTTCCATTCGGATTAATAACAAAGGAGAAAATAAAGTATTTAAGCTTGAGTATCAGATGTTTGTTTAAAGACTTGTTACTTTGTTATTATTTCATGTTTTTATACAACACATCAAAATTTTAAGAAGGTTAGAAACAATATAATAAACAGTAGGATAAACGCAGTTGAAATGAGAGCTTTGAGAAGTATATGTGCGGTTAGCTTGAATGATAGGATAAGAAACAGTGTGCTAAGGGAACGATGTGGTTTGAAAGAAGATGTAATAACAAGAGTTGAAAAAGAAATGTTAAGGTGGTTTGGGCATGTAGAGAGGATGGATGAAAATAGAATCACAAAACAGGTATATGACAGTATTGTCAATGGTAGAGCTGTTGCCGGTAGACCGAGACGAACATACCATGAACAAATATCAGAACTGTTAAAAAAAGTCAGGTAAAAAGTATTTCAAATAAACGCGCATGTATGAAGAGGTTAATGAAGTAGGTGAAGCGAAAGTTGTTTGTCAGGATCGTCGCAAGTGGAGATCCATAGTCTCTACCTACCCCCATGGGAAACAGGCGTGATTTTATGTATGTATAAACAATATGATGTACCTAACATTAGATTAACACATTCAACGAGGATACACGAAATTGCCTTCATTTCCACAACATCCTTCTTGTTAACTATTATAAATAATGTATATAGTGTGTGATCAGAGATTAAACGTGTCTAAGACAGGAATACTGTTTTATTTCCTATCCATGCTAAAAGGGACAAAGTAAACAAAAAGTAGCATTCATCTTGATAATCAACTAGGATGTTTACCCTTATATAAATAAACATCAGTGAAGTAGATTTATTGTATGGCAGTGACACACGAAAGCATTTGTAGCATACCAATAGACAATGAATTATAGTCCAAAGCCAATCATGTGTACGGGTCATAAAACCAAGCCAACCGAGCACATTGAGTAATAGAATGGGGCCTCCTATTCATTTTGTTTGGTGTTCTGTGTTATCGCTTCACTTTGCCTATCGCCATTCAGATATTTAGGGTCCTCTAGGAAGGGAACCTTTTTTAAATTCTCATATCCATGCATTTGGCCGTTTACATATGTAGATATATTCTGTATGTTTGCTATATATGTGGTGTAGTCAAATTACAGCAACTTTAAAATTTGTAGTGACCAGCGTCGTGTAACTTAAAGATCGCTTCCTTAAGAACCATAAAGAAGCGTTCAAATTTACTCTAAATTTTTATCAATATAACCGCATGTAAAATGTTTAATATACATACTCGTATAGCCGTATGAATGATTTCTTTATTAGGTAGATCACAGATGTTGCGATCATTTTTAAAATTAACTCCTTATAAAAAAGCGATAGAAAAAATTATATTCTTGAAAATATCATGATAATTTTTTTTTTTAAAAATCGCTTAATAAAATTTTAATGACCTATTTGTCTCGTTTAGGTTAGGATGTAATTAATACCTTACTATTCGCGTAAAGAAATCTAAAAGGCTTAAGGTGATAAAATCATATCGTTTTAAAATGATAAAAAATATCTCAATTAACTTGCCTGTCAACTACCCTAATGAAAATTGGTGTGGACAAAATTCGTAAAGTAGTTTTTTGACATGAGGTCAAGAACACTCAATATTCGGCACCTCTCTGGAATACTGTATTATGTATAATCTTGGTTCATTTTTTCGATACACTTTGTAGTTGACATCAGACTATATTTGATCTGGCAAACTGTTACAACCTGGCCACTAAACCACGCAGTATGCGTGCTATCCATCCAGGAACGGAGAAAAGGGTACAATTTCCTGTGGCTAGGCGGCGTGTTGTAAGAGGCGACTAAACAACCCTCAGCCAGGTGGTAGGGTATTTGCCCGTCTGGATCACTACCACCCCTGGTTATAGTATGCCCCATAACGATCTTGAGTTCTGTTCTGGCATTAGTGGCCAGATTCCAGTCTCCTTCTAGAGAGCAGCAGCGCATTTGTAGCATCTTTGGTGTTGCAAGTGTCCATAGGCGATGGTAACCGCTTTCCATTAATTCGTGCAATAAAAAGAATGGTAACTATCTTCTGTATCTCTGGTAATCTAGATGAACAAATGCTCTACAACCAGCCCTATCCTCTCTATCTCTCTACTAATCTTCTTAACAGATTTAATATGTTTTATAACTTGTAAGGCGGAAGGCAGGCTTGTGGCTGGTGAACGACCTTTATGGGGACAGTTTGCAGTCCGAGAAACATATACTAATTTATTTAAACTGGACAAGTGTGGCCGTAATGGTTCTCGTTAGTACTGGAGAAGCAGTTTTGCGAGTAAACAAGAATTACCACACAGTTGTTTTTCGTAAGCTAGTTTGATATTTAAGGCCAAGGTTTGGAAACCGGTCAAAAGTCGAACCACGTTTTGGTTTTGTTCTTACTTTCATCTCAATCAACCGGTTTTTTAACAAAAGTTCCTTAAATAGGTTTTATTGAATAAACCGGTTCCGAGTGGTTTTTGTCGCACTCTTTCAAAACGCAGCAATATGATACGCATGTTTTCAGTCGCACAAAAACACATGATGAGAGAGGTAGAATGATATGAAACCGGTTAATACAGGTTTATATAGCACTCTTTAAAATGTACCCTCTAAACTAAATGGTTGATTATAATCGGTTATAATCGGTTTTAGGCATTTTTTTCGGAGTGTAAATCTTACAAAGGGCGTTATGTAAATCTACATTAACCGGTTGATTCCGCGAGAATACTTTCTTTATATGGTAACTATTTCTATTATGAATATGTTAACGCCGACCTATTTGGTTGTTTCCTTTTTTCTTTCGCTATCTGTCAATATCTAATGTGACATAATCTACGTCCGCTGTTCGCACCGCTGCTTCGCGAAAATCTCACAGCGTCTTGTGTGTTGTGCCGCATTTTACATCCGCTCATATTAACCCGCGTGCTGGAAGGTACGCGTTTTGCCGTACCCAGCTGGCCCACTCGTCGAAGGAAAACAAAACCGCAAAACGTGAAGGAAGGATCACGAGGAAGACGTGATGCTGCTGAGAAGCCCAAATCGTTCGTAGCGTCTCTGGTGCGGTGATCCTATTCTGTAATTCCCGTGTTTCTCGTTTATCCCCACTCTCGCCCGCGCCAAAATATGTGTACATATGCGACTGACTTGCTGTAACACATTGCTGCATTTTGAAGATATGTCGCAAAAATTGTTTTACCGGTTTATTCAAAAAAACCAAACAAACCAACCAACAAACTTTTGTTGTAAAAAAACCGGTTGATTGAATTTAAAGTGACAAAAAACTAAAGAGAAAAGTTTCTATATACCTACTTATGTTGCCTGTTTAAATTTCTTACCAGATTTCAAGCCAGGTTTAAACAGGAACCTAAATAGAGTTTGCTGTCTCGCTCACGCATTACCACATTTAAGATATTCATTGAATGAATTTACTTACGCCTGATCCGTATTTTGTAAACCAATAAAATAAAATAAAAATAAAAATTGTTACGAAGCCAGGTAAGACTCAAGCACCAGGGGTGGAAGTTATAAATAGTATATATACCATCAGAATTACCTTCGGTGAACCTGCAGCCCACCTCTCTAGACACCTTAGCCACTCACACCCATGTTGCCTCTGTCTTCTATGACATTTTTATTGGTCCATTCCCATTCCTCGTACAGTGCAACGGGCAGACGTCATAGTCCCCATATTCCCAGACCCCTAGTACCACTAGCAGTTCACCCCAATAGCCCGGTACTTTTTGTTCTCATTTCCCACAATAGTCCTACACTGGCCGGGGCTTGTTCTTGCCTGCATCATTATATGGTGTAGACAGGAATTGTCTGTCAGTGTCACGCAACATAACTTTGTCAAGGGTCTCTAAGTATGCTGGCTTCTCCATGGCCCCATGCGAGCCCTCCAAAAGTCCGGGCTATTTTTATAGCCTGTAGTCTCTAGAGACATAATAATGTTGCAAATATTTCACACACAGGTTATGTTGTGAAGCTTTTATTTTACATTAACTAATTCACATTACAATAAAAAATCCCGGCCAGGAGTCAAATCCCCGTAATTAAAACAAGACGTAAGGTTGGAAGCTACCAGGATACCATAACGGTTGAGTATATTACAAACAAAACTAATTTCATGTTAATTACATGAATAACTGTAAAATTTTACAGACAGACTTCAGATGGTCTAACCTTAAAACTTTTGATTAGAATTTTAATTAAAATTCTTTAATAACATTTTGGAATGTCTTAGTTGTAATATTTATTCAGTTTAGCAGACTCTTGAGAGGGATATTGGAATATTTTTATTCATAAAAACTTAAACCATTAATAGAATAAGCTTTTTTAAAAGAGGGTTTTAAATGCAAGCTTTTGAGATCTTAGATATGATGTAGCAGCAGAGTGTTATCCAAGACTTATTAGTAGAGGAGTTCCTATGGCCACCTTCCGACTCCATCACCAGATCAGCTCCATGGTACCATATTATTGCATCGTCATGCGATATACATATGCGTGCAAAATTTCAGCTCAATCGGAAATCGGGAAGTTAGTTAAATTTAACTTGCAAGATTCCACCCGAACTTACATACATGCATCCATTGCAAGTTAATAGAAAGCTTGTAAAAACGGAATCTCAGACTCTCAAAGTGAAGCCGCCTAAAGAGGGTGCCCGTTCAACACCCGTTATCATTCGGTAGAAGGCATAAAGGAGAATTCGCGACGAGAAATAAAATGAATTCTGGTAAAAGCGTTTAAAAAATATTTAGACGATTGGATTATCCGCTGACGTAAATGTATCATTTTTGAAGGAGCATACTTTGGAGGTAATAAGGTAAAAATATTAATGAATAACTATCATTTTTGGTATTATTGCTCTTTTCTCGGTCCTCCTTTCTCAGAGTAGTATATTCTCTGAAGTTTCACTTCTACTGCATGTGAACTGCGCACACACACACATCTTTTTTACTATCTTATAAATATTATAAACGCAAAAATGTGTAAGAATGTATTAGTACAAAACTGCTGAATGGATTTTCATGAAACTTTATAGCAATATACTTTACACATCAAAATAACTATAATTATCCAAAATATAACGATTTTCACCAGGCGGGTGAATTTTCGGGCGCAGCTAGTATTTAAAAAAATTATATGTAACAAGCTTCTCTTACATATATTTTATATAATACTAGCTGCTATTGTCTTCTGTACTTAAACTTCTTAAATTGTATCTTAATGTTACGCAATAAAGTATATTCTATTCTATTCTATTCTAGCTGCGTCCGTGGTTCCACTCGCATAGTATTGAAAAATCGTTATATTTTAGATAATTCACATTATATCTTTATAAATTATAGCCTATGTGTTATTCTGATGTGTGAGCTATTGTAAAGTTTCATCAAAATCCATTCAGTAGTTTTTGCGTGAAAGAGTAACAAACAATACATCCACACATTCTTACAAACTTTTGCGTTTATAATATTTATAGAGATTATAGAGATAACTGCTATGTTAGAGTTGGAAACCACCAGATTTGGGTTTAAAAGGAATTCATGGACCGCAATTTATTTAAATAAGGCATAATTTAATTGCAAAGCCTGAAATACTTCATCATTCACTGTCGTTAGAGGCGACAAAACAACCCATAGCCAGGTGGTAGGGCATTTGCCCGATTGAATGGTTACCACTCCTGGTCTAGAGTATGCCGCCAGAACCACGTTGAGTTGTGTTCCGGTATTACTGACCAGGTTCCAGTTATGTCTCCTTTGGTGCTGCATATGTCCATAAGTGATGGTAGCCACTTTCATCAAGTGGGCCGTCTGCCTGTCTGCTGAGCTCCTGCAATAAAAAATAAAATAAAAAATCATTTAACACACGCCCGTACACTCGAAATTCGTTTTCATTTGCTCATCACTTACCGATGTAACGCAATAACACGCATATTTACGTAAGATTTTTAGAAATACTTTACACGATAAACAAATTTCATAAAATTAAATAAGAAATAAAATTTCTGTAATAAAAAAATTATAAGCTGATATTATATTCTATTATCATGTTCTGCGCAGTTTATGCTGTTTTGTTTGTGTGTCTTTCTTTCGATAACTCCTTTTTTTATTTTAGTTTATTTATCTAGTATTTAAATTTGATCTTTATTTTTTTTTTAATACCTATTATTATATGACATTATTTTGTTCTGCGCAGTTTATGTTTGTGTGTTTCTCTTTCTTAAACTTCTTTTTTTCCTTTTATTTATTTATCAGGTATGTAATCAATTTTATTTGTTAAAATAATATTTAAATGATTCAGAACTGTGTTAAATATTGCAATATACATATACGTACTATAATTTACTTGGATATGATGTATATATACTCTATCACTGAATAGATATTTAAATAATAACTTTTTACAAACTTAAAATTAAAATAAACAAATACATCCTATTCTAAAATATATATACAACTTAATTAAAAAAAAAATACAAACTACAAATAGTAAATAGTCCAAATCACCGTCAGTTGGGAACGTTCCCAAAACGCTGGCCGCATTACCACGTTGTATGGCAATGCTATATTTAATAATATAATTATAATTATATAATACATACATATATAACATACCATAATATGTGTGATATAGTAATCTGTTGAAATCAAAATAGCTAGTCAAAATGTATATTTTAAATTGGAAATTAATAAACATAAACTAATTTTACACATTAAGCTTGGGAGAAATAACCAAATTATTGATAAATTTGACTAGGTTAAAAAGAATATTTGTGAAGTAAAAATAAAATTAATAATGGAAAAAGGATAACCATTTAAAATATAACTAGGATATGCCCGCGATTTCATCCAAGCTCATCTTCTAATTCCCGCGGGATTGCCGGGACACAAATGCATAAAATATGAAAGTTTATACGTCACCTACATCAAAAAATCAAGTTTTAAAATTTTCACTGTCTATATGTTCCGGCTAATCTCTGCAACGGCTGGACAGATTTTGACTGGGCTTCAACTTGCAGATAGCTGATGTTATGAGGAGTAACTTAGGCAAGTTTTAAAATTAGGTTTCCGTGGGAAAAAAACTACACGCGGATGAAGTCCACCAGGAAGAAGTTTACTATAAAAGTACTAGACCAAAACTGTGTTCGTCGATTTTGATCAAAAATTCATAATATATAAAAATTTATCATAAATTTACTACCAACTAAAAGCGCGTCGTCTGTTATCCTGAATATTAGGAAGGAAGAACGATCGTCCTAGTATATTACGTTACACGAAATTTGCAATTTAATTTCCATTTGTTCGATGAGGAAGTAAATGTGTGCTGCTTCGACGAGGAAGAAAAACACGAGTATCTATACCATTACAGCATTGTCAATTTAGCTACTGTTTTCACTAGGTTATATGTAAAACCAAATCGACTTCAAAGGATGTGTACTTTCACTATGAAAAACCCTAAATACCACTCCACTACTTTTATCTTGTACACACGGAACGATTTTTGAGAATGGTCTCTAGCACCTTGTGGATTTCTTTTGGATTTCCAGAGAATTTCTCACACTGTTACGTGATAGAGGCATACTGAAAGCATGGCCTTGTTAACAGGTCTTAAGGCCGTCTTGAAGAAAGAAAGTGATTTATTGACGTAAAAAAGTATTACACAAAATTTAAAAAAAAAACACCTGATTCACAAAACACTAAAGCACATATGATAAATAAATAAGGCTCGTATCTCAAGTTTTTTAGTCAACGAGGTTGGCGACTAAGCATTGTTCTGCATCGGTATTTAAAGAAAAATCCCGACATAGCGCTGATTTTCAATGCCAACCTACATACACTTGAAGCATTGTGACATGTCACTTATGACCGCTGTACGCACTTGGATTATAAGCAAACACCTTTTTTTTCAACTAATTGCCTTTATTGACTTATACGAGAATCACATACGGCAGGTATGTGATTCTTCTCCGCATGATTGTCCTTTCACATATAACGAACAACGCACTCTCCCTACGATAAGATTCTTGACACACTACCGTCGCCGATATTTTGTAGACCACCTCATGTTACTGCATTGCTCACCTCCGAATTTATTGCGCGTAGCTCGCTTCTGAATCTCCTTCTTAACTAGGCTAAACTTCTTCTTCACTAAACTCTCCCCTAAACTGCCCTCTAAACTCGTCACAGACTTCTGCTTAACTCTTCTTCCAACTCTCTCATGTCGCACTTGTTGCTTTGCTGTCTTTTACTGAACTACTTGGTAGGCGCCTTAGGCTGCTTATACACCTCTATCTTTTCTTTTCTTTTTGTTTGTTGAGTGATGAAAGGTAGGAGAATGGCAGTTAAATGAGGCTTATAATCTTAACCATCAGATTTGTAAAGACATACCGTTTTCTGAACCTTCTATTCTAGATTTTTTGTTCATCGTCTATCCCTTTCTAAAATGTATCTTTTCCTTGCCTTTTTTCCAGAATCTTTTATATTTTTCTAAAGTTTCCTAAGCTAACTAGATCGTACCGCCATCACTCGCCACACTAATATTTTTTTAAGTATATATATGCTTAATGCTTTGTATTGACGTCCGCTTAGTATAACGTGTTTGTCACTTCCCTTCGGTGTCGTTATAAACGGATTCTACTGTATAAGATTACCTTCACACAATAAGCTATTTTTACCCTTCAAATACGGCACGATGTGCCGAATATTACCAGAGTCCTAAACAAGTCCGTGCAACGACATTGAGGGGTCGCAGCATGTTCCCCGGGAGACGCGCGCCATGTTGCTCTCGGCACTTCGCTTGCGAAATATGAAAATACTTTGGCAAGTATTCCTTTGGGGACAAAGTTTCGGGGTCGGAGGTAAGAGTGTTGGGTATAAAGTGTTATCTTCGCGTTTGTTACACATGCGAGGGTGGCATAGGTGTGTTCTTAACAAGTATCAGATCTGATTCGATTAAAATGTATATCTATGTATGATATTGTAAAATTCTATACATGCTGTGTTTGTACTTTGAAGCAATTTAAAAAACAACAAGGAGCTTTTGGTAGGAGCTGAAAAGAAATGTTGTGTTGTGCAATTTTGTTTTCAAAATATGTGTAAAATTACTCTAAAATGAACAGCAGTTGTAAAAGTTTTTGATTAGTAATTATGTGTTTTTGTGATAAATGTGAACTGTGTAGTCTTTCAAGTTGTCACAAGAACTCCATTGAATGGCGTCAGTTGATAACCTATAATTCAGTTGAGCTATGCATGGGCTTAAGAAAATGAACAAACTATATTGTAATTAAGATCTGGCTTAAAGGCCTACCTGCCAAGCCATAAACTTAAACAAACAACACAATAAAAAACAACAACTAGAGTATATAAATAACGGAGAACACGATGCATTTTTTACACAATACATAACAGTAGCCAAAGGGCATTTAATTACTAAGTTAGTAGCCAGTTCGTCAATTAACGCAACTGTGAGGATCCCTAACGAAGTGACAGGACTCATTAGGTGTTCTTTGCATAGCGAGTTAGTCGACAACTCGGTTAGCGACGCCGCGACGTTTCACAATGCGATTTACGTCTCCTACTATTTACTCAACCGTGGGACTATTCTGGAATGCTAACGTTTCTACTAATCTTATATCTTGTACTTCTTTGTACCGTATTTACAGCAAAATTATTAAAATAATTTATAGCGGAATCTTTATATTATCTTCTTATATATAAATTAAAGTTTGTCTGTATGTCCTTTATAGAATCGTAAACTATACATTTGATCATGTGATGATCTTTAGCAGTTGTTGTGCATGAGCCAGAGAAGGTTTCTGAGTTGGTTCGCAATTGGAACCGGTAGGTGGTGCTGCTGTCGGCATATCGATTGAAGCTTTTCCGGGCAAGACGACGTCTGCCGGGACAGCTAGTCTCTTACATAAAAATGACTGTTTGTCTGTATGTCCTTTATAGAATCGTAAACTATACATTTGATCATGTGATGATCTTTAACAGTTGTTGTGCACAGAAGGTTTCTGAGTTGGTTCGTAAATGACGTCTGCCGGGAGAGCTCGTTAAAAAAATGTATTAAACATATTAAAAAATTTACTTGCATAGCAAACATTACTAGCTTCTTACAAACTCTCGACAATGTCCACCGAAGACCTAAAGAAAGAAAGAAAGAAAGAAAAAGTTTATTTGCAAAAAAATAGCGACGTAATTACATTCCATATATATTGTTTTACACAGATTACATATTATGAAAAATTCTACGCCGCATTTTTAGCAAACAAGGTTTGCACTCAGCATGTTGCTGTGCCGGAATTATATCCGACACAACGCTGATTTTCAGTGCAAACCTTCCTTTTGGCGTAGGACGAAAACGACCAAATTTTGTTTATAAAATACAAAAATAATGAATATAACTAATACTACTTATGTAATACCTAATAATAATACTTTAATACGTAAAAGAAATAAATGAATTAAAAAACAACAATAAATACGTTACTTAAATTAAAATGAACATTAACGTTACTTAAAAAAAAAAAAAAACCTCTCGCATATTTGTCATTTCCTAATCCCCTCCATGATTCCCTGACACTTCTGATACAACGTATGGATTCTTAACATTCTCTGACTCATTTCCTCTCACTCAATCACACATACTTACTTTTACATCACCTATGCAAACTTACAGATACACAGACGATACATCACACCTAAGCACTTGAAGGGCTCACTCTAACACGATTACAATAACTATAGTAATATATTTTTTTAGTTCTCTTAGTTAGCCAAATATCACGGCCAACGATTTGATCCTGGTGACCAGCATCACAGATTTTTTTTAACCTAATTAAGGCATCAGCCTCTTTGTTACTGTTGTTACTAGTTACAAGTTTCACTGTTTACTTAAGAGCAAATAAAAAAATATATTATTATGTTTATGTATAATTAATTTTCGCGTGACTTTCATATTGGACATAATAATATTGAGAAACTGTAAATCAGGCAGGCAGAGGAAGAAAACCCTATTCACACATGTGCTTCATTTCCAAGGAACACCCTTACCACCTCAGAGAGTATTTGGATCTTTAGGGTCGATTTTGCAAACGATGTGCAATTTAGAGGCCACCTATAAAGCTCAGGTGAGACTGCATAACTATGGAGTACTGCTCATACTTGTGGACTGGGGCTCCCTCGCCTACCAGCTAAATATAGGAGCGGCTTTGGAGGCGGAAGAACTTACTTGTTTACTTGCGATTTACACCATTCTCAGTCGTATCTCTCGCACACTTACTTATCCCACGTATAATTTCTGTAAATAGTTTAATAATAATCACATAGTCCATTATATCGAGTTGCATTTTTAAAGAAGAAACTGCCACCAATAATTCTTATACACATGTAAAAGGAAACAAAAGCTCTGTCCATATATTAGGAAAACAAACTATATATATCCAACATTGCCAAGAATAGTCCCCTACAGGCGAAGTTATCCGATTAATTTGATTGTTGAGATTTGGTCTGTTTGAACAAACCATGTCCCAGGCGGAGCGAATTCACGAAAGAGTTGTTTAATTTATATAATAAACAAACATCTTTATGTGTATATTTTTCATTCTGTTCCCTTGCTATATTTATTCAATACTAAGTTCAGCCTGCGGTTTCACTCGAGCCTCAGCTCTTCATTTTCAACAAGATTGTTGTTATTCTGTTTTATGTCGTAAGATATTATAATAAATATACAGAGTAAAGACAAGACAATTTATTTAAAGATATTTTCTTGGTAGCAGTTACAAAGCTAATGTCTGTCTGTACGTCAGACAGTAGAATAATATATTCGAATATATTATTCTAATGCTGCCAGGTATTCTCATGGTATCATCACGTAGGTCGAACATTCTGGAAACAAATTATTGTCAAAGTTAAAAGTAAAAGGACGTTGTCCATCTTCTTATTACTTAATTTCAGTAGACAGGCTGGCGGCCCACCTGATGGAAAGCGGTTACCATCGCTTATAGTAATTTGCAACACCAAGAACGTTACAAATGCGTTGCTGCTCTCTTGAAGGAGACAGGAATCTGGTCATTAATACTGGAACACAGCTCAAGGTTATTGTTGCGGCATGCTCTAGACCAGGAACGGTACCTACATAGATGGACAAGTACCCTACCACCTGGCTGTTGGTTGTATTGTCGCGTCTTACGACAGGCCGCCCATTGCCGTGGGGTGTTCTAGTCTCAGGGGCACCCCTCCTTGTCGGCTTGCATCGAGGTGTCACGGCAGTCATACCTATGGTTACGGTCCAGTGGCGCCTCACTATGATGTGGAGGGACGCTGGGACGTTAGGCCGCAGAAAATTGTATTCTTTCGCCGTTTCTGCACGGTCCATAGATGATGCATGGACATGTCATTGTCAGTCACGTCATTAGGGTAGCATCCGATTTGCATAGAATGGCGATCGGATAACACTCCGGGTAAATTTTTGATGCCGTCGACGCTCAAGGTTCTAGACCAAGCAGCAACGATATAAGCACTGATTATAGCTGAGTCTGCAGCTGGATATCACTCGAGTTTTTGATCAATACGTTAGTGCTGACGGTAAAAAAAATGTCTCAATATTGCTAGAGGGTCATTACAAACGAGCCTCAATACAACCGAAAATTATTGTGTAATGGTTCCGATTGTATTGAAAAGATATGTAATAGTCTTCGATGGTTTTATTTAACTGTCTAAAATACAGGTCTTAATTTGTTCATTTTTAATAATATGTGTACCCGGGAGGCTTCTCGCAAAACAAGCGTGTCGCTCCCGTATGTCACGGTTCACGCGCCTGTCAAACTGTTCTGCCAATGACGTTGACAGGCGCGTTCCGTTTCTACTACACCGATACTTATAATTACATACATACATACATACATAAAATCACGCCTGTTTCCCATGGGGGTAGGCAGAGACTATGGATCTCCACTTGCGACGATCCTGACAAACAACTTTCGCTTCACCTACTTTCATTAACCTCTTCATACATGCGCGTTTATTTGAAATGCTTTTTACCTGACCTTTTTTTAACAGTTCTGATATTTGTTCATGGTATGTTCGTCTCGGTCTACCGGCAACAGCTCTACCATTGACAATACTGTCATATACCTGTTTTGTGATTCTATTTTCATCCATCCTCTCTACATGCCCAAACCACCTTAATATTCCTTTTTCAACTCTTGTTATTACATCTTCTTTCAAACCACATCGTTCCCTTAGCACACTGTTTCTTATCCTATCATTCAAGCTAACCGCACATATACTTCTCAAAGCTCTCATTTCAACTGCGTTTATCCTACTTTCATGCTTTTTCTGCCATACCCAACTTTCACTACCATACATCAGGGTCGGCACCAACACACCTTTATGGACAGCCAAGCGTGCCTTTACAGACACTTTCTGGCTATTCATAAAAGAATTTAGCGCTCCATTCACCCTATTGCCTGCCATAACTCTCCTTTCAATATCCCTTTCATGCTTTCCGTCTCTGTTAAACATGCAGCCTAAGTAAACAAATTCACTAACTTGCTCTAACTTTTGATTTCCTATCTGTATATTACAACTTGTCATTCTTTCATCTCTTTCAAACACCAGAACTTTCGTCTTGTTCACATTAATTTTCATACCCTTTCTCTCAAAAGACTCATTCATAATTGTTACCATCTCCTGTAACTCCGTTTCCGATGACGCAAGTATAACTTGATCATCGGCGTAGAGTAGACATTTGATAAGTAACCCATTCATTCTTAAACCACTTTCACTTTCTTTCAAATCGTCCAAGCAACTGTCTAAGAATAGGTTGAACAGCCACGGCGACGCTACACAGCCCTGTCTAACACCTTTTTCAATGCTAAACCATTCAGTGTAGGCGCCGTTAACCCTAACACAAGCACTGGAATCGCTATAGAGGGACTTCAGTGATCGTATCAGGTTGTCTGCTATCCCATACTTAGCTAGCGCTGACCACAGTTCACTCCTTATCACTCTATCATAAGCTTTCTCCAAATCTATAAATGCACAATACACATTTTGTCCTTTGGCCAAAAACTTCTCATTTATGCACCGTAAGGTTAAGATTTGGTCCACACATCCCATTCCCTGTCGAAAACCCGCTTGTACATCCCATACTTTCTCTTCTGTTACTTTCAATACCCGTTCAATTAACACTTTAGCATACATTTTCCCGACAACGCTAAGAAGGCTGATGCCCCGATAATTTTTACAGTCCTGTTTTGACCCTTTTCCTTTGAAGAGTGGTACAATAACGGCTTTGCACCAATCTTTTGGTACACAGCCACTCTTCCAGCATATGTTAAAAAGGCGATATAGACTTGCGACCAAACCTTGTCCAGCCTTTAGCATTTCCACGGTTATCCTATCATACCCAGCAGCCTTTCCTAGTTTCATACTATTCAATGCTTTCATAATTTCATCCATACCTATACTATCGCTACTTTCTTCTCTATTGTCCTTTTCATCAGTCATACTTTCCACATCCGCTTTATCTTTTTCAAACAATCCTTCGAAATATTCTTTCCAGCGATTCAATACGCATTTTTCTCCTTTCGCAATGTCTCCATTCTTGTCCCTGATTACATTGAGCTCAGACTGTACTGTCTTTCCTCTAGCTCTTTTTATAGATTTCCAGAAATATTTAATGTTACTCTGGAAATCTTCAGAGATTCTTTCATCCAAATCATCTTTTTGCTCATTCTTTTTCTTTTTGACTGTAATTTTAACTATTTCATTCATCCTTTTATACAAAATTTTTGCCTCATCTACATCCTCCTTTTTTGTATTTTTCAGTCTTAGGTCAGTTCTTAAAGCTAACCAATCCTTCCATGCTTTCTTTTTATCATTCACTACACTCTGTACTTCTTTATCCCACCAAATATTCTTTACGCATTTACCCGTTTTTCTTTTAGTTATACCACACACATCAGTCGCAACACCCACAACTTCGGTTTTAAAGGACATCCACAACTCTTCCACTTCGGACACATCATTCATTTCAGTAAATTTTTCTTCTAATTTTGATTTATACTCTTCTTTTACTTCTTCTTCTTGCAACTTTTCAACTTTTATTCTTTCTAGTGTATTATATTTATGTTTATCGGTATGTTGGTGCCTCCAAGTTTTGAAAAGATCTTTTATTCGGCTACTTATAATACTTATAATTAAAACTAAATAATCAAAATTAACATGTTGGCGGTAGGCTAAATAAAAGTTGACAATATTCATTGACACCGGACATCTTTGTCTTCCGTGATCACATCTACTGAACGGAATTATAAATATCAAATAAACTTCCGCGCTTAAAACCGTTAAAAATAGTTTTATTATGTAGATTACTCGCGAATATATACGAAAATGCTATATGAAATCTGTGTTCATCAACTGTTAAATAAATAAACAATTTTGAAGGGCAACTCAACAAGAAAGCCGCAAAAAGGGATTTTCCCAAATTCAATCCTTGACGGTGAAAAAGGGCAGCAAAAGTTTATTACTTGTGAGCGCGTACGCTAAGACTGCCCGAGGCTACTTATCTTTAATATTAGTAAAATAACATCGAAACAAGAGATGTATGTTTATTGAAGAGTAATAATAATCGTTTACCAATTCGGTTTCGCCGGAATACTCACATCATTTCTTTTCTCTGTATTATTTTATTTGTCCCTAGTACTCCTGATTACCTTAAACAACGTTTTGAATTTCTTTCGTGCTCTCATAATTGAGGTCCTTCTACTAAACATAAACACTCCTGCGCATAACTCAACTTTTTAGAACAATTATTTTACTGTTAAGGCTACACAGCTTTGAAACGCGCTTCCTGTTACAATTTGGGCCACCTGCATATTTGTAAACAAAGCACCTTTATTACCCCACGGTGTTTGAGCTAATAACATTAAAGCGCTTTTATAACCGTCTTCTTTTGTTTACTTTGTGATTAAAATTTGTAATTGGAATTGTGTATTGTGCCCTTTGTGTATTGTAATCTTTATGGTAGTCATTAGCCAGGTGTGATTCTTAGACATTCAGACTACAGCATCGCTATCCATTACCTTAATCAAAATGAACTATGACGTTATCAGTGTTAAAGTCGCGAAAGATAATTGTTATATAACCATAATGTTGTTGACTCATAAAGTTATTGAAAATCAAAAAAATATGTCAATTTCTTAACTATACCCGTCCACATATTTATGGCTGAAGAATAAAGCCTTCCTAAGCTCGTACAGCTCTGATAAGCTTCCAAATATATACATATTTTATAGCCTGGAGCAAGCAAATAGGCAGACGGTCCACATGATGAAAGTGGTTACCGTCGCCTATGGACGTTTGCAACACCAGGAGTGTCGTCAACGCGTTGCCAACCTCTAAGAAATTTAATAACGCCCCTTTTAAAGAACCCCGTGTCATAGCGCAAAGGGAAAACCGCGGCGGGAAGTTCTCTCCAGATCATCGTTGTACGCGGAATAAATGTTCTAGAGAACCGTTGCGTAGATGAGCGTGGGAGCTCATGGAAATGAGGGTGAATATCCCGTATTAATTGTACCGAATAATATATAAAATAAATACATTATATTAAATATCTTATCAGGTGCAACTTTTATCCTAGCGTTACAAATTTGGATCGACCTATCCAACCGTCCCGATAAAGATTCATACAATGAATCGAGCTTTATACTCAATATTCTCACTTAGCAACCACTTTGTCTTCCATAACATCTAAAATTTTATAAAATCATACTGCAAAAACGTAAGTATTATCGACCGCTCCACCACGCCTTATATTTTCAGTGGTCAAAGCTGGGGAATGGAAAGAAAACAACTTTTATTGGTATATATTTTCGAGGGAAGTTTTAGTGACATATTGACAGTGGGGCTCGTAAAATATTTGTACGGAAAGTTTTACAGCAGTAAATGGACTTATCACTTCAAACAAGAATTATAGAGTGTCTTAAAATCTACCTTCTTTTTCTATTCACGTATTCCTCCGTGATTTGCCAAGACAGAAACTTTTCTTTTCATGTCTTGTTTTATTCTTAATTCTAACACAGGGATCATAAAGTAGTAGGCAATTTTTTATTTTTCTTTGCTTTTCTTTTTAATCAATTTTATATTTTAATACATGTTTTTTAATTTTCTATTGCAATCTAATATATAAAATTCTCGTGTCACAGTTTTCGTTGCTATACTCCTCCGAAACGGCTTGACCGATTCTCACGAAACTTTGTGTGCATATTGGGTAGGTCTGAGAATAGAACAACATCTATTTTTCATCCCCCTAAATGTTAGGGGTAGTCCACCCCTAATTTTTTTTTACCGGGCAGGACGTCGTCTGCCGGAACAGCTAGTATTTATATATTTTTGCATGTGTTCAGCAGGCCAGGTAGCCCACTTGATGGAAAGCGGTTACCATCGCGACTTTTGCTACATCAAAAGTGCTATAAATGCGCTGCTGCTCTCTCAAAGCAGACTGAAACCTGGTCATTAATGCCGAAACACAACTCAAGGTTAGGCGACATAATTAAGACCAGTGGTGGGTTATTATGTTTTTATCTGGTTTTTATTACAATAATTCATCTGTTTTTTATTACTAAAAGCTGGCAGACAGGCAGACAAGCAATAGTCAGCCCTACCGGCCCATGTTTCCGTCGCGTATGGACATTGACAGCACTGAAGGTGGAACCATATGCTATAAACCTCAAAGGGGAAGAATATAGTTTATGCCACACAATGTTAGAAAATAAATTCATATATACAATCGTAATAAAAATATAACCGAACACAACAAGTCCAAACGTAATGCAGAAGGTCGTAATTCAATAACACGCGCAAAGTCCGTCACTTATTACATTTCCGATTGTAGTACACACGTCTCGCTTCGCTAGAAGTTGTCGTTCGACTCCCTTCTCCATTAGCTCATCGTTTTATACTGCGCAACTGCAATGTCCCCGTATTTAAGTCGACTTTATCCCACACACCTGGCTAATGACTGTTATAAAAGATTACAATACAACAATGGGCTCTTTTCTAATAAAGGAAATTTTTATATACATTATAAAAACTTAGTGTTATAACATAATATTTACCATATAATAAAAAAAATCCATCAAGAAATATTCAGTTTGAAGCCGTTTAATAAAATACTATTTTCGTTTGTAATTTCATTTCAAGGTTTCCTTGTGGCCGTCGCCATGACGACAATCTATTACACTTTGAGGGTTGTATATTGAAATATTTCCATAAGGAACAATGGTAAAATAGTACACAATGGTAAACATAGTAAAATTTCTCTTTTTATATTTAGGGTCATTGTTATCATCTAACAGTATTAAATACACTTCTAAATTTTCGTTTCGAAACACAAGGTGTGATTTCTTTTTAACCGACTTCAAAAAAAGGAGGAGGTTCTCAATTCGTCGGAATCTTTTTTTTAATGTATGTTCAACGATTACTCCGAGATTTATGATCCGATTTACGTGGTTATTTTTGTTCGACGCGGCATAGCTGCCATTTGGTCCCTAAAATTTGACATAATTTGGCCCAGTAGTTTTCATTTTAGGAACATTTTTTATGAAAAAATTCCATTCCGTTCCATATACACCGATGACTCTGAGATTATTCATCCGATTTACGTGGTTATTTTTGTTCGACGCGGCATAGCTGCCATTTGGTCCCCTAAAAATTTGACATAATTTGGCCCAGTAGTTTTCATTTTAGGAACATTTTTTATGAAAAAATTTCCATTCCGTTCCACATACACCGATGACTCTGAGATTATTCATCCGATTTACGTGGTTATTTTTGTTCGACACGGCATAGCTGCCATTTGGTCCCCTAAAAATTTGACATAATTTGGCCCAGTAGTTTTCATTTTAGGAACATTTTTTATGAAAAAATTTCCATTCCGTTCCATATACACCGATGACTCTGAGATTATTCATCCGATTTACGTGGTTATTTTTGTTCGACGCGGCATAGCTGCCATTTGGTCCCCTAAAAATTTGACATAATTTGGCCCAGTAGTTTTCATTTTAGGAACATTTTTTATGAAAAAATTTCCATTCCGTTCCATATACACCGATGACTCTGAGATTTATCATCCGATTTACGTGGTTATTTTTGTTCGACGCGGCATAGCTGCCATTTGGTCCCCTAAAAATTTGACATAGTTTGGCCCAGTAGTTTTCATTTGAGGAACATTGTTTATGAAAAAATTTCCATTCCGTTCCATATACACCGATGACTCTGAGATTATTCATCCGATTTACGTGGTTATTTTTGTTCCACGCGGCATAGCTGCCATTTGGTCCCCTTAAAATTTGACATAGTTTTCATTTAATAACTATTAAAATAAAAACAATAAATAAATGTAGTCCTAAATTGGCCTTAGCTCAGCAAAAACTGCCGGTTAGTATAACCAGCGCTGATCTTCCGCTAGGGCCATTCGTGACATACACGAAAACAGGCAAACAAAATAAAGATATGAAGTGAACAAACAGTAAAAAATAAATAAGTGAAAAAAAACCATAATAACGTTAACTAAATATTAGAAAAGATTAAAACTTATCAATTAATGAATATTTTTTATGTCCTTAATGTACGTACATACTTTGCACCTTGTGGTGGTCTTCTTCCTCTTAGCCTTTTGAGGCGACGAGGAGGTTGGGCCTCGAGGAAAACCTCTTTACCCCGGCTTCTACGCGACGGACAACTATCCGTCGGTGGCGGGGCTTGGAGCCATTGGAGCCTTCCTGACGGCGGTCTCTCAACGGCTCTCATTGGCCAGTCTGCGGCATCCGATGGCCTTCGCGGGCTTTGCGTTGGCCTCGTCTGCGGCTTAGTTGGCCATGTTGGCGTTCGGTGGCCTGTCAGCGGCTTTATGATCTTCGCGACCTCGTAGCCCCATCCTGATCAAGCGAGCGTATGCGATCTCGGGGGGTCAGCAGACACTTTGCACCTTCTTAATAACTCTTTTAGTTAGGATTTTTTTTTGCCTGAAGCAGGCAAACAGGCAGACGGCCCTCTTGATGGAAGGTGGTTACTGTCACCTATGGACTTTTGCAAACACCTGGGCGTTGGCGGCCTCTAAGAAATTTTATAACGACCCTCTTAAACAACCCCATGTCGTCGTGCAGACGAAAAACTTTCGTGGAAAGTTCCCTCAGATTATTGTTAACAGTCTCAAGTTGTGCGGGTACATATATTTCTACGATTCATTTAAATTTATATCTTATACTAATGTATAAAGCTGAAGAGTTTGTTTGTTTGTTTGCTTGAACGCGCTAATCTCAAGAACTACTTGGTCTGATTGTAAAATTTATTTCAGTGTCGGACTGCCCATTTATCAAGGAACGCTATAGGCTATATGTCATGACGCTAAGACCAATAGGAGCGGGGCACCAATGACGAATGTTTCAAAATCGGAAGGCTTTTTTAACTTACTTTTTTTAACTATTCTACGCTGACGACATCGCGGAAGATAAAACTATTCACTCAAGCAGGCAAACGGCCCACGTAATGAAAGCTGGTGACTGTCGAGTTTGTACTCCTTGTTTTAAAAAGGAAAAACTTTGCACTATGAGGTGTAAAATTTTGAAAAAGCTTGACGTAGTTCAGCTTATATGCAACGTCCGGCCCGGGGCCGGATGCGCCTCTCCCGGGTTTTAATCCAGCATGCGAAACCATACTCGAAAACCTATTTAATCCTTGCTTCACACAGGAACAAGAGATTGTTATATAAAATAAAATAATAAATTCAACTCCAGCTTCTCGTTAACAATTTATACTAATAATATTATAAAGAGGAAAGATTTGTATTTTTGTACATTTGTAACGAATAAACTACTGGACCGATTTAAGTAAATTTAAATTCTTTCACCATTAGAATCTACCGGTGCAGGAACGAAGCAAGAATACATACAATCCCCTGTAGCCGGGCGGCTTGTCGTAAGAGGTGCCAAAACAACCCACAGCCAGGTGGAAGGGCATTTGCCCGATTGGATGGCTACCACCCCTGGTCTAAAGTATGGCGCTATAACAACCTTGAGTTTTGTTCCGGCATTAATGACCAGGTTCCAGTCTCCCTTAAGAGAGTAGCAGCGCATTTGTAGCACCTTTAGTGTTGCAAATGGCCATAGGTGATACTAACCGCTTTTCATCAAGTGGCCACCTGCCTGTCTGCTGAACTCCTGCAATAAAAAAAGAATGCTAAGTTATTCCTGAGTAACATAGGTTTAATTTTTTTCAAGGCAGGACATCGACTGCTGGGACCGCTAGTATGTTATAAACTAGAGTATTCCTACGGCTGCCACGGGTTATACATTGGAATTAGGTCTATTTAACTTATATAAAAACTTCATTAGGATTTCGTTGTAGATAAACCTTTAGCGAAAATTTTTCTAAGTGATGGTGAATACCGCTATTTGTTAAGCAAGCACGTGCCAACGGTGTATAAAATATACATAACATTTTACAACTATAACAAACAAAATAAAATATACGGTGAAAACATGTAAAATGTATAGCCTCATTTCTGTACTAAACCTTATATGTTTCTTAGAATCATTATAGATAAACATCAAACATCTGTACTAGACACTTTTATTGTTTCTATATACATTTTAGATTATAGATAAACATCACAGACAATAGAAAGAAATATTTTATTCAGCATAAAAACAATACAATAGATAAACAAACAATAATACAATAGAAAAAGAATACGTCCTAAAATTGGACCCTGTTGCGGACAGAGAGCACCCCCCTGACCCGCCCGCCGGAGCACACCTACTCTCCGCGCCCCGCATACCGCCGGCGCCCTCAGAGGGCACGGTTAGCAATTAGGCGTCGGGCGGGATGCGGGACTTAAGGAGCGACCCTGGCAGGCGAAAACACTTCACTTCTCAGCATCGCTCTAATGTATCTTGTAAATTACGCTCTGTACTTAATTAATGTATGCTTTTAATTCAACAATAATTATACAGTCCACTAAAATCGAGTTTGATTTAAATAAAGAAGCAACTGCCACCAATAGACCCAATCTCAACATATGTTGGCGCGTTAAAACTAATGTTGGCCAAGTAGCCAATGCTGGCCGATAACTTTGCTTACCAATGCGCCAACTTTCACTTTGCGTGGTAATTAATTCAAGGAGGAAAACTGCTTGAATGAAACAAACACGCGATGGCGGTATATGAAATTCGACGCGTGGAAGCACTAGAAGCACATTCCAGAAGAAATGCTATTGCAACCCAAGTTGTAAATACCCTTTTTTTGGCCAGGGGAAATCCGTTTGAGGACTAAGCCGCGACAGGCACAGAAGCTTGGGGGGATGTTCGCGACCCGCATGAGTGTGGGATTCGCCAGATCGGGGGTGGCACTAGCGTGCCCGGTCAGAACCGGAGCCCCACTTTTGCCACTCCCCAGTTAGGGATACCCACTAAAGGCCCTGGGTGTGCCGTCCTGCGCCTTATGCCAGGGCTACGGGTATAGGAAGTTGTAAATACCCACTAAAACCCCTTAGCGTCCATCGTCCAAGCCCTAGGTTTGATCGCACATGTACTTCCAACACTATGTTTAAAAAAAATAAAACTTAGAAGCAACTTCTTTTGTTAACAACTATACGGACTCTAGTTCCGTGCCCTTTTTGTACAATTAAATTTGAGAAGTTGTACACGCTTATTTGTTACTTTTTTATTGTGTGTGACATTTAATGAATGTATGTTTGTGTTGTGGTGTACCTTATGAATAACTTATTATATTAATTTACTCTTATACTAATGTAGAGTGTATCTGTAACATGCTGGCGTTGTGAGGAAGTGCATGTGCAGTGTGGGCCTTAAGGCCAACATAGCCATTGTGTTGTTTTTTCTTTTTGGCCGTGGTATTAATTTTTAGGCTCTTTGTGTGTTTTTGTTTGTTCGTGAAGTGTGCGGTGGTAGTGCGCATTGGTGTGGGTATGTGGGTAAGTTTTGTTGTTGTTGTGTGTTTGTGATAATTTATTGTTTAATTGTTTTAACAATGTTAATTGTTGTGAAAATTGTTGTCACGTCCACGTGAAAACAATCTACTTTACTTAATCCCCGTCGAACTTCGTAGCTTCTTTTCATTGCCAACTGTGTAATAGACGCTTTTATTTAAGAAAAAATGTGTGCGTGTACCAATTTACACACGTAAGAAGTGAAATTTATAAAGAAGTTATTTCTCCTTATTTTTCGAAAAATGATCTACTGTATGCAACTTTACAGAATTGGTTAAATTAAATTAAATTATATAAAGTTTAAACAAAAGGCTTTTATTATCATATACATGAATACAAATAATACAGTTATTTCAATTTACCTTATTGCTACTAAGGTTATTACAGCATTTCATTAAATGTAATTACTCTTCGTTCGAATCGAACGTGGTAGGGGCAAGAAAAAGATGGCATGTAACGAAAAAATGTGACACGTAACCGAAAAATGTGACGGGTTTTTTTTCCATCGCCAATAAAGATGTTTCACTTCAAAATCAAATTTAGCGCAGTTGAAGTTTGAACGGTGTACAATGTATGATATAGTTCTTATCTCGAAAATGGTAAAAATTACTTGTTTATTACCGTCCATTGTCAAGACCCCCTATATCTCCATATAATTCAGGCAAGTATTTTATACGTCCACCCTTCTAGATAAACACCATATACACCATGTCGTTCTTGTTATCTACCATCTGCTCGTCTATGAGAAAACATCCCAAGTAAACTGTCCAGAATAACTAGACCTTTGATGTTTACCATTGTTCACGTATCGAGAGTTTTAGTAATATTTGTCGTAATGACCAGAATAAGTAGGTCTCTGAATAAATTACATTGGTTGGCATAAGAGATCAACTATAATTTGTCTTTAACAGGGTACTACCTTAGTAATTCTTGTGTCATCTTTAGAATTATTTATTTGTTATTCGCTTGAAATACTGTTCAGAGTTTAACTTTGCAGTCTAGGTTGCCCGTGTTGGAATCGTAATTGTCATTGTAAAGTAACCATATGACGGAAGTAGTCAATTACCGGATAATGTTCATTGATGTAGTAATCGGAAGTCTCGAGATGAGAGCGCGAGTGTTCCGCACGCACTCATCTCTCTTCCCGTGGGGCGCGTTACAGACCGCCCCACGCCCGGAAAATACCGAGAAGTCGCCGGGGGAATAGCACCCCCGGCATCGGAAGAAGCCCAGTGAGCGGGGCCCATGCCTGCCAGGGATTGCGGAGCCGGGTAGCCCTGGCATAAGGCGCAGGACGGAACACCTAGGGGTTTTAGTGGGTATCCCTAACTGGGGAGTGGCAATAGCGTGGCTCCGGTTCTGGTCAGGCACGCTAGTGCACCCCCGATCTGGCGAATCCCACACTCTCACCGGGCCGCGAGCATCCCCCAGGCTTCTGTGCCTGTCGCGGCTTAGTCTTCAAGCGGATTTCCCCTGGCCAAAAAAATAATAATAATCGGAAGTCGTATAACCGGATGTCAACGTAGAAGCACTTATTATCAAGCCAACGGATATCGAAAATGGAGTAACCGGAAGTTGGTTTATGAAGGAAATGAAACTAAAGTGGCGCCAAGGCATTGCGGGATGGTGACACTGCGGCGCCCTACGAAAATCTTATAAATAGCGGTGTTCGGGCAGAGGGCACCAGTCTTCAACCAACAGTCTACCACGACAGTCTACATTCATCGGTTGAAGAGGCGCATAGTATATTGTGGTCGATAATTACTGTTCGATAATGGCAGTATTCTTTAAGGGCAAATTGATGCTCGACACCTGACAAGCATGGAGACAACTCTTGGAGTTGTCCTAATACTTCTGTGTATTATTGTGCTTTATTTAATATTGTAATTGTAATAATTCTAGTGTAATAAACTTTGATTTTAATATTCAGATTATTATTATTTTGCTTGATATGTAAAAACGAATGTTTGTCTGTGTGTCCTTTATAGAATCGTAAACTATACATTTGATCATGTATGATCTTTAGCAGAGTTGTTGTGCATGACCCAAAGAAGGTTTCTGAGGTGGTGGTCGGCATATCAATTAAAGCTTCTCCGGGCAGGACGAAGTCTACCGGGATAGCTAGTAATTTATATAAATCAGTACAAATAAATATTAAAATCTCAAACAGCTCAAATATGCAGCCAGTACATATGAGCGTTGGAGACTGACTGCCTCATGCCCATGTTTACATATATTGTCTATGGCAGCGGATCATTGGCCGGTATGGAGGACCAACATTGGGCTCCGAGAGTAACCTTGGATGCGCCTCCATAGTGCCCATAGACAGTTAGCTCCTAAAGAGCAGCAGCCATCGTAACTTGTTTCAAATCATAGCATGTAACCGTATCAATGGCGTCTGTGGATCCTGCATAAAATCTGGTCGATACAACAGGAGACCGGAAGGCTGGAGCTTCTGTGGCTCAAGGATTAGCCTCTGTATCCAGCGATATAATGCTGCCAGCCTTCTAGGTGTAATGCCCAGCGACAATGGTCTGGTGGGGCTGAACGGGCTTTAGTATATTTTTATTTATTTCTTTACTATTGCATATATATTTACAAGTTAGTTTTATTTTCAGTATTTTAATGTGTGAAATAAATTACTTCTCATCAATATTGTCGTATAATATATTATAAAGAGGTACAGTTTGTGAGTTTGTGACGCTGTAGGGGGTAATCTCTGGATCTACTAAACCGATTTTAAAAATTCTTTTACTGTTCGAAAGCTACAATAACAGGGAGTGTTATAGGCTATAAACATGACGCTATATACCACGGGAGCGGGACAGGGCGCGGGTGAAACCACGCCGGGCACCTAGTCGTGCTATATAACAAACAGCAAAATCAAACAATTACAGTTTATCAATGTGAGCGTAACAGATACAGACATACTTGCACATTTATAATTAACATTCGGTATGAATTATTCTGTAAATTCATAAACACAACTCCAAATACACAAATTACTTCCAGCTATATTTTAAAATGAACTTTTAAAATACAAATAAAAAAAATTACCAACCAATTTCCATGCAATAATGGAAGTGTATGCACATATGCCTCGCAAAGTTGAGCGTAAACAAGCGAAATCAGCTTTTGAAATGTTCGGGCTAATCTGTGTTATGATGGAAGCGAGTTTGCTAAGTTGAGTGCTATTCATGTGCTTTTATGGTCGAAACCTTTGTGTAATGTTTTAGGTGTGGTAGTGCTATGGAATCATTATCTTGGTTACAGCTTGTCACGTAAAGTAATTATTTGTCCTTAAGATTTATCTTTCAGTGCCCAGATTCGATATAGATAAATACATACATAACATACATAAAATCACGCCTGTTTCCCATGGGGGTAGGCAGAGACTATGGATCTCCACTTGCGACGATCCTGACAAACAACTTTCGCTTCGTCTACTTTCATTAACCTCTTCATACATGCGCGTTTATTTGAAATGCTTTTTACCTGACCTTTTTTTAACAGTTCTGATATTTGTTCATGGTATGTTTGTCTCGGTCTACCGGCAACAGCTCTACCATTGACAATACTGTCATATACCTGTTTTGTGATTCTATTTTCGTCCATCCTCTCTACATGCCCAAACCATCTTAATATTCCTTTTTCAACTCTTGTTATTACATCTTCTTTCAAACCACATCGTTCCCTTAGCACACTGTTTCTTATCCTATCATTCAAGCTAACCGCACATATACTTCTCAAAGCTCTCATTTCAACTGCGTTTATCCTACTTTCATCCTTCTTCTGCCATACCCAACTTTCACTACCATACATCAGGGTCGGCACCAACACTCCTTTATGGACAGCCAAGCGTGCCTTTACAGACACGTTCTGGCTATTCATAAAAGAATTTAGCGTTTTTAATTTATTATATAGATAAATATGAGATAATAATGAGTTTATGTAGAGTGTAAGTGTAATTTTGTATGGATATATTAATAAATACATACACAAGATATCAATCCGTATCAATGTATCCACGAATTCATTTCTTTACATGTAACCAATATGGAACTTGACTTCACTGTTCTAGTCATAGGTATCATTTAGCATACAATATAAGAAAGATCTTTGAATAATTCTTCTTTTTTGATTTATATTAATAAGTCCCTTTGAATGACCTCTCTTTACCTCCCCTGTAGTTATTCCACATCCACCGAGTCTGGCATTAGGAATTCACATGATTCAGTAAGTAATTCACAAATCATATACCCAAATTCGGCTGTACGGCTTTCCTGCACGGTCGCCCATTGCGCCATGTTAATTTTGTTCCTATGTTAACTTTTTAGAACTAAACAAATTCCTCGTCGCGCTTCCTCACCCCCGCTATCCTTTACGTTCAGAAATGTATTAACCTTTTCGCATTTCCCGACAGCTTGATCGGTGTGTTACCACGCTCTCACAGAATATAACCCTTTGCCAGGTATTTTTTGTTTCTGATATTTTAATGGAGATTGAAGGAACAACTTTGAAGGACTAACGTTTTGCGTTGAACCGCTTTGTTCTAAATCTATACATTTAAATCAAATTGAAGTGTCTGTTTCTAATTACCAAGTAACAGCTTTTCACTAAATGCACATACAGTATATAAAAATCGATTTTTAAAATTTTTGATTGGATGTCGAAGCTAATCTCTGAAACGGCGCGACCGATTTAGATGGGACTTTTCCCTGGCAGATAGCTGATGTTATAACTTAGACTACCTTTTTTAAACTTTTCTAGGGTTCCGCGAAAAGAAATCTACGTGGACAAAGACGCAGGCAGACGCTCAGCTCAATGAATAAATTTCTGTGTAGTGTAGGAATGTTTAAAACAGAGTTACAATCAAGTATTCCGAGAAGGTGTTTTATTTATTATCTTTTGGCATTTAAGTTTTCTGTAAGCCTTTTATAATTGCATAGATTATTCAGTTATTTGTTGATGTATTTATAGCATTGAAAAGAATCGTCTATTGTTAAACCCTAATTAATATCTTTGTCTTTGGAGGTCGACCGTCGATTCGGAGATGTTCGGTCCTTGCCTAGTAAAGTAGGTAGAATATCGCTCCATGAATTTGCTGTCTACCCTCTTTCTGTGTAAGGTGACGGTCAATGCACAGCGGGGTAGGGTCAGCCATTTTGGACCTCTTCGAGTCAACCTTTGAGAAGAACAACATCGTGCCGTGCGCTGATACTTTACTAAACTTAGCATCTTGGTGTGATTACTGGCCGTGCCAAGAACATTTAATCTCCGTAAAACTTTGTACAAGTGTTAGCTCCAAAGTGCAACATAGTGCCGTGCGCTGTTCCTGTGTGCATGCAACCTGAACCGAGCCAGGAGAGGGCGGATCTCAAGGTTGGTGGAGCTTCTGCTTTGCTAGTACAAGGCTTTTGGTCATATCTCTATCATACAGTCCATAACAATTGAACCAGCTTACTATCCGTGGGCTACGCGCCCCACAGGAGACGTCATAAACTTTTATGCTGTTCAAATTTCACTGCAGATTCTTATAAATCATTACCACCAGGCGTAAGATTTCGATAATTCCATATAATAGTGCGCATATTGCTTGGGGCCATGTCTATTTTGACAATACATAAGGTCGACCAATTGAGACAGAGTTAGTTGAGTTTCAAGTGCGATCGAGGCGTTACTAAGTGTACCTTCGGAACGAGAATCTCCTATCGAAAGACTGCGCATTTTATATGATTACGATATCTACCTTACTTACTTTTTGAATTTGTTGTTGTTTCTAAGAACAGTGAATACTGAACATGTGTATGTACTTTTACTTTTTATAAAGTTTGGGACAATAACAGCGGAATTTTAAATTCGTAATCCGCAAACATGTAAAACGAACTTCAAGTCTAGTAACTTTGTTACAAAATACTTACTTAGGCAAGTATAAACAAGACTTGAACGCCAACTGGAAGTAAGTCGGCAACTCAGTTAAAATTCAACTGGTCGGCAAGAACTTGGCTGGTTAATTAAAAACGTATCTTAAGTTAAAAATCACTGGTTGAAAGTCCGATCACGTAAGGAAGTGGAACTTTGACCGGCACTCAAACTTGGTACTTTTATTAAACTGTTACAATGGAACATTGATCAACCCGGAAGGGAGGCGCCTTTGAATTTTAATTGCTTGTACTCTGACGTGAGTTCCGTATCAAGACAGACTCTATGATTTAGATACTCTCTCAGAATATCGTGTTAAACTGTTAGTCTTGAACTAATCCTCCCCTCCCCTATCCAATTGGTTTCATGCCATTTCTTCTATCCCATGACTGTTGTCTGATCCGTATATCTCATTCTCCTATCCTATTCTAAAGGCTGGCAATACGTTGGCTTCGCCAAATGTGTTGCTTACTTCTATAAGTGACAGTAACCACTTTCCATGAGCTGAACCGTCTCTTTGTTTACCAGATTTGCAATAAAATTTAAAAAAATGTTAGTACACTGTAGAGGTTTGCAAATAAGATTGTTTACGCAAGTCATAAAAGGCAACGAATACAGCGAGATCAAAAACTAAAGTTACTTCTATAGTTAAATCGGTTGGGCGATATACATATATATCATAACGCGAGGAGTTATGATACAATTCCTGGCGCAGTAATTTTTAAATAATTTTGTTTCTTTTTTAGAGGCGTAAAGAGGCGTGGCCACCTAGTCCAGGCGTTCTAACATAGTAAACCGGGCCCAAAGTTACTCATATCCTTATGAAACAAGCGTCACCTGTTAATTAGGAATGCGAATATTACACTTTATTATAATTTATTATAATTAATACATTATCCTGGTAACTAAAAAAAGTTAATTAACGTGATTATTTTTTGTAATTTTTGAAGTAGAGTATTTAAGTTTATACAATTAAAAGCCTAATGCCCGTCTAAATGAAGAACGTTACGTCGCATTTTTTAATACAAGAATTAAGATGACAACTCATTTAAAGGCTTGTGTAAAAAAACCAATACTTTTTTGATCTAGGATATTTCACAAAGTTCCTCTGACTAGAGCACTGTCGGTGGAAAAAACATAACTGAATGTTGTAACTGATAGTTCCAAAATACGCCTTGCCCTGTAACATCGGAGATGAGTTCATCTCCAATATTTTAAAAGGTTGAGACTAATACAAATAATCTAATCTAATCTTTTTTTTACTGCAGGAGTTCAGCAGACGGGCAGACGGCCCACTTGATGGAAAGCGGTTACCATGGCCTATGGACATTTGCAACACCAAAGGTGCTACAAATGCGCTGCTGCTCTTTTAAGGGGGACTAGAACCTGGTCACTAATGCCGGAACACAACTCAAGGTTGTTATGGCGGCATACTCTAGACCAGGGGTGGTAGCCATCCAGTCAGGCAAATGCCCTACCACCTGGCAAAAAAAATCTAAATATGTACCAAAATGAATAAACTGTGTATTAACAATGATTGGATATTTATAAGTCAAAGTCAAAATAATTTATTCTAAATTAATATACAAATAATTAGATATAACTTTTATTGGTTCAAATTGGACCGTTATCAATACAAATCCTAAAGCACGAATAATAGTGAATCCTTTGTACGTTTATTTTATTACTGGTCGGAATTAGGAGCATAAACTTCCATTTAATTGAAAAGTTTCAACTCTTTGAAATTATTCTCGAACTTATTCTATCGGTCTAATTAAAAACCTTATAATATAGACAATCTACCTTTGAATCTAAGCCTTAAACATGATTAGGCCAAATAATCCAGTCAAATAACATAATAAGCTTTTTTTAAAAAGGTTTTTATATTCAACAGTTGAGATCCTGGATATCATGTAGCAGCGGAGTACTAGCCAAGACAAGTACGAGCCCAAACACGACCGGTTTATCTTGTTTAGTACTACAGGAGTTCCTATGGCCACTTTCCGACTCCATCAGATCAGCTCCATGGTACCCTAATATTGCATTGTCACGCGATATACATATGCTTGCAAAATTTCAGCTCAATCGGAAACCAGGAAGTTGGTCAAATTTAACTTGCAAGATTCCACCCGAACTTACATCCATTGCAAGTTAATAGAAAGTTTGTAATAAACTTGTAAAAAAAATGGTATTCTAAAACTTTTCTCTTGAATTTTCTTTCTTCTCAAAGTCTCATAAGAAGTCGTCTTAAGATATTCAAGATCTCAAATACTATTGAAAGCATAGATATTTACATGTTATTACGAGTATTACGAAGTGAAACTTTAATTTGACTGGACTAGAATAGAACACCTCGTCTAGGAACTAACCGCTGTGTTAGTTCCTTTCTAGCATTCATTATTCTAAAGCTTTATAATATACCTACGGTTTTAATTAACATTTCATACCAAAATACTACAATGAATGAAATAAAATAAAAAAACTTTTCATTATGGCTAATGCTAAAATTATTAGTAGTGTGATATCTTCGTCCTTTATCACTATCACTATCATCACTAATAGTATAAAAAAGTCGCCTTTTCTGTCCTATATCCTATGTGCGCTTAAATCTTTAAACTACCACGAATTTTGATGTGGTTTTTCATAGATAGAGTGATTCAAGAGGAAGGTTATATGTATAATACATGCATCATATACTAAGGCAACATTGCTAATTTTAGAGTTTCTATGTAGTGATGCCCGTGCGAAGCCGGGGTGGGTCGCTAGTTCAGTATAATTTCTAAATCTATCTATCTAAAAGTTTCTAAATCATTATACATACAGAATTTTGATTATGTGGCGACGGAGGCTAGAACATTCTAAAACGTAAGCTGATTTAAGACTCGAAAAAAATAGAAATTAAGAATAGTATCTACGTTTTGGAAAGAGTTAGACGATGAAAAAAAGAATAAGGAACGAATATCTAACTATGGGTTACAGAAGTGTCTACTTACCCAGTAGAAACAGCGCGAGGCACACTTATTGATAAGTTCAGTAAGAGATAGAAGATAGAAAAGTGCAAAAGGAGTGCAGTTGAAGACAGAGAAGAGAAAGAAATTCAAAATGAAAATGAAGGCGAAGCGATGAGAGTGGAAGGAGTGGATGATGAGTAGGAAGCGCTCACAGGTACATAAGTTTTGAATAAATTTGTTTTTACCAATTTCTCAAAAAAAGTGTTATTTTGTTGAATACATTTTAAACCTAAGTTCGTATTGTGAAAATTGAGATCTAGTCAAGATAAGTGACGTTTCATCCCACACAGATACGCTCATTACAATTTAGCAATTCCCAACTCAAATATCGATTCGTTCGGAGACTGTATACAGAAATTTCAATCAATCCTTGATAATCCGTTTTCGTGTGAGATCGGAACGTAAATTAGCTATTATCGCCTCCTTCCTCGGACCCCACTTACTAGGGTTGCCAGTTGAGAAAAGTAATATTATTTTTTCATAAGTTTGAAAGTTATTAACTATATTTATAACAGTCCATAAAAGTAAGACCTTCTCATTTTTAGAGGATCTTATTTTAGGCGAATTTTGACCAATTTTTTATACTTTTTATTGAAGTGAAACTTTTTTAGAATCCTTGTGTTTTGAAACTCGATGAAACGAAAAAGCGACACTAAAAATAAATAAACACACACTCATAATTCTATAGAACCAAGCCTGCGAGAGACTGAGACATGAATTTTAAATTGTTCATCACAGATTAGAGAGTCAATAAGACCGATGATAGTAATATTTTTTAGACTAAAACAGTGAAAAATTGGTAGTGATACTTCAGAAGTTTATTTAGTATTACAAAATGCATTTTTACATTAATAAAGTTAGAGAAGAATTATCTGTATATTCTATTATATATCTGTATGTTCTCTGAAGTTTCGCTTCTACTGCGTGTAAACCACATATTTTTTTTTATTGTTCGAATACAGCACTACTTAAGCTAATGGCTCACCGCTAGAAAGTAGCTACCATCGCCTATGGACGTTTGCAACACCAAAGGTATGCTACCGGCCTTAAGGAGTGGATTATAACCTGACCCCTGATGATGAAACGCAACTCAGGGCTGTTACAACGCCATGTTCTAGACCAGGGGTGGTGGCCATCCAGACAGGCAAACGCCTTACCTAACTTTAGAAATTTCTGTATGTACACACCAATTTGCACTGGCTAATCTTAACAAGACACAAGTGTTATATTAAATACATTTTACATTAATTTTATTAAAATTTATTATTTTATATATTCTTCTCACTTTATTTTGCTGTTGCACGTGATCGGTACAATGATTATATCTATTATTTTATTTTTTAATTCTTCTTAACATTATTCAATTGCATTGTACATTATGTATTATTGTAAGTGGGTATTGGCGGAAGAACAGCGCTGGTCTTAATTGGTCAGCATAGACTCAGACTGGATTCGATATTAGGACTTATTCAGTTTCTATTATTTTACTGTTTGATAATATTCTGTACTGTTTATGTTCTAAATAAAACATAAGTCTTTCTTACCTGGTTGTAGGTTGTTTCGTTGCCTCATACGACAGGTCATCCAACCGAAGGAAATCTATGCTTCCTCAGTTGGAGTCTGTGTTCACACAACCCTAGCCCGAATAGCTAGCGGAACGATTCCGACCGTAGCCCGAAAACGATTGATCGATTGAACGGAACGATGCTGTACACCATTCGTGGTATTTGATGAGAGAACTGTATGTGACCGAGCTAGATTACATTCGCTGTCGTTTGTCCAATGTAATCAACTATACGGGGCCTAAAGGAATTACTCGAAATGTTGCAACAGAACTTTGGATGGATTGTTCTGTAATTCCAGAATTGTTATTTGCTTCGAAGCCAAAACCATCACATAGAATAGAATAGAAAACACTTTGTAGCTGTGTGAGGTAGAGGATGAATGACAGTTTAGCGGGCAGAAAGACTAGTATTCCCCGTCGAGTGCTGATGTGAACTGAAGGGAACCAATTTTGATTGATTTTGAAACGGTAACTAAAGTACAAATGTTAACAAGTCTTCCAGCTGCACAATGTGAGAGCGGGATGGATGATGTGTGAGTGAGATAGAGCAAATATTAATATGTGAGCCCCGCGTTGCGCTAGCCAGTAGTTCATTGTCCACTGCGACTACTAGACGTGTACAGCTCCCATAATTTTATTGCTCAACTAATACATAGTAACTCAAATACACGATTACAATACTGTCATCGTAGAAACAATAGGCGGTTTTATCACTTAGAGCAATTTATTCTGGGCAACCTAACTTAAGGAATTATTTAACCTAATGTGGCGATGTAAGTGGTGCAGATTATTAGGTAGAACTTAAACAGACATACTCAAACGACATATTTTATAAATTAAATACATACAAAGATATTTACATATTATATATATTAATTAACCTATAAATCCATTAATCAATAAGATCCAATATATATAAAGTATAAAGGTAATATATAGAAATAAACAGTTCAAGTTATAAGATTGATCAGTGCAAATCACAACCTTTTGAATATATTTTTAATTAAATTGTACGTATCTTTAGGTGGTTAATTTAAAACATTTATTAATTAGGATGTTTCTTAAGTTGAATAAGACATTTAAGCATCATTAAATAGTGCAATGTTAATTGCAAAAATCATGTGTGTGATGTACAAAAAGGAACAGATATGATGAAAGAAACAACAACGTAAACATCATAACATCCTAAAATTGGATAAATCATAGATAGAAGCTATCTAAAAAATATTGAAATTTATGGAAACTGTCTTCGAATCATATCTAACCCAAAACATATTTTCTTGGAAGTGGATACATCTCTTTGAAACTGCATCCAATTGACTTGCAGTAAAAATAGAAAATGAAGTTGAAGCAACGGAAATATAATTGGTTCGCGGAATATACTTCACATGGTGCTGTTATTATTTTAAGCACATTTGAGTCAATACCGACGTGATATCGTTGCTCAGTTTATAATGGGACCTCCACAACGTCTCTTGTAGTCTTTTAGGTACTAGAAGAGATTTCTTTGACTCCTGGGGCAGATTTAGACATTTGTAGGCTATTCAAATTTTGCCACCCCACCGACCTCTACAATGACAATCATAAACATAGACAATACTTGATTGTTCAGCAAATCAAAAATACACAACTATACAATAGTTACTTGGTAAAACAAAAGGCGGCCTTATCGCTAAAAGCTACAACTCCAGGCAACCTGACTCAAAGGAAATTCTTAAATTATCTGTAATTAATAAGCAAAAGATAGAAGAAAAATATTTAAATACAAATGACATACACGGACAGCAGATTACAGTCTAAATTATTATAAACTAGCATATTATACATTATTGCGTAAGACTAACATTAATTTATGAGTGAATTTTTGAGTATGGCATAAGATTTAACGTTGCTGATGTTAGTGAGCAAAGAGTTCCAAAGTAAGAAGTCTGCAAGGCGAAGGATTTGGATTAAAAATTTGAAGAGTGTGCAGGTGCCATTAGCAGGACTTTATTAGTGGAGCGCAAACTGAGGGTGTGTGGTGTATAAAGGAAGTTGAAACATTCCTTGAGATAGGTATAAACAGGTATAAATCGTATTAATTAGATATATTTATTGCAATCAAATTGTAACTTTATGATTTGTGCACTATAGTTTATTACTCCTTCTTTATTACGTAATTTGTTGATTGTGTATTAGGGAATGGATGTTGTTAATTTCTGCTGTAGCCAGACGCAAATTTGAGATTAATTAAGAATGAAAAATAAAATTATATGTGTGTCGAACTAGTAATAGAATTGGATTATTTACGCACTTTTACGTGCGACTTTTAGGCGCACATAAATAGGATTTTTTAAATTTCTGTAAGAAATAATAAAATTAGCCCCAAATTTGCCGCCCTTCCAAAGTCTGCCACCGTAGGCTACAGTCTAGTCAGTTCAGTCTATTAGTATTCCGCTACTGTTTAACTCTATCTATTGTCTATGGTCCTCACTGTGTGACTTGCCCATTTCCACTTTAACTTAGCTGGTATTTGCCACGCCTTTAAGTATACCAAAAATATAGCTTCCTTTGCTGTTAGTAACAACTGTTAAAATATGACATTGGAGTCTTTAACCCCATTTTGGATCCAGGTCATGCAAAGTCCATCCGTTAGCAAAAACTAGGTGGATGTCACCTCGCGTTTTCCATTTGCATACTATATGAGGTGTAATGTTGCACGTTGACATAGATTAAACAGTGAAGTAGATAAGTCTATCTATATAGATTATGAAAGAAGAATATTAAGGATAAAAATCGATAAAAACGTATTTTTAGAAATCTCCTGACTTGACTTGACAGGACTTGACTACTTTACTCAATACTGCTATCTCAGATTGTTCTTCTCTCGCTTTTTGACAAGACCTTACGCGGCGAGATTAAGCGCCCCACGGTTTGTGAGGGTCTCTTTGATACAGTCGTTCCCATAATACACCACTAAACCTGAACCTTCCCCCCATGTGCCCGCGCTTGTGATAGAGTAGGACGAGCATAATACTTAGAACGTAGTTATGCCCATTCTCATCCACGCATCAAGGCCCAAGAGTGCTCCGAGAAGCAGGGCAAACTCACTTCACAAGGGCACTTTTCTCCTTCTCTCGTTCAGCGTCTTTACGTGAAATTATTGCCTCGCAGTAGAAACATATTGAACGCTTAATCTAATACTAACAATATAATATACGTTACTTACTTACTTACTTACTGCTGCGGCTCACCGACCCAAAATGAGTCTTGGCCTCCGATATACGTAACTTAAAAGCGAAAATTAATCTTTCAAGCAAAAAAGAAACCGACTTCAAGAGTAAATAAAAAGCAAAACAACAACAAATTTGTAAATTATAGTAATTTTAACTTCACAAAAACTTTACTGGTTGATTAAAATGAAGTCGAAAAAATATTATTCATAATAATTTTTCGACTTAATTAATTAAGACAACGTATTAATAATACTACTATGACATATTATTTAATCTTTGATAGTGTCGTCAGTTGACAACAGAGGGGAGAGTTCGGATCTGTTTGTTTTGCTTGTTTCTAAATGAAATATTCAAAGGTATGTTCATTTCAAAGAAACTCTGAAGTGAGTGAGATTCTTGATGAATACTGCGGTAATAGTAAATACAGCTAAACTGACTTCCTCTTATACAAGATGTAGGAAAAAACATACAATGGAAGATTCCTCACGGAGGATGGATGTTGGTATTCTGTTCTGTTCTGTCATCTGGCAGAATACTCGAAAAATCATCATCATTATTCGAGCTTAAATTCATTAATAACTAGCGGTTCCGGCAGATTTTATTCCGGTCTGAAAAATTAAAAATCTGGAACTCTAAAATTCTAGCACTATCTAGATTATAATTAGACTCAGTGGTCTAATTGTGAATCTAACCTAATCCATCACCTTGGGTTACACTATTAAAGTTTTAGCAGGGATCCATAATTATTTCTTGTAATAAATAAGTCTATATTAATCTGAGATAATGAAGCATTCTAATGGTAAAAGAATTTTTGCAATAGGTCCAGTAGTTTATGACTTTTTTCGATACAAACATACAAAAATTATAATTGTTTACCTCATTTTGCGAAAAAAACCCGTCATTCCAGGGGAGTGAATGTAAGCTGTACAAAACTTAACGGCACTATTAAAATTAACCATCAAAGGAGGAGCATTATAAGCTCTTACACTATAGTCGAAGTTAAAATTACATCAGTAATTAGTTCCTTCTGAACAATTCTTCAGGCTTAAAACATTCAAGTTAATATCATTTAAACTTTATCAATTCAAGAACTGTAAGTTAAGAACGCATTTAGCTCGCCAGTTCCCTTGCCGTCTTAAGCCGTCCTCCTGAATCGGAATTGCATATCAGATGGATTTGAGTGGTGCTCAATATCGCAAAGGGTTCAGCGTAAATCATCGAGGGCCATCGGCTGAGCTGGGGCGGCGGCCTGCGCGCCTACCCTTCGAGTTAGCGCAGACGGACTACATCGAAATGCAGCTGGTACATTTTTTTATTGCTGGCAGCAGCCTTTTATTGCAGACAGGCGGTTACCATCGCCTATAGACATTTACAACACCAAAAGTGCTGCGTAATGCGCTGCTGCTCTCTTAAGGGATACTGGAACCTGGTCACTAATGCCGGAACACAATTCAAGGTTGTTATGACATACTCTAGACCAGGGGGGGTAGCCATCCAGTCGGGAAAATGCCCTACCACCTGGCTGTGGGTTGTTTTGTTGCCTCTTACGACAGGCCGCCCGGCCGCAGGAAATTGTACTCTTTTTCCGTTCCAGCACGGATAAAATATAGAAACGTTTAAAAACTATACTGACTATTTAGACCATTAAAAAGAAAGACGGAGTGTTGGACTCTCAAGTGAAGCCGGCTAAAGGATGCCGATCTTAGAATAGAATGCTGATTAGATTAGAATAGTACGATGAATTCGTATGGATATATGTGAAATGGTTTCCAGTTGATAAATTACTATTCACCACACATACGAAAAACACGTGTATATTAAGGGTGGCGCAATAGAACGTGCATATTGCATCATCTTTTTTCGCGGGGTAGAAAGTGCGCGGGCGGGGGGAGCCTGCATCGTTGGGTAGGCGGGCTCATGGAGTTTTAGTCACTGTTAGTCACTTCGACGGGAAGCGTCGCGCATTTTGCGTGCGCGCATTTTACGAGAACTCTCGTTACTAGGCGTTTATATTGTTCTGAATATGGACTACGGCAAATTAGTGAAGCTCCGAGTGCTAATTTAATTAAAATATGGGTACAGCGTTTTGAAGAGACTGGTTCAACGTTTAAACCACAAGCAAAAGATCGTCCAAGAACATCTAGGACCGACGACAATATTGAGAGAGTTATTCAGTCTGTACGAGGAGATCCACAAATGTCTACTCGCAAGAGATCGTCTGTCTTACACTTATCGCGACGAAGTTTGCAACGAATTTTAAACTTGGATCTTAAACTGCATCCTTACAAGCTGCAGTTAACACAAGAATTGAAAGAGTCTGACTTCGGAGCAAGGCTCGCATTTGCTAATGAAATGCTTCGATTTTCCAATTTTGACAATATCCTTTTCTCAGATGAGGCCCACTTCCATATCAATGGGTTCGTAAACTTCAAAATTGTCGTTACTGGAACAGTGAGAATCCCAAACTCAAGCACCAGAAACCACTGCATAGTCCTAAAGTGACAGTATGGGCAGCAATCTCTGGTAGAGGAATAATTGGACCGTTTTTCTTTGAAAATGCGCGGGGGCAAAACGTCACTGTTAATACCGAACGCTATGTTGCGATGTTGGAAGGTTTTTTGGCTCCAGAGCTTGAAAATTCAAGAATAGTGAATTCTAGAACTTGGTTTCAACAAGACGGAGCTACCTGTCACACATCAAATGACTCCATGGCGGTTGTGAAACAGATGTTCCCTGGCAGACTGATTTCGAAAAGAGGTGATATCCCATGGCCCCACGTAGTCCAGACGTGACGCCTCCTGACTTTTTTTTTGTGGGGATACCTCAAGAACAAAGTCTACAGCAATTATCCGAAAAACATCGATCAGATCAAGGAGAATGTCCGTGGTGAAATGGCAGCAATGACACCAGCATTACTGAAGAAAGTTTTCAATAACTTCCGTTTGCGATTAGAGGAGTGTCGTCGTAGAGAGGGTCATCATTTAGACGATGTTATTTTTAAAAATAAACTTCAGTTATTTCTTAATAATACCTCAGTTTTATTTTAATCTTTTTTATACCTTTTGTATTTATTTTTTAATCAATATTTTAAATATGCACGTTCTATTGCGCCACCCTGTATATAAGTTTACCCTGTTTTTAAAAATGCTTCACTTCATTAAATGATTTTGTTCAGGTTCCGCCTACCTGCACTGCCTGCTACATATTGTCTATTTTGCATACTTAATTAAAAATCAATTTCCAAATGTGTATGTAAGCGCATCACTTCAGAAAAAACTGCACCTATTTGGTTATTTTTTTCTGCGTTTGTAATTGTCACGTTATCGTGGATTGAATTTTTGGAAAAATTGTATAAAAAGGGCTAAAGATTTCCATATAAAAATTTATTGAAGCGAAACTTTTTAGAATCGTTGTTATTTAAAAATGGATGACATGAAAAAGTGATACCAAAAAGAGATAGACACACAAAATTCAACCTTATTAAATTTGAAATAAAACACATTTCTTTTTACCCGTTAATTTTCAATTAAAATAAAACTTAAAAGAATTCAAATGAATTTTAGCTCTAGCGTAGATCAAAGGAATTGTGCGTAACAGTGACATTGAATTTTGAACTATATGTTTGTGATTTATGGCCTTACTTATAATCATTTCTTAAATTTTAAGAAACATCTAAGCAACTGATTAACGAAAATTTTACCCATAAATTCTTAAGGATAAGAAGTGGTGGTAAAGTAACTCATACATAAATGTCAAAACTAACCGACGTCGAGAGGTAGTTTAAGTGACTGCTAAGAGGCAAGATGGCAAGTTTTATTTGAAACAGCCATTAATTAGGGGCTTAAAATTCTCTTATTTAAAAGATGGCTAATCTTTTCTTAACGAGATTATTATAAGTAAAGTCCTTAAAGTTTATATATGTGTCAGCACTAAACTTGTAATGTAATCCTACGGCTTTACTTATAATAATATCGTTAAGAGACGACTAGGCATCTCTTAAGTAAGAGAATCAGAATCAGTCTCTAATCATTGAATATCTCTTTTTTCACTTATAAACGTGTATTACCTGTTGTATACCTATGAGGAGCACAGATAAACGAAATTTGAATGATTAACGCAGGTTGTACTCAAAATATTCGACTAAAGAGGAGTTTATGAGTAAGATTTTCATTAATCAGTTGCTGAGCAGTTTCTTTAAATTTAAGAAACGATTATAAGTAAGGCCCCTAATCTCTAGATGATGAATCTATCGTGGCTCGACCACATCAGCAGTTGTTGTCCAGTAGTGGTCAGTCTACACTAGAACCTTAATGCATTTCGATTACTGCTCGAAATTCATGAAGCGCCCCTTACCTTGAGCACCGACTTAATACTGCTTGATGGCGATTTAATCGGATCTGAAATTCAAAATTGGGAGTAACCGTATTTGAAAAGGAAATTTTTGCATTCGACCCATAATGACAGTTTTACGGCTGGTTTATTTAAGGAGTGATTGATATTTTATTATTACTGGTGGTCGCCCGTGGTCGAAATTCGACCACAATAATTATGAAATGAAATATTTATTCTTGCATAAATGTACTTGTATACAGATGTTATTCTTCGAAATACATGGTTCAGTACATTTTACCAGTTTCACTGGTGTGCAAGTAGGCAATGTCTTAACCGTCATTATTTAATTGTTATTTATACATACCTTTTATCCAGTTAAGTCGTATTTATTACATTTATTTATTAATTAATCATATTTATTACCTTTACTTATTATGTAATAAGATGTCTGTTTTTTTTTAAATTTATTCTTTCTATCTCTTTGTCAATTATTTAATGTCATTAATTAAAATATTATTATTAATCTCATACTAATATATAAAACTGAAGAGTTTGTTTGCTTTGAACGCGCTAATCTCAGTAACTACTAGAAAAAATCTTCCAGTGTTAGATAACCCATTTATCGAGGAAGGCTATATATCGTCACGCTAAGACCAATTTTTTAATTCTATTCCACGCGGACGAAGTCGCGGGCAGAAGCTAGTTTAAATTATAAGTTTAAACATTATTAAGGTTCTGTTGTCAAATACCTACTTCTATAATTATAGATTTCGAAAAGGCTACACCGTTAATCTGACTATAATGACTATTTTTATTGATTTAACGCATTTTGTATGCATTATTTTAAAAATATAATAGCATTCTGCACTCTTTCTCTACATACTATAAGTATGCGAAATTTCATATTCCATATACATACATACATAATTTCACGCCAGGTCCCTTGCGGGGTAGGCACGAACAACAGAGCGCCATTTAGGCTTATTCTTACACACCTCACTTGCTTCTTTGACATTCATAGTTCTTGTCATGCACGCTCGTCTGTTCTTAAGGCTCCTGGCATCACCTTCTGCTAGTACACGATCAATTTGATCATGGAAGGTGTGTTGTGGCCTTCTGCGACTTCTGCATCCATCCACTTTTGCATTGTATATCTGTTTAGTCATTCTTTCATCATACATTCTTTCCACATGCCCGAACCACCGGAGCATTCCTTTCCTTACCTTCACCCCGACACTCTCTTTCAGACCAACTCTCTTTCTTACTTCGGTATTACGAACCCGGTCCGCGAGCGTCACTCGGCAGATTTTGCGCAGTGCTCGCATCTCGACCGCGTTTCATATTCCAAACCAAACAAAATTAAAATTAAAGCAAACGTTATAAATGAAATGAGTAATGAAAAATAAATTGCAAAAAAAAAAACAGAAAACAATGATATAAGGTAATTAGCAAAAGAAGTGACATAAAAATTAAGCACTACTTAAGTATACATGTTACGATTATGTACTTATTTACTTACTCCGTTGGCTCAGCGAACCAAAGTGTGTCATGGCCTCCGAAACGACAGCTTGTCACTTTTCTCGATCCTGTGCGGTTTCTTGGCAATTACTGGCTCCTATCTCCGACAGATCGGCCTCTACTCTGTCCTTCAGCGATATTTGGGACGGCCGACCGGACGCCGACTTACTAGCCGTCCCAAATATGCTTTCCTAGAAGAAAGAAAGAAAAACGTTTATTTAGTAAACACACAACGAGACAGACATGGAATGAATTACACGGTACGGTGATAAGAATTAGAGAGTCTCGCGATGGTACCAAATAGGTGCAGTTCAGCATGTGCCAGGCAACCGCGGATGCCTAACGCTGGTTTTCAACTGCACCCTAGGACGAACGGATGTTGCACTGTTATTTATAAATATATATATACATATAGTGTGAATAATAATAAAATAAATATATATATAATATTCCTCACGCTTCGATCCTCTCCCATCCGTTCTATGTGACCGAGCCAGCGGAGGCGGTGAGCTTTTATTTCTCCTATTATATTAGTCTCAGCCACGAGATTCTCAATTTCGCGATTACTTCGGACCCTCCAGCAACCATCCTCTCTTTTGGTTGGACCCAGAATCTTACGGAGAACTCTCCTTTCCGCTACTAAAAGCTGTTACATATGTGTGTATTAGCATGTAATCCTTAAAAATAAAAAATCTAAGCGTTGGAAGCTAAGAGGGCAAATCAGATATTATCGTTTCATATCATTTTGTAAATAATACAGTTTTTAAACCAAAATAGTTAAATGTTATTTGTTTTGGCAACGAATATCAAGAAACGTGCGAGCAGTTCGCTCCAGATACGCCTTCAGAAAAAATATTCTTAAGCGGTATATACATTACATGCTAATATAATATAAGCTTTTTAAATACAAGCTTTTGAGATCCTGTATATCATGTAGCAGAGTGCCAAGACAAGTAAAACGAGCCCAAAACGACGAGTCTATCTTCTTTAGTACAGGAGTTCCTACCTTTCGACTCCATCATCAGATCAGCTGCATGGCACCATATTATTGCATTGTCACGCAATATACATATGCGTGCAAAATTTCAGCTCAATCGGAATCTGGAAAGTTGGTCAAATTTAACTTGCAAGATTCCACTCGAGCATACCTACGTACTTACATAGGTACATCTATTGCAAGTTAAATAAAAGCTTGTAATTAGAATAGAATAAATAAATAAAGACCTATTTGGTTACCGCCTCTTTATTTAATTTTATTTCGCCGAATCTATCACTATGTGATTGACATAGTCAACGTCTGACGATAAACCTCGTCGCGTTTTGTGTGTTGTGCCGCTTTTTAGAGCCGCTTATATCAACCCGCATGTTGGAAGGTACACGCTGTACCGTTCCACCTGGTCCATTAGTTGAAGGAACCGTAAGACGTAAAGAAAGGATCACGTAGAACAAGTGCCTACCGCTGCGAAGCCCGTATCGTTCGTAGCGTGTCTGGTGCAGCGTCTTATCCTGTAAGTCCTTGCCTTCACTTCATCCCCGTTCCAGCCCGCGCCATGTTAAGGATCATTATTTTAATTATAATAAAATTTAATGATCTTTTTCAGATTCGCATCTTTTACTAGCGGTTACTGCTATGATACTTATTATATTAGAACAATCTTAAATTAAAACTTGTAACTATATAATCTGTTAGGACCCAACACCAATTTGAAATTATACAAGTTTACCCAAGATCTTGTTATGTGAAAGAATTTGTAGCTGTTTGAAAAAAATGTCAAGAATAGCCGAAGTTCGTGAAGAGTGTTATTTTTAGGTATTGTGCGTATAAGCCGAGCGGGCGAAGCAAGCGTGGTTTGACAACGTATCGATAGGTACCTGCTTTTAATCACTGTAAAAAATAATTAGCAATTTAAAAATTAAATTCACCTAGTTATTTTATATATCATTCCGTTTGTTTTGATATACTCATACCATATTTTTAATGTTCACGACCTCTATGGTTGAATGGACTATGATTTTTGCCGGCTTTCATCGCTGTGGCGAAAGGCCCAATTCCGGGCATAACAGATTTCGTAAACGATCTCTCCGTTATTTACTATGGTCTGGGTGTCTGAGATTGGCCGCAGATCGGTCTGTTCTATTACCCACAACACAAACGAAACTTGCTTAACTTGGGGATGTGTGCCAAGCCAACCTAGAATGTGTGCATTTGTCTGCATATTATTATTATTATTACTTTTCACTCTGGAAAATACACATGCATAGCATAGAAATTCTTACTATGGTAACTATAAAATAACGCAACAAAGTTTCACCGCAGGGAACTTCATCATTATTTACATAATGCACACACTACAAAGTTAAACTACACGAGTGGCTAAGTTCGCCAAGTTGAATTCGCTCGCCGCGATGCCGCTTCTGCTTAGGTGCGGTACCACTGCGGCGCGGTGCCTGCGGTTCCACACAAGTGTGAAACACCCTCAAGTCATGCGGCAGGAAACGGATGTGGCTTGCTCGTCCTGAGCTGTGTAATTTCGCGCGCTCGTTTTCCGTATTCTATTTTTGAATGTTTGTATAAATTTCCGGTTTTTTAGTTGCCGTATTTTTTCGGTTCTTTTTTTGGTGGCAACGTTGTTTTTAAGACTACAAAAGAACTCTTAGCTATATTACTGTAAATAATAATGTTAATAATTGTATACTGCAATAATTAGGTACAACCCACTTGCTTGCATTTTGTCATTTAAATTTAAGTCATTATACAGTGCAAGTAGGTTGCACGATTTTTAGAATATATCGTGTTTAAATAAAGCCTTGGGTATTTTTTGTGTTTTAAGCAGTATCATTAATTCATCTCTTTTCGGTCTACTTCTACATTGTACCTAATACCTACTGCCTTCTAATTATTTATTAATAATATATGGCCTTACTTATAATCGTTTGTCAACTTTTAAGAAACTGCTCAGCAACTGATTAACGAAAATCTTACCCATAAACTCCTCCTAAGGATTAGAGGTGGTGGTAAAGTAACTCATAAATGACTATCAAAAATAACCAACATCGAGAGGTGGTTTAAGAGACTGCTAGGAGGCAAGATGGCAAGTTTTATTTGAAACAGCCATTTATTAGGGGCTTAATAGTCTCCTATTTATGGCTAATCCTTTCTTAACCAGAGTATTATAAGTAAGGCCGTTAATGTGTAGTGTACCGTGACGTCGCTCCAAGGTCAAGCGGAAGATCAGCGTTGGTCTAACAGATCGACATTTTCGCTGAGCTTGATCCAATCTTTAGGTCTGAACATGTATATCTTCAGATACTTTCTGGTTGTATTCTCTTTTTCTATTGTGCTTTATTTATTAATATTAATGTGTTTGTTTCACTTTTTTTTTTTTATTGCGATCAACGGCGTATGGTCCCTAAAAAAAAACCCTTTTCTTTCCTTGGCTAATAGGTGATATAAAAGGTCCAGGTTTGGCCATATTAAAACATAAATACAAATAGTACAAGAGACTGTAAAGATCGACTTTCATCCACTCATAAGCAGATGAGACGTATTTTTTATCAAATTATATTAATTTGTAAACACGCCTGTGAGAGCTTGCTAATCGAAAAGTGTTCATGGCTATTATAATTAAATTAATTTAAATAAAAAATCATCCCCTCAACTGTTTTAATAACAAATTTAGTTTCAACTGGTAGTTTTTAACATAAAGAATATGCCTTGATAATCTGGCCTACATATTTTGTTCATGGCTACCTGACAAGCAGGTATAATCAGAAAGATGATTTAATTACAAAAATAACAAAAACCGTCCTTGGAATATTTTGTCATGCTTTAAAGATTTCTCAAGTAGCCATGACCACTTTTCGATAGGCAAGATATCATAGGCGTGTTTTTAAATCAAAGGTAACTGGTTGCGCCGGGGAACACCTTGTAAATTCTACCTCCCCATCCTCGCCATCAAAAATAGAAAAAACTTTGAATGAAGAATGCGCATAAGGGCCGGCGCAGATATGGCGGAGCGCAGTGCAGAGCAGTTTTCACTGTCAAACTATTATCGACATTGTCCTCATTGAAAATCTGCTAAAATCAATTACACAAGAATCAATTTCTGAAGAGCATCGAAGCGACTACATTTGAAAGGTAGCGCACAATTTTTCCCAATCCATTATTTTATTCACAAATGCACACGTTTGGACTCTCGAAAAATTGCAAATTGAATCGAATGATCCGCGTGGAGACTCGCAAATCGCGCGTGTCCGCGCGAATTCTAGGGTGGAAATTCTCTAGTGTCACGAGTGTAAAAAACTTCGCGGGTATGCTCTGCGCTGCGTTCCGCCATATCTGCGCCGGCCCTAACAAGACATATTCAGAACTGTCACTGCTGTCACCGCAATAAATTACGTATCATATAAATCAGTGGTTCCACACTTATTTTGTATACTGCCGCCCATTTTTAGAATAAATTATTTTTTAGCGCCCCCATTTTTTCACCTACTTAAACACCACTATAACGTCAAATTAAATTAATTGATTATTGTGAGCTATATGCGGAGATTAAACATTCATTCTGAACGAGACTTTTACTATATCCCGCAAGAGTTAAGCGCAGTATGTAGTACACAACGGCGCTAAGATCTCAAGTTAACTATTACGGGGTACACCAGCCTGCTTTTCCTGGGGCTCTTACGCCCCCCTTGACGCCTGCAGCGCCCACAAGGGGCGTTATCCCCACTTTGGGAAAGGATGATATAAATTGTTGGAACACGAAATAAAGAAAATAATCTGTTATAACCACATTTAATTATAAAGCCACAATCCTAGTAAGAGTGTGAACCCCGGGGGACGAGTGGCGAGGTGAGTCCTTCCTTGCTTCTTCTTCCCGTCCCTTTACCTTCTCCCGGCCATCGCATCGCGCCCGAAGTAACCTTCCAAGTTACTTTCTGTGATCTTGTAAAATAAACTATAAAATGTTAGACTGATCACTTCATGACATACATATCCTTAATGAAACTACGTTTTAAACGCGGTAATTTATTTGATTTTTTTATGTAGTTTTATTATGTATACAAGTCGCGAAAACTAAAGAAAATATTATATAATAGCTGCGCCCCGTGGTCTCACCAGCGTGGAGATAGAAAACCGTTATATTTTGGATAATTCACACTATATCTTTATAAATTATAGCCTGTATGTTATTCTGTATGCAAGCTATATTATTGTGAAGTTTCATCAAAATACATTTGGTAGTTTTTTGTTACGCGATGTTCATCACAGCAGTTATGAGAACCATAGAGTATATTAATATAACATAGACAATCGTCATAGATAATAATAATGGTCCTGGCAACACTATGATATAATTGGTATTTTTAGCAATATTGTAATATTATTATTTTGTAGGTAGTTTCGTAGTATTTTCGTATAAAAAGGCGGTGAGGCGTGTGGACGGTGTTCATTGCTTACTGTGTGGTGTGAATAGTCACACCAAAGGCTGGACAATAAGGGGAAACTCTGCCCAAATAGTTAATATTTGGTACCTTCGGTACTTTCTTACCCAGATCTCTGCAAGGCTTTTAACATTTTGCATGAAAGAGTAACAAACATTCTTACAAATTTCGCGTTTGCAATATTAATAGGATATCCTTTTTTAAAGCGAGCCACACCGCGAGCCAATGCCAGTATATCATACAGATGTGTTATGTAAGCATTTGTATTCTTCATTGTAAGGCTGGGCCCAGCACACAATAATTAATAATTTGCACACCTATAGTAGAATTATTTTCTCCGTGCAGTTTGGGTCGTAAATCAAACTCGGCCTCAGTCCGGCTAGGGCGGTGAGCATATTGCGCGGGCGCAAAACCATTAACGATAAAAATTCATCCTTATCAAAGAAAGATTATCATTCTTATAAAAATCAAAATTATCTTTTTTGCTGTTAATTTTAAACTTAGATATAAGTATTTATATTTATTTTTAATATAACTTGTTACATTCTAAACTTTTGTACTTATAGTTTTTTAATACATAGATACCTAATTAATAATTCAAATCAAAAATCATTATTATTCTTATTTTAATAAATACGTTGTTTTATCTATTTTTTTTCTTTCATTTATATCACTAACCCACAAAATGACAAAACTAAATACACTATCAATAACGCTTATCGACAACAATAATGCGTATCACTATGCCTGCCCATAAGGCCCGTGAGTGGAAGAGCGAAATACTCGCTTCACTGTTCCGATTTTTTATGAACCAAACTGCACGGAGAAAATAATTCTACTATAGCATGCATATTTTTTTGTATATAAGGGTTCAATTTTGTTAAACGACACAAAAAAGATATCGTGTACTAGCAGAAGGTGATGTCAGGAGCCTTAAGAACAGGCTCGTCTGTTCTGCATGACAAGAACTATTAATGTCAAAGAAGCAAGTGAGGTGTGTAAGAATAAGCCTAAATGGCGCTCTGTTGTTCGTGCCTACCCCGCAAGGGACCTGGCGTGAAGTTATATATATATATATATATTTCGATCACATTGGGAAAATGCAGTATTAACACTACACCCACCTCAAAACTACGAGCAGCACCCGTACCGTAACACACAGAAATATACTTTAAAGCCATTTACCGTCACTATTAAAACTTTTATACAGAGATTAGCTTATCACGGTTCCTTTACAATAACGCTGCATCCCGCGAGCCTCAGCCAATATCCGCGGGTAATCCCTAGGGATACGGAACGTGACCGACCCCCGCTTCAACCCCGTAACACCCCCGGAATCCTGGAAGGAAGGCGTGAATGGAATTACGCCGAGATATTATTAAAACTGTAGACAAGTAAATTTTGTAATAAAGTTAGGACATTATGTGTAGTAATAAATATAAGAAATATATCCAGGTTTATTGTTTAAAAGAAGAAGGTATAAAGCCTCTTACATTCAAACAATCACACAAAATAGACTTAGAGTTTCGCATTATTTATTGAAGGGAAACTTCTTTATCGGCGTTGGAAAAAAATTTACCGTCACAATTTTCGGTTTCGCGTCACATTTTTCAGTTAATATCATAGGTGGCGGGGAAAACGGGGGACCTTTTCTGCCTGCTTAACATTCGATAAGTTAAATTTGGTAAGTTCTATGGTAAAGAAAAGAGTTGGGAATGAATACAAAATTCTCACTTTTTTGCTTATAACTTCTTTAATTTTTGATTAAGGGGAAAAGTTATATGACATATTTGTTGACTAAACAATTTGCTACAAATTATGACTTTGCAAATTTCTTGTAAGACGGATAGTTTCCGAGATATCGCGAAAAAAGTGTTTTCCAAGATGGCGGCCGGGGGACAAGGGTGGCGACCCCACAAACTTGAGGTTAAGCTTCTATAGACCCCCCACACATGGCCCAAAAATAAAATTGCGTCCTCTAGCAAATGCAAAGCTCATGTAAGATTTCAATGGAGTAGAGGTAATGTTGATAAAATGCGTATGTCGTAAATACAGCAACTTGATACTTGCACGACGTTTCATGTAATACTAAGTAATAGTAATTCTAGTAGTTTTTTTTATTACGAAGTTGGCAAACAGGCAGGCGGCTCAGCTCATGGAAAGTGGTTGTTACCACAGCAACGGTTTGCTACACGAATGGCGAAGTAAACCCGTTACCAGCCTTAGGGATGACATAAAGAGTATGGGATAGATAGATCAGGCAGGAAAAATGGGATATGGGGATGGAAGGGAAGATTGGATAAAGGGAGGGGGAAATGAGCCAACGGGAATATCATAAAAGTAACTACCATCTAATAGTATCAAAATTACTCTTGACACAATACTGTCTCTCTTGCTGTCAGAGAGGCTAAAACATTACCTAAATATGTCTAATATATTAAACATTTACTTATTTATCTATTATAATATATACAATGCTTGACACATAAAATATAAATATATTTATTTAGATTATTTTGCATATACCTATATATATACTACTATTATATTTATATATGTATGTATATTTAAATTGTACAGTCCCATCATTTTTTTCACCTACATCGCCAGTTTCTTTAAAGCTGAGTTGCCTGGAAGAGATCGCTTTTAGTGATAAGGCCGCCTGTTGTTTTGCCAAGAAGTATTGTAATTATACATTTTGTTTTTGTATTTATTTGTTTTGGGGTGCAATAAAGTGTTATCTATCTATCTAATAATAATAATAATAATATTGGAGTTGCTAGAGATTAGAATTTGCGAAAGTGGCGCCCGTACTATTTTCAACTCTATTTGGTCGATCTGTAATGATGCTTTAATGCAGTATATATTACCGGCGATTACTTCAAAATACGTTTTGAAAATTAAACGTCACAAAGACTCCAATTTTGATATTTATTTAATCGTTTCTGTCATTTTAAAGTAACCAATCTCCATTACGTTTCGACGTCCAACAGCTGTCAAAAATACGCTTGACAAACGGAAATAGGGTTCAAAATTCAATTTTCATTTACTAAAGCTCACCACAAGAAGTTAATGCTTTCGATGGCGCAATTTAATTGATTTCAGGGATATTAACTTCCATTGTTCTTAATTTAATCATCTTAATGGAAGGTACAGTTTGTTATGAAATTACTATTTTAAGATAATAATAATAAATTTTATTATTTATTATTACCTATTACATAGTAATGTATATATGTCAAAAGAACTGTAAAGTATTTTCTAAACTCGTTTTACATGTAAATATTTTGTCAGCATTACTGAAATAAAATTATTTGAGGTTATGATAGATAGATAGATAGATAACTCTTTATTGTACACCAATACAAACATGAACTTAAGACTAAAATTATATCTAGTTATGTACAAAGGGCGGTCTTATCGCTAAAAAGCGATCTCTTCCAGACAACCCCATATTATTATTTTTGTTATTGTTATGATTATTTACTTAAATATTTTTGTGTATTGAAAAATACTACTTTATCGAAAAGTAAGCTATTTTTACAAATAACATTATTTGCAGCTTCGAAATGTTTTGGAAACTTATATTTATGTATGTTTTTTATTGCTTTTATCCGCGTGTATCATTTATCACATAACCATGGAAAGTGATCCACTACTATTCATGAGAAAGTAATATAATTTTACACTATTTGATTTATTCTTATTTGTAATGGTGTAGTATGTAAGCATTCGTATTGTTTATGCCAGCGCATAATAATTAAGTATTTACACGCGTAGCATAAATGTAATAATATAAGGCTTTCATTTTGTTAAACACGACGAATAAGGGCCTACGCAGACCGGGACGACATGGCAAGGGTTTTGATTTTTTGCTAATGGACATTCAAACGTATCGATATAGAAATACTACATAAATTGCTATGTTTTAAAATGATGTCCTAACATCGAAAGGGATTTCATTGCACTGCATTGAAAGACGCGCCACGGGCTCCCGCGGCGGGATGCCGTGAGGTACTGCGGGTAGGCAACGGCATGCCAAAGACCCCGGCGCTCGTTTTGACACACGATCAAACGCAACTGAAGACTAAAAGTGTTTAGGGCAGCAGAAGCTGCCGAGGCGTGCTTTGTCGCGCCATGGCATGCCGTGGAAAGGCGCTGGAATGTCGCGATATCTAAGCGGCTAATGTGCGCTGACTGACGGCAAAATCCGTTGACATGCCGTCCCGGTCTGCGTAGGCCTTAAAGACGTCATTCACATTGGGACAATGTAGTTTTAATACTGTAACCACCGCAAACTACAAACAGCCCCCGCACATACCACAATGGTCTAGCATCCGAAAATGTAACAAGACATTTTCAATTAAATGTTATTTTTTATATGTTAATGTGATTATTTCATAACGTGAAGTGTCAATGTTCAGTATTGTTGGCGTAAAGGATACGGATTTGTCGACTCGCTCTGCGACCTGGTCAAGGCCATGTTGCAGAGCAGCGACAACTGGAGGGCTGCGGTTACTTTTTGTGAGGCAGTAATGTCACTCAAGGAGGCCGCAGAACGCGACAGGGAGAGGAGTCCGGCAGCGCGTGCTAATGCGTCTACTCGAGGTCGCCGGCCTTCAGCTGGCACCCGGAGAGGCAGGTACGCGCACTACTTCCCGCCCTGAGTTAGGTTCCGTTGCGGGGAGCCTTTAGCATGCTAGGAAAGCAAAGGATCACGACCCCCGTCCAACGAAGTGGGGTGTGTTCTCCCAGGGCTCACTCCAGGCACTTTGTTGCGCTGGATCGGCTGGGAGTAACTACGTTCTAAGTCTCAGCCTTTCCTTCACAAACAAAAGCGCAGGGTCGACAGGGAGGAGGGGGTTTTTAGTGGGTATTGGGTTTGCTTGCCCGCATGCAGCTTCCTCGGAGTCTCCACACTAGGTGAAGTCGATCACTACCAAGAGCATACTATTGCTGCAGTGATACCTCCCCCGACCGACGGTGTCGTTCCCTAGCAACGACCCAGTAGTGCCTAAATCGGTAGCATTTTCCCTCGCCTCAAAAAAAAATTATACGGATTTACGCCACTATAAGCCGCGCACAGAAGGTTTGCCGATGACTACTTATTATTATTCTATTGTATTACTTACTATTATTGTATATACTTATGTAAAGTATATACAGTAATAGATTTATTGCAAAAAATATTTATGTAACCTTTTTTGTCAACCCTACTGTCTATCAACTCGTGACATCATGAGGCGGACTTTTTGGCGGGAACTGAAAGGAGGTGTTGTGCTGTGCAGTTTTATTTTCTAACTCTAAAACGAACAACAGTTGTAGGATATTGATTGATTGTTTTGTAAGAAATGTAAACTGTATAGTTAAATGTGAAATTTTGAGTTGTCACAAGAACTCCGTTGAATGGCACTAGCTGATTACCTACAGCTCAGCTGTGATATAATAGGCTTAAGAAAATGAAGAAACTATATTGTAATCTAAGATCTGGCTTAAAGGCCTAGCTGCCAAGCCATAAACCTAAATAAATAAAACATCATGAGGCTATCGGCAAACCTTCTGCGCACTTGTAGTAGGTGGCAAAGCCTTCATCGTGCAAGTTGCCTGTAGTATAAACATTAAGATAACAGAAATTACAATATACGCACGCCGATCGAGTAAATACATAAGATTCTCTTAATTACAAACTCATATTGTAATTGTTAAAGTTAGAATATCTGTATGTAATTAAATTTACGTAGTTTGCTTCAAGATTCAATTAGTTTAGAGTAATTTATCTTAAATTATCGAAGTAACTTGAACTAAACATAACTACGAAATATTAGCTATATTATATTAATTTAATAACAATTATTAGATAGAAAGATGATTCTTGATTGTACACACAAGTAAAATGAAATGAATTTATTTATTTCAAAATGGAATCTTACAGATTACTTATTGAAAGTCATGACTCTACCACCGCTTCCAAAGCAATTTTAGTTACTGTTAAAGGAGAAGAAGCGGCGCAACAAACTCCCCAGTAACACATCTTTACTTTGTAATTATCATGTTTAATCACTCGTCTTTTTATTTTTTATTATGTAGTTTATAATAATACAATGTTTTACAAAGTAATTTTTATGAATGATTATTGAAAAAGCTTGATAGCGATCGCATTATTCCCATTCGGTGCAGTCGTCTAAAAATTCTTTCGTTGTATAATAAGCCTTCTTGCACAAACGTTGCTTTACTAATTTTTTAAACTTATTTACTGACAGTTCTTGAACGTTTACTGGGATTTTGTTTAAGAACATAGCTCTGTGAAGTTGGCACCTCGAGTTGCGAATTTTTAAACCAACAATATCTCATTCGTTTGCCCATCGTTAGTCCACGTTTGCCCAGGAAAAATTTTGGTTTGCCCACCCTTGATTCAAAAGTTATTAAACAAAAACTTTTTTTGGAAAAAGAAATTCCGGTTCTTCCCATATTTTCGCAAGGTTTAATGTTTATGACACATGAATGGACTTTATCGTTAACTGATCCAATGAACTCGATTGTCCAGGCAAAAGTTTCGTTTGCCCACCTTTGGTTCAAAAGTTATTGAACAAAAACTTTTTTGAAAAAGAAATTCCGGTTCTTCCCATATTTTCGCGAGATTTAATGTTTATTACACTTGAATGGACTTTATCGTTAGCTGATCCAATGAACTCGATTGTCCAGGCAAAAGTTTCGTTTGCCCACCCTTGGTTCAAAAGTTATTGAACAAAAACTTTGTTCTGGAAAAAGTAATTTTGGTTCTTTCCTTATTTTCGCAAGGTTTAATGTTTATGACACATGAATGGACTTTATCGTTAGCTGATCCAATGAACTCGATTGTCCAGGCAAAAGTTTCGTTTGCCCACCTTTGGTTCAAAAGATATTGAACAAAAACTTTTTTTGGAAAAAGAAATTCCGGTTCTTCCCATATTTTCGCGAGGTTTAATGTATATTACACTTGAATGGACTTTATCGTTAGCTAATCCAATGAACTCGATTGTCCAGGCAAAAGTTTCGTTTGCCCACCCTTGGTTCAAAAGATATTGAACAAAAACTTTGTTCTGGAAAAAGTAATTTTGGTTCTTTCCTTAATTTCGCAAGGTTTAATGTTTATAACACATGAATGGACTTTATCGTTAGCTGATCCAATGAACTCGATTGTCCAGGCAAAAGTTTCGTTTGCCCACCCTTGGTTCAAAAGATATTGAACAAAAACTTTTTTGGAAACAGAAATTCCGGTTCTTCCCATATTTTCGCGAGGTTTAATGTATATTACACATGAATGGACTTTATCGTTAGCTGATCCAATGAAATCGATTGTCCAGGCAAAAGTTTCGTTTGCCCACCCTTGGTTCAAAAGTTATTGAACAAAAACTTTTTTTGGAAAAAGAAATTTCGGTTTTTGTTCAATAACTTTTGAACCAAGGGTGGGCAAACGAAACTTTTGCCTGGACAATCGAGTTCATCGGATCAGCTAACGATAAAGTCCATTCATGTGTCATAAACATTAAACCTTGCGAAATTAAGGAAAGAACCAAAATTACTTTTTCCAGAACAAAGTTTTTGTCCAATATCTTTTGAACCAAGGGTGGGCAAACGAAACTTTTGCCTGGACAATCGAGTTCATTGGATCAGCTAACGATAAAGTCCATTCATGTGTCATGAACATTAAACCTCGCGAAAATATGGGAAGAACCGGAATTTCTTTTTCCAAAAAAAGTTTTTGTTCAATAACTTTTGAACCAAGGGTGGGCGCAAACGAAAATTTTTCCTGGGCAAACGTGGACTAACGATGGGCAAACGAATGAGATATTGTTGGTTTAAAAACTCGCAACTCGAGGTGCCAACTTCACAGAGCTTAAGAACATTACACTTTGCCCCACGAAACTACTATAAACTTTATGGAGCCTACACGTGGGAGTTTCTAGTTTATTTTTGTTCCTAGTATTTTTACAATGTATATCACCTAATCTGGAATAATCCGTGATATTTTTCTTAACATATAGAACATTTTCAAGTATATACTGTGAAGCCACTGTTAAAGACCAACAGAAGTAGAAAAAAATAAAAGATAGTACACAACCTATATACAGTCGTATGGTTAATAAGCGATGTCTTCCGGGCAACCCTTAGCAGGGATTAATTTTATTTTTATTCCAGGCGTTCAGAAGATAGGCAGACTTGATGGAAAACGGTTACCATCGCCTGTGGACATTTGCAACACCAAAAGGGGCTACAAATGCGCTGCTGCTCTCTTAAGGGAGACTGAACCTGGTCACTAATGCCGGAATACACATCAAGATTGTTCTAGCGACATATTTAAGACCAATAATGGTAGCCATCCAGTCGGGCAAATATCCTACCACCTGTCTGTGGGTTGTTTTGTCGCCTGTTATAACAAGTCGCCCGGTCGAAGGAAATTGTATTTTTCCGCGTTCCTGCACGGATAAATAAATAATAATGAATCGTAATTAAACATAATACATATAAGTACAAATACGATATTAATAGGTATTGTAGGGTTCATGTTTGTATGTACACAAATAAAACACCAACGTTTGTAACGCACTCCTTAGCTCGGCGGTTGGACAGCGAGTGCGCTGGAGTCAGTTGCTAGCGACTCCCTCCACGCACTCCCCACCACCGACCATCGCGTCAGTAAGCGTGTTACGTTTATTAAATATAATCTACATATCTATATATATTCTCGGTCCCCACCCGAAATTTTGTTGCAGCGCAACGCAGCGGAAACTCAAGAGGAAAAACAAACCCCCAATTTTGAAACATTCTTCATCGGTGCTCTGCTCCATTTGTCTTTGTGTGATGATATATAGCCTATAGCCCACCTCGATAAATGGGCTATCTAACACGGAAAGAATTTTTCAAAACAGAGATTATTTTAAAAGCATTATCTTTAAAATTCGATTAATTAATCACTTAAACGTATATACGCTAGTAGTACTATAATATAATCCCGGCCTATATACACATAGCTATAGAATGCAAAATACTTCCATCATCGTTCCCGAAACGGTATCAATTTAAAACCCATTTACTCCTTTTCAAATAATTACTTTAAAAATTCCCTTTCAACGGTCTATTTGGTTAAAAGCTTTCTGTGATACGGATGCCACGTGCGGCTTTCGGAGCACCCACGCTTCTTACCTACCAAGAAAGGCATTTCCGGCAAAGGAAATTCATCAAAAAACTTCCAACTGTTTTTAAACAGGTATTTTTAAGACTAAACGTTTTGATAAAAGCATAAACGTCTGTCTCTCTTTGTATATCAGTAATTTTTATTAAGTATAATATCCTGCCTAAGGATTTATTTTATTTTGGAAGTTTGCAAGCCCATCAAGAGCGCGTTTCTTTAGTATCTCAGAACGTTCAATTCTTCGTCTGCTGTTCCACATGGCGACCGCGGTCGTTATGGTCGTGGCGAAAACGTTACTAATGACGTCATTATTTTCTATCACACAGCGCAACGACCCATATCAAGAGCTGAGTCGAAATGGCCGTTGACCACAAAGCGATGATTCTCTCTATCGATTGGCATTGAAAAAGGCGCGATTTCCAAAAACCGACCCCGGAACTCGAGTGGTGCAGTTATTTTAGTAGGCATCCCCGTCGGCGCGGGTGGGGGAGGCCTCTTGGGGTATAGGGGTTCCACTCACCCGCACATGCCGTCGAGATGAGAGCGCGAGTGTTCCGCGCGCGCTCATATCTCTTCCCGTGGGGCGCGTTATGGACCGCCCCACGAACGGAAAAGACTTAGTTGTGGCCAGGGGCTTAGTCCCAGACACCGCAAGAGGCCCAGTGAGGGGGACCTACGCCTACCAGGGCACGCGGAGTTGGGAAGCCCGCTGAACCGTAGCCCTGGCATAAGGTGCAGGTCGGAACACCCACGGGTTTTAGGGAGTATCCCTAACTGGGGAGTGATAATAGCGTGGCACCAGTTCTGATTGGCCACGCTAGTGCCACTGCCAATTAAGCGAATCCCACACTCACACGGATCGCGAACATCCCCCCAGGCTTCTGTGCCTGTCGTGGCTTAGTCCTCAAACGGATTTCCCCTGGCCAAAAAAAAAGTAGGCATTCCCGTACAACGACAACGTACCACATTTTTATAATAACCGACGCACGCTTTTACAAAAATGAGGTAAAATTATTTCTCTCACACGGCTAACGCGGCGTATACACGCTGTACGCAGCGTCCATACTTCAGATGTTGTAGGTGTCAGTTTGTGCTGGTTTTAGACTTATTGCGAAATTTAAAGATATGACTGTGGGTGATAGCGCGCGCAATGAATACCGAGAGAACAACAAAAAAAGCAAAACAAAATGGCCGCAGAACATAGCGCGCGCAGCAAGCTCCACTCCGCGCTCTTTAAATGCTTGCATTCGCACGCATCCCTCATTTTACCGCAATAGTCGGAAAAATATAATTTCATCGCTCACAGGCGTTTTAGAGAAATTAGATAGATAGATAACACTTTATTGCTCACCAAAATAAACAAAAACAAAATGTATGATTACAATAATTACGTATACGGACGCAGGAGGACTAAAAAAAAGACAATTTTCTTAAGACGAATTTATTAATATTAAAAAATTACAACTAATTAAAATATATGATTCCACGCCCGATGCTAGGAACGAAGTGCCTCGTGTCCGTCGCGGCTGCCAGGGCCGCGATGCCTCGTGCTGCATTGTCAGCAATTACCTAGATTGCCTATATTGCGATGAGCACGTGGACTTAGTCAGCAATTCGCTAATATACCCGGGGTATAACACAATACTTCTTGGCAAAACAACAGGCGGCCTTATCGCTAAAAGCGATCTCTTCCAGGAAACCTTATAACTTATTTTGAGCTCAAAATAAGTTTTCAACTAATCTGGCGATGTACGTGGAGCAGGAAAAAGATAGGACTGTACAATCTACACATATAATAAAATTGTAGAGGTCAAATTTCTGTACAATGAAAAAAAATGCTAAAAACCGAGTCAGGGGGATGTAAGAAGTGAAATAGAACTAATTTTGTTTTTTTTTAATTTCTTGTTTCTCTGTTTGTCTGTCTGTTTGTACCGGCTAATCTCCGAAACGACTGGACCGATTTACATGAAATTTTGTATGGTGGTAGCTTATATCCATGGTCAACATATAGGGTACTTTTGATCCCGAAAAATTAAAGAGTTCCCGTGGGATGGTAAAAAAACCGCAACACGCGGGTAAAGGCGCGGGCAGAAGTTATCGTTTATATGGAAAAACAACGTTTGCCGGGTCAGCTAGTTTAAATATACATACTTACACTATTTTATAAATTTAATACATACATAGATCCAGAGACACATTTATAGAATACCAATATTTACGTATATAAGAAATAAATAATAATATATACATATATTTTTTAACATTATAAATAACAATTATTTTATAAATAGATAGTACTTTCTAAGTGAGTTCCGGAATGTAGATACTGTTTTAGCCTCTCTAACAGTAAAAGGCAACACATTCATTAGTATAGTGCATTTTTATAAAAATCATTCAAGTTATACGCAGTCTACGGCGTTTCTAGCAGGCCACTGCATAAGGCTTTTTACATCATTTACGAGTGAGTAAACACTAACATGCCTTCATTAAAAGCGTTCGGTAGGAAATCGTTTGGGTTTCATTTCCGTTCACCGCTCCAGTCCATTACTGGGCGCGGAACATCTCCAAATAACGAATTGTTTTCGTGAGCTAGAAGCCTTTTAGTTAGACGTAGCGTATCAAGTGAATTTACGCAGGTGGTTTAAAATTACACGTATTAGGTACACGCGAGAACGAAACGATGGTAATGTGATGCTATTCGTTATAGGGGAGCAATATTCTTTAATACGGTAGGTGACAGCTAGGGAATATTCCGCCGCTTCTTGTGAAGAAAGAAAAAGGTGTATCTACTCGTATCTATGATTTAAGCTATTTAAAAAATGCAATCGGAACACTCTATATAAACGTTGGAGAACACGATGCAATTTTTTTTAGATTTCTTGTCTGTTTGTTGGTTTGTTCGGGTTTTACGTGAAAACTACTGGGCCGATTTCGATGCGGTTTTTGCTGATCGACTGCAAATTCTTAAACTTAATATATGCGCTACTTTTTATCCTGAGAATCCAGCTGGATTTTTTTTAGGAATGACTTTATTTTTTTTATTGCAGGAGTTCAGCAGACAGGCAGATGGCCCACTTGATGGATAGCGGTTACCATCGCCTATGGACATTTGCAACACCAAAGGTGCTACAAATGCGCTGCTGCTCTCTTAAGGGAGACTGGAACCTGGTCACTAATGCCGGAACACAACTCAAGATTGTTACGGCGACATACTCTAGATCAGGGGTGATAGCCATCCAGTCGGGCAAATGCCCTACACCCTGGCTGTGGGTTATTTTGTCGCCTCTTATGACAGGCCGCCCGGCCGCAGGAAGTTGTATTCTTTCTCCGTTCCTGCACGGATAAAATTGCCAGATTTAAAAAAATCCCAGTGTTTGATTTAGTTTCTTAAATTTTTTTCATTCTTTTTATTAGTAGTTCATTTTTTGTTTTTGTTCAATAATGACTCATTTAAATAGACATTGTATGTAATATTCGTATAGTTGTGATGTATATTTAAATTAACTGATTGATTTTTAATTGATTTTAAATTAACTATTTGAGCCAAATCTTATTTTTAATATATAAATTACTTTTTAGTGGAAGCTTGATATATATGTATTAATTTTGTGTTTTATATTTAACTAGCGACCCGCCCCGGCTTCGCACGGGTGCAATGCTGATACAAAATTAAATACACTACAGAAAAACTTGTATTATACATATAAACCTTCCTCTTGAATCACTCTATCTATTGGAAAAAACACATCAAAATTCGTTGGGTAGTTTTAAAGATTTAAGCGCACATAGGGATATAGGGACAGAAAAGGCGACTTTGTTTTATACTATGTAGTGACAATATTAATTATTGAAATAAATAGAAAAACCGAATAAAAGAATATGCAAGTAAAGGATAACTACTTCCTATGCTTTGGCCCGCAGCATTATTGCAGGGAAAACACCGATTTATTATAGATAGAGTGTCAATAATAACTATAATAATGTATCTAAATACCCCCCCCCCCCTCTGCACCCCTAAGCTACTCACACCCATGTTGCCCTCGCCAATCTGGGCATTTTAGGGGCCCATGCAGTAGTTATTGACGAGTCATCGTCTCACCATTGTTTCCATGTTCCTTGAACATTGTGACAGACAAAAGTAGTCATAGTCCCTATAGTCCCCGATTGGTAACTGCACTAGCAGTTCATCCCAATAGCCCGGTACCTTTTGTTCTCATTCCCTATAATAGTCTTTCCCGCATTGGACTTCTTTTGTTTACTTTGTGTATAAAATTTGTAAATAAGAACAACATTCTATTGTTATTGTACTTGTTTATGGCCGCAGGTGTGCAGATTACGGTTTCCCAGAAACTCCAGTCCATGCGGTCGATTGTTGTATTGTACAGTTTAGTATACAACGATGCCCGATCGGGGAGGGGGGATGTGAGGCAGTCAAGCGACGTTACGATACGAGCAAGACGTGTGTGTGTAGTAAGTACATTTGATAAGCGATATAGTGACGGACTTTGCGCGTATTATTGGATCGTGCAGTTTATTCTGGTTGTGTCCAGTTATATTTGTACCTGTGTTATACGTGTTTGTATAGTTCTAATAAATTCTAAAGTAATTCCAACAGCATTTTAATACGAGTCCCACGCTCGTAACAATATATATAAGATTCAAGCCCCTCCACTGTAACCTATTGGTACACGATAAAAACCTGTCCTTAATTAAAAGAAACTCAACAGACATCATGTTCCGAAGATAATATATTATCTTCTATATCAAGGTATACCTTGATGCTAGCAAACCTATTTAAAAGATCAAAAGCTTTTATTTGCAACAAAAAACCCTTTTAAGAGGTACCCTTCGAACAGAAAATCGTTTGAAATGTACATTTTTAAATTCGACTAATACTTCCTAAGGTCAATTACGCAAATGGCGCAGAAAAAAGTTCGGGGGACTTGAAACAAAGGATTCTGCCCGACAAAATTACTTTTTGCTCTCAACGTAAAGTTTTATAGGACTTTTGTTTTGTACAATGAACAAGTTTGTAATTATTTATCTATTCTCGTGACTTGTCTGAAGTTCATTTGGGAATTTGATGAAATTTTAAACCTTTGATGAACAATACGATGTTTAATTATTGCTTAATTTAGTTGGCGCTTCGCATGATTTGGATACTCGTTTGTTTTCTTTGTCCGAGGTAAACTCGAAAACTACTGGACCGATCAGCATGAAACTACAACCATTCGACGCGGAATTAATCGTAGATGGTTAAAGGCTATATATTTTTCCATGTTTTCTAATTTGTTTGTTTGTTTGTCATTCGCGGGCGAAGCGGGCGGGAACGGCTAGTACAAAGTAAAGCAGACTGATGATTGATAATTTCTTTTATTTTTCCTTCCACCCATTTTAATATAACATAAAAAATTTAGAGCTAGGTATGTTTGCTGACGAGTTTCTAGCGCCGCTTATTCTCTTCAATCCACAACATGTTGTGAAGCGGTAGTAAATTAGATTAGGCTGCCATAGCAAGTTGAAGTGGCAGTGGGCCGGTCACGTCTTTCGCAGGACCGACGGCCGATGGAACAAACGAGTCCTGGAGGGGAGACCACGTCTCGGCAAACGTAGAGTAGGACACCCGCCAGCCCGGTGTACTGACGACTTGCGCAGACCGCCGGCAGGGGCTGGGTGAGGAAGACAGGAGACCAGGATATGTGGCGTGAACTTGGTGAGGCCTACGTCCAGACTGAAATTGGCTGAAGAATAAGGGTAAATAATAAACAATAATAAACAAAATTTAAACTAAATCATTAAAATGATCAAGTTGGCGGTAGGCTAAATAAAACTGTAACAATACTCGTTGACAATTGTCATCTTTGTTGTCCGTGACCACGGCCACTTAAAAGCGTCCGAAAAGTCGGAATAACCAAAATCAAATAAATTACCGCGCTTAAATCCGTTAAAACATTTTATTACAATAAATATTGATAAGATATGAATGGCTACTTAACCAGAGCAAACCCTGATTCCCTGTTAGACCTGATAACGCCTCGCAAATCCACTGACCCAAGTAGAAAAAAAAAATGAGCGCTTACCGTCACTGGAACTGTGTAAAGAATTATGCAGGATTTCGTACTGATTCGCACGTCCTACTTGTGCACAAACACTGCACTAGATGTTCGGGACACACTTGGTACTCCAAGCAACGGTTTTAGGCCACTGTTCGCGCCGCCTATTTAAAATCCTCTCCTGTCCAACTATTTTCACAACTACCCGCTTTCCTAACCGCGTTATCCAATCACCTTTTCCCAGCCGCCATCTTCCCTTCCATACGACTATCCTTGTCGTACTTACCGCTGCTACTAATACTGCTCGTCTTTACGAGTCAGTCTGCTGTTGACCCTCGTCAAACGTAGGCTGCTGTCGCGTCTCATTCGACAACCCGCACATCTTTTCCGCTACAACTTGTATATGCAGTTATACCGCGCCGCGTGTGTACAATTTATCGAGGGCCGCAAGAAGGAGACAAGCCAGAAGATTAGCTGCAAGGCTCACAACTTGGTGATCAGCACGCATAGTTAGCGCAGCCCAGAGGCACGCAGGTTAGTCTCCTTTCTCATCCATACCAGCATTCCTACCACCGCCATTTTGGATACGCGTTCAGCACCTATTACTGGGATGCCGCGTTGACAGGCACAATATTTCACAATAAGGCACAGCTAATACTGTCTAAAGATACTAACTACTACTGCTAAATATACACATGAATGCAGAATAGCTTAATGTGCCTACATTCTCTGGCAGATACAGAGATTTTTAGTGCAGGCCTTTTAAATACAGCATGTTTTGTTTTAAGACAGACAACCCTGACATGTCCATCTTTCCCGGGATGCACATCTGTAATAGTTCTAGGCTCGAAGGACCAGAAAACTGCAATGGATCCGGCTCGAAGGACCAAAAACCTGTAGTGTGTATACAGTTTTAGTATAGGAGGGAAAGGTAAAATGTACGAAATACCAAACCCAACGAGCGCTGTAATGACACTGATTTAATTCTGTAAATATATTAATATAAATGTATTGTTAATCGTTAGGCCGCAGTTGTTTATTTGCAAAATGCTGACTATTGTACATACTTTGTACAAGAATATTAAAATGAAAGACAAAATGGCCGTCCACATACTATATTCATTTAAGTGGAGACCAAAAGATGAATATTTAGGGGTCATGAATGCAAAGCAGGCCGTAGGTGGAAAGTTTTAACGGATCCCCAAGGAGCGAATGGTACGTGGGAGAGAACTACACGAATATGTATGGGACGGGTTTAACTCATTCGTGATTTTACATCTGCATCAAGGGCTTTGTTATTTATTGAGGAACTTTGAATCTATGTTGAATGTGGTTTCACTGGCGGGTGTAGCCAGTGAAGCTAGTTTTGTTGAGTGTGTCGTCAGTTCAGTATATAAAATATAATTACACGCCGACAAAATTAAATGCACACATGCACCTTTCGGCACTCTTTTGTTTGCTTTGTGTTTAAAAATTGTAATTAGAAAAACAGACTATTGTTTATTGTAATTCTTTATGGCAGGCATTGGGCGGGTGTGATTCTTGAAAATTATTGTTAAGCGGTCGAGTATTGTGTCAAGACATATTGCATTCATACAGGATAAAAGGAATGCCCGAAGGGAGGGGTGGAACAGTCAAGGGACGATTACGATACGAGCAAGACGTGTGTACATTCGATAAGCTTTATAGCGACGGACTTTGCGCGTGTTATTGAATCGTGTATTACGTTTGTACTTGTTGTCTCCAGTTATATTTGTACCTTTGTTATACGTGTTTGCATAGTTCTAATAAATTCTATAGTAATTCCAACGGCATTTTAATTCGAGTCCCGTAACTCGTAACAATACTATTGAAAATATTATGCTATTAAAACAAACTGAAAATAATAGTATTTTCAATGCCTTTCTTTATTTGCTCTATTAGACCAGATTGTAGTTACTATGGTTAAATACTATACTACGTTAAGCGGCATAACCAGGCTTAGAACGGTACTGTAGCGTTACGTCGGACACGTACGACCCGATACATGTGTCCACTACAAAATCCATTTGTACTGATATAGTAAAAAATATAAAAAAGTAATGCTTCAAATATTTTGTGATGCTACTACTCAGTGTACTACTTGCGCCTCAAATGTAAGAGGAAGCACGGAATGAGGCTTATGCTACAATAGTACAATAATGCCTCTACGGATATTCACATGACAAAGATGGAAAACATGACGTGTACGACTGCTAGTAAAATGAGGTGACCGAGGCCGATCACATCCGATCCTTAACGAACATTTCCGAACTAGAAGCTTTGACGAGACAAATGAGGGAATGACGCTCAACACCTCACTGTCCTCATCGCTTCAAATATACTGCCGCGGTACAAACCATACAGATCGCCGCGCCTATTTGAAATCAGAAATAATTTATTCATAACAAAGTTACGCGTCAATTTCTACATCAATTAAAACACACAGGTCGTAAATAATATAAAATTATGTTATATTATAGGATATGTAATAATGTCTACACCGATTACATATATACGAAATTTCAGTATAAAGTCTACGCTATCATAATTTTCATCTCGGAATATGGAATAGTTTATTAATGAGATAGTCGCAATTTTCCGTGGGCGAGTAGCGGCTAGATAAAAATTTAATGCAGTTTTATAATCGTCCTAGTTTAAATCCTGGCTGTGTTCTGAGCGTCTGCCTAGAAGCCCGGGGTCGGATTTCATACTTTTTTCTGCTCCATTTCACTTTGGATTTGTGAGATTATTAATACATATGTCACTAGCCATGAGTTATTTACTTATTTTATCAGTCCAAGAACGGAGTAAGAACACTAATTCCTGCGGCCGGACAGCCTGTCGTAAGAAACGACAAAACAACCCACAGCCAGTTGGTAGGACATTTTTCCTAGATGGCTACCATTTTTTTTAATTTTTTTCCTTCGCCTTATGCCAGGGCCACGGGTATATGACCTAGCCTCTCCGCAGCCCTGGCAGGCGTGGGCCTGAGAGGCCTCTTCCACTGCCGAGGGATTACTTTCTCCTTCAGCATCGTCAAGCTCTCTAGGCGTGGGGCGGTTTGTAACTCGCTCCACGGGAGGAGAGGTGAGCGCGCGCGGAACACGCCGCGCCCCCATCTCGACGGCATGTGCAGGTGAGTGAGAACCTCTATACCCCAAGAGGCCCCACCCGCGCCGTCCGTTTATGGCGGCTGAAGGTCCTGGCTGGCCCTCCGACGCCGACGCGTCCTCCTTTGGCGGGAGCGGAGCAGTGATGTGCGCTCACGCTCCCGCTCCGCCTCCTCCTTCGCAAGCATGACGCGCTCGCAGAAGGAGGACACGGCGTCCCATCCTGTTGTGCTCCCGACCATGGCACGTACCACGGCCGGGAGCGAAACCTAGATGGCTACCACCCCTAACTCAAAGCATGCCGCAATAAAAACCTTCCAATCTCACCTTCGAGTCTGATAACACTTTCTATTACAAATGTCCCTAGGGGACGACAACCATTTTCAATCACAGTTGCGCCGTCAGCATGTTCGCCGTGCTGTAGTAATAAAAAAATTTAAAACCATCACGACCACGACTTTGTATGTATTTTTAACTATTAAATAATTCTGTCTGTATTTTTAACTATTAAATAAGCATTTCATCAATTATAGTAGGAAATTTTGGGCGCTTCGGTGCAATCTTTTTCCTCATTTTTTTTACCTTTTTAACGTGGTAGAGCCATGCTGCAATCACTGTCATGACTACAGCCCGCTGGGCCGGCTCGATCGGTGTGATACCACGCTCTCACAAGATATCGGCGTGAAACGGTTGTCTAACCGTGTTTCGTACGATGAGTGAGAGTTCCGATGGCCCACTCTCCCCTCCCACCTATCCCATCCCTTATCCTTCCCTTGAATGTTGTTGGCTTCGAAAACTGCTGGTCCATACGCGTTTATAAGTCGGTTCTGAATTGTGGGGCGTGTCACGTTGGTGTGGGGGCCAGGGAGACCCGATGAAACGGTGCACCGCTGGCCGCCCGTTGGTTGTAGAGGCCCGAACCCTTGTTATCCTGGCTTGGGAGGCTGTCCTTCCGCTGGCGAAAAATGCCCAACAGTTAGTCGCCGTGCCGGGTTGGGGGCCCGGAGTGGAACCCGGCGATTAATTTAGGGTTGGATCGGGGGCCCTTCCGTCCCCCTCGCCAGCGATACACATTACCCGACGACTTAGGATCTACTGGGAACCGTAGCTTTGCCCATGGGGTTTTCGAGCCAACAATATTCACTCTGTTTATTATCCCTTAAAATATAACAACTATGGCTATTAAAAAGAAAAAGAGGAACGTTTCTACAGCGGCCACCCCTTCCACATTTTGCGTGGACTTTTGTAACATTCGGGGACTTCATTCCAACTTAAATGCCGTCCACCACCACCTCGAGACGGTAAAGCCGGCCCTCCTCTTCCTGACGGAAACTCAGATATCGCCACCTGATGACACATCCTATCTTGAATATCCCGGCTACAGTCTGGAACACGCATTCGCGTCCAAAGCCGGGGTATGTATGTACGTCAGAAGCGATATCTTTTGTCGCCGATTAGGTAGCCTTGAAGACAGGGACCTGTCAATTCTCTGGGCACGTGTAGATTGCGGTGGTCACACATGTTTCTATGCGTGCCTTTACAGGTCTCATAGTGGTGACTCTGAAGCCGAGAGATTATTCGGACACGTCCAAGAAACCACAGATAGCCTTCTACAGCAACATCCCTCCGCAGAGGTTGTAGTCCTTGGCGATTTTAATGCCCACCACAAGGAGTGGCTGGGGTCGCGTACGACCGACCACGCGGGGAAATGTGCCGCAAACCTTGCCCTAGCTTATGGTCTCACCCAGATGGTATCAAATCCTACCAGGATACCAGATATTGAGACCCATACACCTTCTCTGCTGGATCTCTTGCTGACTACCCACCCGGAGGGTTACCAGGTGTCCGTCGAAGCCCCCTTGGGATCCTCCGACCACTGCCTGGTACGCTCTGTGGTCCCTGTAGTGGAAAACGGCCGTCCCCGTCCCTCTGGGACACGCCATGTATGGCACTACAAGTCGGCAGATTGGGACGGCTTGCGAGAATTTTTCGCTTCTTTCCCATGGCTGCAAATCTGCTTCTCATCAGATGATCCCACCATTTGCGCAGATGCCATAGCGGACACAATTCTGTCGGGAATGCACTGTTTCATTCCCAACAGTGTTGTCCGTACAGGTGGCCGTTCGCGACCCTGGTTTGATGCATCTTGCGCTGAAGCTTTGAAGCGCAAGCAATATACTTATCGAGCCTGGGTTGCAGCGCGTAATGGTGAGGATCCAGCTACACCTGATTTAAAGAAGCAGTTTAACACTGCGGTCAGATCCAGCAAGAAGTGTATAGCCGAGGCTAAGATGCGGCACATTCAGAAGATCGGCGACAAATTGATCAGCGTCCCTTCTGGGAGTCGCGCTTTTTGGTCTCTCGCCAAGGCTGTAGAAGGCAATTTCTGTAGGTCTTCCCTACCACCTCTACACGGATCAGATGGCTCACTGGCTACTTCCGCAAAAGAGAAGGCTGATCTCTTGTGTACTCTTTTCGCGTCGAACTCTACTCTTGACGACGGGGGAACGGCACCACCGACCATTCCGCGGTGTACGGACAAAATGCCTGAAGTGCGCTTCACGCAACGTGCGGTGCGTCGGGCGTTGCAATCCCTCGACGTCAAGAAGTCCAGTGGACCTGATGGTATACCCGCGATCGTGCTTAAGACGTGTGCTCCCGAGTTAGTTTCAGTATTGACGCGCCTATTCTCGCTTTCCTATTCTGCGGGTGTAGTTCCAGCTTCGTGGAAGGTAGCTTATGTCCACCCTATTCCCAAGAAGGGAGACCGCACAGACCCGTCCAATTTCAGGCCTATTGCAATAACCTCCTTACTCTCCAAGGTGATGGAGCGCATTATAAACACGCGTCTTCTCGGGTACCTAGAGGAGAACCAGCTTCTAAATGACCGCCAATACGGATTTCGTTACGGACGGAGTGCTGGCGATCTTCTAGTGTACTTGACTCACCGATGGGCAGCCGCCATTGAGAGTAAGGGGGAAGCATTGGCGGTTAGCCTGGATATTGCAAAAGCCTTCGATCGGGTCTGGCATAGGGCACTTCTTTCGAAGCTTCCCAGCTACGGACTCCCCGAGGGGTTGTGCGCATGGGTAGCCAGCTTTTTATATGGGCGGAGCATCAAGGTCTTAATTGACGGTGTATGCTCGGAGACGAAGCCTATTAATGCTGGCGTACCCCAAGGCTCAGTGTTGTCGCCCACGCTGTTCATTCTGCATATCAATGACATGTTGCAGACCAGCAACCTCCTTCATTGTTATGCAGATGACAGCACGGGCGATGCCTTCTACACTGGCCGCGTAAACATTCCCCATGCAGAAGTTGAGGAAAGTAGAATCCGGCTTGTGTCTGAAATCGAGACCTCCCTGGAAGAGGTCTCGGAATGGGGTAGACGAAATCTCGTCCTTTTCAACCCTAAAAAGACACAAGTCTGCGCGTTCACCGCTAAAAAAGCCCCATTTTTGTTAGCGCCACAGTTCCAGGGCACTCCCCTCAAGATCTCGAACTCAATCGGGATCCTAGGCGTCGACATTTCGAGCGAGGTGCAATTTCGGGGTCATTTGGAGAGCAAAGCGAAAATCGCTTCTAAAAAGCTTGGGGTGCTCAACAGGGCTAAGCGGTACTTCACACCGGGACATAGGCTTCTATTATATAAGGCCCAAGTCCGTCCCCATGTGGAGTACTGCTCCCATCTCTGGGTTGGGGCACCTCAGTACCAGCTGCTCCCACTTGACTCCTTGCAGCGCCGAGCGGTCCGGATTGTCGACGATCCCGAACTTACAGGCGGCTTAGAACCTTTAAGTCTCAGAAGAGACGTAGGCGCTCTCAGCGCGTTCTACCGTCTGTATAATGGGGAGTGTTCTGAGGAGCTGTTTGGTTTGGTACCTACATCGCCATTTTACCACCGCACTGCTCGCCGGCGACTGGGAGTTCATCCACACTTCCTTGACACCTGGAAGTTATCCACTGTACGTGGCGCTCGCTCTTTTATGCCATATGTGAGCAAGCTGTGGAATGAGCTCCCTCCTGCGGTTTTCCCAGAGCGCTACAATTTGGGGCTCTTCAAAAAGGGCGTAAACAGATTTTTAAAGTCTCAACGAGGTAGGCAACGCATCGGCTCCCTTAGTGTTGCAGATGTCCATGGGCGACGGTAGCCACTTGCCATCAAGTGGACCCGTCTGCCAGTTTGCCTATACGCAAACATAAAAAAAAAAAAAAAAAAAAACCTTAAGGAACGCTTTGAATTCCCTCGCCTTTTTACTTCCCATAATTTGTGCATTCTACGTATCGTAAACTGACTACACCTGCACACTCTTGATCCTTTTATAATAACTCTTACAGTGCAGGCTTTCAAAGTTTGGAATGCAATGCCTCTTACTGTCTGAGAGGCCAAAACATCGCCTACATTTAAGAATGCACTCAGAAAACACTACTTTTTCTTAAATAATTATGCCTAATTACTAATTACTATTACTGTATACTAATTAATATTTTATCATATATTTTTTCTTAACATACTTCTGTACGAAACTTTAGCTAGACGTGTTTCTGGGGAGCATTGAGGTATAGAAGTTTATATGATCTAAGCTGGGGAGTTTCTTGCTGTTTCTTCTCATGTTGAGAAGCGGTGTACATAGATAGACTGGGAAGTAAAATTAAATTTTTACTTATATGTGTTCTCCAATGGAACTTATTTTGAATAAAAACTTTGAGTTTGATAAAATAAATGAATATTTGAAAATATATACATATATACCTTATAAATGTGTTTGTATATAATTAATCAAAAAAGTAATTGTTTGTTTTTTATTTTTTTTATTGCAGGAGTTCAGCAGACAGCCAGGCCCACTTGATGGAAAGCGATTACTATCGCCTATGGACATTTGCAACACCAAAGGTGCTACAAATGCGATGTTGCCTTCTTAAGGGAGACTGGAATCTGGTCATTAATGCCGGAACACAACTCAAGGTTGTTATGGCGACATACTTTAGACCAGGGGTGGTAGCCATCCAGTCGGGCGAATTCCCTACCACCTGGCTGTGGGTTGTAAAATTGTATTCTTTATCCGTTCCTGCACAGATAAAACGATTTGTTTATGATTTAGGTACCTGATAATTTGCGCCGCCTCCATCGCCAGATTAGGTTAAACTACTCCTTTAGCGAGGTTGCCTGGAAGAAATTGTTTTAAGCGATAAGGCCGCCTATTATTTCTACCATGACAATATTGTAATTGTCTGTTTTGAAATTTTAAATTTATTAAGCAATAAAATGTTATCTATCCATCTTTTTCATTACACATTTGTCGTTTTTGCTCATTTTTCCAATAGCCGCCTGCACTGTCGGCTCCCGGCTTTTTGCAACATTAATACATTACATCCGGTTCTGTTTATCACGTTCGTTTGAGATAAATGGCTTTTTAGTTCGAAATAAATTTCAGTCGACGCAGCGTAAGATATTTATTTAAAATCACTGGCTCGTATTTTGAATGGAGACGCTGCGGTTTGATTGCAAATTTATTATTATGGATTTTTAGGTGTTTAAGATTTTAAAAATAGAGTTCGATGTATGGTACGCTATACGGGGACTGCGACACGTGAAACACCGCTTTGTCTGCACTTATATGAATGTGTACTTGTTATGTGTCTTTATACCTTATTGCAGTGGCTCGTCTGTCTTGTAGTTCAAACGTTCTTCAAACAAAGTGTCGTGTGTCGTGAATTTCGGTCTTCTATAGATTGCCTACTTGTGCACTTTGAAATCTCTACCTTTGTAGACTGTGTTACATCGCGTGCATGGAATAATTTAATGCGAAATAATTAGCAAGTTTATCATTGAGTAGTCCATGTACGGGCCAAAATCTGTCAGTACAGAAAACAGAAACTTTCGTAGATGCATCTACGAACATGTTTGGGGTTTTACATATTTTCACATAGCAGTTAAGATCAATATATATAGTATTAAGTTTACTGATAAATTAATTAAGCAGCAATTAAACCTACAATAGAACAGTCGTCGTCTTATTTTGTATCGCCCTCCAGCGGTTGAGCCATTCCTGCATGGCGATAGAGCCATGAGGTCTCGCCAGTGCACCACCCTAACCAACGGGATAAAATCATCGTCATCATCATATATATATGTGTGTATATATATGGTACCGCCTAACGTTAAAGCCCTACCCTAGCTTTTGTATCAACATTTATACTTAATTGTAAGATATTTCTGTGTATTGTTTCTTAAACTTTGTTGTTAGAACGAAGTTCCTTATCACGCGTTGCGAAAGGCACTAGACGGAAAAAATTAAGACCAAAAGTTGTAACGACACTTTTTGCTATATTTGTAAGCCGTGCGGCGTGCGCGTGTTTCTCTGTCTGTCTTTCTCTCTCTCTCATTATTACTAAAATTGAGCCTACTGATTCAGTTTATATTATATTATATTTGTTAATAATAAAACAATGTTATCAAAACTTTAAAAAAATAATTACAATTCCTTCACTAATAAATCGAAAGAAACTTTGTTCCATCCGGGTGTCCCTTGACACCTCTCAAGTTATTTTTGTTGTACAACAGAATATACTCTATTCTAAACATGATAAAAATCAACAAAATGCTTGTTATTGTACACGACGGCAGTTGACGCCACGGGTCGTAACACAATATTATTCTCTGAGTACACATAGCAGACTAACTGCTTTCAACATGATGTTATTATGTTTAGAGTTCCCTTATACAGAAACTGATAAGATAAAGCCGTGTCTATTCAATCCGAGTCAAACAGGTTCCCTTGTAAAATCGGCTCTATTAATACCTACAAGTAGTAGTTGTGGTCGCCCGTGGTCGAAATTCGACCATAATAATTAATTTAAATTATAAATGTGAACATTATTAAAGTTCTATTGTCAAAGACTATATACACAGATTTCGTCAAGGCTATAATGTTGATTTGAATTTAACAATAAAGAAAAGAGTATCGTGAGTGTATCAAATACATGGTAGAGTGTGTAATGTCTTTTTTGTTGATTTACTGTATTTTTTACGCATAATAAAAAAATACCATTCTGTACTCCTCCTTTACAAACTAGAAGTGTGCGAAATTTTATACTCCGCCGTCTGCGCAATTTCCGTAAAGCGGGGTACAAAGTTTTTGCTCCGTTTTTGCTTTACGTATATATTATATCCATGGTATATATTAATATCTATATACCATGGAAATGTAAATAACCATTATATGCTCTCATTTTTAACACGCTTTTATTAGCTTCACCTGTATGTATGTTTGTAATGTATGATTTTGTCCTACTTTGAACGATCAGATTTAATTTAAACTTTGCACACCTGTCAAAGATCAATGACAATGCAATAATTAATAGGGCGTTCCACTAGCAACGCACAACGCCCAAAATGCTCAGCTTGCCGTTCCACAAGGCGACCGCGAGCGTTGCGGTCGTGGCGAAAACGTCACTAATGACGTCATCATTTTCGATCACACAACGCCCGCAACAACCCATGTCAAAAGGTGGGTCGAAGTGGGCGTTGACCACAGAGCATTAATTCCAATACATTAAAAAAGGCGCGAATTTTGAAACAAAATGGCGAATGAAAAATATCTTTCGTTATTAATTTTGTAAAATTAATTTTAATGTATTTTAAACAGCCATCTATCATTTTCCTTTATTTGTTATTAATATTTATTTACATGATTTATTTCTAATCAGTTTTCATTATCGTTGACTTGAATATAATTATATAATTAATGAGAAATTCATTGTTTGTAGACATAGCTTTTGGTGCAGAGTTATAACTCAGAATATAGATAGATAGACAACAAATAATTCTATGTATTTCTTGAAAGTCTAAATGGCTTTTAAATTCTTCATCTGAATAACGATCGACTATATTTTTATATTGTGTAATACGTGGTCTGAGATCACGTTTTTTAGTATTACGTTTATAAACTTAACGTCCACTCTTCATCTGAGCTAGGCGAATTGCTTTCTTCGAAATTATTACCGCGATGAAGTAGCCGATACCAATGGGGTCACCCATTAAGGACATTTTGTATAAATAGCTCTATTTCTTTTAACATAGTCATCCCTATTGAAAAAGGCGCGATTTTCATATCAACCAATGACATTTGCGTATGACATTAATGACATCAACGCCCCATAACCCGTTCCACTAGCTTTTAGGATTGTAACGTCCGCAAGCAAGTGGAACGGCAAAAATCGCGGTCGTGAACGTGGTCGTTGTGAGTCCCTAATGGAACGCCCTGATAGTACCATGGAGCTGATCTGATGATGGAGTGGGAAGGTGGCCATAGGAACTCCAGTACTAAACAAGATAGATCCGTCGTGTTTGGACTCGTTTTACTTGTCTTGGCTAGCACTCTGCTGCTACATGATATGCAGGATCTCAAAAGCTTGTATTTAAAAACATTTAAAAAAATCCAACTAAAAAATAGAATATAAAATTTAATAAATTTGGTTTCTGATGAATGGGGTCTTAAAAAAAAACGTGCGGTGTATTCAAAGCGCTTTTTCTTCTTCTTTAATATCTTAAAAATCTTTTTTATGAAAGCGTGTTTTTTTAGTTTTTTTTAACTATTATTTTATTTAATGGTTAAACAATTTAAGCTTTTTTAGAGTAGTCAGCAATCGAATAGACTGGCTTTGATCACAGCAACGTCAAGAGCAGAGCAGACCAAAGCATCAGCTGGTAATCCTTTATAAATTTTACCTCATTTATAACTGCCTTTAAAACATACTTCACTTAACTTTAAAACTTTACTCTTTTTTAAACTTTGCAAAATGGAAAAGAAAGCTATTAAATAAATATAGATGACGCTAAGTGTACAATGCGGAGAAACAATCCTTCAATGTGTACTCTTTTATGTATTTAGAATGTAAGGAGAAGATAAATGTAGCATGGCTAAAGTGGAGACAGTTAACTGGTGTGACGTGCGACAAACGAATGTCACTGAAATTTAAAGGTCAAATTTATAAATCTGTCATGCTATACTGGTCCGAATGTTGGACCACTAATGTGATAAACCACAAACGTCTCCATTCAGCTGAGATGAGAATGTTGAGATGGGTGTGTGGTTTTACGAGAATGGATAAGGTGAGAAATGACTACATAAGGGGATATTTGAATGTTGCACTCGTGACTGTAAAATGGAGAGGAAGAAGATTATGTTGGCATGGACATATAATGGGCAGGGATGAAAGTCACGTGACAAAAAGAATGTTAAACTATAAGACAGATGGGTACAAATGTAAATGGATGGATTGTGGGAAGGATGATATGTGGTGCGGCAGAAGATGTATGTCAGAGTAGCGGAGTGTGGAGTGAAAAGACATATTGTGCCGACCGTAAATAATTGCGATATGGTGAAAGATAATAGAAAGTGAGAGACTCTTTGGTTTACTGATTTGCTTAGCAAAATGGTTTTAATGTACACGGCAAAAAGTGGCAAAAAAATGTTATGTTACTATATATGTCTATGCCATATACTAACATAGGTTTGAGCTTAACAAAATTTACTTTTAGGAAAGCCTGTTAACAACAGTTCCGATGAAAATCTAATCGCAGTCCATAATAAAAATATCGTGTGGAACCATATTTCAAAGTCACGATACGCTTAACCGCTTTTTTTCATGCGATAGTAACTCGAGATAATGGATAGAATAACTGGATATAAATTTTTAAGATCGCATTATCCGATCCACTTTATATGGACCTATAATATTTTTTCAAAACATTAGACGCCTTTCACGTATACAACTGTTTTCCCCGCAGCTCCTCTGCGTGAAGAACCCTAGGGACTAGTAGATCTATGTTACATACATAAAAACTAAATTAGATTTTTCATATATTTTAGACCTAAATCATGATAGTGTAATAGCTAGCGCATGCGTCCAATATTCAAAAGGCGCGGGTTCAATCCTGCCCGGAAGGCATGTACCACTCAGTCAGTTTTCTGATCTAATGTGCATATTGTTACAATTACCACGTGCTAACAACGGTGAAGAAAACATCGTGATGCAACCTGCACATCGAGATAACCGATGTGTCAACCCTGCCAAGCTACCTTGGACCAGCGTGGCGGGTATATGTCCGTTCCCCCTATAATGGGAGTCCTGAGTCCAGCAGTGGGACATTTATAGATATTATTAACATGTTGTGAAGCAGTGGTAAATTAGATTAGGCTCCCATAGAGTAAATAATATCCATAAACAAAATTAAAACTAAATAATTAAAATGAACAAGTTGGCGGTAGGCTGAATAAAAACTTTGACAATACACGTTTGACAAATGTCATCTTTGTCTTCCGTGACCACGGCCACTGAAAAGCGGCCGAGACGTCGGATAAACCTAAATAAAATAAATTACCGCGCTTAAAACCGTTAAAACGTAGTTTTATTTAATTGTTATTATTTGCTTTCTGGAGCTAAGCCGGGGCATCACTTGAGCTACTTGCGGAAGATCAGCTCTGGTTGTGAAACTAGCATTATGCTGTGCAAGAGACTTTTTAGGACACCGCAATTAACTTTTAGATCTATTATCATCTATGACTTTTTGTACCTTGTCCTAAATAAATACATAATATTATATATGAATAATAGTAAATAAATAATATATATGAAAATATAGCTAATCTCTTTTGTGCAAACGACAACACTTATCGGAATAAAGTATATTCCAGTTTTAACTCGGGTTATAAGCCAGCACTGTGTCGGGTTTCGTTCATATACGTCCAGTAGTTTCCAAAAAGGATGCGACTTTCTCCATCTTTTTCGCTACTGACGATTATCCCACAGGAACGTCATTTATTGGAACAAAAAGTATCCCAAGTTTCGCCCCTGAATATAAGCTAGCTCTATGTCTTGTTGCATTAAAATCCGTTCAGTAATTTTCACGTGATGCTCTAAGACCATGGGTGGTAGCCACCCAGTCGGGCAAATGCCTTACCACCTGGCTGTGGGTTAGGTTTTGAAGTGAAACTTCTATATAGACGGGGGGTCTTACGATTTTTCGCTCACGAAAGAAAATGATTTTTGGGTCCGCTTCGCTTCGCACCCGCCTTAGCCTTCGTGGTTATTTTTTTTTATAACCACCCAAAAATCATTTTCCGAAACATACACGATTAGTCCCTATGCGTACTGGCGCTGTAGATTATGGAACAAGATCAACTTCTATGTTACTACAAAGTATACGCGAGTATTTGCGTACTGCTCTTGTATGGATTGGAAGAACTTCGTAAAAAACTTATTTCCAATCTATACGTGATTAGTTTAATACCCTTGCGTTCTGGCCTTGTACAGAATGGAAAGAGGCCACGACGAATCTCTATTTGTTATAATCTGAGGACCTAAAGCGGTCGCTTTTAGAGAATCGTTTAGTAAAATTGATGTGTCTAGGTATACTGGTATTTATAAGACATAACATAACGGTCCACTTTTTTATATTTATCATCTTATTTATACGAATCTGTGAAAGCGGCCGCCTTAGGTTAGTCTTTGGTGGGCGGTGAAACGCGTTCTCTTCCAAACTACCCCAGGAATGCATTGAGATTATAATGACAATGGTGGTATACATAATACATAGTACGGCTTCTTATATTTTAGTAATAAATAGAAAAATATTATATATACAGATGTTTTATATATTACATAACTATATACTTAATAAAAAAAATACACAACACATCTACAAAGGCGGTAATGATGTGATATACTATTGCTGAGACGTTTTATATAATTGTCAAAAAAAACTTGTTTAAAAATCTTTATTAATAAATATTTTATTTAAATAAGTTTACCTAAACTGTTATAAAACCTTCAAAATATGACCATAATTTAATCATTCCCCACTTTACTAAGTTTAAACAACAAATTTCTATTTTATTAATTAATCAAATCCAAACTCAGTTGCTTGGGATTAATATTCACGGTGAAAGGTTAAAATGAGTTAATACACAAAATAAAAACATTTAAAATAGGATTAGCATTTGAATTGAGTTTTAGAAATTTTTAGCAACCATATTATTGATTACCAAGTTTGGAAAGTTATATTCACTGTTGGGTAAATCTCCGGTGTGGAATAGGGGTTATCTCGTGGACTTCCCCTCCCCCGTGTTGCTGAAGAGGGTACTCTCCCCGGGGTGCCCTAAGTGAGACCAAAGTGTAGGGGTGCCACAGATGTAATACCTATGGTTTAGTTCTTGTGGCACCCCTATTTTTATGGGATGCCACAAGAACTAAAAGAAGAGGAGCGCACATCCCCTGTCCTCCGCTTGGAGGCCTCGGCGGGTATCCGATCAATCAAGAAACCCACACGTCTCTCGGTGTGAAGCCTTCCTCTCAGGCCCGAGGATGGTTGCCCAAGATATTTCCATTGCATCATCACAAAAAAAATTGGAGGATGGGATAGGAGAGTTAAAATAGAGGGAGCTAGAAGTCCCTTAAATTTACCTTTGGTTCCCGAGGTCCTGACATACGATGTCAAGATGTAGGTTGAAGCACACCCTCGACACTATCCAGCGTTGAACTTTCGATGGCATGCTTGGTACTTGGCATACCATCGACACTCAGAGACAAAGGTAGGATTACCGTTGTTTCCGAATAGTAGGGCATTCTACAATTCGTTAAAAAACGGAAGTGTTACACGTGGACCACCGAAACCCTTATTTATAGTACGAAACAATTAGCTCAAGGCCAACCATTACACGCCGATATTTCGTGAAAGACTGACCTCACACTGATTGAGAAGGCGCTAAGAGGTCTAATAAAATAAAACATGTTATAAAACAGACTTTTAGAAATGTATGAAATTTTTACATAACCCGATTTACCTTCTCGGCGAAATGTTCGTACCTTCAATCAACAATTTTCTGGTACAAAATTATTACTAGGATTTATTTCAAATAACTCTGGACTAATGTTCGAGTGTTTGTGTAGTAAATTATAATATCAATTGATTATGTTCCAATATAAAATCAATTACGAAGTTTAGTTAACCTTACTTTCAAATCGCTGTACGCGTTTTAATAAGCCCGTTGCCTTAATGAACAACATGCTTTGCTCCGACTTTTGTCTCAAGACTACCCTCACATATTATAAATAATTCACTAACTCACTCGGAAACAAAATGTTTTAAATATTACAATAATAAATGGACAGATGCGCTAATAGGGGTTAATGTTAATTAAATGTAACTAGTTATTTCTCTGTAAGTGAATTGTAAATTCTTTTGAGAAATAAATGTTTTAAACCTTTAAACCTAGTTATATTTGAACGACCTGCCTAGTGTAAACCGCTTGCCCAATTCCTTATATATATATATATATATATATATATATATTATATATATATATATAAAAATATATATATATATATATATATATATATATACTGACGGACTCATAAACTAACTCATAAACAATAACCTTCTTCTTATTTTTCGTGCACTCACCTTTACTCCACGCACTTCATTAAGCTCTGTTTTGATGTTAACAGACGCGAGGAAACGATTTCGCGAGAAGTTGTAACAATAAATCGGTCATCACGACCGGTGGTTGCTCGAGTCCTGCCTATACCACGTTTCCTTCTGTAAGAACATGTCTCCACAAACGTTCTGTATATTCTAGAAACCGTAGACTGGTTTAAATTTAAATTTCTACCAATCGTTCGTTGATCTAAGCCCTCCCGCACCAATGCTACAATTTGAGCCGCTTGTTCGGACGAAGTATCCATATTATGGTTCAAAAACTTTTGACGAGTTAAAAAACTAACCCAACAATTCTGCTGGTAACAATAATTCAATTGACAAAAGAATAAAAAATCAATGAGAATCAATTTAAAACTTTGCTATAAATAACACGCAAATCTGATACTACGAGTAAATTTTCTTTTCCCGACTATATTCATTGGTTTTACTGCAGTTCTATTTTTAAATTTTCCTTTTTTTTGAGATTAAGAGCCAGTCTCTCCATTTTTATATAATTTAATCTAAAAAGTTTGCATACTTATTTAAAAAAACCATTTCAAAGTAATCCTGAACTTTGATGGAGTTTATGAGTCCGTCATTATATATATATATATATATATATATATATACTGACTTTTCAAAAACAACTTGTGTAACTAATACAAGAGTTTAGAGCGAATTACTGATTTATCTTACTGGTTGTATAAAATCGGGATCTCTGAGACGGAGTGTAAATAAAGACGTCACGCAGCGTACCGCCGAGTGATGTATGGGGCCATTTACACGCCACATCTACGCTACACATAGAGATTCTAGATATTTGTACTTTAACAAGATTGCATGTAGTTTTTAGAAGAATTCTTAGTACCTAATTTAGGATGTTTTATTGCTATGTTTTCTGTACATACGTTGAGCTGAACTCTTCAATTTGATCTCGCCGTCTCCCTTGCATCATCGGACAAACAGACACATCGGCATGCGTACCAATATGTGGTGGATATTCCACCCATTCTAATCAAGCGTTTTACGCCCACCTTCGTTATGCACACCGCCAAGAGTGGAACTCATTACCAGAGTCTCTTTCCTGATACAACCTGATAAAACCTGAGTGTCTTCAAGTCTCGTATGAATAGTTAGTTAGCTTCTAGGCAACTGAGCTCCTTCTTAAGACAAACGTATAGAACGATAATCGTAAGCTGCATTTATGTGGCTCCTCTTATTTATAACTCTGCCAACTGAAATTATGTACCCGCAAGAAAATACACTTTAGTCTTAAATAACTTGTTTTTTAAAAGGTTTTTAAATACAAGCTTTTGAGATCCTGCATATCATGTAGCAGATTGCAAGCCAAGACAAGTAAAACGAGCCCAAACACGACGGGTATATCTTGCTTAGTACAGGAGTTCCTATGACCATCTTCCGACTCCATCATCTGATCAGCTCCATGGCACCATATTATTGCATTGTCACGCGACATACATATGCGTGCCAAATTTCAGCTCAATCGGAAACGGGGAAGTTGGTCAAATTTAACTTGCAAGATTCCACCCGAACTTACATACATAGGTACATCTATTGCAAATTAAATAAATGTTTGTAAAAAGCTTAATTAATTAAAGCTTAGTGATTTATTTTTGATTTTTTTTCTTTTGACATAATTTGTTTATTTATTAGCAAAGCTTATTTAAGTAATTTTATATACCACTATGTGCCTACTGTGCATCTACAATTTTATAAACTACAGTCTTGCAAATAAAGATATTGATTGAACAAACGCATCCAACGGATTAGTTTCTCATCATGCGTCTACTGCATCGGGAGGGATCGTATTTGCCAACGCAACCCCTCCAGCAATTGGATTGCCATTTGCCGATGCGTTTTTCATTGGGATTATGGTAGTGAGCGAGTGGCGTAGCTTGCCTTAGACGAGCACTGTATCAAAATGTGTTGCGGGACCCAAAAGAAGGGTAAAGTTTTTCTTTAAAAGAAACAAAATTATTCATAATTATATACTGAAAGTTATCACTTATATAATGCTCCTAAAGCTAAGTTAGACAAACAAATCAAAGATATGCTTTTCACCTACACATTTCAACTTTACACCTGCACACCTTTTATCCTTTTATGGTAACTCTTTTAAAGTGCAGTCTGTCAAACTCTGGAATGCGTTGCCTCTTACTGTCAGAGAGGCCAAAACATTACCTACATTTCGGAACTCACTTAGAAAGTACTATCTGTCTTTAAATAAATTTGTCTAATATATTAAACATTTACTTATTTATCTATTGTAATATATAAAATGCTTGTCACATATTATATTAACAAATATATCTATTTATATTATTTTGCATAGATATTACTATTACATTAAAATTTATATATGTATTAAATTTATTAATTAGTGCAAGTATGTAGATTTAAATTGTACAGTCCTATCATTTTTCTGCTCCACCTACATCGCTTGATTAGTTAAAAACTTATATTAAGCTGGGTTGCCTGGAAGAGATGGCTTTTAGCGATAAGGCCGCCTTTTGTTTTGCCAAGAAGTATTGTAATCATGCGTTTTGTTTTTGTATTTGTCCGTTTTGGTGAGCAATAAAGTGTTATCTATATATCTACTTTTCTCGTCATTTTTTCAGCAAACTTATTTAACAAATCTATCTATGATGGAACAGGGTTGCCTATGTAAAAGTGGCCGCAAATATGGGTTGCCAGCTGTTAAATATAAATTAGCGTGAAAGAGAGTTATCGCGCTACGTCCCGAGTAGCGCTGTCTTCGTCTTCTGTTTTGATTTAATGTAAAATTTTAATTGACAATTCAGTTCGACATTTCCAAGACATGCCCACTTCATGTCATTTTTAATGAGAGTCAAGGCGGAGGCGATTTTTTTATTGCAGGACTTCAGCAGACGGCCCACTTGATGGTGAAAGCGGTTACCATCGCCTATGGACATTTGCAACACCAAATGTACTACAAATGCGCTGCTGCTCTCTTAAGGGAGACTGGAATCTGGTCACTAATGCCGAAACACAACACAAGGTTATTATGGTGGCATACTCTAGACCAGAGGTGGTCGCCATCCAGTCGAGCAAATGCCCTACCACCTTGCTGTGGGTTTTGTCGCCTCTTGTGACAGGCCGCTCGGCCGCAGGAAATTGTATTCTTTCTCCGTTCCTGCACGGATACAAGCAGCAATGCAAAAAGGTCTTTAAAAAAAAATATTTTTTGAAAATGTAGAAAATGTGCATTAAATGTAGTTTATTTACACTGCGTGGAAAATAAATTGCACACTTTGAGCGGGACATTAATCAGAGCGTCTGGCGCAAAGTGCGGACGCACTTGCCGCCGCTAATGCATACCACCTGAAAAGTGTACTTAGAGCATCGCGATACTGGGATACAGTAAAAGTTTTAACGTGTAGTACGGAGACTGTCGTTAAGTATTCTCGTTCCAAAGAGTTGAAGAAATTGACAAAATCTGTCTATGAACAATTTTGTTGTTTGTACAAAACTCGACAGACACTTTTGTGTGGTTAAGTAAATTACCACTGTGGGGTTGTTGTTAAGGCCAAACTACTTATACCACGTAAGAAAAAAAACCTGTCATTGACAGTGACATTTTATGTTTTTTGGCGTTTTCCCGCCTCCCTTCTTCCCGCACCCGCTCTGAGATATAACACATCCGCTGCCCGATTCCGCAAGTTAAATAATATACAATAATAATTTAAAGTGCCTTTTCCGCTTTCGAATTCAGTCCAGTGTGTTGTGTGTGTTGTATGTGTTCATTCAACTAGTAAGGAAGAACACGGGCCGGCCCAAAGTTCCCAGCAGCACAATCAAGTAAGTCGCACATAAAAGTAGCACCTACACTCCACCCCCTTTTTACTCCAGTTATGCTGGAATAGGTTGATGATGTTCTATGTACAGTATGATTCCTCTTCTGACTCCAATTACGGCATGTCGGGCATCTGCCCTAATCTTCAATCCAGATGGATTGAAGATTAGGGCAAATAATGTATAAATGAAATAAATAATGGAATCACTAGAATACTTGTAATAATTCAGAAGGGTTTATGACAATAAAAGGACAACAACTGGTCACTATATTTATAATGTTGTAAGCTGTTTGCTACAACTCATTAATTCGTCAAAAGCCATTCTGTAACATACTCCTGCATAAAGCTTAAAAAAAGAACTTAAATATAAAAAGAACAAGACATATAAAGAAAACAATTTTTAGCTAGACGTGTTGCTGGGGAGTTTCTTGCCGCTTCTTCTCCTTAACAGCAATAACATGTTGCGAAGCAGTGTTAGACTAGAAAGTAAAAAAAAAAATATAACCTATATATGTATGTACTATATGTAGGTATGTACCTTCAAAAGTGTTCTCCAGTGGAACTTATTTTGAATAAAAACATTTGAATTTGAATTTTGAATCAGAGAACGTTACGGCTTAAATACATTTCATACACTGACTCTAAACACTGGACAAACATTTTAAAACACCTCGCCATCCCTCCAACAATTTATTACAGTATAAGAAACTTAGCAAATTGGCACCACCGATAGCGCATTGAAGTCATTTATATATTTTAATTAAAAATATTATAAATGAAAAGAATTTTGTTTTAGGTAATATTTCATAGATAAAAAATATTTTAGTTTTACATCTAATCAAATAAATCGAATACAGTAAAAATCTATCGCGTGTGCCAACATGAAAATAAAATTTACTACTATCCATAAATTATAATTGAGAGATTTTGAATTATAATCGACACAATTACCACATCATAGAGATATACATGGGTACATAAAACTCCGGTAAATTATAGAAAACTATACAAAAGAGGCGCTAATCAGAATAAATAAAAATATAACAACATATATTTCCATTATCCTTATTGTGTTTCTTTGGCCAATTGTATCGTTTAGAAATAAGAGGGTACATAGCAAAATTAATTATTAACCTTAAAAAGAATCATGATAAGAACTACTATGCAAATAAATAAATGTAACATTACGTAATTGCTTTAATTCATGTGTGCTACTCAGCTCAGCGAGTATCCACATATTACAATATTCCCTAATTGCGACTATCGCTAGCCGTCACAGATTTAAAAATTAGAAAATACGTAGTATACGCCCTGTATTAGAAAATGCCAAAAAACTTTAAGAATTGCCACACGGCGACATACCTACTCACCATAATCCAATTGAAGATATTTTGAATAAAGGTCGGGTAAAACGCCCTTTCAATAAACGTGTATGTATGAAGAAATTAATGGAAATTGATTAAGCGAAAAGTGTTTGTCAGGATCGTAGCCAGTGAAGATCCATCGTCTCTGCGTACCTGAATGGAAAGCACACATACATTCATAACTTCACGCCAGGTACCTTGCGGGGTAGGGACGAACAATAGAGCGCCATTCGGGTTTATTCTTACACACCTCACTTGCTTCTTTGACATTCATAGCTCTTGTCATGCACGCTCGTCTGTTCTTAAGGCTCCTGACATCACCTTCCGCTAGTACACGATCAATTTGATCATGGAATGTGTGTCGTGGCCTTCCGCGACTTCTGCATCCGTCCACTTTTGCATTGTATATCTGTTTAGTCATTCTTTCATCATACATTCTTTCCACATGCCCGAACCACCGGAGCATTCCTTTCCTTGAATGGAAAGCAGGTGAACCAATATGTATGTATGATTAGTTAACCAGGCAAGTCCCCATCTATAGAATACAAGCACATTCACGAGTACTTTACGCCCAAAGACGAAATTTACGCCCGATTTAAAACACAACATTATTTCCATTACATTTGCATTCACCATAACCATTCTAGATTATAACGTAACTCGACTTTACTGCTGCTCCGTTGAGAGATCTTGACATAATTACAAATACGTCTAATAAAACTCTTACACCCCTTATTATAAAGGTCATTTATGCATGATTTGTGAATTATTGAATTTGCTTTAAACTTTGTTAATTGTAAGAGAATAAGACGACGTGTGGATAAGTTTGTTGATAAATTAATATCTATGAGGATCGTATAGGAAGGAGGTCGTCAATTTTGATGGTGTAAGTTTCAACAATAGATGTGTAGGGATTGACTGATGTTGTGTGGTGCGTCTTTGATGGTTACTCAGTTGGATAGAGTGACACACCACTAGGCGAGAGCCCATGACTCTGAGCTATGTTCGACTGCGTGAGACAGGTGCACAAAATAATACGATGCGTGTTGTACTATATATACAGAAATCTTAACTGCTCCATCCAAATATGTAGAACCTAAACATCTACGTTGATACATCTCCGAAGGTTCTCTGTTTTCTGTATTGACATATTTTGGCATGTACTACTCTGTTATAACCTTGCTAATTATTTAGAAAAAAAATGTTCCATGTACGTGACGTAACAGTATGGTTTTTAGGGTTCCCATAACGAAAGGTGAAATAGAATCCTTGTTGTATATTCCGATGTCTAATTATTTAGGCAGACATACCTGTCTGTTTGTCATGGTTGACTATTTGGGAATCTACCAAGCTTAGAGTTTCTAAACACTCAGTGACTTTTTAAAATAAAGTCAATAGCTGTCGTGTTGTTGACTCTCAAAGTCTTGAAAGCTGACTGGGTGTTTGTGCAAGAACAGCCCCTCCCCCCCTTCCAACTTACTTTTCAAGTATGCAATAGAAAATTTTGCAAATCGGTGTGGTAGTTGATCTTCAGAAATACTTTCAATTAAATCAATTTTTGACAAGCTGCATAAAGTACTGTGTGGTGTTGCAGACGCATTTAGAGAATAAGTTGGAAAGAAAAGAAGAACAAAGAACAATTTTACAAACTCGGGAAGGAAGAAGGGAGAAAATGTTTGGCCATTTACTACGACACGATACCTTCTTATGCACGTTAATCGAAGGCAAAGAGAGAAAGAGAGGGAAGGGAAAAGAAAGGGAAGACCAAAGCGAACATTCATGGGTTAAATAAAAGAAAAAGTGGGTATCGATCGTGTCGTACATAGAAGTAACACAACTGGCCCATAGTAGAGAAGATGGGAGGAGTCTCCACCGACAAGAGCATAGCTCTTAAATAATAGATAGATATACAGCATAATGTTATCTTCTACGGAACTTCAATGTGCGCGATGTAACACGCACTTGGCCGGTTTATATTATGAATAAGGCCTCCTATACTCTCTTTCTCTTGTACACATTGACAGAAAAAGTTAATATACGCAAAAATATGCTCATTTATACGACGTTGCCAAACTACGTCTGAATTATTATGTTGTAACATAAAACTTGTTTGCAGTTAAAGGACGAACAGTAAAGTAAGTTATGGCCGTTTTTATAGACAAGTCAGTTATAGGGCCATAAAATTATTATCCCGGGTTATATAATCTTTTAAAATGGGAGACCTCACGCTATTTATTCCAGTTTAGGGGTAGGCAGGAGGGTATATAACTATTATTTATCTATATACTAACTAATAGAGTTATTTAATCTTTTAGAATGTATTCTTATAATACTGATAGAACTGGTTATAATATCTATTTTTTATTGCATTAATTCAGACATGCATACTGCCTACCTGATGGAAAGTGGTTACCGTCTATAGACATTTGTAACAACAGACGTGCTACTAATGTGCTACCGCTCTCTAAAGGCAGGCTGGGGCCTAGCTACTAATGCCGGAACACAACTCATGGTTATATGGAATATTATAGACCAGAAGCGGCAGCCATCCAGACGGGCTAATATCCTAGCTGTGGGTTGTTTTGTCATCGCAGATAGGCTAGCCTGCCGCAGGAAATTGTATTCTTTCTCTATTCCTGGACGGTTATAAAGCCTAATTGAATTAAAAAAATATGTATATCTGATTTAGTTAAGTGGTTAATTAACCCGTGATTAAGTCCATATCGTTTGAATAAATATCTACTTAATTATAAATTTATTACTTAACCGAAAAACTGCTATCCAAACTATCATAAGGTTTGATCTCATAAGTTACCTACTTCTTAACTAATGTAATTTAAATGAATTATAAATAACGCTTAATAGTGAATTAACTATTGTTACGACCGACAAAGAAAATTGCACACCTGCAGTTTATTACTTCCCGCATTTGGACTTTTTTGTTTCTTTGTGTTTGGAAAAATATCCTATTTTTTCTGCACTCGTTTATGGTCGCTGGTGTGCGGTTTTCTTGGAAAATTCAGTCCACTCGGTCGAGTGTTTTATTGTATAGTTTATTATAAAACAATGCCCGAACGGAGGGGTGAGGAAGTCAAGCGACGATTACGATACGAGCAAGACGTCTACGTAAGCTATGTAGTGACGGACTTTGCGAGTGTTATTAAATCGTGCAGTTTGTACTGTTATATTTGTACCTGTGTTATAAGTGATTGTATAGTTCTAATGAATTCTATAGTAATTCTAATGGTTTTTTTAATTCGAGTCCCACACTCATAACGATATTCAAATTTAAAATTTAAAGTTTTTAAAAGAAGATCTGCACAAGTAATTAATATGCTTTTACTATCCGTGCAGGAACGGAGAAAAAATACAATTTCCTGCGATCGGGCGGCCTGTCGTAAGAAGCGACAAAACCACCCACAGCTAGTTGGTACGGCGGTGCCCGACTGGATGGCTACCACCCCTGGTCTAGAGTATGCCGCCATAACAACCTCAAGTTCTGTTCCGGCATTAGCGACCAGGTTCCAGTCTCCCTTAAGAGAGCGGCAACGTATTTGTAGCACCTCTGGTGTTGCAAATGTCCCTAGGAGATGGTAACCGTTTTCCATGAAGTGGCCCGTCTGCCTGTCTGCTGAACTCACGCAGTAAAAAAAATACTGTTTAGCTGGAGTTGATATACTGCTTATTTATTTCTTATTTGTTTCTATACTCTTCAGATCAGTCCTAATACATTAGACGTCCGCTGACATCAAATATTTAGTCAAGGCTTCTTCCGTCGTTACCATGTTTGGTTTTATAACTCAAGCATCACAATAACTGTATTAGATATCTTATTATTGAGATATATACTTCGAGTTTTTGTCTAAAATTTTAAGGGTATTATAATATTTTGTGTGGGGATCACTTTATGTATATATGGAATAGTCCGTCAATAATAGTTACCCCGTGGGATATGGGATACCATATATATAAGACAGAGGGAGGATAAGATGTATATTTATTTCCTAATTTAAATTACACTATATACACAAAAATCTTATCGACTACGTGTTGTGCACATCTATATTCTAATCATTATTAAATATATACGTTTATGACATTTGAAATATTAAATGGTGTAGACAAATCTAGTCTCATGAGTAGCTAACAGCGTTATCTGTATACACATAGGAACACGCTCGCTCATACATTGACCATATTATCTGACTATCTTTTTTTTAAGCTTTCATTCAAGTATAATTGAATAAGAAAAAAATTAAATTACTAATCTAACACTATAACAAAACTAAATATCCTATAAATAAACTAACTTAAAATATAAAACCTAACTCAAAATTATAAATAAAACATTGGTCCAAACATGTCACTTATCGGAACGTCCAAAAGGCTGGCGGCGTTACCACGCTGAATAGCCATGCTATCCTTTGAGCAAAATAGACGCAGCTTTTGGTCGGTGAGAGTCTATTAGGCGGCGACATCTCGACAAGTTTAGAGCGCTAGACCACGAACAAGAGTTTCCACTCAAACGCCGCAAATGTGTAACAATTGCGATGCGGCGTACTTCCGCTTGAGGTTCCTGTTCGCTGCAGCATCTGACTAATCTAAATTATACATCAATAAATTGGGGCATGACACGTAACGTAACAATTTCCTACACATTTCTTTGTATTTAAATAAACCGGGCATGTGTATGCCAGTCCACAAACTTAGTAAGGTTCCCTACAGATGATGAAATCATTTCCTTATCTCGTTATTTGGCTATGGAACCACATTTTTAAAAAATACCAAATACCCTGTATCTGTTCAACTACTTAATCGATATTTACCGTACCAAGAATCTAACCCAGAACCTTTTTTCAAATCCCATCGGACAACCAGACGTATCGGTCGGTGATGCAACCGTTATATCGTGTAACCAGCACTACAGTCTGCATGAAAGGCTTTGCTTTATTTTTTCTGATGCGCACTGCTAAAAGATGCTATAATGTGCCAGAGTTAGTTTTTCCTGAAAATATAATTAAGAAGTCTGCAAGTCATGTAGATGTATCTTTTAGATAAGCGTGTTCTATCCTAGAGCTTGTCATCACTTAACATCAGACTCTGTAGACAAATGAAAATGTATGGAAATGACATATAGAGAGTAAGAGAGAGAGAGATACAAATACAAGAAAGACCAAATTTACAATATTTTTTAGGCAATATAGTAGTCGGCCTTATGCTCAAAGCGATATCACCCAGGCAACTTAAGGCGTCGTACAGACGAGCAGCACTTTGCTGTCGACAAAGGCAACTGAAGCTGTCGGCGTTTGCCGTCGACACGTGGATAGCAAACGTCGACCAATGGCGGCAGCTGCAGTATGAGCGCAGCGCGCGCGCTGCCTTGTCAGTTGACACACGCGTCGTCATATTTAACGAAAAATTCTTTATAAAAAATATAAAATAGAAATTCATTTTCTTACTGTCTGTGTCTGTCTCTCTACTACAAACGATCACGGCACACTACAACAATGCTGTCGACATGGTGGGCAGCAGTCGGCGTGTCGATACTAATACTACAGCAGTTGCTTTTGTCAACAGTAGCAGTTGCTTCTGTCGACAGTAGAAGTTGTTTCTGTCCACAGCTGAAGTTGGTTCTGTTGACAGCAAAGTGCTGCTCGTCTGTACGACGCCTAAATCGAAGAAATTTGAATCAAGCGATGTACATGATACAGAAAAACGTAATAGATACATAAATACTCAATCTAATTTAAGAATTAAATACATACAGATGCAACAAAGTGAATGAACAAATGAACAAATTTATCCGTGCAGGAACGGAGAAAGAATACAATTTCCTGCGGCCGGCGGCCTGTCGTAAGAGGCGACAAAACCCACAGCCAGTGGTAGGCATTTGCCGACTGGATGGCGACCACCCTGGTCTAGAGTATGCGCCATAATAACCCTGTTTGTGTTCCGGCATTAGTGACCAGGTTCCGGGCTCCTAAAGAGAGCAGCAGCGCATTCGTAGCACCTTTGGTGTAGCAAATGTCCATAGGCGATGGTAACGCTGTCCATCAAGTGGCCGTCTGCCTGTCTGCTGATCTGCAATAAAAAAAAAAAAAAAAAAGAATGCTTACCTGGTTTATTACCTTTCCTGCATTTGAACTTATTTTGTTTACTTTGTGTTTAAAATAGACAATAGCCTATTTGTATTTGTTCATGACCGCAGGTGTGCAGATTACGGTCTCTCGGAATCTTCCGTCCACGCGGTAGATTGTTATATTGTACAGTTTAGTATAAAACGATGCCCCCGAACGGTAAGTCAGTCAAGCGACGATTACAATACGATCAAGAGCAGCACTAATGCCACTGATCTACAGAGTGAGATAAGACACTGGCCAAACGCAAACTTTATACGAGTAAAAGCACAAATATACTTACTTGCTCCGTTGGTTTAGCGACCCAAAGTGAGTCTTGGCTTCCGAAATGAGGGCATGCCACTTTTCTCTGTCCTGTGCGATTTCTTGCCAATTATTGGCTCCTAGCTCCGACAGGTCAGCCTCTACTCTGTCTGGCGCCGACCTGACGGCCGTCCGAAATATGATTTTCTCACGCTGGTCACTAATGCCGGAGCACAACACAAGGTTGTTATGGCGACATGCTCTAGACCAGGGTTGGTAGCTACCCAGTCGGGCAAATGCCCTACCACCTGGCTATGGGTTGTTTTGTCGCCTCTTACGACAGGCCGCCCGGCCGCAGGAAATTGTACTCTTTCTCCGTTCTTGCACAGATACAAAAAAGAATATTTTTATTTAGTTTTTAATATCACTCACGATTACATTTTCATCAGCGAGTTTTGTACAATACTGGTTAAGAAACAAATTTAAAATTGTCATACTATTTTGGCTTTATCAAGCATCAAACGGAACACTTTAAGGGCAAGAGGGCTAAAAGCTTTTACGTTTTACAAGTTTTCTTTTTCTCAAATTTAAAAGTCGATTTTGTTGGTCAAATTCTTTTACTTCTCTGTGGGATTTTTTTGAAAATATTTTGAAATCTTATAATTTGTTTTTAGATTTCCATAAAAGTATGTCAACAAAGACATAAAGGAATGGATGGAGTTTACGTAATGTCCATTCATTCGTCTGTCCATCTATCTATGTGACAGCTGTTTTTCTCAGAAACAACTGTTCCTGTCTACTACATAGATAACATTTGACAGAAAGGTATGTTACTTCCTATGGAAGTACAATGTTGTTTAGTGACATTGCCAAAAAATTAGGGTACTCACAATACATGTAAATAAAGCTGAAAAAAATACTTTCATGCTTTGAGAATCATAATAATGGTTAGCTCCAACAACAGCCTACATTTTCTTTTATCTTATACTAATACTAGCTGTCCTGGCAGACGTCGTCCTGCCCGGTAAAAAATAGGGGTTGATCGTAGAGGGTTGAAAATCTAGAGTTATATGTATTTTTGTATGTTGTATCATAAAAAAAAAGAAATTAAAAATTTTGTCTAAAAAATAAATAAAAAAATTTAGGGGTGGACTACCCCTAATATTTAAGGGGATGAAAGATAGATGTTGGCCGATTCTCATAGATACCGGATAAGCACAAAAAATTTCATCAAAATCTAGTACGGCAACGAAAACTGTGACACGAGAATTTTATATATTAGAAGATATATAAAGCCGAAGAGTTTGTTTGCTTGAACGCGCTAATCTCAGGAACCACTGGTCTGATTTGAAAAATTCTGTCAGTGTTAGATAGCCCGAATATCGAGGAATTTTATAGGCTGTATATCATCATTTTAAGACTGATAGGAGTGGAGCACCAATGAAGAATGTTTCAAAATTAACTTTTTTTTTACTATTCCACGCGAACGAAGTCGCGAGCAGAAGCTAGTCAGTAAATAATAGCCTGTATTTGACGGCTGGTAGCCTTATTATTATTTTTAATAGAGGGTAGAAAATTTTAAATTCAATCGATACCGTCAGTTATATTTATTCATTGGTGCTTCGGCTTGAAAACCCACAAAAGAGCCATTATCCTGTTCAGAAAGCTGAAGTAAACATAAGTGTCTTAAAATTACGTAGCAGTTAAATTGGATATGAATGAATTAGAATAGAAAGGGGATAAAGAATACATGACTAAGTTAAGAGAATTACAGTGTGAACTGTGTATTAAAATGTAAGTATTTTTTTTCATAAAAGCCATGCTAGGTGTATTGTTTTATATTATGGTAATATGGCATCTTACATGACCCTCTTTCTCTTTCCTATCTTCGTTGACGTTTTCAATTTCTTGTTCCTTCGGACAAATACCGTAGAACTTCTAAATCCTTCTTCTCAGTGCTCCCACACACTCATCAGCATGTTATAGTAGTTCTTTCTCCGTCCACGCAGTCTGTGTTGTCGGTTAAAAAGGTGAAGTCATTTTGGTCAAATTTTAATCTCATCAGCTATTAGGTTTCTGTAAAGATTATGGGAGCTGCGTACGTCTTGTCATCACAGCGGACAACGAACTACTGACTAGCGAAACTCGAGAGCGCACATATTAATAATTGCTCTATCTCACTCGCATATCACCCGTTCCGCTTACGCATTGTGCTGTATATTGTACTAACAATACGACTTGTTAATATTTGAACTTCATCTTACCGTTTCCAAAATGAATTAGTTCACTTCAGTTCACATCAGCACTCGACAGTGAATACTACTCGCTGCCATCTGAAGTATCATAGAACCTGTAACTCTCGCTGCCACAAGATTTGACTTACGCGGTCATCACTCAGTCCCACCTATCGCGTAATTTCGAGGCATTACTGTACTTCAAACTAACTCCACATCTCGTCAAAAACGTACCATCATTAGATGTTTAACTCGAGACTAACTTTCGTAAGCCTGTTTGGGAACAACTAATCGCTCGCTGGGTAGAAGTGGCTAATAAGCCCAAGGGGCCTCCACGACTTGGGGCTTCAGTTCAAATCTCATTACAGATGCCGATAACGAGCCCCGTTAATGTCCCGCTTGATATGGGCTTAAGGGATAAAAACATAAAAGGCTTAGAATGGTAGATTGTTACACGAGAGGTGAAAGTGATCTATTTAGGCACACCATGTTATTAATTCAATTGTGATAGCGCAATGGCTAGCGCACGCGCCCCGGCCTCGGAGGGCGCTAGTTCAATCCTGGCTGAAACGCAGGCACCACTTAGTCAGTTTTCTGATCTAATGTGTATATTGTTACAATTACCACGTGCTAACAATGGTGAAGGAAAACATCGTGATGCAACCTACACATCGAGATAACCGATGTGTCAAACCTGCCAAACCGCCTTGGACCACCGTGGCAAGTATACTGTCCCCTATAATGGGAGGCCCGAGCCCAACTGTGGGACATTTATGGGCTGATATTATATGCCATTAATTCGAGTGCGTATGTATATTGGTTGCGGTACACGTCAGAGTAAACGTGGATACTTCCGATGAATGTGGCAACACGCATTCTTACTGCACTCGGGGCAGGGGAAGGCTCGCGGCCATATCATGCTCGCTCTCTAAGATGAGCAAGACGGTGCATGTAATGGAACCTTTAATTTACAATAGACTACCTCTCAATGTAAAAGAATCCGAAAGTCTTGGTGTTTGTAGATTTCTTACTTAGAACTAGATGGCGCCACTAGAAAGTTACATCGCGGTATGGTGTGCATTTGTACGTGTATAAGCCGGTGCATTTATATGTCTGTGTTGACACTCACTGCAATAATTTTCTTGAGATCTATATGTATTATCATTTGATATCGTATAGAGAATCCCTCTCTCGCCAGGACTGATTATACACTTGTTCTTTAAGAAGAGATTAAATAGTTATCTTATCGAGCTGACGCCTTACTCAATAGAGGAATTTTTGAATTATTTTTTTAAATTACATTATGTATTTATTCTTTAATGAAAATTGTAAATGACGGATATGACGTGTACATGTAATTATATATTATTGTACGAAATAAATACTTATGACTTACTTACTTACTTATGACTTATGTCTTTCACCCGAGATTAATACTCAGCTTTTCATTTCGAATATGAGGAAAGTAGATAAAAATTGATTAGCACAAACAACTACTTCTCTAATATAATCAGGCGTTAAATCCATATCAAAAACACGATGAAAAGTCATCACATATGTGATATGCAACGTTAAGTAGTATTTAGCTGTGGCATTCTGCCAGCCAGTATTTTTTAGCAATGATGATAGTAAATATTTTGCTGAAATTTATTTTAAGTAATAATTTAGTGAAAGTAATTTATAAGTATAAAGTTGGGACATGCGTCGCAATGTATTATCAATAGTTCGCATAGTTTTTTAATTTTTTTACAGCAGGTTTCGCAGGGACGAAAATGTTGTTTTTATCTCTGTGATTAGACAATTCGAAGCTTACTTTTGTAATATGAGAGATAGATAGAGAGTTATTTAGGTCCCACTCTATATAACAAACTGAATAAAAATCTTACACTTTACCCTCTCAACAAATATCAATGTAAAGATGTTTTAATAATTGGCTAAAACAACGCAGTTATGATGATATTGAAAATTTGTTTGTACTGTTAATATAAAAAAGTTTAGTAGAAATAAATATTATTAAACATAGCTAGTTACGAAAGCAAATCTTAGTCTTAATCTTATTAATTTTTTTAACAATATTTAAATTTAACAATTTCTTTTCAATTCTTCTTCTTAATTCTCTTTAAGACACTGGAAGGGACTAACACCTAAAAAACAGGCTCGGCCTAGTTTGGGTGTTAGTTAACGATATAACTTATTATTGACACGAAAATATACATTTTTCATTTTTCACCTTATTTGTGTGACGCAAACAGAAATAAATCAAACGATTACATTAAAAAAAAATAGATCTTAGGAACGGAGAAAGAATACAATTTCTTGCGGCCAGTAGGCCTGTCGTAAGTGGCGACCAAACAACCCACAGCAAGGTGGTAGGGTATTTGCCCGACTGGATAGCTACCACCCCTGACCTAAGGTATGCCGCCATACCAGCCTTGACTAGTATTCCGATATTAGTGACCAGGTTCCAGTCTCCCTTAAGAGAGCAGCAGCGCATTTGTAGCACCTCTGGTGTTGCCCTATTTCTAATTACATTATTCTTTAACAAAAAGCATTTCCCGCTTATGTAATATGATATGAAAGTACTCAAAGCACTTGGTATAATTTTCATATTGGGTTCTTGAGACCAGTAGACATGAATTAACTTTGAAAGCGAATTAAAATTAAGTGGTGTAGACACGCCGCGTTTCTTAAATTACGCCGGAAATGTTAAGGAAAACCCGCGTGGCGTAACCTCGGAATTGTTATTGGATGGTAATTGCGGCGATGAGGAAATAAGCGTATAGTCGTCGACTGTTGTTTCTAGCTAGTTTTAATACCAGTACCTATGACATAGGTGAGGCGTTGTTCAATTTGTAGTGACGTCGAAGATGTTACCGAAAGAACAGATTTGCTAGCCGTTATGTTTTCCTGGTACTTTCAACTCTTTAATTACCTTTTACTTCCTTCTTCATTTCTTTTTGAACTCTCTTCAAAAAGGAGGAGGTTCTCAATTCGTCTCTATGTTGTTTATTTTATATATGGTTATTGGATTTTTCCGTCAATTGTGAACCGATTTTAAACAATTGGTCCCATTGTCACCATGTTAGGATCTGAAGAGTGGGTTCCAAGAAGTTCGATTAACCCTTAAAAATTGATAACGGACTTCTTCGAAACATAATATCTTTGTCAATTCTAAATCGATTTTCAATTATTCGTAAGTCTGTACTCCAGAGAAACAGCCGCCCATGTCCTACTTTAATGGGAGAGGTGGCCCAAAACAGGGCGAAGTATATGGACACCTCAGGTAGCCTCCGAGAACTCTTCAGCAACGTTAAGAAACTAGTGTTCTTCCTGGAGGAGTTAGGCTGGATGAGTAAACCCTGCTCCACCCTCGCACGCAAAATAGGCGCTTTGTCATCGATTTGCGGAAACCGCCCGCTCGTAGTAGAAGAAGAATCTTATACTAATATATAAAACTGAAGAGTGTTTGAACGCGCTTATCTCGGGAACTACTGGTCTGATTTGAAAAATTCTTCCAGTGTTAGATAACCCATTTATCGAGGAGGGCTATAGGCTATATATCATCACGCTAACTCCAATAGGAGCGGAGCACCAATGAAGAATGCTTCAAAATCGGGGGGGTTCTTTTTAATATACTTTTTTTAACTGTTCCACGCGGACGAAGTCGCAAGCGAAGCTGGTAACAATATAAAAAAAATATTATTTATCACTTAAAAACTTAAATCGTTATAATTTACAAAATTTCATTTCATATCAAAGTATGTCGCCATAGCAACCTTGAGTTGTGTTTCGGCATTAGTGATCAGGTTCCAGTCTTCCTGAACAGTGCAGCAGCGCATTTGTAGCACCTTTGGTGTTGCAAATGTTCATAGGCGATAGTAACCGCTTTCCATCAAGTGGGCCATCTGCCTGTCTGCTGAACTCCGGCAATAAAAAAATAATATTTCTTTATATCTGGTAAATTATGCCTCTTTAAATCCTTACAAAAAGTCGTGGTAGCGTAATGGTTAGCGCACGCGCCCCTAAGTCGAAGGCGCGGGTTCGATCCTGACCGAAACGCATGCACCTCTTAGTCAGTTTTCTGATCTTATGTGCATATTGTTACAATTACCACGTGCTAATAACGGTGAAGGAAACATCGTGATGCAACCTGCACATCGAGATAACCGATGTGTCAAACCTGCCAAGCCGCCTTGGACAAGCGTGGCGGGTATACTGTCCGTTCCCCTATAATGGAGGCCGAGCCCAGCAGTGGGACATTTATGGCTGATATTATATAATATATTATAAATCCTTACAATCTAATCACAGACACAACTTTTAAGTTGTTTAATCCAATTTAATTAAAAATATAAATTCATTCGAAAGCATAACAGTCGGATTTGCAGACTGCTCACGTAGCGTAACTGGGAATCTAAGCGAGGGAATCCCGGGAAAAATGGGACGCTTAATTAATCCAGGGCCAATGTCCCCGGGCATTTACAGGTGGCTGTTAATTATGAGTTAATTTACCTACTTCCAGTTTCCCTATTAATTAAAACGGCATCAAGTTTGTTCCGGGTATTATTTTTAGGGTTGAAAAACTGGCGATTGTTTATGGATACCTTATTAAGGGTAAGTAAATGTTTTTGGGGTTGTTTTGATAATAATACCTTCGAATTTCATTGTTGAATTTTGTTTATATCTTTAGAGTTCGCATTTTTAAGGAGCGGTTTCATGGCTTTGTTTATAAGACAATTTTTACCTTGCACTATGATAAAATCGGTTAAATGTAATGTAATGAGGAGGGATCAAAGTTACGTCACAAAAATAATGTTAAGCTGGCAGATTGACGGGTATAAATGTAAAAAGCAAATAAAAAGAGGAACCGACTTTTAGAGTAAATAATAAATAAATAAATAAAAAATTACAACATCTTGAACTCAGTTCGACATAAAAATTACTATATTTTGATATTTTTTTGTTATTTTTTGTCTTACTATAAATTAAACAATCCTGACGCTGTATTGAATTCACTGCAAAAAGAATGATCAAAACTAGTTCAGAAACAAAACTTTTGGTGCTGTAAAACCGCAAAAAATTATATTTTTTCTTTCTCTTAATATTTTAGTTTCTTTTTTGGTATATCTTTGGAACCCTAAATCCGATAGTAAACAAATTTATTTGTAACCATTTCGAAATTTTACTGAATTCAAAATAACAATAATCATAAAGATCGATTCAAAAAATATATACGCTCTTTATCTCTGCTCTTACAAGTACAGGCTTAAAAAAAGGAAGAAGTATTATATTACCACTTATAGTAGAATTATTTTCTCCGTGCAGTTTGGGTCATAAATAATCGGAGCGGTGAAGCGAGTATATCGCTCTGTCTTCCACTCATGGGCCTTATGGGCAGGCATAGTGATACGCATTATTGTTGTCGATAAGCGTTATCGATAGTGTATTTAGTTTTGTCATTTTGTGGATTAGTGATATAAATGATAGAAAAAAAACAACGTATTTACTAAAATAAGAATAATAACGATTTAAAATAAATTATTTATTAGGTATCTATGTATTAAAAAACTATAAGTATAAAAGTTTAGAATTTAACAAGTTATATTAAAAATAAATATAAATACTTAAATCTAAGTTTAAAATTAACAGCAAAAAAGATAATAATGTTTTTTATAAGAATGATAATCTTTATTTGATAAGTATGAGTTTTTATCGATAATGGCCTTGCGCCCGCGCAACATGCTCACCGCGTTAGCCGGGCTGAGGCCGAGCTTTGATTTATGACCCAAACTGCACTGAGAAAATAATTCTACTACAGTAACTTATAACGGAAACAAATACTATATTTGTTATCGTTCAAGCACGTAGTATTTATTTGCTCTTAATAATACAGACTATGCAAAGCTATGTGTAAGTAAACAATAATTAAATGTTCTGCCAATAAGAAATTTCCAGGAAGATCTTATACGCAAAACCAAACATTCACAAAAGATTAATTCCATTTACATGTGGTATTTAACTTTGTTACTTCCTTTTACCGTTACCGCCCTAGTAGTAATTTATGATCGTTGTTATTAAATCTATTATTAGCTTTAATAGCGTATTATATTGGTACAAATTTGTAGGGGTTTTGTGGAATATAAATTGCTTTATAATCGATAAATAAAATAAAACTTCATTTTTAAATTTAATTTGATTTCTGAACGACGTTTAAATTTAATTGTTTTCGAAATGACGGAATGAACATAAAATGTTTCACAGGTGAGGTAGAAATAGTATTTAGTAGTTTTCCCTTACAAAGGGAAACGAGATTGTTATTTTTACTATATTCCAAGCATTATTTTTATCCGTGCAGAAACGGAGAAAGAATACAATTTCCTGCGGCCGGGCGGCCTGTCGTAAGAGGCGATAAAATACCCCACAGCCGGGTGGAAGGGCGTTTGCCCGACTGGATGTCTAGCACCCCTGGTCTAGAGTATATCTCCATAGCAACTTTGACTTGCTTTTCGGGATTAGTGACCAGGATCCATGTATTTATATTATTGTATATAAATATAATAAGTGAATGTTTATCATATTAGATATATTTATTTAAAAACAGATACTTTCTAAGTGGGTTCCAAAATGTAGCTAATAATAATAATACATGTAGAATAGTTATAAAATTCTTGCAGATAGACGAAAACGAAATTGCAACTACATTCACTTGGTTCATGCCCGTGGATGTGGTTCAAACTAGCCAAAGTGCAAAGAAAAGATTACCTTTCCGAAAAATAATAATAATAATCGGCAGACAAACACTCACATTATATATCCCCAAGCTAAGCAAGTTACGCTTGTGTTATGGGTGATATACAACGGACCACTCTGGGGCCGATCCCAGACACCCAGACCATAGTAAAAAACAGAAAGTTCGTTTCTGAAATTTACCTTACGAGCTTCTGCATTCCAGCGAATTGGCTGTCTAAGGCTGCCCGCTTATTATTTATCTTTTTTATTCCTTTTACTATTCATATACACTTATCGCAATTTGTTAATAATACTTTCTACATCGTTAGCACGTAATAATTGAAACAATATGCACATTAGGTCAAAAAACTGCCTAAATGGTGAATCCTTTCCAGATTTGAACCCGTGCTGTTTGAGCTGGGGACTCGTACGCTAACCAAGCTACCATTTTTATGTAAGATCGTGAACAAAGACGTGAAATTCCTAGGAATTGTTGTACAAAATGCGTATTTATAATACAAAGCTTGTAATAAGTCGGCGCTTGCCTTTGTCTTACTCTCATTTGTTTGGATATTATGTCGCTTGCCTGTTCTAGACAGCTTGCGGGAGGAATTGTGCGCCTTCACCCGATGTTTTCTTATTAAAGGTCAGTTTTACGGCGCGAATGCTCTTAGACAACTTGCATGCTAATATTGAAAGTTCAAAGCCATTAAACGCAAGCTAAAATTTATTAGAAATGTACTAAGCCACCAAATGTGTAATAAAAGGGATGGTTTAGACTACTAGTACACGAGATCTCTAACGTCTGAATTCTAGAGGAATATTTATTAATGTCTGAATTTTTTTGTTTCCATGAGTTCAGCAGACAGGCAGACTGCCCACCTGATAGAAACCGGTTACCGTAGCCTATAGATATTTGTAACATCAAACGTGCTACTAATGAGCTGCCGCTCTCTAAACGGAGACTAGAATCTGGCCACTAATGCCGCGGAACACAAAAAAATTAAGTTTTATTACGGTATACTCTATACGAGAGTTGTTAGCAATCCAAACGGACGAATGCAATGCCTTGGCCTTGGGTTGTTTTGTCTCCTCTTATGGCCGTTCGCAGGAATTGTATTCTTCCTCCTTTTCCGTCTTAAACGAAACGACGTCGTAGTGCAGAGGGAAAACCTAGGTGGGAAGTTCCTTCTAAATATTTTTTGTAGGCGGAATAAACGTTTTAGAGAACCGTTGCGTAGTTGAGAGTGGGAGCTCGAGGAAATGGGGGCGAAAATCCCGTCGATGGCGAGCCTTTGCCGCGGGTGTAATACTACTTAGACCGATTTAGCACACCAAGCTTTTGGAAAGCGAGTTTAACCTTGCCGTCTAGATGACCCAAAACTACACGTCGTTGGTTATATCAACGTCAAGGATCCCGATACTATTGGAGATGGTAAGGGGTGTACATTTGAACTGTGGTGCAGGTCATCAGGTCAGCAGGTCTGATATAGGTTGAAACTCAACAGAGTTAGAATTGGTAATATGTTACCAACAAATTAAATTACATTTTACTAACAAATTTTTACTAAAAAATTTGATTCATATGACAAGAATACTTTTGCCTTTTTCTGGGATATAGACAACAGTATACTTTGGTATATTTATTGGTCTTAGATGTGATGATCAAATCCACCTGAATCTATAAAATTAACAACTAGTAATAAAAAAGACATACGTCATATCTTCCAATGACGGTATCAGGGGCTGCCGATGTTGCTATATTTCGCACTGCGAATTTGCATTGCCATTTAGCTCTGCAATTTGATAGCCTTCTGGGCATATTTCTATGTGAGACAGTGATGTAACAAGTCTATAATTCTTTTAAGTCATCTTTTAACACAATTACTAGTATTAAAGTTTACTATTAGTGTGTCTATTTGTAGAATTAATGAAAAACCTAGAAAGCAATACAAGACGAAAGCAGATAACTAAAAATTGCTAGTAAATAAAATAAATCCATACGAAATTAGGCAGAAATTATGTTCATCATTACAGTCAGTGTGACCGAACTTTAACTTTTATAGTCTATTATAGTCTATAAATCATATTTCTCTTTTGTGAGACCCTTTCATGTGCTTAGCTTTATAAACTTAAATCAAAGACTTTCATACATTATCTATGCATAAAATACAATTTAATTCATCTGTTTGACTAAGACTTTAAAAATCTATTATATTGTTACGAGTTGCAGGACTCGAATTTAAATGCCATTAGAATTACTATTGAGTTTATTAAAACTATACAAACACCTATAAATCAGGTACAAATATAACTGAACGTAATAAGTCCAAAAGATCGTGATTCAAATACACACGTAAAGTCCGTCACTAAATAGATTACCGAATGTACACACCTCTTGCTTCGCTTGTGGTTACCGCTTAACTGCCTCGTCCATCAATCGAGGGATTGCTTTATACTGCGCGGATGCAATATGTCTGCTCGGCCGCGTGGACCAAATTTCTTAGAATCACACCTGGTTAATGACTGCCATACAAGATTACAATACACAATGGGCTGTCTTTCTAATCACAAATTTTAAACACAAAGTTAAAAAAAGAAGTCAAATGCCGAAAAGGTAGTAAAATGTGTTTGTACAGGGCTGCAGGTGTGAATTTGTCTTTCGGCACCTAGGCCGTAACAATATAGACTACCCTATGATTTGGATTAATACATAATACGAGTATGTCGGCGTATGGCCGTAGCACAATAAAATAATTCTAATACATTAATAAGATTTATTACACAAAAATTACAATATAGTAAATATAGACAGGTCTTTTTTATGGGGCACGTTGGGGCATGCAGTGTCTTTAAAGGCAATTTCGAAACTATCGAAATTTGCCAGAAAAACTCAAAAAACAATTTTGGTTACCTTTCAAAAACATAGATTTTATTAATAGGCATTTTGGACTACAAATAAAAAATTATAGACTTACAACTTTTGAGAAATAGCGTGCCCCCCAAAAAGAAGTGACAAAAAATGGCCTGAATACAGCACACTAAACTAGTACTATGCGATTCAAATGAGAATAGGATCGACTTGCACCATATTATTTCTTTAAATAGGTAACTTTAAACAATTAAATATTATATTAAGTCACTTTACTACTAATTTAACCTTTTTATTTAAATATGATGTAACATTATTTATTATCGATATGCACATAAGTTTTTGCAAATCATACTTTTCAAGTGAGATTTCACAGACAGAGGTCATTGACATTCCTATTCTTATTTGAATCGCATAGTACGCAGAAATATCAAAAAATCTCCAAGGGGACAAATTGCCTTCTAGAATAAAGTTCTATCAAGCAGTAATTGTCCCCCACAATATGTAAGCCAATCAGAGATTATACGTTCCTATTCCGTCTGCTTCAGAATGCCTGTAGCATACTGCTCGTCTTATACTGCTTGATGTACACTGCTCGTTGTACATTGCTCGCCGTACACTGCTCGCCGTACTCTGCTCAACGTGCACTGTCCTCTTCCTGCCCGAAGAGCGCGTTTTTAAGGTCCTCCTGGCACGCCAAAGTGACAACATCCGGTGATGCTTTGGCGATACTTCAGATTCATTTCCTTCATAAAATTAACTTCCGTAATTCGTATTAACTTCCAACTTACGGTTAGTTGATTTCCGATATTTATTCGCTTGATAATCACGTCTACATTGATATCCGGTTATACGAGTTCCGAGATGAGTTTACTTATATAAGGAATACTCTAGATCCGGTTATTGATTACTTCCGCCACATCTTCTTCTTCTTATATATAAAAAAAATGTTTGTCTGTACGTCTTTTATAGATTCGTAAACTATACATATGATCATGTGATGATGTTTAGTAAACTTGTTGTGCATAAGCCAAAGAAGGTTTCTGAGTTGGTTTTGCTATGGACATATCGATTGAAGCTTTTCCGGGCAGGACGACGTCTGCCGGGACACCTAGTGGTATATAAAAATCAATTGCTGTTCGTACCACAGCTACACTCGTATACAGAACGTCTCGAAAAGTAATAAAGGTATATCTTCAAGTGTGTAAAGATTATCCACATTTTAATACCATCGTAAGAATTCCCCGCTTTTCTCAATTCTCTCTCTTGCGTAATTGTTTTGATAACATTAATTGCTCACAAACGCTCCCCAACCCCCGCGATGTGTGCTGACAAAGTAATAAAGGGAACGTGATTTAATTATAAAAGAGGGTGGTTGGCGAAAATATTTGAACAATCGAGGCTATATAATAATGATGCAATATTAATAACAATGTATGAACATGGCGTAATCTTCCGACAAATTCATGAAAACGCCGACTTATATTACTTCTTGTGATTTATTATGACAGCCCATAAACACCTCAAATATTTTATGTGTATGTGGTGAACAATAAAGTGTTTTCTATTCTATTCTACCCCACTGCTGGGTTTCACCATCCCATTTACAGCGGATGGGAGAGTATGTAGATGTAGATACATTGGTTATTTCGATGTGCAGGTTTCATCACCATGCTTTACTTCACCAGTAGCACGTGGTAAGTGTAATAATATATAGGTACCTATATAATATTTTAGCAGACTGTATTTATATTTATTTGCTGGTGTACGCGTGTCCATATTTTATAAAGAAAGTCACTTCACTTGCATGGGATATTTATATACATAGATATACCTCCATATAAGTAGTTACTATAAACATATAATAATTGGTACTGAGCAAATTAGAAAGAAATATTGCGAGGATACCGATAAAATATTCAATGTCATGATGTCATGTCAATGATGTTCCGACTCTGAAACGGCGAGGCTGATTTTGATGGGACTTTCACTAGTAGGTAGCTGATGTTATAGGGAGTTAACTATGCTGCTGTTAATATTAGGGTTTCGTGAAATAAAATAGCTAGTCTTGAATATAAACTTGTTACATTCCAATTGAGCACTCACAAATCGGTTAAAAATTAATTGCCATTTAAAATACCAGCCACCATTTTGACTTAATATAAGAAATAACATTTTGAAATACAGAAAAATATCTCAAAATGAGAAAAGCCACTCTAAAACTGGGGCAAAAGAGAAACTGCCCGCGGAAAGATTGCCTGTTAGTCGAGTGTAATGTCAAAGACGTATTCATATTTCAGACTTGATAATTCCTTCAGGGAAATATTATCAAGCGTTGTGCTTTTTAGTTAAGTAGTTTCCTAGGAAGTTTCGTTAGCGCTGTGGCATATATAAAAGGATGTCAGCGATTTTCAAAACGTCAGCTGAAACACTCAAAATCAGCGTTGTGTCGGATATCATGCCAACACAGCAATTAGCTGAGTACAAACCTTCTTTGCTGAAAATGCGGCTAACAAATTCTCAAAAATGCCTTTATTTTTTAATATATATGTAGTTCATTTTTTACATTATAAATATGCTTTCCACTCCTATCGATCGTCAGCATTGGTGACGTCACACTTTTTATAAACACTACAGTGGTTCCTCCTGTGTCAAGTAAATTATTGATCTCATTATATACCTATAACAATTTGAATTGAATTGAATTGATTATGTACCAATAAATTAACGACTATTTAAAAATTGAAAATATTATATTAGCTATTACGGACATATCCAAATCGTTAAAATAATATGTCCTTACTTATAATCGTTTGGTAAATTTTAAGAAGCTGCTTAGCAACAGATTAACGAAAATCTTACCCATAAACTCCTCTTAAGGATAAGAGATGGTGGTAAAGTAACTCATAAATAACTGTCAAAAATAACCAACATCGAGGGTAGTTTCAGTGACTGCTAAGAGGCAAGGTGGCAAGTTTTATTTGAAACAGCCATTGATTAGGGGCTTAAAAGCCTCTCATTTAAGAGATGGCTAATCCTTTCTTAACGAGATTATTATAAGTAAGGCCCATATTGTTTAGGGAAAGTTTGAAATTGTACGCAAGCCGCAGTGTTCTAAATTCAAAACACATTTCCTTTCTATCCATCTACCTATTTTATTGTTTTGAAGCCCTAGTAATGTGAAGCCGATATTCAGACTGTTCAGTCATTCAATTTCGATGATTCGATAAAAGTGATCTATATAAAGTTGAATTATTCAACGTCATTGAATACCATCGACTCCTTTCATTTCTCTGCCTTTCAATTAAATTGATTTAATTTCCTAATAGTAAAGCCCTTTTATTCCGAATAACATGCACGCAATTTAACATTTTTTCTATTTCATTTCTTATCTCACTCAATTCAGCGTGCCTCTTGGCATGGCCTCCTCCAGCTCTGTGAGCTCCATTGAACTCAGTCTTCTGCAACTCTGGTCGAGTATGATCCCAAGGTTAGACGGATATCGTCACTTGATTTTGTTTTCGGACGCCCCTTTCTTCTGATGGCCCCTCTTGGATACCACAAGTTTACTTGCTTGTTCCATTTATTTATTTTGCAATAGCATGTGTCCCGTCCAACTCCATTTGAGATGTTCTATACGAGTTATTCTATCCGTTATTTTTGCTTTCCTCCTTATTTCCAAATTTCGGATTCTGTCACTGAGCCTGATATTCAACATGACTCTTTTCATTGCTCTTTCTGTTTAAGCAAGTATACTCTGTGTTTGTCCGTTAATGTCCATGTCTCGATTTAATTTAGTACATACATACATACTTACATAACTTCACGCCAGGTCCCTTGCGGGGTAGGCACGAACAACAGAGCGCCACACAGGCCCATTCTTACACACCTCACTTGCTTCTTTGACATTCATAGCTCTTGTATTGCACGCTCGTCTGTTCTTAAGGCACCTGACACCTTTAATTTAGTAGTTTTATCTAATAACAGCATTAGCTGAAACCCTTATCAGTACACAGATACCTTGATATAAAGACGAGTCCAACGATCAGTATAATAACATTACCGCTACCTCTTCATATTTAGAATCCAAGAGATTAAAGCACAGCAGTTTATAATGTCATTACCTAGTTCGAAGTTATCCTTGTAAGCAGAACCAACTATCTCGCGATAAGGTTCTTGCATATTTTCTTTATTGCCACTATTGTTATCTTATTCCAGTAGCAATCTCTGGTGAACTATTCAAAACATGATATCATTGTTTTCTAAGAGTACATTATCGTAAATTATTATCTTTTGTCTGTAGTAGTTTGCACGTGCTATGTATTGTGTCGAAGCAACATGGCTTTTATGGACAAAATGTCTTCGTTCATTATTATATACGTCTTTACCAATTGTATATATTTGAGATGAATAATGTTTTATGGTTTGTAATATCTTATTTTCGTCGTAAGAGGCAACAAAACAATCCACAGCCAGGTGGTAGAGTATTTGATCGACTGGATGGCGACTGGTCTAGAGTATGCCGCCATAACAACCTTGTGTTTTGTTCCAGCATTAGTGACCAGGTTCCAGTGTCCCTTAAGAGAGCAGCAGCGCATTTGTAGTATCTTTAGTGTTACCAAAGTCCATTGGCGACGGTAACCGCTTACCATTCAGTGGACCGTCTGCCTGTCTGCTGAACTCCTGCAATAAAAGTAATAAAAATATATGCCTGTTCTTATGGGGTTAACCATGTGCTGTTGCTCTCAAAAAGAAGACTGGGTTGTTATGACGGCAAACTCTAGACCAGGGGTGGTAGAAATCACCACCTAGCTGTGGGTTGCTTTGTCGACAGTTATGACATACCCCCCGGCCATAGGAAATTGAATTATTTCTCCGTTCCTGCAGGAATATATAAACTATTAATATTTGTATCGCAAAATGGGGGTTGCAATAAGTTGTGAAGTGCTAACAGCGGGTCCATACCTCTGTAGGTGAAGTTGTACACCCTGCCACCAGGGTGGACTAAGTCTCCGCCTGCGGGCGACATGGTGTAGTAATTCTATGCTAGATCCCATGTCACTCCTACTCAGCAAGGACGCAGGCTTATGTTTAGTGAGATAGTTGGGAACGCCTTTATCAGAGTCCTCGCACAAGTCTGTTGCGGCACTTTTCACTGCATTTGGTCATTCCCTGAAAGATCCATATAGTACACGCTCCACTAGAGTACCCATGGCTTAATCGCCGTGAGGTAAGTACAAAATAAACAGACGAGTGTTACTTCTAGATGTAATTATTGCTTAATTAATTGAACGGTAAACTTCATAAGACTATATATACAGAAATCTTTACTGCTTCATGAAAATATGTAAAACCTAAACATGCTCGTAGATGCATTTCTGAAGATTATCTGTTTTCTGTGTTGACAGATTTTGGCATATACATGGACTATTTAGTTGACAAAAACACAGGGCCTTACTTATAATCGTTTCTTAAATTTAAAGAAACTGCTCAGCAGCTCAACTGATTAGTAAAAATTTTACTCCTCTTTAGACGAATATTTTGGGTAGAACCTACGTTAATCATTCAAATTTCGTTTATCTGCGCTCCTCTTAGGCTGGTGTGCAGCGACTTTTAACACATGGTTAAAATGAAATAATCGCTAAAGTATGGGTGATATACAACGGACATTCTGAAGCCGATCCCAGACACCCCACTGTAGTAAATAACGGCAAGTTCGTTTCCGAAATTTACTTTGCCAAAAATCGAATCCGGAGCCTCATTCTGTTTTCTTGCTATATATATGCATCAAAAAATTTATTTCAATTACGAGACGTAACTCAAAAATCATAATAATGTTGAATTTTCTTCGCTTCGTTCTCTTTAACGGATATTTTTCACCCCAAAAAGCAACGAATAAAGCATTTTAAACAACAAAGCCCCATCAAATGGGATTTGTCTTTTCCGATCCGTATATATCCCTCAGCCCTTTTCCATCCCTCCGCCCTTCAGTACATTCGCGATGGAGGAATAAATCCGTCATCCGGAATAAGGGCTCGAGTGGAAACATCGTCCCGATACAAATTGATATGTCAATAAAAACCCTTTGCCCTTAGGCGTGTACTGTGTGACGTTTGTGCGTTTGTATATCATTTATTAGGATGCCCAAGGTCCGGCTGAGTGCGTGGGTTGGAGAATTTAAACGTATTAAAGTCCGAAATTACTTTGGCATTATAATAATAAGTAGCTCTTGCTCGCAGCTCCTCCCTCATACATAAAAGAATTCTTACAGATTGGAGAGTAAACACACCATTCACTCAGCACACTTACACGACCACACGCATCCATAAACGTACAAACATACACACATACACAAGTTTTGTAAGCACTAATTTTGTTACTATATAAGTAGACAATTCTGCAGATAACACTAGTAGCTCCAAAGATCAGTTAATTCTCGTTTTGGAGTTAGTAGAAGAACACACAATAATTTAGTTTTTAAGGAGGGAAGTAGGGAGGCCTACGTCTAGCAGTGGACGGTTATTGGCTGACGACTTTAAAAAGGGCAGATTTTCATACAAATTTTAATCTACTTTTTCACCCCTAGAGTTGTATTTGAAGAATCCTTTCTTAGTGCATAGGTACTTACAGCATAAGAAGAACTTGTTTGTAAATTTTCATGATCCTAGCCAGTAGTTTGGGTTGAATTGTGTCACATTTTCCAAATGACACATAAAACAAATAGCTTTTATTTGTTTTAATATGTATTACAAAATCGCATAACTAATGTTGTTAACTATTTAAAGTCCTTATAAAACCAGCCACCATATTGCAAAGGAACATTTTTTGTCGTCTTCCCATCACAGGCCTCTTTCCATTTTCCCTAAAGTGTTTATCTTAGGGAAAAAACTGTAGGCTGCGGCTATTGTTACAATGGTGTGGTCTCACTACGTGACAGTATGTAGATAACTATAGGCTTGTTTATACGGAACCATCGCTGGCTGCTAGTCTTACTGACGGCCAGCACTTGCTTAGTTAGCCTTGTATAAACAGTCTTTAAGCTAAGTCAGCGCTGGCAAGAATAGATCGCCGTCTAGTTTTCAAGCCAGTGACCTCCGCTGCATACACCACAACATCCACGCCAGCATTGCGGACACGTGTAGACGCACCGCGCCAGTCGGTCGGGAACAAACGCATATTCATATTCAATTATTTTTTAACATCAACATTGTGGTGTGCCACAAGAAAAAACCAGTCTGACTTGGCTTCATCTGAACAACACTTATGAATAACACGAGTGCCCTGGCTTCGTACAAACTATACATATGGCCGCGTTCCACTCAAGACTCACAATGACCACGCTCGCGACCGTCTTTATTCCCGTTCCAATTGCTTGCAAGCGTTTATAATGATAAACTCAAGTGAAACGGATTATAGAGCGCTATTTTATAGATCAAAAGTTAGACAGGTGACATAATTTTGAATGAATGAATGGAAACACTTTATTGTTCACCAAAAATTAAAACTACATGTTGAACAAAGGGTGGTCTTATCGCTTAAAGCGATATCTTCCAGGCAATCCCCAATAATTTTAGATGCTAATATGTCTTAACTTGTTAACTTTTTGCAGTTATCATACTTTGTACTAAGTGAGACCCCGCCCTAATAATATGATGATAAAATGGATCCCAGCAGGTTCAAAGTGCTAGAAAAATATTTGTATTTAAATTTACCCTAAAACCTCCTTATAAGAAGGCTATGGTTATGAATCATAGAAGAAATAATATCTGTAATCAAGTATTAAATTAGCATTATATTTTCGGCGCATTTGAATCATTTATGTCAACATGGATACGTTAAATATTAGAGTACTTATGGAATACGAGTATCGTCGTAGCACCGACGCAGCAAAAGTGGCAAGCAACATCAACGACGTATATGGAACGAGCGCATCACCTGTTATGAAAATCTAAAGAAATATGTTTTTACTCGGTGCATGAGTATTTTAGTGGGAACAAGACCTAGATGAGAAATACAATAAAATAAGATAATAACATTGACATTTTAAGTTTAATATTTTCACTAATTTAAATTTTGTTTTTAAAATGTTTAACAATTAATTTTTATTTTTTTGACATGTATATTTAATTAAATTTATTTTTAAACATTAGTTTCGGGTTATGTGAGTGTATTTGCACGTCATGTAAATGACAAAACATACTGGAAACTTTATATTATGTAACACCTATTCATGTACCTACGTTTTTGCAAATAAAGTGATTGAATAATTTTAAACAGCATTCTGGCCTCTTCGGATAGCGGTGCGGCCAGAATAGGTACTGTTACAGAATCCTAAATTACATGTCCTAGCTCCAGCTGTAAGTATTATAAACCACTTAAAAGAAGTATATCTACTATGAAACCTCTTAAACGGTTTTCCTTTTTGATACAAACTTACGTGCATGTCGCAAATCAAGCAAACAGTCCGAAGTATACAAATTAAGTATTTTTCAAGCCATGTCCAATAATTCGTGCTTCCTTGCATTTGACCTCGACAGGCAAACTTAGGATGAGAGGTTTTACATAAATTTAATCCAACATAAAACTCTGTGCTACAGTCGTGCTATGAAAGATTAAAACTACCTTGATAGCTTTGCGCGCCCGGTACGGCGTACCATACATAAAATAAGATATTATAATTAAAAATATCTTTAGAAATAAGTTATATTGTACTTTTTAGTTTTTGAAATGAATGTTTTTAAAGGAAGTTTTTTTATTTGTTGCTTTTTAGTGTCTAGCTATTGAGTAGGCCTAAGAAAGGTGCCGCGCGCCTTAAAAAATATAGGTCTCAAGAAATGGAAACGGGAAATAAACAAAAATAATTTCATAAAGTGAAAACTACCGGGTCAAACTATGTTAATTTTTTAGGGGACCAAATGACAACTATTCCGCATCAAACTAAAGAATCACGTAAATCGGATCATAAATCTCAGCGTAATCGGTGTACATATGGAATGGAGTGGGATTTTTTTTCATAAAACATGTTAATAAAATGAAAGCTTCTGGGCCAAAATATGTTACATTTTTAGGGGACCAAACGGCAACCATTCCGCATCGAACGAAATAATAATCACGTAAATCGGATCATAAATCTCAGAGTAATCGGTATACATACATAAAAAATACATACCGATCAAGTTGAGAATCTCCTCCTTTTGAAAGTCGATTAATAAAACGATATACTGTTGTAAGAAGACTAGAAATCATAACGCAAAGACACTTAGTCTTCACTCTTTTATATTAATATACCAATTTCATTTGAGCTTCATCAAGCTACGTACTACATGTTATATGAAATGTGGAATACCAATTTCATACGATAACAACGCAGCGACTGGAATAGTTAATTGAAAACCACTCAACAGGTATAGAATTAGAAATACCGTTGATTCAATCAATTTGAACGCTGTTTCATATACAGATATAGAAGTGCAGTGTGCACGTCAACCTACAAGTGTAATCACTGTCACGCGATGTTCCTCGCGCCATCACGAGGCTGTTTTTTGCCAGAGATGTGCTATGCAACTAGAGTTGGGTAGGACATAATTTTAAAATGAGGATCGATAAAATGTCACAGATGTGGACAACGCCTTAGAGTCTCTGACAAATACATCTTTAGATTGAAGTGTCAACAATAACCTATTTAACCCGTTAAGAGTGTGCTCTTTCCAAACTCCTGCCACATTATCGCGACCACATTAACTGAATGCTGTGTATGATGTTTTAAACCTAACCGGGATGCTATTAAGAGGTTTATTACGGAAAAGCCTGGCGTATATCCAGTTCTAAGGCTGCGTTCGTGACTGAGTTACGCCGATAATTATTTTGTTTTTTTTTTCATAACCTGCAGATAAACTCACGCAATTAAAATTCTAACGCTTCAAGACGGAACCACCACAATTTTTTTCTCGAACTGATTACGGCTAATTGGGAAGCACCACAAATTTGTGGTCAAATACAGATAATTGAAACGAACGTTAAACTGATGCTTTCTCCCTCTAACGACATAGAATTTGTATTAAAATAAAAGAGACGATATAATTCTCTTGGTTTTGGCGCGGCAATTTTGACGGCAGCTGGCAGTTTGTAGACAAAAATAATATTAAATTTGTACCCTCCAAAGTAGAAATGCTTACTAGGTTTTTTTTTTATTAACAATTCTACGGACTCGAGTTCCGTACCCTTTTTACAACTTGATTACTGTTAGAGTTTTTGAGTTCATACACGCATATTGATAATTTTTGTTATTGTGCGTGACATTTATTTTGTGGTTTGTATTTTGTGTTGTGTACCTTAAGAATAACTTCTATATTTTGTTTCTAATTTTAATACTAAACTTATACTAATGTAGAGTGTATCTGTTACATGCTGGTGTTGTGAGAGAGTGCATGTGCAGTGTGTGCCTATGTCTATACCTATATATATTATCTTAACTAGTGCCATGTATGTTGTTTTTTCTTTTTGTGCCTAGGTTATTAATTTTTAGGCTCTTTGTGTGTCTTGGTTTGTTTGGGAATTGTGCGTGTAATGCAACGCAGTGGTAGTGCGCATTGGTGTGAGTATGTGTATAAGTTTTGTTGTTGGTTGTGTGTTTGTGACTTTGTGTGGTGTTAATTAATTAATTATCGTGATATGAAACAGTTTTAGTTGATGGTGGCTTACTACGTTTTGATACCAGAGTATTTTCATGTAAATTTCAGGCTGATGTGCCTCTGAAACAGTATCGTTTTCGGGAATAAAATGTATTCCATATTCATTGCAATGAAATCAAACAGTTAAAATTATAAAAGTACCTTTGAAATGCGCCATTGTGAATAAGCCCTTAAAAAGCTGTTCTGCCAGGATAGCGGAATAAATTATATTACATTGTTCTTTAAACGCCAAACTCATGGTCTGCATTTCGGTGCATATTTATGGGGCGATGCTATTTGAAACGTCTTAAATCGGATTCAAGTTTTATTACTAGAAATTTCTAGGTCTGCAATTGGATCTAGCTATTTTTGTTCGTTCTTAAAGCTCACAAAAGAAATGAAAACTTTTCTATCGGAAGATATTACGAGTTTAATCAAATATACAGAGTAAAGGCAAGACAATGTATTTATGGTGTTTACTTGATAGCAGTTAGAAAGGTAATGTCTGTCTGTACGTCAGACAGTAGAATAAATATTTAAATATATTATTCTTATTCTGCCAGATCTTCGCATTGTATGATAACGGCGGTCGAAAAAAAATTACTATAGAAAATGCACTTTTATAGGAAAAAACAAGCTAAAGAAATTCTAAGCCGCGTGGTGATGGAAAACGTTATTAAATTAAATTATAAAAATATTTTTATAAATTATAGCCTGTGTGTTATTCTGTTATTAAGTATCTATTATTAAAGTTTCATCAAAATCCATGTAGTAGTTTTTGCGTAAAACGAGTAAAAAACATACGTCTATACATCCATATACGTATTATTACAAACTTTCGCGTTTATAATATTTATAGGATTATAGGATATATATAAGTAGGATTACCTGCTATTTGCTAGTTTCGCTAAAACTCAAAAACGGTTTGATCGATTTTGTTGAAATACTGTCTGTATTTGAATGGTTTCCGGGATGGCTAAGAATTTCGATTCACAATTTTTTTTTGTAGTCGACCCTGGATCATATAGATTAACAATTGGATCCGGTACGTGGTGCTGCGATCGGGTTCTAGACTTTTATTTTGATGTGAAACATCTATCGGCGAGGGTAAACCTGATTGCTGGCGGGGCGAGAACGGGCCGTGGCGACGCCTCGCCACGCTATATGATGGAATATATGAGGCCGTCAGGGCTAAAGCGGCCTAACCCTCAATTTATTATTTTTTTCCATCTCAATTTATTCGGAGATAAATACTGGAAATTATGTAAAACTAAGGAAATGGAAAATAACTCTTTGGGACGCTATCTATTATCAAGTGACAAAACCAAAGATAGGCCATTTTTTGCATTTTATTTTAGCACATTTTACATAATTTCCAGTATTTATCGCCGAATATAATAAATTGAGGGTTAGGCCGCTTTAGCGCTGACGGCCTCATATATACTATACGCAGTCTATAGGTATTACTATTACCGAAGTCACTGATGAAAATAATTGAATTGTCGAGATTTCAAATAAATTTAAAAATGTTGAAATTTTGTATTTAATAAAAATAAATATTAATGTAATAAACAGTCATTATTTGCTGTCCCGGCAGACGTTGTCCTGCCCTGAAGAAATACAATTTAGAACCCGATTGCAGCGCCATCTAGAGGGTCCATTGAGATGTAAGCTATCCTATCTTTTAAGTTAGATCAAACTGCACACGGTGTGCAAATTTGACTGAAATCGGTTCAGTAGTTTTGGAGTTTATTGGCAACATACATCGTGACACAAGATTTTTATATATATAAGAATTATGCCATATCTGATTCCTGTCGTAATCTAAAAACAATTTCGATGTTTCACATCTGCCAGGCGTCCAGTGACGGCTCACACATTATTTTTCAGGACAGGACAAAGCCTGCGGGGACCGCTAGTTAATAATTATCTAAACAAAAAAGTAATGACGTGACATTGAACTATACACGACTAATCCTTGTAAACAATTACTTTGATCGTTGGTAGAGCGAAAGTCGTGGCCAAAATGCATTAGTGTCGGCCAACGGGCGAAATCCGTATTAATTCCGTGTCCGACTCTGAAAGCCCCAAACTACATACAACGGGATTCATTAGTCTTAAAAGTCAATCATGTCTATAATGCTAGTTTCCATTTTGCCGTGATTAACAGTGTTTAAGCTCGATCAATTCGTATCAAATTGATCTTTATTTGCGTAGATATTGCATTATTGGATGGCTACCAGTTGAGGTATCAGTGACTAGGTTCCAGTCTCCACTAAGAGAGCAGCAGCACATTTGTAGCACCTTTGGTGGTGTTGCAAATTTCCATAGGCGATGGTAACCGCTTTCCATGTAGTGGGTCGTCTGCCTGTCTGCTGAACTCCTACAATAAAAAAAAAACTCAAAATTGAATTTAAGTACTTAAGTGGTCTGCGTCCCTTGCGTCTCGGGGCTCATGTTGAAGGACTTTGCCACCTGTATCGCCACGTGATAAGCAACGGCAGATCCCCTGAACCAGCACTGACGTGGCTGCGAGATAACTGCAAGATTCTATATTCTCCGGGTACCACCCGCGTCCGATTACAAGCCTCAGCGAAAGGCTCTCGTGCGACGACCGCGTAATGTCCTCACGAGGGACGCCAGGAGACATAGCCCCCCCCCCCCAGGACAAATTAGGCGTGTTGCTGGGAAGTTTCTTTCGCCGTTTCTTCTCGCCCAGTCATAACACGTTGCGAAACGGCAGTAAGATAGCGTAGGCCGCCGCGAACCTCCGATCCCGGTCCGCCGGGATCTTTCCCCTCGGGCCTTATATTACCCGTCGCCCGTTCTCAATTAGTTCATTGTGTCTCCCTATGGCGGGCATCATCAGATTCATCCCCCTCTCATGGCAACAGTCCAGCCGAGGTAAAACTCCCGCGGAACTCCCTCAGGCAAGTTGCCCCCGGGCTCGGGGTAAGCGCCTTCGCAAGGCGAAGGCGCTTAACCCAAAAATCCCAGTAAAGTTGTAAGGTCTTCGGACCAACAACATAAAGTCAAGTCAAATAAAAAAAATCCGGGTACCAATTCTTAATTGTGGAATAAGGGATGGCCATATAAATTAAGCACATAACCCCCTACCCGCGGAGATTGCTCGATTGCATCACCAGTTACTTTAAAACTATTTGCTAAGACAAGTTTCTTCGATAAACACTCAAAGACATCGGAGTGAACTTTAGAATTCTTTTCTGCGTTTATAATAAGAAGACGCTGTTTCATATTTAATTTAAGTGTATTTTATCGCGTCGGGGACTTATTGTAAGCTATACGCTTCTCCGTATAAATAATATCTTTCAAGTTAGTAACATAATCTTATAACATTTTACAAGATTCGTCTAGACAGATATAAACAAGCTTAAGAACACGTTAGTAAAGTTTATTAGAACTTCTCCAGTGCTTCTGAAACTTTTTTAATACAAAAGCGTAAAGATTGTTTTAGTTCTTGACTGTTCCCTTATAGGCGATATTGATCTTGACATTTGATAAATTGACATTTCATAACACGCCTACGCCATTAGTAATGGTGATATTATACACATGAACCAAGTTGAATCAATTTGGGTGAAAGGCGCAGAACAGAAAGAGCACGACGGTATTGAAAGAGATTGAATGATTCAAATTTATATTTATGTGAATCACTTTGGATTCATCGATATTGCAAAATAGAAGTGAACCGTCTAGTATCGGTTTAAAGCAATTCTTTAGTAGGTATATTAAGGTCTAATTTGTTATGTTTAAATTTATATATGTTTGATGCCATATTATCTGATATACAATGCAACTGTACTTGATTATGTGTACAAGTCGCGAAAACTTAAGAAAATATTATTAAAAGAGTATGTTATATGGCTCGTATAACTGATATAAATCAAAGGCTGGTTTTCAATTTACAATAGTATAATTACACTCCACGGATTATAATAAAGGGCAGTAAGTAGATAGGCACACGGTATCACAACACAGTCAGAGCGGGAGCACACGATGCGGTGCGGCGCCGCACAGCAAAGATTTCGCTGTATCGGCGGGCACACGATCGGTGCGGAGCTGCAACGTTGTCATGTCGCAGCGGCGCCGTGGATCGTAAAAGACGTCTATTGTTGGCCCTACTATGTGCCTGTGCGTGTGAGGCATAAACAACTGAGCAGTGTCGCCCCGACGTCGCAACGCATTCTTCCCTCCCCGCCTCGTCTCGGTGGTTGCGAATCCGGTGCGGCGCCGCAGCGCATCGTGTGCATGCCTCAGATATTTCTATGTAAAATTACGCAGTGACACCGCTCCGGTACCGCACCGCCGCCGCAACGCATCGTGTGCCCCCGCTCTGAGACGTGAGAGTCGTCGCGGCGAGAACCGGTGCGCCACACTTCCCGCGGCTCATCTCAACGATGACGCCTACATTCCGTGCTCATACATACATGCCATAGGATATTGAACTTCTAGACTTGAAAATTTTACATTAATGGATATTTAAATATATAACAACAACAAACGAACGGGGATACACTATTTTCAAGCATTTTATAGTTTTTTTTATGACTGATAATTATAATTTAGTGAGGTGTTATTAATAATGTTATAGGATTAATTGATTCGTTTAAAGAAAATAAATTACACGAGCTACAGCACGCTAACGTATCAATAACATGTGTTTTAACACCTGTGTTTATATTTTTAAATTATTTTACAGATTTAAGAGAATGTCATTTTCCTCAACTTGGAATTGTATACCAGAAAATCTATGAATTTATTCGCCTTCGTAGTCCAGCGCATTATTTAATATACACATATGCAAAACACAGTGTTTTGTGCCCTAGCTAGCACTATGTTCTTTCAAAATAAATTAATTTCAAAATGAATGAAAAGGGCAGGCGTCACATTCTAGAATTAGCACGCTTTGAGATATCAAAATTGGGGGTCTCAATTATAAGGTTTGGAAACCGCTGATTGTAACCAATAAATATTGAGGTTAACACCGGGTGCGGGGTGACACATGGTGCTTAGCTCTGCTTCCAATACTAGGGGGCAGCGAGACGGCATTCTGGGCACGAGTCACGCCAAATCCAGACCGCAGTATGGCTTTAGACAACGCTCAGGCTTCGGCGGCGGTCTTATTCTGAGTAAGTACATTTAGTGCTGGGCCAGACTGAACACGCGGGCGCGGTGCGGTCGCGGCGCGGCGTACTTAAACATATGAAACCTTATTTGAGTGTCCGTAGTGGGCGCGCGGGCGCGGCGAGCGGCGCGGGCGGTATGGCGCGTTGAGCGCGCGGGCAATTCAAGCCATAGCACATTCATATAAGTGGCCGCAGTTAAGGAATTTTTCCATTTTTTTGCCATTTTAAGGAAGAATTTTCTAATAAAGATAAGTCATCTTCATTCATATTGTATTTGACAAACACTGGACACCACACCACTAGGACAAGCCGCGCGCGTCACTACGGACAGGCGCGCCGCGCGCGTTGCCGCACCCGCGCCGCCACCGCGCCCGCCTGTTCAGTCTGGCCAAGCACTTAAGAAATCATGACGCTTGGTTAAACACTTCTTTAATTCAACCTTATTTGGTTCAGAGTGTGTAGCCATGTCAAACGTAGATCTGGAACGAAGCATTTTATCTCAATATACTTCCGTACAATAAGAAATGCCGAAGATAGTGCAGTGGTGAAAAGAGAATAGTAAAGTGAGTCCACAACTTTAAATCTAGTACCTTAAGCCCAATTCTGCTATTTCAATATATTGCCGTGCGAAGATATTCAGTGGTCCTCCAGCTTTTTGAGGTTGACTCGCGGAAAAAAAACCTATTGTTACGAAACTGAAAACGCGGGCATTCTCTCGATTTGGAGGCCAAGATCCTCTTTGGGTCGCTGAGCTGACGGATTAAGTAAGAAAGATATTCAAAGTACGATTCTATTGCGGTTGTGGCAAAATTTCGTATTCTACTAAATCCACAATATCTTCTCGATATCGTCGCGGCAGAATAATAATAGAGCAAATGGGTGATAGGTGGCTTCCGTCTCCCATGGACATCTGCAACACTAAGGAAGCCGATGCGTTGCCTACCTCGTTAAAACTTTAGGTATCTGTTCACGCCCTTTTTGAAGAGCCCCATATTGTAGCGCTCTGGGAAAACCGCGCGCGGGAGGGAGCTAATTCCCGGACACATATGGCATGAAAGAGCATCCGCTACGTACCGTGGAGGACTTCCAAGTGTCCAGGAAGTGTGGATGAACTCCCAATCGCCGGCGAGTAGTGTGCACGTACACTTTTATTATACGTGATTTTTAATGGGCCACTCGTATACAAAATACTATCTTACTTTAATATTTAATAGTAATTACAATGAAAGCAATAAAATATATCATTGTACTATTTTATTTCTTAAAACTATTGCGGTCTTTAATTAATTTCACTGTAAGAGAAAATTCATTAAAGGCTATCAGCACTCAAAGAAAGTCTTCTGAGACGTCTCAATCCTTTCCCAATAAATCCTTAAGTAGCTCCCGTTCAGTAAGTGTAACCATCTGAGAGCTAGTGTTGTCTTTTAATTAAACAAATTCTATCGATAAAAATGCACCCTTTGTATTTTAATAATTGATCTATGAGCAAACAAAATATAATAAACAACCGAGTGCGAGTGCAGTTCACACGCCGTAGAAGTCAAACTTAAGAGAATATACTCACAGATAATTCTTCTCTAACTTTCATAATATACATATAATTCCTTTAGCCTACATCCCATTCCCATCTCAACACCACATTCGAAACATTCAATCTTTTTTTTATTGCAGGAGATCAGCAGACAGGCAGACGGCCCACTTGATGGACAGCGGTTACCATCGCCTATGGACATTTGCAACACCAAAGGTGCTATGAATGCGCTACTGCTCTCTTTAGGGAGCCTGGAACCTGGCCACTAATGCCGGAACACAACACAAAGTTGTTATGGTATGGTTGGTAGACCAGGAGTGGTCGCCATCCAGTCGGGCAAATGCCCTACCACCTACCACCAATCTAAACTACGTTTTAAAATTTTCAAATTTCAATACACTATTAAACACAACTTCCATGGTTCACGCATAAAAGAATATCTCTATATGTAGATAGAGCTAAAATTCATTTTGAAATGTTTTAAGTTTTATTTAAATTGATAATTAATACTAACGGGTAAATAGAAATATGTTTTATTTCGAATTAAATAAGGTCGAATTTTATTTGTTCAAATAACTTATTAGGCTATAGCAACAAATGGGCACTTTATAACTTTATTTATTCAAAGAAGAACAAACAGTTGCAATATAATATACAATAATATTTAAATGTAAATTATGTTTTATATCATTATAAATATTATATATTATACTTCACACATTACAAATATTGTATTAACGAAATTATATACAATAATTAAAACTTTGTTCCTGCCGTAATACGAAATAATTGTAAATTATTTGTTTTCTGTGTATGTGGTGGACAATAAAGAGTTTTCTATTTTTTTTTTAAACCATCTTTAAATAAATATTAAATTGATTGAACATTAAATTAATGAGCCCTTACATTTTTATCGAAATAAATACTTAATTATCAAAATTAATACAGCCTATTATTGTAATCAAACAATTATAAGTAATACCATAGACGAACTATATTGTTGGAGCACGCACGGGGGGAGACGCGCGGAGGAGGAAGGGCCGCCCCACGACCACGGCTGGGCCACAGGCCGCGGCTGCCGTGGGATCGCCGAACACTCGCCCGCACGACGGCTAGTGCGACGGACGACCATAAATTATTGTATATACTATATATATCTTCGAATACACCAGCATCTTGTATACAGTCCGCAGTCATTTAACCACCTGAGCCATCAGTGTGTCTGCTAGACAGACCACTCTTCTACAATATACTTTGCTATTGTACTCAAATTTTCTACGTCAATAAAAGTTTATTTATATCGATATTTTTTTTATCTGAGTTGACTTCATTGGCCATCCTTAGTCAGTCTAGATTGGGGCCAATGTAAGCATCAAAGAGGTCTCACTAATAACGTTATAGAGCCTTCACCCTCTAGGTAAAGATTGACCAATCAGAGCACGCCTCGTGGGATACTGAGATAAAGTGATAAAAGCAGAAAGGACCAGTACCTATAAAAGCTTAACAAATGGATTTCTAATTGTCTCATCGTTAGTGTTTGTTTTATACAATCGAATCGAAGCCAAGTTGTACTTGATCCAATATTAGTACGACGCGTTCTCTATGCACACAAATAAAATGTTAATTCCTTTTTGTATTATACTAACTCAACTTTTTATAACAATTCTTTTACTGTTCAGGCTATACAGCTCTGGAACGCGCTTCCTTTTACAATCAGACGAGCAAAATCGCTAGCGATTTTTTTTTTTTTTATTGCGCGAGATTAGCAGACAGGCAGACGGCCCACTTGATGGACAGCGGTTACCATCGCCTATGGACATTTGCAACACCAAAGGTGCTACGAATGCGCTGCTGCTCTCTTTAGGGAGCCTGGAACCTGGTCACTAATGCCGGAACACAACTCAAGGTTGTTATGGCGACATACTCTAGACCAGGGGTGGTAGCCATCCAGTCGGGCAAATGCCCTACCACCTAGCTGTGGGTTGTTTTGTCGCCTCTTACGACAGGCCGCCAGGCCGCAGGAAATTGTATTCTTTCTCCGTTCCTGCACGATATTTAAAACTATGACCAAAAAATACAACCTGTCGTTGGAATATGATATTTAAATTCATTTATATATTTTGTAGATATGTATTTGTATGGTATGTATATTAAGTATATATCTATGTAATATATAACATTTCTTCATATATGTATGTATATTATTTATGTATTTATTATTAAAATGTAAGTAGTTCGTACTATATGTTACGTATACCACCATCGCCATTATCATCTCAATTCATTCCTGGGGTTGTCTGGAAGAGATCGCTTTTTAGCGATAAGACCGCCCTTTGTACAGAAGTAGATATAATTTTAGTCTTTAAGTTCATGTTTGTATTGGTGTACAATAAAGTGTTATCTATCTATCTAAGTACAGCATAAACAATCTTTTCACAGGTCCATACCAACTATAGTAAGCTCACAACGGATTCTGTTTTTTATTGCAGGTGTTTAGCAGACAGGCAGACGACCCACTTGATAGAAAGCTGTTACCATCGCCTATGGATATTTGTAACACCAAAAGTTATCACCACCTTTTGATTTGGGTGCATATGATAAATAGGAGTATTTCCAAGTACTTGCGATTAATATCCAAATCCTTTAATTCAATTTCTCTTGTTATACCTATTTTATAATGGTTGTAGATAAAACTTCTCTGAACTTTGTAACTTAATATTTCTTTAATCTATTATTGTATTAATTAATTATTTGTATTTTTCTCTCAATATATCTTATTTTATTTTCAAAAATGAATTAAGCGTGTTTCACCGTAAACTATATCTTCTTCTAGTGTATGTCATAATAAAAAAGCAGCTAAACCCGTTAAAACGTAATTTTAATTACATATTTATAATTATTAGTTAGAATTTACGTATAGATATAAAAAGACTACACACTCTAAGCTGCTTAATCTAGATCGTGTTTAGTTCGAGCGTCATAATTCGCGTGGAGTGCGTCAACCGAGTGGCGCACGCTGATCGAACTATTAATTGAACTAACACCCTCGACGGCGATAATTGCCACCGAGCCACCGTGTCACCGACGCGCGACGCTTACAGTCTCGATCCATTAAAAAGTTCAACAAACTATATTGGACATATTTTAATAATACTCGATAACTTCATTATTTTATTCCCTGAAGCAGGCAAGTAAGTAGACGGCCTACTTGATGACAGAAGGTTACCGTTGCATATGGCGTTTGTAACACCAGAGGCGTTTTCAACGCGTTGCCGGCCTCTATGAAATCTTAAGACTCCCTTCTAAAGCCGCGTACGAGCATCTACGAGCTGAAAGAAACCAGACAATATGGGAAGACTTGTGTCACTGGGAAAATCTAACTTTGGCTATGTTCCATTACGGACTCACAACGACCCTTTAGGGGACCAAATAGCAACTATTCCGCATCAAACTAAAGAAGAATCACGTTAATCAAATCATAAATTTCAGCGTAATTGGTTTACATATGGAACGGAATAGAAGAGATAATTTTTTCATAAAAAATGTTAATTCATTGAAAAGTACTAGGCCAAAGTATATTAAATTTTTAAGAGACCAAATGTCAACTAGTCTGCATCGAAGTACAAAACAATCACGTAAATCGGATCATAAATCTCAGAGTGATCGGTGAACATACGTAAAAAAAACCAAGAAACCAATCAAGTTGAGAACCTCCTTTTGGAAGTCGGTTAAAAATAGTTTTTATTAAGTCAGTAATTAGAGAAATGAAATTAATTGCAGCTACGGCCCGCAAGTGAGTTGGTGACTCTAAACAACCCCATATCGTAGCGCAGAGAGATAACCTAAATCGAAAGGGAAAGTTTAAACATGATTAAAATTGATGTTATCTGTTTTAAACGATGTACCAATTAAAGGCAACCAAGTCTAGAAAATTCTTGTGAATGTCCTCAAGCAACAGCCACCTACGTGTGAACTCGACAATGAATTATTAACAATTATAACTGTCCAAAGGTTTCAAAGCCAGGGGTTATAAAATGAAACACCCGGAAGATCGTTGACAATTTTAATACATTATCATTACAACTATCACCATTCAAAAAATGTAAACCATACCGCGATGCAATTCGACGGTGGCGACATCTAGTTTTATAAAAATAAAACTGGCACTAAATAAATGTAATTGGGAATTGAACATACACCCGGCCAAGGACTAGTATAGTCCTTCAAATTATATTAACTTCTAAACCAACGATAAAGCTTATACAATTTAGAAATCGTGGACTGTAAACCGATAACTGAAGTGAATTATGCATACAATTACATTTCAAGTTTTGACGCAGTAGCATTTATAACAAAATAACACTAAAAAAATAGATATAATCTCGAATAACTAGTCGACCATATGACAAGCACATAAATAAAAATTATAAAACAAAAAATAGCAATTAAAAACAATTCAAACACTTGTCTAATAAATAACCTATAAAAACATAATCTTCAACTGACACTAAACAAATCACAAAGCTTTCATAGTGACTAATTTCTTAAATATACAAAAATGATAAGCAAAAAACATAAAGTTATAAAAAATTAATATTAACAAAATACCAGAACATATTCATAAAACAAGTAAATAAAACATAGCTTTCAATAGACTATCCAGTAAGTAGGATTTATATTGGGTACTGCATTAAAGAGTTTTTATAGCGAAAAATGATTACTTTCTGTCTCTTTCTTTTTCTAACTCTATTGTTCCAACCAAGTTTTGAAGTCAAAAATGTTGTCACAAGGGGTGGTGAAACTATTTTCTCTAAGAAATTATAAAGACAGTGACTTATCAAAACTGTTTTAGGATTTGTATTTCTTAAGGAAGAATTGGATGATAACTTGACAATGCAATCCAATTCGTCCATCCGAAGATTCCAGGTCAGGCCTTGGATTCTAACACTGTGATCTAATACAATTTCCTTATACACGCTAGTTAGACTTCCTGTCGTTAAATTTTTAATACAGACATTCTCGTATTTGTTCTTAGCACTTATATCCCCAAGATCTCTTATCTCTACAGCTTGTGTTTGTGTACGCAACAAAGCATTATCGTGTACCTGAGTGTGCAGGTTTAAAATGACATTATGAGACGTTTGATCCTTAACACGGTAGTCATTTACTTGACCGGACAATACCCATCCGAAGTGAGTATTCTGCGCAATAGTCATACCTGTAGGACTTTTAACGAGCCCTACCTTTAGAATACTACAATATACCTCGGCTCCTAATAAGATATCAATCTTGTTGGGTGCATTGTATTGTGGATCGGCAAGATTAAGGTGTTGTAGTTCTGTCCATGAAGGAAGTATACATTTTTTATCTGGAAGAATAGAGGTGACTGTATTCAACACATGAGCAGATACTACCAATTTAAAGGTTGGATCACATAGTGACTGCATAATAACCTTAACCACATAATTTGTGGTCAAGCCACTTTGAATTCCACCTAAGCCTGAAATAGTACTACTAGCGACACTCTTGTTCAATTTCAACAATTGAACTGCCGCCTCAGATATAAAGGATGCCTGAGAACCTTGGTCAAGCAAAGCTCTTAATATCTGGGATTGTCCATTCTGTGACTGTACTCGAATTAAAGCAGTAGGTAACAAAGTTTGTGAGTTACCAGTCACAAAATGGTTTGTAATGCATGTGGTCTCATCCGTAAGTAAAGACGGTTCCGGGTGTTGTTCGTTATCCGTAGAGTTGGTAGCAACGGCTACGGTTAACGCGCTGGCTGGACCATGGAGAAGAGTATGGTGTTTGGCTTTACATATGCGGCATCTCGTTGGTACTCTACAAGAAACACTGGTATGATTATAACCAAGACAGTTGAAACAAAGATTTAGAGATTTGACTATCTCTCTACGACTTGGTACATTTTCTTTAGCGAAATCTTGACATGAGAATAATCTATGGTTTTCTGTGCAGTGAGGACATATTACTTCCAATTTGGTGTTGTGTAATACATTAAGATTATTACTTGGGTAAGATTTTGGAATATTAACTTTAATCTTACTCGGCTCTATAAATTCTAACGCGCGATATCGAGGCTCTAAAAACTCTTTAAATTGTGTAAACGATGGTAACTCTTCGGACAATGTATTTACGTGTAGTTCCCATTGTTTACGCGTTTGGGCATCTAATTTTAAACTAACGATGTAAACAATAATCAAATCGCCATAATCTTTGACACCCAAATTAGACAATTCTTGAATACAATCGGAGGTGGTATCTAAAAGCTCTTTGAGAGAATGAGAAGATTCACAATTCATGGTACGTTGACTAAACAAACGTTTAAGAGTACAATTTAACATATATCGTTTGTTGTCGTATCGCTTTTGCAACAATTCCCAACATTTATTATAATTAGCCCGAGTAGTTGGGACATGTCGAAGTAATTGTTCAGCTTCTCCCTTCAGCTGTGTCTTCAAGTAGTGCAAGCGTTGAACGTCATCCAGAGCAGCGTTATTGTGTACTAAGGAGACGAATAAATCCTTGAAAGTCGACCATTCTGTGTATCCTCCCGAAAAGATGGGTATAGATATCCTAGGTAATCTCGCGACTAATTCCGTGTGGACTTTTAAACAACTAGAATCTGTACTAGATGATGTAGCAGGTTTCATGGACTGTAAGGTAGCTTTCAATTCTCCTTTATAAAGCAAATAATTTTCATAGCCATTTTCGAATGTTTCACTTTTTCTATAATTCTCTAAACATTCTGTTTTGTAGGTACTAATAATACTTTCATGTCTTTTAGAAAATCTGGCTATTAATTCTTCTAAGCCTTCTAATCTCGCAGTGACGTAAGACTCCGTAAGTCTATCTTTTGGCGATTTTTTAAAATTATATCTCCCTTTATCTATTTGATTTTTCAAGTCATCCATTACTCTTAAATCTGCTTCCATTTTTGACATTTAATACCAAATACCAACTAATAGCTCCTCTAAGTTTGAATTAATTCAAATTTTCAAAGTTACAATCAATCCAAGTCCAAGTCGATCAAATTGTGTAAGGTCCAGTTCAAACAATTGCTTTTTCTAAGTAAAATCAATTTAAAATTTTCAAAGTTCAAATTTATTTGGACTTTTCTAAGTCCCAAGTGATGCTATTTTTTCTAAGTCCAATTGATGGTGAATATTTTCTAAGTGTTTTTAGCACATGTTCTAAAATTGGGCATAGGTTCCCCGTCTCGTCGTTTTTTCACGAATTATTCTAAGTCCTAATCTACACTTTAAAATTTCACAAGTCTATTTCTTCACTAAAAATCAGAGTACTCACAGTTTATGTCCAGTATATTACCGATTGGGTTCCTTTAATGTCCGCTAGATGGTGCTGCTGTCACATCACTTAGAATACATCACTGCACAACACTTATTATTTCACTGCTATAGTACCAACTTTTTGTATCAAAAAGCGATCCGACTCTGAGGGACCCTGTCCAAAGGTTTCAAAGCCAGGGGTTATAAAATGAAACACCCGGAAGATCGTTGACAATTTTAATACATTATCATTACAACTATCACCATACAAAAAATGTAAACCATACCGCGATGCAATTCGACGGTGGCGACATCTAGTTTTATAAAAATAAAACTGGCACTAAATAAATGTAATTGGGAATTGAACAATAACAATGCCTACAAAATTGTAATTAATTCAAATCTATGGAATATATTCGGCATTCACGTGGAAATGTTTAAAACACAGAAGTAACCCGCTCCCCAGTTACTAAAAGCATCTACTTGCTAACACTTCGAGTGATGGGCAAAGAATATCCGAAAAATTAATATCGTAATTTTTTTTGTTGATTAGTGGTTAGATAACAGTTAATAACTTGTTATGGTAGACCGATGATATTGTAGTTAAGGATTAACGTGAAAAATACCTATTAATCGCAGCTGTGTTAGAATTAAGGCCTAGATCATACTTTGAACGAGAAAATTTTTCAGATAAACTGACAGAAACAAATTCTAAAAACGATCATTTATGATTAGGCACCGTCGTACGTTTAGCAGTTTTTAATCAGATATTTTTTAAATCATAGATAGAGACTAAATTTTTTAATATTGGTACCTATACATTGTTTCAGTAAAATCAGTACCTATGGTAGACCTTTTTATCGGATCAATAAATGCATTTAACCTGAGTTACCATCTTTGTAAATTGATTTTTTAAACAAATATCCTGTTATATTCGGCATTCGCCTTCCCACTACATTTCTCACGACTAACTTCACTTTGCACTATGCATATATGGAGGTAAAATAACTCATTATTCTTGTTTTAATAAACATCTTTAAATTTTTTTCTTAATTTTTTTATTACATCTTCTTACATCAGCCATTCGTCACATTATATCTAGCAACATAACTCGAATCTTCATTTCCGTATGACCGTCTTGGATTTTCATTATCTCCTGTATTGTTTATCTTTTCTTTCGTTGATCATCTATTAATCTCCCACACATTACACGCCGTTCGGATACATACTTAACTAACTTATACAACGTGTTTCAGACCTTACGACAATAAATCAGACCACGTTTTCGTCATGACGTACTCTACCCAAATACAAAAACGAATCAAGGTAGCTTCTTTGGTTTAGCCACAGGACCTCATTTTGCATTTCAGAATTTTACAACAACATGTATCTGTTATTGTGACTAAATCGGTAGGTTAGTGACCAAATGTATCATGTTGCCAGCTCGTCTCTTCATCATTAAACGCGGAAGATGTTCATTCTTACCAAGGTCAGTGAACCAATATTTACAAGATGTTCTGTTTTTATTGTCTTTTTATCGTAATAAATTTGTTCGAAAATTGCTTTTTTTAAATTTTGACATTACGGTTGATTTGATAATACCAAAAACTTTGTATGCAGTAAGACTGCTAAAACTATGATTTATTGTCATTTGAAATGAAACACGTTGTATAAATCACTCATACGTTCAGAAACATTTATAATCCTATACGTATATCGTGAATAATAAAACATGTTCATAAAAAAATATCTAGAAATAACACAACTGACGCCGCGTAAAAAGCCCCATTAACCCGCTTATCGGATGCTCACTTGCCTTTTATGACCATTTTAAATAATTCGATGAACAATTATACGAATTTCACGCAACACCTATTTCGATATAACATTCATTGAACTGAATCATTCGCTAACTTTAATATAGCAAGCGTAACGAACTTTCAACACGTCATATCGTGTTCTATATACGAAAAAGTCCGCAGTAAATATCCGCAGCACGAATCCCGTGCAGCCGTATTAATTGAGTTTGCAATTTCGCCGAATTTACGCACGAACTAACACAATATTTCATTTGTTTAGAAATTTTGTTATAGTTGGTTAAATGTCTAGCGCTTAATCGCATTTAGGTAAAAGAAAATAATATAAATAGCAGTTTTGTTATAAGGGAATAACTTTTTAATAATATGTGTATTGTTCATATTATTTTGTAGCACAGACTTTAATTAGCTTTATAATAATTACATATTTTCGTATAAATTTATTTTCTGTTACATTCAATATAAACATTTCAACAATATATTCTTATAAGACATTCGATTTATATAGCATTGTTTAATAAATTTGTAGATCGGAAGACAATATTTTTTGGCGAACTCATTTTTTTGATACAGGTAAGATAATGAATGAATGAAAACACTTTATTGTTCACCAAAATTAAAATTACGCTCTTAAAAACTAGATACATTAAATGCTGAATAAAGGGCGGCCTTATCGCTTAAAGCGATCTCTTCCAGGCAACCCCTTAAACTAAGGAAAATAATTACAACATGTCAGTGGCGGTGTAGACAATACAAAATATAAAATATTTAAATAAATACTTTTAATAATGTTATTATTAAAAGTATTTATTTATTTTATTTTATTTATTTTATTTGGGGGGTTAACAGCTGAAATCTTACAAACTAAAGTTTAACAAAGTACCATTACAAAGATAGCTTAAGATCAGCTATTTATAAACCTCCACAGATGGCAGAGAAATACAAAAAATAATTATACATTAATTTTTGAAAAAGATAATAATACGAAAATGTTGTGACCAGAAAACTAATTATTATCAAAATAGGCTTTGATTAAACTCGCATTTACGGATGCTAGATTATCCACAAAAAAGTCAATGTCGACATAATTCGACTTGCTAAGTTTGTTGAATTCATTAACTGATCTGACAAAAAATGAGTGGCGTCTGAAGGCTGTACGAGTCAAGGGTGAATGAAGCACTTTTCTAGGGCGTACAAGACTAGGGGGAACATACAAATGAAGCTTCTCGATGAGTTTATTATTTAACGCTGTTATTACTTACCTGAAGGTAAATAGTAAATTGTTTGGGTTGATTCTGGTTTGATGGAGGCTGGAATTGAAAATTAGCGCTGCGTTAGCTTTTGACACAACATAACGCTGAATTTTCAGCCTCTTTGTCGTGAATTGTATGTACGTACATTTCTTAAACTGTATCTGTTCATTTATTTGCGACAAAAAGTATTTTTGTTTCTTCTTTTTTTCAGACTAACTTCTGGTTTTTTTTATAAATAAGGGTTAGTGGATATAGCCTTCGTCAAGTATTAGTGTTGTAGTATTCAAATAATCATCAAACAAATAGGCAGGAGGCGAAAGGTGAATGTTTCAACCTCCAATCCAGCCTCATTTTAATTGCATCCCAAGCGTTGTTTGAAACACAGGCTGTTTGCTTGTGTAGGTTAAGCCTTTACCAGCCTACCTTACTGTAGAGGCTCCAAGTTCGGATTCCTGTCACGCTAAATTTCCTATATTTACTATGGTCTAGGTGTCTAGGATCGGCCCCAAAGTACTCCGTTTATATATTACCCATAACACAAGCGTACGTTGCTTAACTTGGTGATATACAATGAATGTATTTGGCTGTCGATTATTATACGTAAATTCCCAAAAGTGAAAAGGATTACAATGCGAGTTGTCTCATTTAATATCTGTTATGTTATATTGGCTGTCAAGTCCTCAAATGTAGATGTATTTGTCACTTTAAATTTGTAATATGACGCTATAGTAAAGATTATTTCGTTATTAAAAATTAATAACATTAAACATGAAAGGACTCCACTTTTATTTTGGATTAATAACTTATATCCGAAAATATCCGCTCGACTAATCCCTATTACCCTTAGTAATTAAGTTTGAGCCACCGACGAATTTGCGTTTCAAGTTACTCAGGCTTGTGGCAAGTTCATTGTTTGCGGATTTGGTTATAATTCACAATCGAATTATGCGTGCGACGGGTTAAAGGCTTACTTTAATTTAATGTTGCTATTGTTTTGACTCCTTTTACTGTAATACTTAGGCTAGTATTCCATATAAGTTAAGCATTTCCATTTGAGTCAGGTTCCTGGAAGAAAACGCCTTGTGATATGGCCACCTTATGTTGTACCAAGAAAATATTGTATCTATTTTTTTGTCTTATTTTATGAAATACTAACGCCGCGGCAGACGTTGTACTGCACTGAAAAAATAAAAATCTAGGACCCGATCCCAAAGCCACCTACCGGTTGTGGATTTGAACCATCCGGAAACCCAATCAACACACAAAAACAAAATCACCACAACCGGTCCAGGTGATTAGGACGATTCTAGAGCCCAATCTCAGCGCCACCTACCGATTCCAACGGAATAAAAAGCATCATAGATCCGTCTCCCGGTTCTAAGCTACCTCTCTACTAATTTTCACCCAAATCGTTATAGCCATTTTTGAGTTATAAAAATTGTAACTAACACAACTTTCTTATACAGCGTGTTTCAGACCTTACGACAATAAATCAGACCACATTTGCTTAATGACGTACTCTGCCCAAATACTAAAACGAATCAAGGTAGCTTCTTTGGTTTAGCCACAGGACCTCATTTTTCATTTCAGAATATTACAACAGCATGTATCAGTTATTGTGTTTAAATCGGTAGGTTAGTGACCAATGTATCATGTTGCGAGCTCGTCTCTTCATCATTAAACGCGGAAGTTGTTCATTCTTACGCTCTCGCTCGCGAATCAATATTTACAAGATTTTCTGTTTTTATTCCCTTTTTATCGTAATTAATATGTTCGGAAATTGCTTTTTTTAAATTTTGACTTTACGGTTGATTTAATAGTACCAAAAAATTTGTATGGAGTACGACCGCTAAAATTATGATTTATTGTCATTTGAAATGAAACACGCTGTGTATATATATACATATATATATATATATATATATACGGACCAATGAGTCGTCATAATATCATCATACAATATTGAATGAAATGGAAATCGAGGAATACCTCCCAAAACAATAGAATAAATTATTGTATCGACCCGCGAGCAAGATACGTCATTTTCCGCCGCAGGAAATTGTATTCTTTGTACGTTCCCGCACGGATAAAAACGTCTTCTCATCATCGTCACTCTCATCATGTAAAACTGTCTTAATAGAGAATGTAAAGCAGAAATCGTTTTTTATATTATGCATAAAAAATACATTAAATCAATGAGAGACATTACACACACTACCATGTATTTGACACACACACGCATATATGTTCTTGTGTTTATTGTTAAAGTCAAATTGACAGTGTAGCCTTGGCGAAGTCTGTGATTATAGAACATATAGTCTTTGACATTATTATGGTCGCATTTCGACCACGGGTGACCCTAGTATTCATAAATGTAAAATATAGATTACTGTTTGCCAAAAACATGATTAAATTTAAAATATTTTAATTAGCTGATTAAGAAGTTAAAACGAAGGTATTCCATAATTTTTCGCCTTTGGGTTTGAACCTTTTTGTTTAAGGATTTAGAATCTAGCCAAGTATGCTCAAACATTTAAAATTTTCACATATATCTTGCTTATATATGTTCGAACAATTTCACGATGGCGTTGCTGGCATAATCTTGCAACGCTTTTTACCTATACAAATGTATGTATGCGCATAACTTGGAAAGGGTTGTATCGAATTTGATGATTTTTCGTTTGTTTTGATTTTATTTTTCTCAAGGCAGGACAACATCTGCCTCGACCTCTAGTATTTTATCAAGAGAAAATGGCAAAACCTAAAAGCTTGATAACTTCGAAGATATTCCACAAAACAAATTACCTAATAAATGGAAAGCAGAACATTTTCTTCAAAAACTTATCCTCCTTGTTAAAAGATCCTTAAAAGGTACACTTCGATTTGGTACAATAAAGCAGGTGTGTTTATGTTTTCAAAATCGGTCGATCGATCAGAACAAGAATAATTTCTTTTTCGAAAATGTAATGATACCACTTGTTCGTCAAAATCGGCCTTGAAACTCCTTTGAGTATTTTCTACTATTTAACTTAGTTTAGGGATTTAGCCCTGAAGGCCCATATTTGCGATTAACGCAACTTCTTCATTTCATGAAACCCTCATTACATCATAACATTATATTATTAGAAATTACACATGTCACACGCCTTACATAAGTGTAACATAAATAACACAAAATTCTATATAAAATCCAAATACATAAATAGCTGTGAAATCATATAATATACATACTGAAATGAAAGCAGACTTGAAATTTAATATATTATGGTGGGAAATAAATTCACCTTTTGATTTGGGGGTTGTTGTGGACTGTATAGGTTCAACATCGGGAGCAGAAGGAACTCACCGTATACTGCTGCTCTTGGTTCAGTTCTTCAGCCCCAGCAATAGATCCGACGAGTCTTTAATTTACGTGTATATTTAAATTTATATTGTCACTTTGCGAGACGTGCGCACAGTCTTGATTATAAGAGCGGTGTTTTGTAACGGCAGCGGAAATATAAACATGTGGTGCGAACGACGTACTGAGACGGAAGGGGAGGTTGCGGAACTTGTCTTGCGTTTTTAATATAATTTTTCAAAGATGGTGGAATATTCACTTTGATGCAGCGAGAATAGGACAGGCGGGAAGGTTTTGTGGAGTGGAAGGAATAAAAAATTAAAAAATCGATAATTAATTGTCATATTATCCAAACAGCCCACTTAAAACAAATCACTTAAAAAAATATAAATAGAAATCAGTTCTAAGCATAGAAGAACCAATTGCACTTTGAATTCGGAACGCATCCGTATCAAATGATCCAAAAGAGACTGCTTAAATAAAACAAACTGTTTTTCGAATATTTGCCAAGAATCGGATGCGAGTGTTGTATTTTATTCTTCGTGCCTCGTTTATCTGATTGACAGTACTTGCTGTATAACCTATTTTTTAGTTACCAATATAAATTCACGCAACATTCCTCTTTTAGTTATTTTTATATTATTTTTGAAAAATAAATATATTTACAATTGGAATGATTACTCTAATTAGATCTGATTTAAGACACACGCACGAGATGCGTATTTTGGAAAAAAATGCTGCAATGGATATGAAGAGTCACACGCAAAATTACTGGACGTCATGACTCCATCAAACCCCGGTATAAAAGGTAGACTTTTTTTATTTATTTTTTTATTGCAGGGGTTCAGCAGACAGGCGGACGGCCCACTTGATGGAAAGCGGTTACCATCGTCTATGGACATTTGCAACACCAAAAGTGCTATAAACGCGCTGCTGCTCTCTTAAGGGAGACTGGAACCTGGTCACTAATGCCGGAACACAACTCAAGGTTGTTATGGCGACATACTCTAGACCAAGGGTGGTAGCCATCCAGCCGAGCAAATACTCTACCACCTGGCAAAATACTTTAGTGATATTTTTGTCTATATAAGTACTTTGTATAAGAGAGAATAAGAGACTCATCATCTAGCACGGGTGTATCATTAAGTCTGTATTTAAAAAAACGTGTGCGTCTCGGGACGCCCGACAGAAGTGATAACTTGAATGAGAGAAAGGGAAGCCAGACAGACCGGCACCGTAACGCGTTACGTAACGAAGCGGTTTACCCTCCCATAAGAAGGTATCACTTCAAAAATACATTGCAATCGAATATGTAATTTAAAGTGTCACTACGACACGCGAGAAATTGTATAGAAAGATAAAATGTAGTCTTATCAACGAAATTAAACAAGAGACAGCTATGTTAGCTCTTAATCGTCTATCGTCGAACCATATGAACGAACCATACCACCATGTACCATACTCAACCTGAGTATAACATTGACGGCCTCTGTGGTTGAGTGGGCTTTTGCCGGCTAACCTCACAGCAACGCAAAGGCTCCGGGTTTGATTCCCGGTATAGTAAATTTCGGAAACGTGTTTTCTTCGTTATTTACCATGGTATGAGTGTCTGGGATCGGTCCCACTGTTCCATTGTATATTATCCATAACACAAGCGTAACTTGCTTAATTTGGGGATATACAATGTGTGTTTGTCTGCCGATTATAAAAAATAATTGGGTAGTCATAGACATAATCCGTGCAGGAACGGAGAAAGAATACAATTTCCTGCGGCCCGGCGGCCTGTCGTAAGCGGCGACAAAACAACCCACAGCCAAGTGGTAGGGCATTTGCCCGACTGGATGGCTACCACCCCTGGTCTAGAGTATGTCGCCATAACAACCATGTGTTGTGTTCCGGCATTAGTGACCAGGTTCCAGGCCCCTAAAGAGAGCAGCAGCGCATTCGTAGCACCTTTGGTGTTGCAAATGTCCATAGGCGATGGTAACCGCTGTCCATCAAGTGGGCCGTCTGCCTGTCTGCTGATCTCCTGCAATAAAAATAAAAAAAACATAATACTCGACTAGGGATTTTGACACGAAATATTTTATAAACTACAATACATTTAGCATACTACTTACTCTTTTTGTATCATAAAATGACCCATCTTCATCTTCGTGATGGATGGATGGATTGGATGGCACCAAGAATTTATAATAAGTTATTATGAAATATAATGCAAGAAAATAATATTAATATGTTCAAACAAAAATTATTTGAGTGGTTTGTCAAAAAAAACCTATTATAGCTTCCAAGAATATTTAAACGAGAGATAATTATTAAGATATTGTGTTATGTTAAATAAAATAAAAGACTTGAATATTAGAGAGAGATAGGTTAAATGATTTTATATTGCGATGCTATGAAAGGCCAACTAAGTAATAAGTTCTGATATATTTAATAAGACCTATGTAGCATTTATGCAACATTTAGTTCGCAATAAAAATGATTTTATTTGATTCGTTTTTATTAATGCAAGTAGATACTAAGGTTTGCGAAAATCTGATCTTATTCAAAACCTTTTCTTTAGATCATATTCGTGTAGACTTCTAAGCAAAACATGAATGTGTAAAAAATATTGAAACTCATATGCACATTTGACACTTTTATTTGTTGTATAGGTACTTAATTATCATTTATATTAAATCCAAGCATGTTCAATGTGCACCTTAATATCGACGTAGAATTATTAACTGGGTGACAAGCGGATTACTTATTGCGACTGCATACTATGATAAAGCCTTGAAACGTTTGCCGCTTTGAGCTTAGGAGATTATGCTATTCACAGTACTTAGTCTACTAAAGTGCACATTCATATTGGAGCAATTGATTATAAGCCTAAACCAATTAAGAAGATACATTTAATCCGAAACTGATATTAGATCAATAAAATATCATTTCTTTCTCCTTAATGAGAAATTTCAAGATGTCTATTAGAGATTTCATTGTTTATCTCTATAGTATATATAACTAGCTGTCCCGACAGACGTTGTCCTGACCTGAAGAAATAAAATTTAGAATCCGATTGCAGCGCCATCTACAGTAATTGTCTATTTTGTTATGCAATAAAGCTATCTCTCTCTCGCTCTCTAAACCAATATAGAACTATACATAAGTGTCAAAATAAAATGGAACTTCATACGATGTCTTAGAATTGCCAGTATCTTTAGACACCTGTCAATTACACTAAGCAATTTAGCTAAAGCGGTCGTTATAAAATGCCAGAAATTCTATAAAATTTAAATTAAGAACATTTAGTTTTAGTTCTTCGAATGAAAAGAATAAATTCAAACACAGCACAACAGCCAGTGCCTGCTCAGTGCAGTGAGTGCAACGTAAAACTCAAGGAGCGTTGATCGCGAGCACAGTAAATTGTCTTTGCATCTTGAGTTCTTGAGACGAGATGACAGTTGGTAAAGTTGTAAAATTTTAATCATTCCACATTTGAAACGATTCGAATTTTATAACCAGCCAGTTTATATTGTTCCAAAAATAAATTCAAACTAAACACGCTCTGTTGTCTTCTAATTTATGGCTTGGAAATTGAGTAGCATTTGTAGTATAATTCACCATAATGACACGAAAATAAACTTGAAAGTAAAGTCTATACAACCTCTTCTGATGCATTACGTCTTCATATAGCTCAGCCAAATAGGCAGGTCTTCGACCGACGCCAATCACATTTCTTACAAATACACATAAATAATTAGTGCTCAAAAGCTATCAATATCGTAAAACTAGTAACACTGTGTAGAACAACGCAAAGTCCCCGTTTTAGTTCTCGCCAAAAATTCATGGTATTTTATTTAATTATGGCATGGCAATCGAATTTGAATGATAAGCAATTTATATTGTATAATATACTTTTAAGGTAATACTAATCTGTCTACTATTATATATATATATATATATATATATATATATATATATATATATATATATATATATATATATATATATATATATATATATATATATATATATATTGAATTCCTTAAACACTTTGTTCAATGTTTCAACAATCACCAAAATCGCCAGGTGATTAGAAGGATTCTAAAACCCAATCTCAGCGCTACGTACCAGTTCCAAGGGAATGAAGTATCCTATATCCGTCTCCTAGTTCTAATATATCTCCCTACAAATTTTCAGCCGAATCGGTATAGCCGTTCTTGAGTATAAATAGTGTAACTAGCACGACTTTCTTGTATATATAGATGTACGTGACACCTGTACAAATAGTGATGATGATGATAGAATGTGGTGATAAATGATTATAACTCGGATGGGTATAAATAAGTAAAATAAGTTTTATTTTATACTATATAAAGCTGAACAGTTTGTTTGTTTAAACGCGCTAATCTAAGAAACTACTAGTGCGATTTGAAAAATTATTTTTGTATTAGATGGCCCATTTATTGAGGAAGGCTATAAGCTATATGTCATCACGCTAAAGCCAATAGAAGAGGAGCAGCAATGAAAAATGTTTCAAAATCTGCTTTGAAAACAAATTCCACGCGAACGGGATCGCGGGCACAGCTAGTATTAAATAAAATTATTTAAATTTTTTAGAGTAATAAAAACAAAACGAATAAAAAAAAACAAAAAAAGAAATCGGCCCCAGTGTGAACTTTTAACGTTGTTTTATTTGCACCAAAGAAGATTGTTTCGCATCACGAACAACGTTTTTTCTTAGGGCGTGTGAAAATTGCTTTATTTTGTCCCGAACATAATGAGGATACGAAGAAAATCATGGCAAATGAGGACTTCCGCTCTTCGAGTTATACCAATGTATAAAACACACCCGAAAAACATCATGTTACACAAAAATCAACCGTGAAATTAAATCATTAAGAACTAAGATACACGGCGCGGTTACAGAATTAATTTGCAAGGGTGTATGTTAGAATTTGGTCTGATTTTTCTGTTACTTCGGAAATTCCACTTGTACTAGTAATTTATGCTTAAAGCTGCGTACACATTGTTTTCTTTTTTGCGTTCTTAGTACTTTTTTTAAATTTCTTAGTTTAAATTAATTAGAGATATTATTTCGGATTTGGGTCTTTTCTGGGTGACATGGTCACTAAGCGGCACAGCCCTTTCAAATATTTTTTTTATACATACATACATAACTTCACGCCAGGTCCCTTGCGGGGTAGGCACGAACAACAGAGCGCCATTTAGGCTTATTCTTACACACCTCACTTGCTTCTTTGACATTCATAGTTCTTGTCATGCACGCTCGCCTGTTCTTAAGGCTCCTGACATCACCTTCTGCTAGTACACGATCAAAGATCATTAATTTTTTTTAAAATTATAATATATAATAAAAAAATTAATTAATTACAGATATTATTAGAAATGTCATTTAGTATTTGGTATTTTATTTATAATTTTGGCTTTTGACATTTAACTTATTTTGTTTTCTTGACATTGTTTTATTTCTGTTTTTTTTTAATATTACGAATCAATTAATTTTATAATATTAGAATTGTTGTGATTTTTTGTTTTAATTAATTAAAATTGCCGCTAAGTGGCAAAGCCTTTCTAAATATTTTCTTAATGACGAATCACGCCTTGTTTTGACGTCTTAGATGTATTCGATATAGATGTGGAACAATCCAATCTAATTCTGCTATAATTAGTTAGTACAGAAAACGAAGGCTACAAGCTAATGATGAAGAAGAATATCGTGAAGAAAAACACACAAAACTTTGAGATAGATTGGATATACTTCGACTATCGTAATTAGAAGACTTTGTTAACCATATTTGGCTTATCTAAAATCAAATCTGAGTTATCTACATTACTAGTAACAAACTAAGCAGGCTAACGCTAAAAATCTTAGCACTTAGCACTAAATGATTTACAAACTCAGAACGGAGAGTGGACGTCGTCTGACTAGTGTTAATATAAAAATCATTCATAATATAAAGAGCTTGATAACCACTCATATAACTTAACTGTAAACAGGTTAAAACTCAGCAAATACTGGTTGCTAAAAAGAAGAACTGGTCTGGTCTACCATTAGAGCCTTGACATAATATCACGCTTAAAGAAAAACTAAATATTTTACACATTATATCCGTGGAGAAACGGTAAAAGGATACTATTTCCTGTGGCTGGGCAGCTTATCGTAAGAGGCAACAAAATAACTTACAAACTAGAGTATGCCGCCATAACAACCTTGAGTTGTGTTCCGGTCTTAGTAGTCTGGTTCCAGTCTCCTTTAAGCACATTTGTAGCACCTTTGCCGTTGCAAATGTCCATAGGCGATGGTAACCGCCTTACAACATATGGGCCGTCTGCCTGTCTTCTGAACTCGTACAATAAATTTAAAAATGAATTTAACTGAGATAAAATGCAACAAACTATATATTCTAACTGATAGCCTACTAAACCAGGGAGCCGCCAAACTATAATACAGTATGTATTTAGTTCCTGCAACGTTATCCAATTGAAGTTGATGTCGGTCGGATTTGTTTGAATACCGTTTTCTGCAAAAGCTTCTAAAAAAGACATCACACACAAAGCGGTAAAGAAAAAAAATTAAAAGTTATAGTATTTTTCATTGAGACAATGTGTACGCGTCGTTATAATACCAGCATGTTTATTTCGATGTTTCTTTGGCTAGATTGCTTCAGCTGTATTGTTTCATGTCATCGTTATGAATGGATGTCGTTTGTTTATGTGATTGCGTCCTTAAGTGGAGTTCTAGTTAACATCGGAATTATTTACACAGAGTAATAATAATAAATTCGTAAACACAAACCAATTTCACTCCTAAGCAATTTTGATGTCTTGGTACTCCGTGACTAAATTTTTTTTTATTGCAGGAGTTCAGCAGATAGGCCCTCTTGATGGAAAGCGGTTACCATCTCCTATGGACATTTGCAACACCTAAGGTGCTACAAATGCGCTGCTGCTCTCTTAAGGGAGACTGGAAACTGGTCACTAATTCCGGAACATAACTCAAGGTTGTTATGGCAATATACCTTAGACCAGGGGTTGTAGCCATCCAGTCGGGCAAATTGCCCTACCACCTGGCTGTGGGTTGCTAAGAATCTCTTCCAAACAACCCGTGGCAGGAATAAATCAGTTCATATTTGTCAAAGGTGGTATACATGAATATTTTAGGTTATACAGTTACTTAAATTATACTATATTCATATAATTTTCCGGAATAAAATTATTTTCTTTCTTCCATCTCCTCTAGCTGGGCAGCATTTCATCCACTACGCTGGGTAGCGAGAGGAAATCCGCAAACACCCTCAATTAGCTTTAAGGAACAGTATTATAGCAAATGGTTATTACTATTATATTCACAGATCCCTTAATTGCAGTCATCTATACTTGCATAGAGTAATTCTATGACAGTAATTAAACCGGAGAAGCCATTGCATTCAGTTTGTATGGGGCAATATGAGCCGTGCTTTAGCACTAATTTCCAATTAATCCCGCTCACAGTAGGCTGATGATTCATTTACAGACTATAGACTACACTATTCTGTAATTAACTCTATAACTAGTTAATTAGAGCATAACAGTGTTATTTCCTACTATAACGTCATAGACGGATCCATTTCTGTCTTTCAATTATTTGTCAACAAAAAATCTGATTTATAGAAAAGAGATTTGATAAAATACAAATACAAAATATCCTTATTAAGCCTTAAGAAAAACCAAGGACAAAAATGAATTAATGTTGAATAAAACACATTTTGGAGGCTAAAAACACTATACAATATTAATTGACTGACTCTCAAACTAGGTATAATTTACCTGTAATATGAGTCAATCAGAGGTTCCGCACGCCAATTGCCAGTGTTAAAATTTTAGATCACCATGTAATGTGTATGTTGGTCATGTACATATAATGGTGTGTGTGTGTGTGTGCGTGCGCGTGCGTGCGTGCGTGCGTGCGTGCGTGCGTGCGTGCGTGCGTGCGTGCGTGCGTGCGTGCGTGCGTGCGTGCGTGCGTGCGTGCGTGCGTGCGTGCGTGCGTGCGTGCGTGCGTGCGTGCGTGCGTGCGTGCGTGCGTGCGTGCGTGCGTGCGTGCGTGCGTGCGTGCGTGCGTGCGTGCGTGCGTGCGTGCGTGCGTGCGTGCGTGTGTGTGTGTGTGTGTGTGTGTGTGTGTGTGTGTGTGTGTGTGAAGAAGGAGATAAGAAGGAAGAAAGTAGGATAACAGTTTTAAGTTTATTATGTTACTTAACGAGTACTTCAGTAGCATCATTGTTAAGCGAGAGTAAATAATTATAGACCTTGTTCTTTTCTTCATATTTCGTGAGTGGATAAATTTCAAAATCTTTATTGATTGAACGATCTTAATTGTTAAAAAAAGGTTTCATAAGTGACTTTTTACTGTTTTTTGTTTCTTTATATTATTGTAAAAAGTGTAATTACGTCATCAGTCAACCACAGTCCACTGCTGGACGTAGGCCTCCCCAAGTCGGCGCCACTCATCCCTATCCTCTGACTTCATCCAGCGCCTACCGGTGACCTTGTGCAGGTCGTCCACTGGTCGAAATAAAGTGTTTAAATTTGTGTTTCTATCAATTACGTATACACAACAATATTTATAATTTTATCACAAATATGTCCTTATAAATTCTCCATAATCTCAGAAACACCATCAAATAATTTATAAGCAGTTGAAAAAATCACACATGAGAACTTTTTTAACAATTAAATTCTTTTTTAAATTTGACATTACCTCATTTCTATCAAAATAGAAAGACAGAATGAACCGTCTATTTTCTTTTTTTTAATAAGATTTAAATTTTCGAACGATACCACATAACACGTTTTTAGGGAGGTCTTTAAAATACCAGGTTTTCGTCACGTACCTAGTCAATATCTCTCGCTTTTTCGAGATATTCAAATATGACGCGCAGCGTTTAGCGTTATTTAAAGTTAATGAACCAAATTAGAATTTAATAACTTTCTGTTTGCGAATTTATTTTAACAAAAACAAAACCGTCTTGTAACTGAAAAGCAAAAAATAATTATTTAACCAACTCTTCTACAACATCTTGAAGTTGGTGCCTGAAACTGGTCTCAATTGACGGAGAAATTGTGTGACATGCATATGCTTGCATAAGCTTTTTTTCGAAGAATGTAGCTGCTCGGCGCTCTTTAATTATGGTTACTCTCGATTTCCCTGGGATCCGCTCATCAGGTCCTGACTTGATGACCATGCGACCACCACGGGAGTATTCACTTACGAAAAAAGAAAAAAACTTGAGATATTTTATCCGTGCAGGTACGGAGAAAGAATACAATTTCGTGCGGTCAGGCAGCCTGTCGTAAGCAACAAAACAAGCAACAGCCTGGTGGTAGGCTATTTGCTCGACTGGATGGCGACCACCGATCTAGAGTATGTTGCCATAACAACCTTGAGTTATGTGCCGGCATAAGTGATCATATTCCAGTCTTCCTTAAGAGAGCAGCAGCGCATTTGTAGCACCCTTGGTGTTGCAAATGTCCATAGGCGATGGTAACCGCTTTCCATCAAGTGGGCCGTCTGCCTGTTTGTTGAACTAATGCAATAAATATGAATAAAAAAGATCGCCCGCTCCGGACGACTTTAAATTTTTTGAGGGATAAGAAGAACCTTATTGGGGGATGCTAGTGATACCCTAATGTGGTGAATCCCATACATCCCTACCGCGCTTCCCCTGCGATAACTCTCAATCGGATTCCCCTAGTTAAAAAACTTCAGTTGTAGTACTGCACGTCGGAAGTGAAAGCTTTGCATCTGAGCGCAACATTCATACGAGTTCAGTGTTTTTTCCCCTCCCAAAAATGCTCGACGTGTCTAAAGAAGTTTACACTTCAAAAGGGGAGGGATGATATAGAGGCGATGGATTAGCGGAGATGGAAAACTGAGCCACCAAAACCATTATATACTAAGCTATTGTTATTCTTGTATGTATGTAATAAATGCTTGTATGTAGTATGTAAAGAAGAGTTCTTTTAATACTCACACTACTTCACCAATCACATGCCAACTAATTTCAATTGATAATGGTCTGGTGAACCCATAAAATGTTCGCATAGGTACATTCACACAGTTAGTCATTAGCCTAACATCTGCACTGACTATAAATCCCGGCTAATGTACGTTGCGAGGGTACCTCCTGCGTAATTCACACAATCGCGGTGTTGCCATAGCGATAACAGTTATTTCGTAAGCATTATTACTACATTTCCGGATCGGAGATCAATATAAGTTCAAGCTCAGAAGTGTAATATTTTTCTTGAGATGCGGAACTATTACAAGTAATTAAATAACTATAAATATAATAACATTAAAGAGACATAACTACATTGGCCGGGGCTTGTCCTTGGGTGCATTATTATATGGTGTCAGGGTCAATCGCCGATCAGTGTCACGCCACATTTATATTAAATTTGTCAAGGGGCCTCTTCGTGTTGGCCTTCGAATGGCCCTAAGCAAGCCCTCCAAAATTCCGGGCCATTTTTACGGCGCGTAGTCTGTAAAGACATACATTAGATTCATGTGTTACTTGAAATAATCAAATTGAACATCAATATTAAAAATATTTCATTGCTGCAAACTTTTGAATTTGAATTTGATATGAAATATTTTGAGTTAAATGCTTTTTATAGTCCCGTATTGAAATAACAGAAGCCGTACATATTCGTCGCCTTTACAGTACGTGGAATGATACTTGTACTGTTTTTTATACCACAAAAACATCGGTATACATCATCATATCATTTTAAAATATCAGTAGACACTAATTATCACCAAATGAGGTGTCAGTGTGTTTACTGTACTTCAGCAATTTTATTGCTAAAATCCATACTAAATAGAATTTCGTATTAATATTATAAACACCATTAAAATAATATATTACTTTATACGTACAATTGTGCCGACTCTATTTTCACAGCACTAATTCTGCATCACATCACTAACCACGCAAAGAAATAATTGTGTCAGATTTTGAAAATAAGTAAAAAAGAAATTCATTCTTTTTCCCGGCAAATATGGCAAAGGCAAGTTAAACTAATATTATTTATAATATAACCTGCTTTTGGGAATAATCTAGTTTTGGCCATTCACATATTTGGACTTTTCTTATTCTTATTCGTTTGACGAACCGCAGGTGTCTGCAACCTCCATACAACATAAACAAGAATAAAACTATCGCATTACTGGCATTTTAAAGAGCTGGCAACTCCAAACGAACGGAACGCCTTGAACTCGGAGCCTCCGTAACGTTTTATTGCTTAGTAATGTGGAATGGTATTCAGAAAATTTCAAACTCTCATTCTAGACTCTTACTTGATAGAGGAAAATGTTAAAAAATAATTGTATAAAGATTTTTTTTAAAGAACGATCGTCTTGGAATTCAGGTCAAATGAATACAATGTTAAATAATTTTTGCAAAAGAAAGATTTTTTTTTCTTTTATTGTGAAGCTGGCAAACAGGTGGTACAGGTCATGAAAAGTTAATGTTACGAACTCTTTCGTAATCATTTTTAAATATATTCTGATAGTTAAGAGAATGACATTTCTGTTTACTTGATAACCATATACATGTATTTTTCACCATCGTTGGTTGACCAGTGTATTATTTCTCAATATCCTTACTAAATTCATACAGTCCCTAACATTTTGGTCCTTCTACTGCTTCTAATAACAACGATGGTGAATACGCGATCACGAAAAATAACGACCGACTCCAACCTCCCGTCGGGTGAGCATTTTTTGATTCTTTTATAAAATCTTTACCCTTCCTTTGGGCCCCCGACATTTTGATACAGCCCGTCTAAGGCAAGCTACGCCACTGGAGGCTGACCTGTGCGAATTTCGCGGCTATAATAATTAGCAAGAAACTGCGTAAAACAGCGAAAAAGGGTATGTGCTCATTTCGGAGCCCAAAACTTACTTTAGGTCGGTGAGCCAATGGAGTAAGTTATTTCTAAGACAATAATCACCTACTTTCTCTCCAATTTCCAATGTTCTATTGCTAATTTCCTAGCATGTGTAGTATAAAGTTGTTTTTGCACAACATGCAAGCCTTTAGAATATTTACATACATACATAATATCACGTCTGTTTCCCATGGGGGTTGGCAGTACTATGGATCTCCACTTGCGACGATCCTGACAAACAACTTCCGTTTCACCTACTTTCATTAACCTCTTCATACATGCACGGTTATTTGAAGTGCTTTATACCTGACCTCTCTTTAACAATTCTGATATTTGCTCATGGTGTATTCTTCGTCTCGGTCTACTGGCAACAACTCTACCGTTCACAATACTGTCATACACCTGTTTTACGATTCTACTTATATCCATTTTCTCTACATGTCCAAACCACCTTAACATTCCTTTTTCAACTCTTGTTATTACATCTTTTTTCAATCAACAATGATCCCTTATCACACTGTTTCTTATCATATCATTCAAGCTAACCGTACAATATTTAATACGTACTTACGTCCTTCACACCATATCCAATACGACCCAAGTTGTCGATCTTTAAAAGAGATAGAGGTGGGAACGATCCGGCCATTCAATAAATCGATTCGGTGTCGCGATAAAGGCTAATGTAGGCAACATCCCGAGCAACTGAGGCTATTCATTGCCAGTGCGGTGTGAGACATCGTTTTAGTAGCTCAATGGCCGTGGAAAGGTTTTATGAGAGGGATGAATGTTTTAATAGCAAGTTGGTCGGCCAACTATAGGTACACCCATTCATACATATTTCTAGGATTCTTTGGCCTGTTCAGCATTAAGAGGAGTCTATGAATTCGTTATTTGTTCCGATTTAACAAAATAATTTGTATAATTACTGACACAGCTGTTGTCAAAAAAGCCTTCTCGAACAAACGTTGCTTTACTAATTTTATTAAACTTGTTTACTAAGGTGAAAGCTCTTGAAAATAAAAAGAATTAAATTATAAATCTTCCATACCCTTAAGAAATCGAAAATCAAGAAAATTATTTACATTTATTTTCTCAAACATCAAATGGCATTCCTGATCGGTTTTATCGCCCCAGAAGGCCATGAAGTTTATGAAAACAGTGTTGCTAAAAGCGGTCGTAAATTCTCAGGCATTTATCTTATCCTTGGCGAATACACAAAGACGTTTAAGTTATTCACAATAATAACCCGAGGAAGGGCAAATAAAATGGGCATTTTGAAGCGAACACCAATAAAATATCATTAAAAAATCAACCAACTGCGTGCTTACCACGCGTAATGTAACGTACTGTAACGGCCTGCGGTTTCTGAGCTAACCTGGATCTTGAATAAGAAACTGCTTCAGAGAATATATTTATCTATATATAAAAATGAATCCCTATTTCCCTTGATTTATCTTTTTTTTGTTATATTTGTCATTGTCAGAAGGTTCTTATGAAAGAAATAGTTAAGAAAATTGCGCGGAAAATTAGAAAATTTAAGAATACTTAACCACCATTTAAAATTATTTTTGATCTAACCTTAGCACTTTGGAAAATATAAACTTTTTTAATGTAATATTATCATGTTTGACATAGAATTGACAGAATGCGTGATGCAAATATCGTCAAAGAGCATGTAAAAAACTGAATATTGCTTAAAACAGATGCTTCGGTCGGAGTTATTCTATTGATAAAATACACGTAAAATTAAATTAATTTTGCTGTAATCGGGTTCCAATATTTAGTTGAAATTATTTTTTTGTTTGTTCAAGTGGGTCCCGGGATGGTTAAGATTATAGATCTACCGGTAGGTGGTACCGCTAAAGTATTTCTAAACGGTGGTAACTTAATATCTTAAAAAGCGCTTTGAATACACCCCATACTTTTTTTTAAGACCCCATTCATCAGAAACCAAATTTATTACATTTTATTTTCTGTTTTTTACTTGAATTTTTTATGAAAGCGTGTTTTTTTAGTTTTTTTTTAACTATTATTTTACAATCGTGTATTCAGCTTGCGGCCCGATACAGTTCTGATCTCCATTGTTTTGCGAGGCGTTCTACGAATTTATTTTTAATAATTATATTTAGAAGAGATTAGTCGTTACATCCCGCAGGCCTGCTAGAAAATTACCGTCACGGTGAAGTGAGGAAAATTTCCTCCAAACAAAACCCTAACCTTATCCCTACTTAAGGCAGCAAAAGTCACAATGCACAAGATGGCACTTACTAAGTGCCCAATCAGGACAGTTCCATACGTCTTGACGCCCGCTGACAAAACCTGCCTAAATATCAGACGATCTCGATCTGTTGGTTAGTCGTTACAGTACTGTAGATACTACAAACATGCGCTACGCACTGGTTTTATCGTTTGACTGCGTACGAAAATACGCCATACTATTTACCCAGGATACGCGACGCGTAGGATTACCAAAAATCAAAAATATTAACACCTAAAGCTATATCCTAGCTTTATCCGTGCAGGAACGGAGAAAGAATACAAATTCCTGCGGCCGGGCGGCCTTTCGTAAGAGGCGACAAAACAACCCACAGTCAGGTGGTAGGGTATTTTTATTTTATCTTCCCGACTGGATGATTACCACCCCTGGTATAAAGTATGTCGCCATAACAACCTCGAGTTGTGTTCCGGGATCAGTGACCGGGTTTCAGTCCCCCTTAAGAGAGCAGCAGCGCATTTGTAGCACCTTTGCACCATTACAAATGTCCATAGGCGATAGCAACCGCTTTCCATCAGGTGGGCCGTCTGCCTGTCTGCTGAAATCCTGCAATAAAATTAAAAAATAAGCTAGAGACACCTATGTCGAGATAATTACTAGAAAAAAAGCAAGCGTTTTGGTACCGCTATTGCTATTCACTGCCACATGCTAATTGATCATTAGTAATGTTACGTGCGAGCGGGGGTACGCACTTGCACAGCCACACGTAATACCTCTCTGTAGGGTTGCCCCTATACGCACGGCCAGCGATACACAGTCCCGACGATAAGTTGACACAATCACAATACCGTCGCCGATATTGCCTAGACCACCACCGATATTACCGCGTGTAGCTCGCTTCTGGTTCCTCTCTCGAACTACGCTACACACCTTCATCACGTAACTGTCCACTAAACTTGTCACTAAGTTCACCACTTTACTCGTCACTGACTTCTATTATACCTTTCTTCCAACTCTTCCGTATCGATCTTGTCGCTTCACCGTCTTGAACTGAACTCAACTCTAAACTGCCCGGTAGGCGCGCCTTACGCTGTTTATATTCCGGAAGAATTTTCTTGAATCCATCTATCTATCTCTGTCTCTCCCTTCCCGAAACTTCTGTTCGAGAACTTTCGTTTATACATCTGTCCCTTCATCCCTAACGTCCCTAACATCTATCCGTCCTTGTCTTATCCTTCCAGAATATCTAGTTTTTTCTAAAAGTTCTCAAACAGATTTACGCTGGACAGTTCTACCCTCGGTCGTCACAGTATTTTTTAAGCGATCTTAAAAATTGCTGTGGCGACCAGATGGCGACAGTTGTATAATACAAATTACTTGCTAAGAACCCTAAAATTCAAAAAGGACTGCGAGTACCATACCTTTCCTTTGTAAAACGGTAGAGTTGACTTCGAATGAAAAGGTTCGAAAATTACAGATTCATTAATACGAAGCTTTTGCATGAATCAACGGGTATTGCCATGTATTTCAATTATCCTTGCATTTCCCTGATTTTGTTTATGAGTAAGTTAAAATTTTGTTGAGATTCGTTTTGCCACTTGTCCGTTTATGATTTGGTTAGACTAGGTACATTTTAATTGATACATTGTTTATTTGAACATATTTAACTTTATTAATAGAAAATACTGAGTTCGATCCGGAACCAAAAACAATATATAGACATAAATATACGTAGGAATATCAAACATCACTATGTTGCAGGTAGTGCTTTTTGAAGTCAAACTTCTATATAGAGGGGGTCTTACGATGTTTCGCTCACGAAAAGGTGTCACGGTCACGTGGTCTAAATTCTTCCATTTTTAAACTCGTAATATCTTTCGAATGGAATGTCAAAATTGAATAATTCAAATAGTTATATAAAGGTATTGAAGCAGTCTTGAATATGAAGTAATTTATTTTGATAAGGATTAATAGGCCTTGACGTCATGGCCGATGTCCCTGGATTATTACGGAGGATTATTGGAGTTTTAGTAAGGACCCCTAATTTATTTGTAAATGTAATGTCACCCAGGAATAGTGTAGCTTGCCAACAGTGAAAGAATTTTTCAAATCGGTTCAGTAGTTTCGGAGCCTCTTCATCAAAACATGAGTAAACGAAATATCATTGAGTTATTTTTTTTTGAAATATTTTTCTGTTAATATAATTTGATGTCCGAATGAAGTTGATGACGAAAGATGCGCATTTGCTAATGTTCCGTTGTATGTGTATAATTTTAGAGTAGACTATGAATGTTTTTTTGGTTCCGGATCGAATTCAGTTTTTTTAAGATAAAATAAAAAATGCATTCATTAAAATGTACCTAACCTTACCAAATCATAATTTGCAGTAAACCTGCGAAAAATCGAAATGTGTGCTGGGACACATATTAGAAGTGAAACTTTATATATGATTCGTTTTTCCACTTGTCCGTTACCATTCGTCTTTCAACTTGCCGTTGAAGTTTCACTTCTAATATTTGTCATATTCTTGTCATTTTATACATGTTGAAGTTAAAATATCACAAGTTCCCCTTCCAAAGTTTAACTTTCTAATCCCTGACTTATTAAAAATCTTGGTTTCGACTGGCAACATTAGTCAACACAGTTGCCCCACTTCCTTAATACTTCGCAACTTCAGAGGCAGCCCTTTGAAGCGATTAAGCGGTATTTATTAAAAGCATGCAAATTAATTAAACGGTGATTTTAATCGCTTTATTCTTAACGTTCAGCTGTGATCGTTTATTTGTGACAATTCAACACTTGTTTACGTTTCCCGTGAATTATAAGCTTTTTTAGGTTTAATTTATTTGATAGATAGATATAGTCCCGTCCAGAATTCGACGGAAATAATAAAACTAAGAAATGTCACTTTATGTCAAAGTCATATTGGCAGTCCAGGTGTACTACACCATTTTAATACCACGTATAATGTAGTTTAATAAGTAAAAATACATTACTTTCACATTTTTCTGCAATCTACTACCACTTGGTTATTTTTCTTCTAAATCGACACCTTAGCTTTCCATTTTATCCGTTGAATTCTGAACCGAAGTATTCACAATTACAATTTCAAAAATACACAATTAAAATATTGTCATGGTAGAAACAATAGGCAGCCTTATCACTCAAAGCAATCTCTTCCAGGCAACCTAACTTAAGGAATAGTTTAAACTAATCTGGCAATGTAGGTGGTGGAGATCATTAGGTATATCATAAATAAACTAACTACTACTAAGTATTTAATATATACATACATATATGTTAAATTGTCTATATTATTCAAGACAACGTAGCGTTTTCTGAGTGCGTTCTTATATGTAGGCTATGTTTTGGCCTCTCTGACAGCAAGAGGTTTTTTTCTTAAGGCTTAAAGGCTTTGTTATTATATAAACAAAAACTAATAAATTGAACAAACAACTACTTCTCTAATGAAGTCAGGCGTTAAATCCATATCTAATTATCTAAATCTAATGAACGTCATCACGTACGTCACGTATGAAACTTCAAGTAACTTTTTATATGACATTCTACCAGCCAGTATTTTTTTGTCACTGATGATAGCAAATATTTAGCTCAAAATTATGTGTATTAAATAATAATTCAGTAAAAAGTAATTTATAAGTATAAATTATGTTACAAAATTTTTGACACTTTTTTTATTACTATTTATACCGCGATTTAACAGTAGCTGTAAAAATGTATGTATTATCTATCGTTCGCATAGTTTTATAATTTTTTTGTTGGCTTAAAAGCCTAGTTGCCAAGCCATAAATGCAATAAAAAAAACAGACAGCAGGGAGAGTCGTTTCCCTGGGACGAATTGCTGTCTCATTCTTACATTTAGGTAACTCCAAGCGTACTTTCAGAATTAACAACTCTACGGACTCTATTTCCATACCCTTTATTCACAATTCAATTTAAGAAAAAGTTTAGAAGTTGTACACGCTTATTTGTTACTTTTGTTATTGTGTGTGACTTTTAATGAATGTATGTTTGTGTTGTGATGTACCTTAAGAATAATTTATTATATTAATTTATTCTAATTTTTATACTAGACTTATACTAATATAGAGTGTATCTGTTACATGCTGGTGTTGTGAAGAAGTGCATGTGCAGTGTGTGCCTTATATCTATGTAGGATAGTAAATAAATAATTTGCCAGTTCTCAAACACGTATATTAAATAAATCACAATAAAGTAAAAGAAAATAATACAATCCTCGCCTGACAATATAATATAAACCACCCGTTGCTATGCAACCACCATCCTACACTCGGCCATCCTATAAAATATCTGTCCTCAGATATTTCATGTACAATTAAACAGTTTACTAGTAAGTAGAATATACGATTATACTTTCTTAAACAACAGCTTAAACAGTCTACTAATTAAAAAATGAACTAAATATTAAAATAAAATTACATGTGATGAGAACAAAAATAACAATATGTCTTACATAACCAAAATTGAATCATTCATTAACTTACAAATGCACACTATCATTCCTTCGTATTTGATTAATCTGGCCATCGTTTCATATAATCAACTGCCGTTGAGGTTTTATTCGGGCCCTCACTGCAAGGATCAACCTTTTCCACATCATATCGGTCATTCCTCTTCACTTTCACAACACGATATGGCCTAAATACCTCGGCTTTAGTTTCAGACAGGTGCCAAATTGAGTACGTTTAATCGCAACAATATCACCGATCTCATAAATATCACCCGCTTTTCTGGTTTTATTAAAAGTTTTAATATTTTCTTCTTGTATTTTTAAAATCTGTTCCTTAGCTTTAAGTCTAAGGTCTTCCCTTTCTAATTCAAAACAGTTAATTGCTTCTTGCTGTAATAAATTATAAATTTCATTGTCCACATTCTTCATTTTCACCCCAAAAAACAGTTCAAATGGCGTGGTCCCAATACTTCTTTGAAATGTACTATTCAGTGCTCTTTGCACCGCACTAACATGCCTATACCACGAGGCTGGAGACTCAATACACATTTTAGTCAGTACAGAAATAATTGTACGATGAACTCTTTCAACCTGTCCATTGGCCCGTGGAACTCCAGTAGTAATCTTTATATGTTCAATACCTTTTTCTTTACAGTAATCGCTAAATTCACTACTGGTGAATGCAGCACCTCGATCTGTGATGAACCTCATTGGGTCTCCAAATGTTTGTTGATGGATTTTAATTTTTTCCACAACTTCTTTAGTTGTTAATCCTTTTGTTGGAAATAACCATACAAATTTCGTAAATCCATCTATAGCGGTCAGAATATAATTGTATAATTTCTTAGTCTCCGACAGTGGACCAATATGATCAAGATGTATAGTATTTAACGGCATCTCGCCTTTATCTATTGTATGAAGGAATCCTTCTTTTTTACCTGTTTTATTATTTGCAAGTAAGCATGGTATACAAGTTGCTATATATTCATCCACCTTTTTATCAACGCCTTTAATATAATAGTTTCTGCTTATCGCCTCCAAGGTTTTCTTTTTAGAAAAGTGGCCATTAGAATGAGCTTGTTCAAATATAGCTAGCTCCATACTTTTCGGAACAACCAGTAATTTCTCGGGTCCTTTGTATAGTAAATCATTTTCCAAATGATAATCTTTATATGGTTTTTCTTTTAGTATGGTCATAATAGCATTAAGACCTTCATCACTCTGCTGAGCCTTGCGAAGGTTGTCGTGTAATGTGGTAATAACACCAATAAATGGATTTCTGCTCAATGCATCTACATGTCGCATTTTACTTCCTGTACGATGTTCTATTTCAAAATCATATTCTTGAAGTAACATTGCCCATCTAGCTACCTTAGGCGTTAGGTCCTTTTTTTTAAGTGTTAATTCAAACGCTTGACAGTCTGTTACAATTTTAAATTTAATTCCAAACAAGTAGCATCGAAATTTTTTTACTCCCTGAATAACCGCCATAGCCTCCAACTCATAACTTGAATATTTCTCTTCATCTTTATTTGTCTTGTTGCTCATGTAATAAGTAGGATGTAACTCGCCATTTTCGTCTCGTTGCATGAGTATTGCACTTATAGCCTTACTAGATGCATCAGTGTGTAATTCTGTCTGTAATCTTGGATTAAATATTTTAAGCACTGGGTGACTTGTTAGTTTACGTTTAAGATTGTCAAAAGCTTCTCTTTCTCTTTCTCCGAATTCAATTTTGGTGTTTGCTTTCACTAAATCTGTGAGCGGTCTTGCAATTAAAGCAAAATTCTCGATATATTTTCTAAAATAAGATGCCAAACCAATAAATCTTTGCAATTGCTTCAAGGTTTTGGGCTCAGGAAATTTCATAACCGCTTCAGTTTTTTCATCAGATGGCCTCACTTCACCGTTCTCGATCTTATGTCCCAGGAAAGTAATACTTCGAGTAATTAAATGTGCTTTTTTCCAATTTATTTTCAATCCATATTCACTAGCAACTCTTAATACTTCTTTTAATCTTTGAAATGCTTCGATATCGTCTTTAGCTGGAATTAAAATATCATCAATAAATATAATAATCCATTTCTTTAATATCAGCTCCCGGAAAATGATAGTAATAAACCTCATAAAATATCCAGGACAAATGGTAAGTCCAAAAAGAGCCCTACAAAATTCAAATTGTCCATGATGAGTGACAAAAGCTGTGAATTTTATTGACTCTTCACTGACCTTGAGATGGAAAAACCCATCCTTCAGGTCTAAAATGCTGAACACTCTAGCATCACATAGCTTGTCAATATAGTCATCAATAATTGGGAGCGGAAACTCATCTTTAAACATTTTTTGGTTCAGTTTTCTATAATCGACACAAACCCGAATTGATCCATCTTTCTTACGTACAAGGACAAGAGGACTAGCATACTCTGAGTGACTTACTCTTATGATACCGTTTTGCAACCAGTCATCTATCTGTTTTTCGACTTCGACTTGTTCAGTTAGTGAAATACGTCTCGGACTAAACTTTACTGGAATATCATCTTTTAAAATTATTTTCATCTGAATTGGCGCCTCTTTAACTTGTAAAGGTTGGTAGGTCTCTACCAAATGTTGTGTCTTATTTCTCAAATATACATCATTAATATGAACTAGGCAAGGAAAATCGCAGCTAGTAACATCACAGTTATACATTAAAAAGTTCAACCAATTTACGTTTTTAGGCATCAATCGCACATTCCCATCTTTCATAACCATAGTGAAATTTTTTAAAAAATCATTACCTAAAATGACTCTAAAAGGCATAGCACATCTAGATATAATATAAAAAATTACATTAGTGTATAAACAATCATCTATTACTACTTCAATAATCACGGAACCAAGGGATACAATTTTCTTTGAACCTAAACCAGTCAATACTATGTTTGAACTTACGTCACATTTCGATAACTTCAGTTCATTGTAAAGTTCATCTGACATCAAATTAACATCACACCCCGAATCTATTAATGCATTTTCCATTTTCCCGTACAGATTTATAATTTTAAATGGTTTATACGAACGATTTTGTTTACATACATCCTGTTCCTGTTCCTTCGTATTCCCGACGTAGCACGATCGACTTGGCCCTGCGTTCTGAATGTCTTTTTCTATAGTAACGTCATCAACATCAACACCAGCGCCACTTCCGTTCGAGTTCGAGTCAAATAAGGCTTGCTTCGGACCGGAAAACAGAGGTTTTCGGAACTGTTCGCGAGTTTTCGTAATCATTCGCTCATCACAGTTGTAGCCGGTCAAACCCGACGGCTCCCGAACGACCTGCTGTGCCATCTGCGATGATGTGATTGCTCTAGGCTTAGAGGTAATAATTTTCGTCGCCATTTTCTGAAGATGACAGTTTGTAGCAATATGCCCAAAATTATGACAATTAAATCATCGTGGGCCTTGAGATTGATATGGGCAGCCAGCAGATATATGATTTCTTTCCCCACAGCTAAAACATAAAATACCTTGGGTTGCTGCGCGAGTAAAATAGTTTTGTTTCATTGACATTTTACTTTTAAATTCGCTATACAGGGTCAATCGTCTCCGAAAATCAGCTATATCTGATGCCCCATATAGCATAATCTTATTCGTCTCCACGTCTGGAATTCCGTCTATAACATAATCTATTAGTGCCGAATCTTCCACGTTACCATGGAAAGCCAATTCCTTCATTATTAAAAAATATTGTTGAAGGGTTTCGCTGCTCTGCTTTTTTCGTGATGCGAGTTTCTTGTGTATAGCCGCACTATTCATTTTTGGCCCAAATTCATCTAGCAAAGCTTTTTTCAGAGTCGGATAATCCTTCACTCGACCCAAAGTCCTTAAAAATAGTTTAGCGGTACCGTCCAGTAAACGCTTGGCATAGATCAACTTCTCAATATTGGTCCAGTTCATCGTCTGTGCAACATCTTCAAATTCCTCAACGAATATGGTGATGGGGTACGTGTCGTCACCAGTAAAACTCGTCATCGACCTCTCCACATCGGTAAACGATATTCGTACATGGCGCTCCATATCGTCTTCATCTAATGTAACGTCTTTCTTCGGTGGCATTGTAAAAATAAAAATGAAATTCTATCCCGGACGAGCCCCCAAAAATGTAGGATAGTAAATAAATAATTTGCCAGTTCTCAAACACGTATATTAAATAAATCACAATAAAGTAAAAGAAAATAATACAATCCTCGCCGGACAATATAATATAAACCACCCGTTGCTATGCAACCACCATCCTACATCTATACCTAACTAGTGCCATGTGTGTTGTTTCCTTTTGTGTCTGGGTAATTAGTTTTTAGGCCCTTTGTTTCGTTTGTGAAGTGTGCGTGTAATGCAATGCGGTGGTGGGGGTATGTGTATAGGTTTTATTGTCATGTCGTATGTTTGCGACTTTGTGTGGTGTTATAATATACCGTTTAATTTGAAAGGTCATTAAAAACCTCTAAGACACAAAACTTCATTCCCATGCGAGCATTTTGCACGTAAGCGGCTTATACCGAAGCAGTATTATGGCCGGAGCATGCATCATGTATCGTGCAATATAACGTAGAGACTACGAGGGTGTACTATTAATTCAACACAGAACCAACTATGCCGAGGTCAAGTGTTAAATTATTTAGTGATAGTCTAGGCGGATTGCTAGCTTGGTAACGTGCAAAGTAAAGATAGACATATGTAAAACAGAAACATACGTATTTGTAATATACTTCAGTCTTACTCATTTTGAGTTAGCGTAACTTTAAATTGTCTATGGTTCTTAAAGAAGCCTTCATACTTACTCTAACTCAATATGTATTTAGGCTTCTTTCCTTTTATTGTGTCTATCTTACTGAGTATGCACTGTTTGTAATTCTGTAACATACTTCTGTATAAAACTTATACTTCTTTTTTATTGCAGGAGTTGAGCAGAAAGGCAGACCGCCCACTCGATGGAAGGCAGTTAACATCGCCTATGTACATTTGCAACACCAAAGGTGCTACAAATGCGCTGCTGCTCTCTTAAGGGAGACTGGAACCTGGTCACTAATACCGGAACACAACTCAAGGTTGTTATGGCGATATACTTTAGACCAGGGGTGGTAGCCATCCAGTCCGGCAAATGCCACCTGACTGTGGGTTGTTTTGTCGCCTCTTACGACAGGCCGCCCGGCCGCAAGAAATTGTATTCTTTCTCCGTTCCTGCACGTATCCATGCGTAATAAAACTTGAGATATAAATACACAACAGTCAAGAGTCAGTCAGTCAACAGACAACAGTCTCTGAAGAACAGAAATCAAAGACAAGGAGAAGTAGATAGGGGAAAGCAGGTAGGATTCGTACACAGGGAGCATTCGTACAGTGGAGATATCTCCGCCATTATGCAACATTGAAATGTTTGCATTTGTGTGCGTGATTGCCGTTTGTAGGATACGGGTACCTGCGGGATGGGGCCTCAATACGGCCCTTGGCTTCGATGATGTAAGTCGATACGTGAATTCGCTCTGCGTAAGTATTTTTCGTTGTCATCTTTTAATTCGCTTGGCTGGTATAAGTAATGCTCAAATTATAAAAGTGATTTATTATAGTTTATGCCTTAAAATATTACTTTAATATTTAAATAGATATTTTATCTCAACTATAACGGTTATGTTTATTTCAAATTAATTTGTTGAATTATCTGGATGGGGTACCTTCGTGCAGTTACATGTGGGGTAGATTCGTACTGTACGAATCCTCCTCTAGTATAATAGGTACCGGGTAGATATTGTACCTATGGGCAATTTTGTTCTAATTTCACGATAAATACAACTCGAATTTATGTTTTAAGTCTCTGCAAAAAAAATATTTAGTTGTTAGCACTTTGCTTTAGGCGGATGATGCCGTGCTTTTAGCCTAATCGCCATCAGAACTGCAAACACTAGTTACAATGATGAAAGATGACTGTCATGCGAGAGGCTTATATTTGAATGCGAAGAAAACAATGGTTATGGTGTTTGAAAGAGAAGAAACCAGAACGAATGCAAGGATAATGGTCGATGATGTTATGCTGGAACAAGTGAATGAGTTTGTATATCTTGGATGTGCTTTTAGCAGGGATGGAAGGTACAGCGCTGACATAGAAAGAAGAGTAAATTTGAGGAATAGTATGAATGGAGCTTTAGGTAAACTTCTAGGCGCTAAAAAACTCAGCCAGAAAGCCCAGCTTGCCATACACAACGCAGTGCTGGTACCATGTATGACAAGAGCTATGAATGCCAAAGAAGCAAATGAGGTGTGTAGGAATAAGCCTAAATGGCGCTCTGTTGTTCGTGCCTACCCCGCAAGGAAACTGGCGTGAAGTTATGTATTTATGTATGTTGAGACTTGTGATAAAATTTATAATGTTGATTTTTAGTTCTTTTATTAATGGAAAAAATATTATGTTATATGAATATTTTCAGGACTTATTTTTAAGTATTAAAGTACTTAAAACAATATTTTTGATCATTACTAGATGAAGATCATTAGTTTCATAATTATTAGAGAAGAAAAAAAAATATTTGTGTTCTTTTCGTTACATAGGTACTCTGAATACAATAATTACTAGTTTACTATATGACGGCTGACGCTGTTTTAACTTTGACCTCATTAAAGGACTTTACTACATTGAATAAATGGCATTTTCTTTGATTGTACGGAGGTTCCCCACTATGTACGAATGTGCCCCACGCTATGCACGAAGCTACCCCATGCATGGGGTGCTTTCGTGCGTTTTCCATTTTTTAGGAAAACGGTCGTAACTTCTCCGTGTTGCTTTATATGAAAACTGCACTTCCATAATATTAAAGCCAGATAAATGGGTAATATACCGCTATTAAAATAATTTTGTAATAGCTAGTAGTTTCTTTTTTATAAGGCTCAGAACAAAAAACGTACGAATCCTACCTGCTTTCCCCTACGAGAAAGAAAAATAACACACCACGGGTTTCAAAACATGCAAGCTCTGAATGCAACCGGGACTTATGGTAGAATAGCGACGAATTCAAAAGTAAAGAAAGAACTAGGCGCCATGTATTTGAAATAGACATAAATCTGATCCCATTAACCCTCAAATCAAACCTCGGAAGCCATGATTGAAATAATAAAATGAGCATAGACAATATTAAAATGCTGTCACTCATAATTTTCAGAGTTCCACCGCTCCGTTCCACATAATAATCTCGGGGATGATTAATCGTCTCCGCAATGGGATGTACATAAAATTATTTTATGGGTAATGGAACGGGAAGGGGAATAAAGTGGGAATTTGACGGGGGGAAGTAATGTCGGGTAACGAGGCGTGACGTCAGACGGTTTGACTCCAACTCATGGACATCGAGCTCAGAAAATTAGGATGTGCAAGAAATAGAACTTTTCTCGGGATCTTAGACCATTAATTGAGAGACGGAGTCTCGGTGTCTCAGTGCTGGGCCAGACTGAACACGCGGGCGCGGGGCGGTCGCAGCGCGGCATACTTAAACATATGAAACCTTATTTGAGTGTCCGTAGAGGGCGCGCGGGCGCGGCGAGCGGCGCGGGCGGTCTGGCGCGTTGAGCGCGCGGGCAATTGAAGCCATAGCACATTCATACAAGTGGCAGCAGTTAAGGAATTTTTCCATTTTTTTGCCATTTTAAGAAAGAATTTTCTAATAAAGATAAGTCCTCTTCATCCATATTATATTTGGCAAACACTGGACATGACACCACTAGGACGAGCCGCGCGCGTCACTACGGACAAGTGCGCTGCGCGCGTTCCCGCACCCGCGCCGCCACCGCGCCCGCGTGTTCAGTCTGGCCAAGCACTCAAAGTGAAGCCGGTTAAAGGATGCCGATCACACCGCAGTACGTTACGAGAACTCATTATTAAATAATCTAATTAGTAGGGATAAAGATTGAATGATTTCCAGTGTAGAGTTAGATAGGACATGATTTCAAAATGAGTTTGTAAGTGTAACATGATTTTTTGTACTAAACCTGTACAATGTACCACTTCAAAAGGGCGAAGAGATTTGTATGGTTTGTACCGCGGGAGTACATTTGAAGCGATGAGGCTGTGAGGTGGTGAGCGTAATTAGTCCTGTACAAAACTTCTAGTTCAGAACTGACTGTTCGTTAAGAATCGGATGTGATCGGTCCCGATCACCTCATTTTACTAGCAACACAACAATGACAACATGACATGTCCGTTGTCATGTTGTCCCTATCCTATTCGTAGAGGCGTTATTATACTGTTGTCCTCGTTCCGTCCTGCCTCTTACATTTGACGCGTTAGTAGAAGCGGGACAAAAAATTTAAGTAACACGAATTGAAATGTACTGAGTACTGCTTCACACGTGTACTACTCATTGCTATTCCAGTGGATACATTATTATTAACCACACAGACGTAAGCCACATGTATACGCAAACAAGTAAAAAATGCTTCACTTTATGAGCATTCATTCACATAGAGACATTTTTTTTTGGTTGAGATCAAACGAAGCAGACGGTCGTTAGGTATCTTAAAATAGCGACATTCAAAGTAAGAAGCTATTGCAATCGTTTCAAAATTTCGTATTCTATTAATGCACAGTATCATCTTGATATCGTCTTGCTTATAAATATTTATAAAGAAAGAAAGAGTTACGTGCCATGGGTAAGCCATTAAGCTTGAATATATCCCGAAATCAAGCAAACCTACGATTGAGGCAATACTAATAATAGACGTGATATTAATAGCAGAATTGGGCCCTATTGCAACTCTAATCAATCAATCAATCGATATCTTTATTTGCAAGAATGTAGTTTATACAGGCGTTATACAATTATAATGTACATTCTACCACGTAGTGGTGCACAAAATGAATGAAATTTTAAATTAAATTAACATAAATAATCGAATAAAAAAGTTATTCTTTGGTAATATTTTATTATCTTTATTTTATTTAATGTTAATTTAATATAAGTAATTAGAGAGAAAAAATAACAAATAGATTACTTAGATTTTCCATATAGATAATAACGACGTGCTTGTCGTTTTTAGGAAACTCATCTACAGTTTAGAAACACTCCTTGATCAGCCACTTTTTTAGACTACAGTGAATTTGCTTGGGCATACGTTTATAATATTACTTGGCAAAGAGTCATAAATAAAAGGAGATTGTGCCTTGCCTACCTCTCTGGAAACACACTGGAGTGAGACATAAGGCCTAGCAAACATTATATCTGTGGTAATCTACATAACTTAAATCCAATGCGGGATCAATTCCGAGATGATTGCGCTGCTTTTATATAGTTCCGTAGTTTACAGATTTTCCGAAAAAAAAAATCCATCCAAAATCATTTTCATCCATTTGAAGATGTCAATTCTGAAAATATTTTTTTTTTTTAAATTGATATTAAACATATTTCTTGAATCCTTGTCACGATATTAAATAAGCGAATATCAACCAAGCTGCTTAAGTACCCATGTAATTCTTTTAACTCACTACAAGATGCCAGATTCACTGAAAACTTAATTGAAATAATACGGAAGCTCTTGCTAGCTTTGCAATAATAATGACAATTTAGAATGCTTTATTTGTCCATATAATATTGCTTGCTATTACTATAATCTTTATATATTATTAGAATTAAGGTCCCGTCAAAAACAAAGTCCACCTTTTTTTTATTGCTGGAGTTCAGGAGACAGGCAGACGGCCCACTTGATGGAAATCCTGTATATCTGAAACAAAACACATTTATTACCCGTCAGCATTTGAAAAAATAACATTGAAATTCTTTTATAGTCGTCTTCTTTTGTCTACTTATTAACATACGGCCTATTATTGTATTGTGATCATTTGCCAGGTGTTACAATATAGGTCCCAAGAAACGGGAACGGAAAATTACTAAAATAAAAGGTTCATAAAATGAAAACTACGGGGACAAAGTATGTTAAATTTTTAGGGGACAAAGTGTCAACTACTCCGCATCCAACTAAAAAAGAATCACGTAAATTGGATCATGAATCTCAGCGAAATCGGTGTACATACATAAAAAATTATCAATCAAATTAAGAACTTCCTCCTTTTTCAAGTCAGCTATAACAAACGTCCCAAACCCATAGGGCGCGGGTTCGATCCTGGCCGGAACGCATGCACCACTTGGGCTGTTTTCTGATCCAATGTGCATATTGTTACAATTACCACGAGCTAACAACGGTGAAGGAAGATATCGTGATGCAACCTGCTCATCGAGATAACCGATGTGTCAAACCTGCCAAGCCGCCTTTGATAAGCGTGGCGGGTATACTGTACGTTTCTTCTATAATGGGAGGCCCGAGCCCAGCAGTGGGACATTATGGGCAGACATATTATTTTATATTATAAAATAATATTATAAAGCTGAAGAGTTTGTTTGTTTGAACGCGCTAATCTCAGGAACCGCTGGTCCGATTTGAAAAATTTGTTCTATAGAACATTTATCGAGGAAGGCAATAGGCTCCATATCATCCGCTAAGGCCAATAGGAGTGGAGCATCAATGAAGAATGATTCAAAATAGGGGGTTTTGAAATCTAATTCGTGAAGGACGAGGTTGCGGACACAGCTAGTATATTATAAAACTATTGAGAATTTTAATTGAGAACGTCCTTTTTGGGGTCAGTTAAAAAGGTTTCGCAGCTAACTGACTTCAAAAAAGGAAGAACCGAACATTCGAAATCTGAAACTGTAATATTTAGATCGAATACACATGACCCGCTCTAAAACGGGCTCATGTCGGTCGGGAGATAAAAACCCGGGCAGCCGCGGGCACCGGCCGGGTTAGGCGCAATCGGCAAACCAGATTACAGATTTCCCCCGGCGACAACCGGCAATGATCCCCGGGTAAGGGACTCCTCTGTCCACTTCAAAACTTTCGACGTACAAGCTTCTAGGTCTGATTGGCTTTAGATAACATTGCTTCTGGATATACTTTGATGTTGACCTAAAACTTGGATGAAAACTTATTACTTACGTGTTATTTCCTTAAGTTTTCGCGACTAATATACATAATAAAACTACGTTTTAAGGGTTTTAGGCGCGGTAATTTATTTAATTTTTATTATTCCGACGTTTCGGCCACTTTTCTGTAGCCGTGATCACAGAAGAAAAAATTGTCAATAAGTATTGTTAAAGTTTATAGATAGATAGATAACACTTTATTGCTCACCAAAACAAACAAATACAAAACAAAATGCATAAATACAATACTTCTTGGCAAAACAACAGGCGGCCTTATCGCTAAAAGCGATATCTTCCAGGCAACCCAGCTTAAAAGAAATTCTTAACTAATCTGGTGATTTAGGTGGAGCAGAAAAAATTATCGGACTGTACGATTTAAATATACATACTTACACTAAATTTAATACATATATAAATATAATAGTTATATATATATATATATATATATATATGTATATATATATACACATACATATATATCTAATATATAAAATTTTCGTGTCACAGTTTTCGTTGCCATACTCCTCCGAAACGGCTTGACCGATTTTGATGAAATTTTTTGTGCTTATCCGGTATCTATGAGAATCGGCCAACATCTATTTTTCATCCCCCTAAATGTTAGGGGTAGTCCACCCCTAAATTTTTTTATTTATTTTTTTGACAAAATTTTTAATTTCTATTTTTTTATGATACAGCATTAAAAGATACACACAACCCTAAATTTTCAACCCTCTACGATCAACCCCTATTTTTTACCGGGCAGGACGACGTCTGCCGGGACAGCTAGTATATATATATATATATATATATATATGTATGTGTATATATATATATATATATATATATATATATATATATATATATATATATATATATATATATATATATATATATATATATATATAATATAGTTTATTTAGCCTACGGCCAACTTTTTCCTTTTAATTATTTACTTTTCATTTTGTTTAGGTAATTATTTAGGTACTCTCTGGGAGCCTAATCTACTTTATCACCGCTTCGCAACATGTGGCTTGACGAGAAGAAGTGGCGCAAGAGACTCTTTAGCAAACATGCCTAGCTGTAATAATTTTATAAAATATTAAAATGGGTGGTATGGAGATAAAATAAAAATTAATTGTCAATTAAGTTAGTTTGTGTTCCAGCGCACGCAGAAATAGCTCACAGTGTCTTGAGGTCTCGAAGGTGGTTTTTACTGGGTTTATTAAAACTTGTCACTATACGTTATATTTGTAACATATACTATACCTAATTAATATTAGAATAAGAATGTAATAACAATTGAATATTGGAAATAAACGGGCTTTATTATTATTATTAATGTATGTCTTTCAAGATCACGGGCCATAAAAATGGCCCGCACTTTTGGAGGGCTTGCGTGGGGCCACGGGGAGGCCAACTCGCAGAAGCCCCTTGACAAATTTAATCTAAATGTGGCGTGACACTGACCGGCGATTATCCCTGTCTACACCATACAATAATGCACCCAATGACAAGCCCCGGCCAGTGTAGGACTATTGTGGAAAATGAGAAGAGAAAGTACCGGGCTATTGTGGTGAACTGTTAGTGGTACTAGGGCTCTGGGAATATGGGGACTATGGCGTCTGCCCGTCGCAATGTTCAGGGAACATAGAAAAATGGGCAGACGGTGACTCGCCACTCCCTGCGTGGGACCCTAAAAATGCCATAAAAGGCAGGGGCAACATGGGTGTGAGTGGCTAAGGGGTGTGGAGAGGTGGGCTGCAGGTTCACCGATGCTACTTCTGACGTGATGCCATTTATCACTTCCACCCCTGGAGCTTGAGTCTTAGCTCTAGCGATCTCCACTCCGTGCCGGCTGGCTAAGCCAAGCACGGAGGCGGGGGCCTTGTCTTGGCCCCCGGAATCAGGTACGAGGTGTCGCCACTCACCTAAGGCTTCGCCACAAAGCCCCCCTGCGGGTTTATTATTATTATTATTATTGCTAGTAAATATTTTACATCTATAAATTAAATTAAAAAGAGGAAATAAGAAAGGAAAAAGAAAATAAATTATTTTAAAACTGACCTATTGACTTCTTAATATAATATAACGATATCTTCACAAAACAATCATCATTAAAATCTAGAAGTCTCCAACTCGCGTGTAAAGTAATTGGAACGCAAGAAGAATACACAAGCAAAAAGGTTTTTATAAAAATTCACAATATAATGTTTGTGTGGAATAGGGACTACAATAAAATCAGTATCCCAAGTCCCGAATAGAGGATCGAAGTGAGACGTATCCGAGATTGTTGGTCCCTTTTTTATTATTTTCCCCAACAATAGGGAATCCGGTCGCCGAAATCCCCTCTTTCGATTAAACGAGCATTAGATCTTTCATATTCGAAACCGTTTATCAAGTGCAATCGAAAAAGAACATGTTTCATTGGTTTCGTCATCCTTGCCAGGTTTCTACACATTATTTAATTTTATTTTTTACAATCAATTATATATACAGGTATGTACAGTGTAACCTCCATTTAACGTCACTCGATTTAACGACAAACTCCCTTAAGCGTCAAATTCACTTGGATTTGCTTGGTTTAGCTTGTCCTCCACGTGCGCTGGCGTCAGCTGGGCGTTCGGAGGCGTAGATATGCGCATGATTTCCCTCCCTGAATAATGCCGCTTCAGGGGCCCTCTAGCTATCACGGGAGCAGAGGAGTCTTCACCCCTATCGTCGAAGTGAGTTAGCTCTTACAGGGGATTCTCAGGCACTTTTGCGCTAGGGTCGGACTGGGCGTAACTGCGTTCTAAGTCTTAGACCTTTCCTAACATAAGCGCGGGGCACATGGGAGGAGGGTGGTATTAGTCATTAGGCGTCCAATGATTCGAGTTTCCACACAAGCTGATGAATTATGTTTGGATTGCCTTTAATGGAATGCCTCCATATACTATAACGGTCTAATCCCTTGCAAAGGACCCAGTATTGTACGTAAATAGCATTTCCCCCGCCTTAAATAAGGCTGAATTCCATGTACTTACTTCGGCAATACATAATACTAAAATTGGAACGATACAGAGAAGATAGCGTGGCCCCTGCGCAAGGATGATACGCAAAATCGTGAAACGTTCCGGGGTTCTCACTCACCCGCACATGCCGTCGAGATGAGAGCGCGTTACTGACCGCCCCACGCTCAGAATAGACCTAGTTTAGACCATTTTTAAATAATAAAACTGCATAGCACAACGTCCCCTTTCAGTTCCCAGCAAAAACTCCCAATCACCAAACAACTACAGTCCACAGCTCATAGATTTAAGAATTCTAAGACCACTCCATTCCGGTCCGTCCTCATACAGCGCCTACGGCATCGGGCTAGAGATCGTCCTACGCTTACCGAAACGCGATCTCCTCTACAGGACTCGTCTGCTTAAGCAGTCATCGGTACTGCGGCTGCCAAGACCGACATATTGTCGCTTCAACGATTACTTTGGTATTTTATGAATATCCTAATTTCTGATTCTAACCTATTGAGCGACTTAGATCAATCATATATAATTATATTTATATTTATTTATTTATATAAAATATATTATATCGTATATCAAATATAGACCGCGTCGTAACTTCAAATATTAAGAAATTTCGCCCCAAATATTTATGAGAACGCAATAATATTTTCAATAACTCGTTTCCTTTGATATTTTCAACAGAGTACAAAGAAGGAATGAAGATTAAAATCACAACGAAATAAAGTAATAAAATATTGTATCTACACAAAGTTATTAAGGAGGGGAAAAATATTTTTATATGTATACTGTAACAGCGGTATAATTTGAAAATGAATTTCTTAAATGAATAAAGTTTCTCTTTTCATGTGAGGCTGCCAATTTGCATGCTCCGCGTTAGGTCTGAAATGTAAAGTACAGTACAGTCCACCAGTAGGACGTTTATAGGCTGTCTCTTTAGCTGTTTATAGCCTATTAAATGGCACATAATAGCTGTGAAATCCTGAACAATTTGAAGGTCAACATAATATACTGATAATACTGTGATACGTTCGAAAGACGGTCCTCAATATCAATACAGGATGCGTAATGGAGTTTGAATTGAAGGCAGCTCGGTCAAAAGACTGGATAGATTGTCCGAAGCGGGAAGACCTGCTGTGAATCGATCATTTTTCATTCGGAAGTCAGATTAAACAGTTCTTCAAGTTCCAAGTGTTTTGCTGTATAAATCCCCTCTAACACTAGATAACTTTAAAGACCTGAAGAAGTAATTAAGATCTTCTAACATGCCGAACGAGTTAAAGAGTAACTTTCAGGTATTAATAGCCCGATAGTTAACAGTAATACACCAAGTTTTCGCCCTGTTTTCGTCTTTCGACCGAGCCTAAAAGCCACTGAAACGTCGGAATGAAAATCTAATAAAACAGCGCGCTGAAACCGTTTCAAACTTAATTTCATTATGTGTACTAGTCACGAAAACTTACGAAAATACTAATGAAATGATCTGTAAATGTTATAATAGTTCAATGATAAGGCCTTCCCGCTTCGGACAATCTATCCAGTCTTTTGACCGGGCTGCCTCAATTCACACTCCATTACGCATCCGGTAATGATATCGGGGACCGCCTTTCGAACGTATCCGAGTATTATCAGTACATTACGTTGACCTTCAAAGCGTTCAGGGTTCCTGATATTGTGTGCCATTTAAAAGGCTAGACACAGCTAAAGAGACAGCCCATAAATGTCCCACTCGTGGACTCGAGCCTCCCACTAAACCGCCACGCATTTTTTTTCAGGCGGGGGAAATGCATTTCGCACAATACCGGGTCCATTCCTAGGGATTAGACCGTAGTTTATTGTAGAGGCAATCCCCTTGGGGCTGCCAAACAGTAATCAACCGGCTTGTGTGGAGACTTGAGTACTCAATACTCCACTAAAACCACCCTCCTCCCATGTGCCCCGCGCTTATGGCAAGAAGAGCGTGAGACTTAGAACGTAGTATCCAAGGCTTGGCAGGTTTGATCATTGGTAATCTCGTAGCGCTGGTTTCATCATCATGTTCTCCTTTACCGTTGTTAACTCTTAGTAATTGTAAAAATATACACAAATATATATATATATATATATATATATATATATATATATATATATATATATATATATATATATATATATATATATATATATATATGTAAATAAATTTCTGTTCGTTACTCTCGCTAAAACTCGAGAACGGCTGGACTGATTTGGCTAATTTTGTATTTTAAATTATTTGTGGAAGTCCAGGGAAGGTTTAAAAGGTGAATTTTTTTTTTGAAATATAGTAAACAATTTCGCTTTCCGTTACAACTATTCCTACTTATGAAACAGTTGATGTTCGTACCGTCGTTTAGAAATCAATTAAATTTAAAAGTCATTCGAAATGAAATTAAATTTTAATAAATTTTTTTTGTTTTGAGTGTTAAACGTTTTATGTTCGTCCCGTCGTTCAGGAATCAAATAAAATTTTAAAAGGTTTTTTTTTTGTTTTGAATGTTAAACGTTTGATGTTCGTCCCGTCGTTCAGAAATCAAACTTTTAAAAGAATACTTTTGGGGCAGTACAAAGTTTGCCGGGTCAGTTATTTATATATATATAATTATACGGATTTAAACAAAACTGTACACAGAGCTAGTTCATATCCCTGGTTACTTAGGATACTTTTTATTTCAATGAATGATATCATTTTCGTGGGACAAATGAATATAATGTTACGAGCTACATAAGGCTCGAATTAAAATGCCGTTGGAATTACTAGTATCGAGTTTATTATAACTGTACAAACACGTATAAAACAGGCAGAAATATAACTGGATACAACCAGTACACACCGCACGATTCAATAACACGCGCAAAATCCGTCACTATATCGCTCATCGAATGTACGTTTTACTCGTATCGTAATCGTCGCTTGACTGCCTCTCTCCCCTTGGGCCATTGCTTTATAATGCACCGGATCCGTACCTGGCAATCTTCGACGCAATACAATAAGAACAAGGATTAGTTCGACACTAATGACGGCCATAAAACAAGTACAATAACAATAGAATGTTTTCCTTAATTACAAATTCTAAACACAAATATACAAAAGAATTCCTAAATGCGGGGAGGTAATAAACTGCGTTTTACGACAGGTAGGTGTGTGTTTGTCTTTGTCGGTATGTACCAATAACAAAAAAGTGATACTGTTAGTCGTAAATATTTATGAGGATAACTATGCAAAATCATATATGCAATCATGCATTTTCTTCATGGTATATTTGAATACATAAATATTCCCATTAGCACGTTTATAGTAGGAGAGCGTTGGATATCACATTAAAATGCGAAATTGTCGGCATCGTATTCATAGGATAGTTAGCATTTATAATTCACAACTACTGCGCGGCCCGTTGTGCTCGGTACAGCAACCACGCTTGCGGTATGTCCGGCAAGACTTGGAACCGGTTTAAAGTTAACCGGTTAATATCGGTTTTAGTTAACTATTCCGTTCGAAATGTAAGCATTAGAAAGTGTTTATGTAAACCTGCAGGGAGTTATTGGCGGGAACTGAAAAGAGATGTTGTGCTGTGCAGTTTTATTTTCTAAGAATGTGAAAAATTACTCTGAAATGAACAATACTTGTAGGATATTGATAATTGTTGAGTAGTAATTATGTGTTTTGTGAAAAATATGAACTGTATAGTCAAGTGTGGCATTTTGAGTTGTCACAAGAACTCCGTTGAACGACACCAGCTGATAACCTACACAGTTCAACTGTGCTATATATAGGCTTAAGAGAATGAAGACGTTATATTGTAAACGAAGATCTGGCTGAAAGGCCTAGCTGCCAAGCCATAAACCTAAAAAATATTTGTAAACCTGCAATAACCGTTTTATTAAGTGAGCATTACTTTATCAAAATGACAAATGTTTCTAATATAAATATGTGTTTGTAAGTGGTAGAAAACTTGCGGTAGTTTTAATACGTCCCTTTTGCACCCGAACATATGACAGATTCAATACTTTTTATCTCAATAAATGACGTCGTTTTCGTGGGATACATGGATATAACAAAAACAAAGTGATACTGCTATTCGTAAAATTCATATATCAAGATATCATCAAACAGGGAAGAGACCGCACGGAATGTCACTCGTCCCTTGGAAGATGGGGCAGCCGCTAGTGTTGAATTGACACCTGTGTTGACACACTGGCCCTGTTACAACTTTCAATGACCGGGTCAAGGAGTGGTAACGCCGCCGCTTCTGCTGAAGACGTCAACCGGCTCAAATATGGAGCCTTGGGAAGGGATAACATATTTGTGCCTTTTGGGGTTGAAACATTAGGCCCGTGGGGTCCGTTAGCAAAGAGTTTCTTGAAACCCTTTGATTACCCGTGATCAGAAGGCTCATATTTTGCACAACAAATAAGTATTGCCATACAGCGTGGCAATGCAGCTATGCTTCTGGGTATGCTCCCCGTTGGCAGATGTCTGCTACATAATGTATTTTAGTTTCAATGTCTTTGTTTTATTTTACATTTTTCTTATAATACATATAGAAATTGTATTACAATTACTTTTCAAAAAATGAATGGAGTTGTAACAAATAAACAAAATATTGTCACCGTCGCAATAATGACATACTAAGAGCAATCAATAAACTCAATGCATCATATACGAACTCTGTATTCCCTTCAATTATCGTGGCTCAAAGGACGCAATCTCCAAAACAAATAGCTGCGATAAATTAACAGGACATTGTCCTAAACAACACGTTAATCATGGGAAATGTCATGTAAACGGCATGGAGCGTCCAACGCGTGATTGCAGTGATGAACTTGGGATTTTGGACATATTTCGTGTTAAATTTATAGATTTTACAGATGTATTGACTTAGTGGTTTGTTCGAACTATCAGTGCACAATAGGTAGATGTCATTATATTCAATTATGCTATTGCATAATTGAATATAATGACATCTACCTACATACGTACATAGTTATATGTCGATGCGCATATACATATATAGTATTGTCAATGATTTGTCGATTGCGGTTGCAATGCCATGGTGTTTTAGGAATAATATGAATTTCGGTAGAATTTAATACATAAAACATGGTACAAGATGCAACGCAGTAGAGATAATTTTCTACACCTTCTAAAACCGCATTACATTGCTAGTTCGCCGTTAATTCATTATCGTGACATGACTATGAGCGCGTTCCTCTAGTATCTCACAACGCCCAAAATGTTCCGGCCGCCGTTCCACATGGCGACCACGGACGTTACGCCCCATGTCAAGAGCTGGGTCGAAGTGAGCGTTGATCACAGAGCATTAATTCTCTGTGTCGATTAACATATAAAACAATTAAGTGTGCAGTTCAAACGCAGTAGAAGACAATTAATTCTTCTCTGACTATTAATAATATCAATATAATTCCTTTGGCATAATTCAAAATTAACTTCTTAAGTATCACTTTTGATTTTTCACTGTTTTAATAATAATAAAAAATTATCACTTCTATTTCGGTCCAAATTGAACCTATGCTTATTCATCGGTCTTATTTACTCTCTAGAAAGCCGTAAATGTGATTAAGCTTAAGGTTGTTTGGTCGCCTTTTACGACAAGCCGCCCGGCCGCAGGATATTGTATTCCTCTCCGTTCCCGCCTGGATAGAACGGAATAGAAACGGGTCTATCACATTATTAATATTAGACACATCGTATTTTGCTTATAATATCTTAACAAATAAACTCTTATAAAATCACGAGAAAAAATTAAATTTACAATTATTCTCAATTCCTCTCTGGATAATTTCATATTCATATAGAAGAGTTTTCATCTAACGAAAACATATTCTGAAATTTCACTGTTTGCAAAATATGGAATTTTTCAAGTATTTTACACCATTGCATAATTATCTTTGTTATTTCTTATACTAATACATAAGTACATACATCATATCCGTGCAAGAACGGAGATTGTTAATGTACTTCTCCAATTTGAAAACCTGCCCGTAAAACTTCAAGTTAAAATTTTGTTGCGATTCATTTTGTCACTTGTCAGTTGAAGTTTTTCCATCACTTGTACGTTGCGATCCGTTTTTCCACTTGTCCGTTGCGATTCATTTTTCCACTTATCCGTTGCCATTCGTTTTTCCACTTGTCCGTTGCGATTCGTTTTTCCACTTGTCCCTTGAAGTTTCACTTCTAATATTGCTTCAATACTATCCTGCTGCACGCGAATTGCACATATCTTATGCTGAACATTCGGCCAATTGTATCTCTACTTCAGACAGTAAAAAATATTTCAGAAAATTTAAGTGTAGCTTAGAACTTCCTTAAGTTTTCGCGACTAGTAGTCTAGTGCACATTTTTAAAATTACCTTTCAACGGTTTTAAGGGCAGCGTTTTATTAATTTTTATTTCGACCATTTGGCCCCAATTCAGTAATCATATTAAACTGCTTAAATACGTTTTACACAAAACGTTTTGACATTTTTTTAAACATATTTAACGACAAATTTTGCGTTGTGCAAGATGCTTTAAATTTAAGGCTGTTAAATGCGTTTACTGATTCTTAAATAAATTTAAGGAACGTTATGCAAGCGGACCTTAATAGGCATTTTTATTTATGATGCTTACAATCCAGAAAGTTTTCTGTTATATTATCTGTAATAAATACCTTTTCATTTTTAATTACTGTTTTTGTAAATCCAGAAATAGATATTATTTTACCAATACCTTTAATTTTACCAATCTGCACGTTACATAAAAACATATTGATCTGTTTACTAAGATTCGAACTCACATCGGCATATATAACACGCAAGTTCTTTAACCACAGAACCTGCAGGTCGTATATTCTTTTGGCTAAAAGCTAATTTTGTTAATAAAAACAGTATCAAAATATTGAAGTAAAAGTAACGATAAGTACAAACAATATACAAAACTGCAATTGCCAGTACAACAATAACCATTTTCAATCTAGCAACATTAGCCAGTAATTGTTATGGCAACATTAAACGAACCACAGAACTTAATAATCCTTAACAAACCTAAATATGTAAACCTTCTAGTAATTACTATTATGGCTGAAGTAAAAATGTTTTAAAATTATTTTAAAATAAATTCAGTAAACAGTTTAAAGTTTATTAAATTAGATCTTGTTAATAATTGTTCAAGTTTCAGAACAGGCAAATAAAGACCAGGCGCAGAAAAAAATTGGAAGATTGAGCTTCAAGCTTACGAAGTGAAACCGGCTAAAGGAAGCCGATTGCGAGCATTCGCTTGTAATGTAACGTTGCAGATCCGAGCATTACATCAAATTCATATAGAAGAATTTTCATCTACTAAAACCTTTTCTGAGATTTAAAAAAAATCATGGAATTTTCAAATATTGCAGACCTGTGCATAATTATCTTTGTTATTTATTATAATAATACATGAATACATACATACATTCTATCCATGCAGGAATGGAGAAAGAATACAACTTCCTGCGGCCGGGCGGCTTGTCGTAAGAGGCGACAAAACAACCCACAGTTAGGTGGTAGGGCATTTGCCCGATTGGATGGCTACCGCCCCTGGTTTAAAATATGTTGGCATAACAGCCTACAGTTGTGTTCCGGAATTAATGACCAGGTTCCAGTCTGCCTTTAGAAAGCAGCAGCACATTGGAAGCGCCTTTGGTGTTACAAATGTCAATAAGCGATGTTAACCGCTTTCCATCAGTTGGGCCGCCTGCCTCTCTGCTGAACGTATTCAACAGAATCATGAAAAATAACACCCCGAATGAAACAATTGGCTAAAACCCATTATAAAATTTTTAAACCTATTAATTTTAAACCGGTTCCAAGGCTTATTTGTGGCAACGTGAATAAACACATTTTACTAAACACTAAACAGTTGAGATTTTCAACACCAATGCTTAATTTGTCGTTTATAATATTCCACAACTGTTGTTTACTTTAACCAATACTAAGCATTGTTTGAAAATGGAACTGCACAGCAAAACCCTTCAAATTCCCGCCAAAAACTTAATATGGATGCGGACAAAACATCTCATGTTATTATAATTTATAACATTAATTAAATGCAAAAGAATATGCATTAAAATAACATCTTTTGAAATATCATAATAGAAACAATTGTAATTATTGCTTAAACAACAATCAATGCGCTATTTGACTCCTACTTATATGGCGTCATCAGCATCATTATGCCTATATTCCATTAGGGACTCACAACGACCACGTTCACGACCGCAATTGTTTCCGTTCCACTTGCTTGCTGGCGTTACAATCGTAAACCCAATTGGCACGGTTATTCGAACCACCTCTTGACATGGGTCTTTCTTGCGTTGCGTGATCAAAAATGATGATGTCATTAGTGACGTTTTCGCCACCACAATGACCGTGGCCGCCATGTGGAACGGCTAACGGAGCATTTTGGACGTTGCGAGCTACTGATGGAACGCGCTGTATGTACGCTCTATACTCTAGTTTTTAATTACCGGGACCTAAATGACAGTTGCAATCGACCTTTTTTTCATATTACAGGCTTGGAGCATCTCACTGCATTATAGTCCTTGTTTTGTTGATATATAAATTTAAAACTCTGTTACGATTTTAATTCTATATTTTATGTTTTTACACGTTTTATATGTGGTTTTAGAGTGTATGACAATTATTAATGTAATGAGGTTTTATGAAATGAAGGAGTTGCGTTAATTGCAAACAGTCCTATAGAAATTCTGTAGGATTCAGCACACAGTGGTGAGTTGTTGTTGTTCATTCAACTCACATAACTCACTTATGAATCAAAAAAGGTCGATCGAGTATACAAAAACTGTAAAGCTGCGACGGTTTGTATGATGATTAAATGACTTTCCACTCCTCTTGTAATATAGTTTAATTTTCGAGGTTAGATTAGCATATATCTTTTTTGGGTACACAACATAACATTCTGGAACTCAATTAAATTGCCAAATACGTTTATGCACACACCGGCGCGGATGTAAACATCCGTGAAAGTGCCCAGTCAGTGACACGCTCGCGGTTTTGCGCGGGGAACAAGATGGCGGAATAATTTTACATCTGACAACCGACGGCTGTAATGTAATTGATTCTGGGAAATAATTTCGTCTTGATGCCTTTTTTATGAGTGCCATTTTATATGTTGTAATTTTATATGGTTTCCGGGACACTTCTATTTTTGTTAGGGTTATATATTTTTATTAAGTTAGAGATATATGGGTCATGTCAAAAAGCATTACACGCCGGTAAATTATATAAATGTCGCAGCGAGTTTGTTTTGTTGTTTGCTTCTTTTACTGCTCATAAACGAATTTATATGAAATTATTTATGACAATTATTTAAAAACTGAATATATTAATACGATATTTTTTATATTTGAAGTGAGACATCTTTAGAATCGTAATGATTTGAAACTCGATGAAACGAAAAAGCGACACTAAAAAGAGATAATCATATAAATCATAGCCTGCGAGGAAATGAGATACGAATTTAACTTTGTGCAGTACAGATCGAAGAGTCAATAAGTGCGTTGATTAAACATAGTCCAATTTGGACCGAAATAAAACTGATAATAATATTTATTATTATTTTGAGACAAAAACAATGAAAAATTAAAAGTGAAACTTAAGAAGTTTATTTTTAATTATAATATGTTCACGGGTGTATGCTAAAGGAATTATATTTATTATAATTAAAGTTAGAGAATAATTTGTGAGCATATACTCTAAAGTTTCACTTTAACTGCGTGTTAACTGTACACACACATTTTTTTTTAATATACCAAATTTGCCGCGGTATAATATTCTAAATTAATCAGGACAAGTCGTAGATAATTAAATACGTTTAAATTCCCTTTTAATAAGACCGCTATCTGACTTGTTGGTGCAGCAGCAATATAGAATCGACATGCTCGGTACACGTGGTACTGAAAGCTTACAGAACACCTATATTTATATGTGCCTTGGCACCTATGTGTCGCTTCCGTATCTATAGACCGCTTCAAAAAATATAGGCGCTCGATAAGCTTTAGGTACCGCATGTACGGAACATAGCTACTCCGCACTGCCACTCTACCGTCAAATCAGAAAGCCTAACCTAATTACTATTTTTAACCTTTGCTATTTTAGATATTTTTTAAATACCTACGTGTTTTATTAATACACAGTATTTTTTTATAATAAATATTTATAATTATATTAATTAAACAAACAATTATAATCTAACAAACTGAAGATATTGTTGGAACAATAGGTATTATTTAGTAACCACATTGACATCTCTAGCGTCAGGCTGCAGCCGCCATCTTGATATTCCCGCTAAAACCGCACATTGACGTCACTAAGTGGGCAGTAGCTTGTGTGGACAGCTCTATTGTTCTTGCAACAGCCTGACTTCAGCCATATTAAATTGTGAATTTAGATTAGATTTGATTAAATAACACTTTGTTGCTCACAAAATAAATAATTACAACTTCTTAGCAAAACAACAGGCCTTATCGCTAAAAGAGATCTCTACCAGGCAACCTAGCTTAAAATAAATTCTTAACTAATCTGACGAGGTAGGTGGAGCAGAAAGCTTTATAAATTCAATACATACATAAATCCAGACACATTTATATTATGTATATATACATATATACGAAATTATCTAAATAAATGGATTTATTAACCTTACATAAGACAGGCATTTTATATTAACACTAGCTGTCCCGGCAGACGTAGTCCTGCCCGGTAAAAATAAGAGTTTGTCGCAGAGGGTTGATAAGTTAGGGTTGTATGTATTTTTGTATGTTGTATCATAAAAAAATAGAAATTAAAAATTTTGTCTAAAAAAAAAATTAGGAGTGGACTACCCCTAACATTTAGGGAGATGAAAAATGGATGTTGGCCGATTCTCATAGATACCGGATAAGCACAAAAAATTTCATCAAAATCGGTCAAGCCGTTTCGGAGGAGTATGGCAACGAAAACTGTGACACGAGAATTTTATATATTAGAGAAGATATTTACGATAGACAAATAAAGAATGTTTAATAATGGCGCTCACGCAAACACATCGATTGGTTTTATGCTTCAACTTTGAACGTAAGGTAAAGGAACTTTGTATTGTACACCAAAGCATATACAAACATAGTAGAAAAATACAAAAGATAGCACAACGGGCGGCTTTATCGCTAAAAAACGATCTCTTCCAGGCAACCCTTGGCAGGGATTAATTAATTTTATAAACTGACGGTTGTATTTATAGTATACACAGTGCATATAAGCATAAAAACAATACAGCTATATAAACATATTGTTACAACCTAGACGCCGACAAAGACAAATTTCACGTACAGATTTGTAGATACACATTTATTACCCGTCGGCATTTGAACTAATAACGTTGAAACTATTGTAATCCGTTTTATGATCGTCTTCTTTTGTTCACTTATTTCTGACTTTGCGCGTTTTATTGAATTACGAACTTCTGCATTACGTTTGGATTTCTTTCGGTTATATTTGTACCTGTGTTATACGTGTTTGTATAGTTCTAATAAACTCTATATTATAACGGCATTTTAATTAGAGTCTCACGAAACTCGTAACAATATGTATAATATATATTATATACACACGTGTTTATACATATACTATATATACACAAATATAAGTATATAACAGATTAATATAATTATATTATTACATAATTACTATACGCAATAGCAAAGTAATGCTTCTAAATCTGATTTCTGAAGCATTGTAAGGATGTGGCCTGTCTTATAGCAATAGGTAGCAGCTCATTTTAAGGACTGAACATAATTTTGTAGGAAACTATCTCTCTAAGGTTGAGGGCATATAATTATCTCACAGAAAACCAGATCGACAACAAAAGAGCCTCTTCACAAGTCATAATAAGACCTCTCCAATATTAAAGGCCATTACTGCATCAAGTTGCAGTCAATATTCAATGAACGTAATGCCACATATCGCGATAAAATTACGCAGCCATGTCAATTTCACGGGCCGCGCTCGCAACACGCTTGCCCGTAACGTGCCGCATATGTGACGTGATTGAAGGGTTGGGCCGTACGACTTTTTGATGTTATCGATAAAAATGGTCGATTATTTTATGTCGCATAGGAATCGTTGTGTGACGACTGACATCGATTGCCAAACATTTGTAAGAAATAAATACAGTTGTTGCGCTGAGGAACACCTCCTTGTAAATTCTTCCTCGCCATCCTCGTCATCAAGAATAGAATAAAACTTTAAATAAAAATGCGCAGAACAAGACAGTTCTAGAGTGTCAGTGCTGTCACCGCAATATAAACACATATAACTGTTGGAACACAATAAAGAAAATAAACTGTTAAAATTTCATTTAATCCACTTTAAGCCAGGATTATGTTATAGTAGTGAGAGTGTGAACCCAGAGGGATGAGTGCAATGTGGCGGCGGACTGGTAGCGAGGTTAGTCGTTTCTTGCTTCTTCTTCCACGTCCCTTTGCCGTCTTCCAGCCATCGCATCGCGCCCGCATATAGCTTTATTCGATACATTTGTTGGTTTACCTATGTAAAATCATTTGTAAGATGCCAGAGGTTACTCCTAGTTTTAGTAGTGATTTCAAACAAATTCATTTTAAAGTGATAACTTTTTATGTGAGGGTAAACCGCTTCGTTACGTAACGCGTTACGTTGCCAGTCTGTCTGGCATTCCTTTCTCTCACACATATGGCAGCGGTAAGCAGGCTAAGTTATAAATAAAGCAGTGAATAAGCGTGGTACATGGTAGTGTGTGTAATATTTTTTTATTGATGTAATGTATTTTTATGCATAATTTTAATATTTTATTTAGTATTCTGCACTGCTTCTCTATTTAATCTATAAGTGTACGAAATTTCATACTCCACCGCCTGCGCAATGTTCTTAAAAGGGGTTCAAAGTTTTTGCTGTGTTTTTGCTTCACGTATTAATAAAATGATGTACAAGTTTTGTCTCGTCAAACAACACCATTCCAAGCATATGACAAGTGAATAACATAACTAAATAACATTATTATTCAGTTACAATCGATATGTTTTTCCCAGCACTAAAGCTTACAGAAGGTCCCGTCCGCACCAGTTTTCATGATGTACCAACCTATATACCGCTGTATTTAATATGGTAATTCCGTTTGGGAGCCCTGTCGCTTTATAAAGCTGGCTTAGGAACCAACATCTGGGCTTATCGACTTGCCAAACTATTCAAATAACTTGCCCTTACAATTTTCCAAGATATTAAAGTCAGCATGAAAGTTTGTTTTATCAACAAATTCGCGTTTGAAATTTTAGACGCGAACTTGAAGAATTTTTAATAACATTATAATTATATATTATCAACATTTTTCGTGTATGTAAAATTTTAAATAATAATTTAGTATTTGAGTAAAAATGTGAAATGTTTGGCGCTTTCAATTAGTCACAAGAATTTCGTTTTTGACGTCAATGTGGCGGAGCGGAGACTGTATCGTAACCATATGATATTAATGTTTTTTTGATCAATGCTCAAGTGTTTTGGTATCTTTAGCAATATCGAGACATCAAATCTTTTTGACTCTAAGCACTACGTACTGATTAAGGCGGAGAGTGGCAACACCAGTGCAATAATGGCGTCTGAACGGTTGACACGAAATACGACCGCGCAAGCAAAATTCCAAGTGATATCCCACCAAAATATCAACATTCTCCAAAGTTACTAGCTGCAGTCTCAGGCACGTACAGTGCTTACATCAAAAGTCGATAAAGATCAAAATTTTACCCACAGTGGTATTCGATCGCTTTTACTGGGCAATCAAATTCTACAAAGACTGTTATTTATGATCTATGCCTGCTTATTCTTCATATACGAATAAAGAAAACAAAACTACTGACTCCAATACAAAAGAAGCCAGCGCTGACTTCATACTGCCATCGTGTAAATTTCTTTGAAATCAGTAGACTAAAGAAGCACATTCATGTTCGTATGACAGACAATCCGCCTAATAGTCCGTGGCATAATGTAGGACTGTGAATATTGTTGCAGCCCCTTACAACACCCACTAGAATGCCTCTTTTCTTTTAAGGCGGGGGAAATGCTATTTACGCACATACTGGGTCCTTTGCAAGGGATTAGACCGTTATCAATATGGAGACATTGCACTATGGGCAATCCAAACAGTAATTGATCAGCTTGTGTGGAGACTCGAACCATTGGACGTACAATGGCTAATACCCACTAAAACCACCCTCCTCCAATGCCCCGCGCTTAAGACAGGAAAGGTATGAGATTAGAACGTAGTTACGCCCAACTGATTCTAGCGCAAAAGTGCCTGAGAAAGGCCCTGGAAGAGCTAACTCACTTCGACGAGAGGGGTGAAGACTCCTCTGCTCCCTTGATGCTAGAGGGCCCCTGAAGCGATGTTATTCAGGGAGGGAAATCATGCGCAAATATGCGCCTCCGAGCTCCCGGTGACGCCATGAATATGAGCAATTCTATTTTTCTCCCTATCTCGTTCAGAAAATTGTATCGAAGTTCAAACCTCTGTGGTGCCCAGGCTGCGCACTCGACTAGCGTATGAAACGCCATGCCAAACGTGCCACACTGGTGGCATTAGGGTGAAGGCTGACAGCCCACAATCTGAAGGTCAAAGTCCTGCGTTTCCGCGAGAGCCATCCCAACAGCTATGGTCGAGTCGCTTCTACCGTATCAACGCCGGCCACAGGGTTTTCCAAGTCTACCGACCAAGATTATTGCCCTCTCCTCGAGGGCCAGCGGAGCAAAGTTCGACGCTGGCGGTTGTCGTTGGAAGGAAGGGGTGTTTGGAGAGGCGGTTTGGAGGAAGGGTAAGAATACAAGCATTCGGAGTGGATAGGTGGGACACCACGGTCACGGAGTGAAGGGGGAATGTGACAGTGGCCGCTCGGGGCCCCGGGGACGCATCCCTTTGTACCGCTTCCTGGACGGAGACGAGTCTAGAGCGGTACCCCCTAGGAGGGGGGCGGGGTGTGTGGAATGCCACCTTATCGTCGGGACTGTGCTTCGTTAGTCGTGCGTATAGGGGCAACCCTGCAGAGAGGTATTACGTGCGGCTGTGTAAGTCAATAAAAGCGTTTAGTTAAAAACTGGTGTTTTCTTCCAATCCATAAGAGTGTACCCGTACCCCGCTCGCACGTAACAATATGAATAAACGTCTATGATGTATGTAGTAAGTGCATTTTAATAATAATCTATGTCATCTCTGTGTAATGACTAACCGACTACCAGGCGAGCATAACATCAAAGGAGTAAACACCAAGCAACTATTTGAGATGCGACCTTATCAGTTCAAAGACAGTCTCGAGATTAATTTTACAACTTTTAATTGCAATTTTGTCTCTCACTTTATAAAACATTTTAAAACATTTCTTAGAAATGGAGTAATTACTTGAATCTGATGAAAATTACGAATAAATATAATGACATTTTGAAAGTTTGTACGTTTCATAAAGGAATATAGCTACCTAATCTTGGTATGATGGGTCATTTAAATGAAAATGGTTTTGGAACTGGATTAAAATTAGCTTATTTTATCAAGGTTGGAAACATGAAAAAAGTCGAACCGATTACAGCCTAAGTACATAGGAATTTTTTATATATAAGCCTTTTAAGAAACTTTTTTATAGCAGAAGTTCAGCAGACAGGCAGACGGCCCTACTTGATGGACCGCGGTTACCATCGCCTATGGACATTTGCAACACCAAAGGTGCGACAAATGCGCTTCTGCTCTCTCTCTGGAACCTGGTCACTGATGCTGGAACACAACACAAGTTTGTTATGGCGGCATACTCTAGACCAGGGGTGGTCGTCATCCTGTCGGGCAAATGCCCTACCACCTGGCTGTGGGTTGTTTTGTCGCCTCTTACGACAGGCCGCCGGGCTGCAGGAAATTGTATTCTTTCTCTTTTTTGCACGGATAAAACCTTAAAGAAGCGTTCAATGTTACTCTAAGTTAATATTGTTGCGAACCAATAATAATCCTTAACAAGTGTTTTACCCCTTCAAATTTAAATGATCTATTTTTCGCGTTAATTCCTTTGTATGCCTCTCAGTAAAACGGCATAAATCCTTTCTTCTTTTGTTTGCATCTCATA